>JAPSGF010000009.1:7663053-8342303 GCA_035772895.1 Perdix hodgsoniae | reverse complement strand
AAAGAAAGAAAGAAAGAAAGAAAGAAAGAAAGAAAGAAAGAAAGAAAAGAAAGAAAGAAAGAAAGAAAGAAAGAAAGAAAGAAAAGGTGTTTTCCAGTGACACTGAACGCTAAAAGCGCCTAGGGGCAACACCAATGTTCATAAATCCATGGGACCCGATGGGATGCATCCACGGGTGCTGAGGGAGCTGGGAGGTGATTGCTGAACCGCTCTCTGTCATCTTCAAGAGGTCTCGGAGAATGGGAGAGGTGCCTGAAGACCAGAGGATAGCCAATGTCACTCCGGTCTTCAAAAAGGGCAAGAAGGAAGATTCAGGTAATTACAGGCCAGTCAGTCTCAACTCTGTCCCTGGAAAGGTGATGGAACAGCTTGTGCTGGATGCCATCTCCAGACAACTGGAAGAGAAGGAGGTTATCAGGAGTAGTCAGCATGGGTTCACCAGGGGGAGGTTGTGCTTGACCAACCTGGTAGCCTTCTACGATGTTGTCACTGGCTGGGTAGATGGGGGGAGAGCAGTGGATGTAGTCTACCTTGATTTCAGCAAGGCGTTTGATAGTGTCTCCCACGACATCCTTATAACAAAGCTGAGGAAGTGTGGGATAGATGAGTGGACAGTGAGGTGGGCTGAGAAATGGCTGACTGGCAGAGTGCAGAGGGTCATCATTGGCGGTGCAGAGTCCCGTTGGAGGCCTGTAACCAGCGGTGTTCCTCAGGGGTCGGTGCTGGGTTCAGTCTTGTTCAACATCTTCATCAATGATCTTGATGAGGGGATAGTGGCCACCCTCAGCAAGTTTGCTGATGATACAAAGTTCAGAAGATTGACTGACACACCTGAAGGCTGTGCTGCCATTCAGCGAGACCTGGACACGCTGGAAAGCTGGGCAGTAAGAAACCAGATGAGGTTTAACAAAAGCAAGTGTAGAGCCTTGCATCTGGGGAGGAAGAATCGCATGCACCGGTACAGGTTGGGGGATGACCTGCTGGAGAGGAGCTCTGCGGAGAAGGACCTGGGTGTCCTGGTGGACGACAGGTTGGCCATGAGCCAGCAGTGTGCCCTTGTGGCCAAAAAGGCCAATGGCATTCTGGGGTGCATTAAAAAGAGCATGGCCAGCAGGTCGAGGGAGGTGATCCTCCCCCTTTACTCTTCCCTTGATAAGACCTCATCTGGAGTACTGTGACCAGTTCTAGGCTCCCCAGTACAAAAAAGACAGGGATCTCTTGGAAAGAGTCCAGCGGAGGGCCACAAAGATGGTGAAGGGCCTGGAGCATCTCCCCTATGAAGAAAGGCTGAGTGAGCTGGGTCTGTTTAGCCTTGAGAAGAGAAGACTGAGAGGAGACCTGATCCAGGTCTATAAATATCTAAGGTGTGGGGGGCAGAGTGGCAAGGCCAGACTGTTTTCAGCAGTGTGTGGATACAGGACAAGGGGAAACGGCCGAAAGCTGCAGCATAGGAAGTTCTGCACAAATGTGCACAATAACTCTTTACGGTGAGGGTGGCAGAGCACTGGAACAGGCTGCCCAGGGAGGTTGTGGAGTCTTCTTCTCTGGAGATATTCAAGACCCGCCTGGACATCTACTTGTGTGACCTGGTGTAGGGAACCTGCTTTGGCAGGGGGGTTGGACTCGATGATCTCTGGAGGTCCCTTCCAACCCCTACGATTCTGTGATTCTGTAAAAGTGGCAAGAAAAACATCACTAGAATTTTGTAAAAAGTTATTTAAAAAATCAAGAAAACAAGTTTTGCAGAATTTCTTGATATTTTGGACAACATTCATTCATTACTGACCCCATAAAATTGTCTACTAATGACAAATCAGCAGTGGCCAGAGGCAGATGCCATTGTCCTATGTAGTGAAAGTCCAACTCAGCCTGTCAGCTACAGTTGTTTATGAAACCAACAAATGTCGGTGACATGTAGAGTGATAAAAATGCAGGACTCCACTAGAAATGCTGTAGTTTACTTTTAGATGGTATGAGTTAATGGGCTTTCAATTCCTTGGAAAGCACTTATTTGTATCCTCAAGTTTAAAAAAAAAAAAAAAAAAAAAAAGATTATGAAAGCAGAGACATTGTTTATTGGAGCACTAAGATGCATAAAAGTGCTTTTAGGTCTTTATCCTAGTGAAATGAGTTCAGAACAATTTTTAAATGTTCAGTAACAGTTTAGTAGTTGCATTGTGAGATTTCTAGACTGTACTGTTTTTAATATTGGTTGTCTTTTTTTTTTTTTTTTTTAAATGTCTCTAGGTATTTTTTGTGTCTCCAGAAGAAAAAAAATGTATATTCCAGTTGACTGGATACAAGCAAGCTCTAAGAGAGAAGGCAAGTCACTGTGTTAGCATGATGCTAAGCACAAGGTAGTGTTACTTGTCTTTCCCTGACTACAAAGTAGTGTATGCCCATGTAATTAAAGACTCTCCCAGAGCAACATAACATCCTGGAACTCCTATACAGCTAGGATTAGGAGGGTCAGTTTTAAATGACCCCAAAATCAGTTTACACAATCCACAGACTAAATGACCGTGCAAATTGAGGACGTGTCCTTTCTGTAATAAAATTGCAAGAATTGGAACTAGAGAAAAAATATATCTTATATTTACTGGATCGTCTCTATTTGTTTTTGTCATTCACTGACAAGATAAAGCTTCAGATTACAACAGCAATATGATCTTAATCCAAGTTCCGTTTCCCCAAAAAATAGTCAGTATTACTTCTAATATAATTTGAGAGGTTGTCAGAAAAGACTTAAAAAAAAAATAATAATAATAATAATAATCTCTCCACTAAAGGAAAGAAAAATGTTTCCCCCAGTTTCTTATTTCAAACTACACAATTGCTTTTGTTTTTTCTGCATTTAGTGAAAAACACAAACATGAAAGATTTGGTACTCTATACACATTCTATACCTTATTTAGACTTCAGCAATTCGAGTTTCATTATCAGAATAAGGAAAGAGCTGTCTCTGCACACCAAGCAGCCTCAGCTGCAAGTTATTGTCATTACTTTTAAGAGAAACTGTCTACAAGCTATATGACACCACAAGATCTGACCAGGACAAACTGGAGATTTGGACAGAGGGGAACCTTATGAGGTTGAAAAATGGCAAAGGTGGAGTTCTGCTCCTGGGAAGGAATAACCAAATGCAATGGTAGAAGTTAGGGCCTGACCTATGGAAAGGAGCTCTGCAGAGAAAGACCTGAGCATCCTGGTAGACAACAAGTTGACAATGAGTCAGCAGTGTACCCTTGTGGCCAAGAAGGCTGATGATATACCAGGGTGCATTAAAAAGAGCATGGTCAGCAGGTTGAGTTGAGGCCTGGAGGAGGCCACATCTGGAGTGCTGTGTTCAGTTCTGAGCTCTCCAGTTTAAGAAAGACAGGGAATTTCTGAAAGAGAGTTGTGAAGTCCCCTTCTCTGGAGCTATTCAAAACCTGCCTAGACACTTTCCTAGGAACTTGCTTTACCAGAGAATTGGACCAGATGATTTCCAGAGCTCCCTTACAACCACTATGATTCTATGATTCTGTGATCTGGAAACTGCAATCTGTAATTTCTGTTTTCTCTCCCTTCTTCCTTGCGTAATATCTATAGTTATGCCAGAAACAGCTATAGGCAACAACAACAAAAATAGTTGGTTGAATGCTGATTTTCTTTGTTTTCCCTCAGAAAGGAGAAAGAATTATAAGCAAGCGGCTTTTAGAAAGACAAAACTAACAAAAATGCCATTTTATTTCTCCAGAGTTGTTAATTTGGCACTTTCCAGGATTCATTAGTTTACTCTCAAGCTGTTGTGTTGTTTTTTTTTTTGTCTGTTTGTTTTTAATTCATAAATTTTCTGCCTTATTTGAAAAGTCACCAGAAGTCGCATATTTCATAAAAGACTGTCTAGTATAGGGCATTTTTACTTGTGAATTAGAGTTAATTTAGCATGGAGAATTTAGTGATATCATTATTCTGACCTCAGTCTTAAGTGTATATTAATTTTAATATTTCTATGCCAAGTGTTTGAGACAAGAAATAAAACATTAAAAGCTATACATAATAAATTTCATTACATCCCAGTTATGTGGTAATATGCGGATATGTAGTTTTCTCAGTATGTCGAAAACATTGACCTGTTAAGCTGTTAGCCATTGCCACTGCTGAAATGCACCACCACTGCCTCACCATGCTGACAATCCACTGTTTGGTCTCCATAAATGTTCTGCAAGTGTCAATGAATGTCTGTGGGTGTGAATTTTTCCACCTGGAAGAATTCAGTGACACACCTTTGCTTTATACGCACTTCCATGTCAGACTACCTCTGCTGGCATCTGTCACATGGCAACAAAACATAACAAATTATTGGTGGGAAGGTTCATCTATACCATACAAGCCAATACCACCAAGATCCATCTCTGATATCATGGGCCAACATAATAAAATGGGAGGTGTTACTTTTGGAGCAGCCATCATCTCTGTGATGATTTTGTTGTTTCTGTGATTGCATCCTTAAAGCAGAACTTCTCAGTTTGTGGGTTTTGGTACAGAGTAGATTCTGCCTATTGGCTGAAGATTAGCAGAACTGCTTTACAGGAAAATAAACCTTATAGTTGTCTAGCATGCCTTCATCACAAGTAGAAATCTGTGTAGTAAACCATATCTAAAGCTAAAGTGCTTGATTTTATTCTTTGAATGACTGTCAAAGAGACTAATACAGTTTCTAAGTACAGACTAGGTTTTAGGACTCAAACTCCAGATGGAACAGTTAATTTCTAACTGTACACACAGTGACTTTCAGAACTATAAAGTCTGCAGCCAGAAATACTGTTTGACTGCTTATCTTTCTGATTGAAGCCTACTTTTATTTTTCCTTATAGATTCAAACTATAGATTACAAATCCCCACTGTGTAGTATACCAGTGTCTACGTAGCTTTTATTCCATATATATTTTGCATAAAATTACAGATGAGTGAAAAGGTTAATAATTACTCTATACAACTCATTCATTTCAGGGCTTCTGCTGTCATACAAAGCCTGTGTTCCTGCATTACATCAGAGTGAACAAACTTTGCTCTATATAGAATAAGTGCTTTTTGCTGCAGTTTACATCAAATCCATTTTTCAATTCAAAATTAAATTTTTGAAATTACTTAGCCAACTGATAAGAAAAATTTCTGTTATATTCAAGCAGGCTACGACAAAACTCCAAACAGGTCCAGATAAATTCAAACAAAATATGTCTTACATGCCTCAGTGCCGAGGATTTACAAACAATGAAAGTCTATGTCTTGTTGTTAGCAAGGACAATATTGGATTTAATTGGCTACAGCCTATATGGAAGAAGTAGGTGGTATTACATATTACTTAAATTCAGTTCCCGAAAAGATAATTTTTCCATCTAATTGCCTGCGAGCTAGACAAGGCTGGCAAGATATTTGTTAAGAGTTTTAATAATTAAAACATTTTTCATAAGGGAACTAAGATAAAAAAGAAAGCCACAAGACCAGCTTTGGTATACCAATGATAAAACTGCTGGGGGAAAAAAATGATTTTCATGTTAGGAATCCTGTCATTCCCTTCACATTATGATGAATAGTGTAATGTAAAAATGTAGCCATAGAAATTAAAAGTCAATAGAAGGAAAAGAACACCACTGTTAAGATAAACATATTTCTGGTAGTAAAAGCTGTTAAGAGTTGCAGAAGATTCAGACATGGGCAAGAGCTGTATTTTGTTAGGTATTATTTAAACACGCATATAACATCAGAGACCACAATGATTGTTACATGCCATTTAACTTAACTTGTTATGTAGATGATTTTATTTCCATTCCAAGTATATCTGAATACAGTTAGAGTGAATAGGAGACCCTCATGTCTTCTCTATTTGTGTGCTCTATTAAATTACATTGCTGTGAAAAGGAAATGAGAAAGTAGATTCTGGAAAAAAAAAAAAAAAAAAAAAGTAAGGTATTCTCTTTCCTGAAATGTAAGTAGCTTTCAGTTTTTTTCTGTTTGAACAAAGTACCAAAACAATGGATAAATTTGCTTAGAATTCTGCTTTTGATATTTGACCACTAGATGTTGCTGTAACTTAATTGCAAACGATGCTGTTCTGCTAAATCTTTGTTGCTCTCATTTTATAGAACCCTGCAGCATCTTTTAGAAATAAAGTCAGTTTTCTTTCTTGATCTGGCATATATTGTAGTTGTACCTTAAATAGGCCAGTTATATTCTATACAAATCCATAGAGATCACATCTCCTTAGCAGAGTTCTGAGTGAAGTGGTTTGATCCACTCTTAGCTCTCTTAGCCAAGAGCTCCATTATACTTTTCCAAGATGGCACAATTTCACTGATATCTTCACAAAGTGATCTCAAAATAAGAGCATTATTTTCATGAGAAACATTTTCAACTATTTGTCATTTTCATCAAGTTCTACAAATGTTTGATTTCTTAATTAATTCTTCCATCTTATGAGAAATGTTACCAGCAATCAAGTTAAATTGGTAGCATGAAAAGCATAATTACTCAACCAGTTGTTCCGTGTATAGGAATGTTCCAGGCACATCTCCATTCATTGAATGTCCATGTGAAAAACAATGTGGGAATCAAACCAGATTTAGCAATTCATACCGGAAACTAGGACAGCACCGGTTCAAGCATAAGAGATGCTAAATTAGCTTATCAGCTTTTCTAATTCCAGACATGCATGTGATATACACCTGGCAGTCAGATCTGAATCCTAATTTCAATATGTAAGCAAGAAAACTATGGTCTATGCGAGAAGCTTACATAAAGTTTGTCTTGCCCTCACTGAAGGAGTTTGCTAGGCATGCTGGGATCCAATAGGGAAATGGCTACATTGTACTACAAAGCCAGCTTCCCCAAAAAACGGTCTTATCCACAGCAGGCTTTGAGTCGAGATGTAATTCAGCGTTCACTCTGAAGAGCAATCTTCTGTTTCTCAAATTCATTACAATTAAACTAAATCTTAGCTCATGTCATATAAGCACTTTATCTCTTGTTGGGGTGCATGTCTTTACTAATCTGCTCTGAGGTAGACTTATATAAAAGGACACCAAATTACAGTACTAATGCTAATTGTAAAGGCTATTTCTCATTTTTGCTTCTAGGTATAAATTTATTGTCACCTTCAAAGGTACCTAAAATTGATCACCAAAACACCATTATATACTTCCATAGGCAACAGATAAATGAAGTATTCTTCTTCCCTGAATTTCACTGAAATATTTGCCATTAAAACTGGAAAATCCAGTGCTACTGAACGTCAATGTTATGGACCTCACACCTACAGAGAACATTTACACTGTTATGATGTGCATGCAGTAACAGATTCTAACAAGGGAGTGTGACCCAAAACAAAACGGCTTTCCACGCTTTACCAGAGATCTTAGACTCTAAGGCCCTAAGACCAGATTCTTAGATTCTAAAAAACATAGCATTAGCAAGGATATCAGCATTTTGCCTGGACTTTATCTGGTCTTAAAACTGTTGGTACACAAAGAACAAATAAAAACTGATACAAGAGGCTTTAATCACCAAAATTTCCACTGAACTTAAATTCCCACACCATTAAGAGTTTTGGATTGTAACACACCTAATTGCTTTGAGATACTGATTTTTATTTCTTAATTTTCTTTCTGTATCAACTTACTTTTTGATGCTAGTAATTATATTGCCTTGTGCTGTGACAATCTCAGTGGTCAAAAGAAGGTTCCCTGCTGAACAAGAATTTTCTCTGAAAACATTAAAAAGTCATCTGGAGATTTATTGACTGGAATTACAGCAGCTTACTAACTGCTAAGGCTCCAGTGATTTACACAAAATAGTGTAAATCATGGAAGAAAGCAATACATTTTATATGGGAATAGTGGATTTTACCTTTCATGACTGAAAAATAGAAGAGCTAAAAATCCTTACAACCAGAAGTGGACATCTACTTTATATATTTGTGCCAAAGTCAGCAAGAGCATGCCATCAAGTCAAATTTAAAAGGAGGAACAGAGATGAATGAAACTGCAAAAATAAAACTGAGAACTTAAAACTGCAAAATAAAAAGAATCGTCACTAGAAGTTAGATTCTTCCCAGTAAAGAGAACATCTAGTTAAGTTCTTGTGCATCTCTGATTCATATAAGACAATATAACAGACTGTACTTCACCCTAGGTTCTCTTTTTTGTTCTCTAAATAGGGTTTCTATTTAGTGTTTTGAATCTACTGAATAAGAACATAATTCTTCTGGAAGGCATTCAAGTGCACAGTCACTCTCATAAATCCATCTATTTTTTCTGGCAAAAAATAAAAGCAAATAATTTGCACAGCAAATTATTTTTGTTTATATGATGATATCTAAGTATTCTCCCTTCAAGACAAACTTTTTTGCACGTTAAGTGTTGTGGGAGGAAATAAAGCATTTGATACATTAAGAATAACCTTTTTGTAACAAAACTTCAATGAAATTCACACAGCAAAGCATTACAGCGTCTTCATCTGAATGCTTTCAGAATGATCTGGCAGAAGTTTAAGTGAAAAAAACACAGATTTTCCTTTCAGTTCACGCTTCTCTTTCTAGACCTTTCTCCCCTGTGAGGTTAATATTTCTTAAATTAGGCTACCTTAGGCCAAGAACATTCCATTCAGTTTCACTGAATAGTAGCTTTTAGTTTTACACCTTGGTTGCTTTCTCTGCCAAAGCTTCTACGTGCGTGGTGGTGAGCGCTACCTCAAACAAGGCACTTCAAGCACAAACTGTTAGTCTTCTTAATTACTGGCTGGATGAAGATCTAAATACTCAGTATAGCTCAGACCTAAAATCCACAGGGCAAACCACAATTTAAATCTTACTAGACACTGAAGGAGAGTGTGTTCATGGCACACGACATAACCTGGTTTAAGGAACTCCTGGAATTTCCTACACCTGGCTCCTTAATTTAGGATGAAGAATGGGCATACTGCCTTTATGACTGAATTATACTTCCTGTCTGCTGTGAGGAGTCAGAAGGAAACAGAAGCAGTGGAAAAAAAGGGAAGAAGGCACTGCTGAGCACAGCCTTGGGACCACAGTAATGACAGGGGACCATAGGAATCACAAGGGGAAAAATAGTCATTTTGAGGATCTGAATTTGAAAAGATTTGGAACAGTAAAGAAATCGTATGCTGTGCTTTTGTTCCATGTACAATAAAGAAAAAGGATTTTTACTGAAGTAATACCTAGCATTTTCACTGTCTCTACCTAATCAAATGGAATAACATGACTGTGTGTTTGGCAAAACAGAAAGATACAAAAATCAAGTCATAAGCACTGGGAAAGAAATTTTCTTCATAAGATGGCTGCCATTGTGACCAGAATAATGTGCTGAAGCTTCTTCAGTGCTCAGAGCTGCTACTTTTGATAGCTTTGCTAAGGTAAAGGCCCGCACTTTCCAAATATGGCCAGAGTCTATCATTTTTTAACACCTAGCAGATCATTTAATCAGTGTGGAAGATAAACCACTGTATTTGGCAAACAAACCCTTATTTACACTTTGCATAAGGTTCAGTTAGTGGAAGAAACTTCTTGTCAGCTCTGAAATTACTTCTGTCAAACACTGCCTTTACTGCAGATCAGTCTTTCAGCTCATTACTTACTCCATTGTCCCAACCAAAAAGAAAATGTTGGGATTCTCCTTTCTGTCCATTTACCATCATGCTGCTAAAATAGTAAGGCTTATATATAAAATTTCATAGGTAGAGCTTGGAGTTCTTACATCTAATACTCACATCCAGGAGAGGTTTAGCGAGCTCAGATGTCACTAAGAGTTTATGCTAAGCTATTTCTTATAATTCTTGAGATCCTTCTCTCACTTTTCACTTCCATAAAATGGTTCTGATACATCTTGTAATAAAGTCATATTTATTGACTGAGGGATAGATCAAGTAATGGAATTTGGCTTTCATGAGCATAGTACTAAATAGTTCTACTGAAGTTACTGAATAGAGATTTCACGATGAAAAACAAGGGAGAACCAGAGCTATGAAGCCTAGTGAGACCCTGAGAATAAGGATGTGAAAGAAAGAGCCAACAAAAGAAGAATAAAGAGAGAAAACCTAGCGAGAAAAAATAGATAAAACTTTAAGCAGGATTATTTGCTACTGCATAATGAGAATGCATATCCGTGACTACAGACAAGCTCTACAGAAGTAAGCATCAGGGGGCAGCACAGACTAGCTGTTGCCTGAGGGGACGTAAATGGAGAAGAATAAAACCAACATCACCAACCAGGGCTCAGCACCTGAGCAAGGTCAGAAGGGCATTTACAGAGATGGAGGCTATCCAACACGGAGTCTAGACCACAGAATACAATTACTGGGATGAGGTAGGTCTACAATTAAGGAAGAGAGTCAATCCAAAGGACAAATCCAGGTCCAGTTGCTGCCATGCACATCCACATTAACATGACACTCTAAGGTCAAGCCTGAATCAAGAAGCTCCATGGCTAAACATGTATGTAGCAAGTTCTAATACTAATTACCATACTAAACACTATAAACAAATACTATACGAAACAAATATAGTAAGTACTAATAGTAAATGTAAGTCCTTCTGCGCTGTCATGAGGACCCATAAAAGCTGGGATTTGAGCTTAAACAGTGTTCCTGGGTCCATGTGCAAGGGATATGAGCGGAGGCCCGAGCTGAGGCTGGTAAGTGCCTTTAAAGCCTCATTAGTACCATCAGGACTTCCTCTAAAGAGAGTGTGACGAGAGTGCGAGAAGCTGTAATTCAGTCCAATAACAAAAGGGTTAATTGAAAATAGAGTATTATTGACAATGTACTGCTGCATGGATACTTTCTACATGTCATCTCATGAATTTCATGTCAATTCAGTACAAGTGTCATCCATGAAGTTTTGGAAAGAAATTCTATCAAGGGAAAATTTCACAGAATGCTGTAATTTGTTGGGGTTTGTTTACTCATTCTTTTCTTTTTTTTTCTTCTCTAATAAGCTTTGTCAAAATATTTTCTAAGGGGGAAGTGGAAGAGGAATGTTAAAGGAAGGAAGTTCTTTTATTTAGCTTTTATGTGAATTGCTCTGATAGAATATTTATTTCATTTCTGTATTCTACTAAAAGTTTTATCTACTTTTTTTTTTTAGTGCTTTTTTTTTTTGTTTTGTTTTGCTTTGTTTTCCATATACACAGTTGTGAGATAGTTTAGGAGATAGTTTATTGCCCTAAAACTGCATAGGCTGGGTCTGATTTTTCTGGTTTCTTAGTTTGTTTTGGCCACTTTTACATTTAGATGCACTAAGGGACATGGTTTATGGGGAGATATTATTTTTAAGTGGATGGTTTGACTGGGTGACCTTGAAGGTCTTTTCCAACTGTGGTTATTCTATGAATCCTTACATTAGTCACTGAGACATACTTAATCCTATCTTTTAAATAACATTTTCTTCTTTTCCTGGTTCTTTCTCATAGTAAATTTACTCTTTATTAAATAGCCTTGTTTTGTGATTTAAGACAGAGATTGTTAGGTTTTTTTTTTAAGTGCCAAACTGTTTAGTAAAAGCTGACATGGTTAGTATTTACAGTGATCACTGGGGAATAGTTGCATATTGCTAACTTTTTCAAGCTTCTCAGTATATTTGTGTATTATTTAAAAGACAATTACCAATAATATATGTGGAAATCAGACTTCTAAATGAAAGGTTTGGCAGCTGTTAATCCTCTTTTGTGTCTGCAGTGATTAGAAATATGTTATACCTATCTTTGAGGCACATTTTGACCCTTTGTCTGCAACTCTAAAATCATTTATTCTAAGATATATGAGGATCATTTAATGTAGTAATACACATGTTGCCATCACATTCTTACACATATTACTGGCCTGTACATGTAAATGCAAGGCTGTGCAGAACTGAGGAGTGGTTTGTACTGGATATGTAGTAGACTGACTTCAGTTTTGCAGAATGGTCACGTCATCTGCATAAACTGAAGAGGCACTGGGCTGGCAGATTAGAAAAGACGTTTTTTGTACAAGTCATAATTTTTTTTCGAAGATGATATTTCTCTTTTTCTAAGAACACAAATCAACATTCTCAAGCATTTCAAGGATACTTGAAATGAACTAGCCCAAGAAAGCTGCAGTTTACAGTAAAGAAATGGAAGAACCAGTGTTTTTTGGTTATAAAGTATGTTTATACTTGAATCCCGTGCAAGTAAGTCTTTTGCCCCTTAACGTTAATAGTCTCAAAAATGATATTACATTTAGTTAATTATGGAATATGTCAGATTTTCTTAAGATTATCATATCTGATTTAAAAAAAACAATCTGTATTTTAAATTTCAAGAAACATCCATGCTAAGAAAAATTAATTGAAACTGACAGTGTAATAAAGCTCCTGAGTCAAGCTTTTCTTGTCAAGAAGTAAACTTTTTTTCATCTTCCTTCAATTTTATACAACTTTGCAACATCAAAGATAAATCTCAATTCAAAAAACTCTGAAACACTGTCAAGAAAACATGCTCTACTTCCCAAACTGACTGATATATAAAATCTTAAATGACCTTGACATTTGTAAATCACTTAAAAGGTACTATCTACCCCATCTACCCTCAGGATATGAAAATCCACTTTACAATTACTACTAATTTTTTTTTTTTTAAACATTAGATACTATTATGTACTATCGTAGCCAATTTAAAATTAATATGGTGTTCAACAACGCTTCAGAGCATCCTAAAAAAATCAAGCATGTACCAAAGTCATTGAAATGAAGTAATGAGTAGCTGAAACAGCCTCAAAGTACAAGTTTTAGTCATCTGTTTTGTGTCTTCCATGGCCACCTTACAAGCATATCATGGAAAGCTATATACTTCATTCCTTACTCAGCCAATATTGTCACTGAAGTTGTATAATACTAGTGGGATTGGACCTGCATTGTATAAATCTAGAGCAAATGTATTTCTTAATGATTTTTGAGCCTCTGCAGTAATTCTAATCTGAGATCTTTATAAGGGAGAAGAATGTATGAAGTCATGACACAATCAGCTCCCTTATATCATCACCCAGGCATATGGCCTGTCTTTCCAGTTTTCTAGGACCTAATGAATCCACAAAACCCAGATAGTCTCCCCGGGAAGGAAGAAGAGTAGAAGATATAGACTTCACCTGAATCCTAGAAAGCAGATTGCTTACTTTACACAAGTAAAGGATACACAAGGATAAACTGAGAAACCGGTCCCCTGTCTAAAGTGTTATAGCCTCATTATAAAGGCAGATTAAACACACTAAAGTTTTATGATTAAAAGCAGCTTAGCAGCTACTGTAATTCAAAAATGTCATTAAATGATTTCAAACTTGAAAAAGGACTAAGGTCAATTTACTAAACACTAAAAAGTGTTCAAAGTGCTAAGATATTTTCTCTAAGATGCCCAGCTGAGACCCAGCACAGCTAGCTTTTGTAGCTTAGGAAGGCATTGCAGTACAGGGCACAGCTTCAAACCAGCGTGCTACTCATAGTAAAAGGTTACACCATTTGGAGTTATGTTATAGCAGTAGTCTAATAAATGCTTTTGTGAGCAGTCATAGGAGGCTGAGATATACTATACTGCGTGAAAAATAACTAAAAACTGGTATTACAATCCTCCTTGGAAATCATTTGCATCCTATCTTTTCCATATATATTTATTGATTTATTTATTTTGAAACGTCTAACATGAATAATATGAAATATTCTAGAGAATAACGGCAAACTGCCAGAAGAGATATTTCATATGCAATCCAAAGGAAGGGAAATGTTATATTAAGAAGCATATCACAGAGTCGTAGGGGTTGGAAGGGATCTCCAGAGATCAAGTCCAACCCCCAGATTCCTATGCTGAAATTTCCAGTGTAATACCTAGAAGTACTGCAGTGCAGTTTGAATGATTGTCTGGCAGACTGACAAGAAAGAGTTATAGCGTGATTATCAGCTTAAGCTAACTAATGCTGCTGTCAGAAGTGATGTTCCCTCCACTTAAGGCCACATGTTCTTTCGTGGTCTGGCAGACTGTTGATTTGGTTGTACTGCTAGATGATCTGACTGAAAGCTATCCTGATAGTAAAGGAGTTATTAGCTGTAGGCACATGCCTGAGATGCCTCTGCTGCTAAATGAGCTTCTCAGTACCAGTGAAGACCTAAACTCCTCCAGAGTATAGTGCGGGCCACATCTAAGTTAGGAGCTTTTCTTTACTTTGACTTTAGGAAATATAACATTAGACTTTGTGAATTATCCCTCAAACAGCCAATTGTGAACGTTAATATTTTGATTTTGAATACAGTGCTTGCAAGTGACTAAGTGAGGTGGCTACATGTTAAAAAGCAGGAAAAGTTGTTTTAAGATAAAGTCACCTCATGCTGATGTCATTTGATCCTCGGTAGTTGTTTCAGTTTTCCACTGAAGTTGAATAGAGTTGTTTGCTCTTCTCATGCAGTGAATCTCAGATTCCGTTCATGAAGAAGGACAGTTCTTTACCTATGGAGTATTAATTGATAGAAATAACAAGTCACTGCATACCAAAACTCAAAAGGGCTTGGATGGCTTTTTGAGAAATAATAGAGTAACTATAGGCTGGCATTTAGAGTATGTGAAATATGTTTGGGTTTTTTCCAATTCATAAGTCTTATACAATCCTTTTCAGCCTATTTTGAGTGAATATCATCATACGGTATTTTTGAGGGTTTGTTTTGGTTTGGTTTTTCTTTTTATACTGTGTAGCAAACTAAAATCTCTAATATTTTTACCAAAAGTTCACAAAAAACTTTTGTGAACTCTTTCTTTATCTTTGGGTAGGCTTTCAGAATGCCAAACTTAAAGTTGCCACGATATTTTTAAGATTTTCTATTCTTAGTATGTGAAGCTTTTTTCTTGTATTTCCTTAAATATAAATAAAGGCCATATTGCTGCATGCTGAATCAACAATAAATATTTCCTGTGAATTCAATTTCATTTCCAAAGTTGCTGACCAGGCTTCTATGTGTGATTGTATCAGATGACCATCTGGGAGACATCTGTTAAGTTTTAATGTCTCCCAGACGGCGAACATGTCTTGCAGTGCAAAGTAAAACGCTGAGGTAACCTTCCATTTCTGTACAACTGTTCTTTAATGAATAGCAAACAGTAAATAATAAAAACTGGTCAAGTTGTTGCTGGAATTCTGTGGATAAGACCCGCTTATGAACTTGGCAGTCTTGGACTTGACCATGACACATAATTGTTCATTGATTTTGTTCTATATCTATCTGAAGGGCAGTTTAGATAGATGTCATTCATGTTAGAGAAACTGAAAAATTTAATTTAGTTGTGAACTCATTTCTCTCATTGCTTTCAGCTACCCTAGTAGGCTTTAAGGGATTACTAGTTCTTCAAAACATAACCATATAGCCCTCACTAGACATGCTCAAAGTGTTTACAGCAACACCAGCCATATTTATACAGGCTATATTAATTTCAGTTAAAAAAATATTCTCTTAGAGCAATGCATATACAGCATAAGCAAAAATAGCAAAAATAAACACCAACCAACAAACTTCAGTGGACATACAGTCTCCATACCCATAACTGTTGACTTTCGGAAAACTATGCAAGTAAGGAAAAGTCTGTATTAGGTATAAGTTTACTTCATGCCAACCCCCTCTATACTATAGATATATTCATGCCCTCCTTTAAGAATCCGCTCATATGGCTTTATTCTAGCATTATTTAAAACAAACAAAACAAAACAAACAAAAAACAATAGAGAAAGCTCACTACACTGTGAACATTGTGAGGCTTAGAATAATTTGTATCTTTTAAATCTGAGCCCTTCAAATTAAGGTCATTTGTCTTCTTCTTGAGGAGTATCTTGGTATGGCACTAATAAGATACTGACATTAACTAGTTAGCACTAAGCTTATCTTATTAGTTAACGTGGCACAATACACATACATTTAAATATTTTATCACTGAAAAAGAATAACATGCAGTGAATGTCACTGAACTGGAACAATGCCCTGGTGTATTATAGCGTGATATAAATCTGCCATTGGCACTTAACACTTGTTCTGTGCAAAAGAAGGAATGACTTGCAAATACAAATGTTACCATCAATACACAATTTTAGTAAATGTAATAAGCTTGCTTGGTTTATTAAAGTGTAGGGAAATTAGTTATATTTTGTTTCGTTTTTAGTAATTGTGCTCCAATATGGTTGTGTATACATAAAAGTAAATCCAAGATTAACTTTATTCCAGACTTTTTAATAATTTGTTCTGTTTCTTGGTTATGGATACTGTTCAGCTGAAAAGTATAAAGGCAGAAGTGTGAACATGATCACTCTTCAGACATAGCATTGCAATGTCCTGACCACACTGCAGACTGACTGTGCTGCAGATCTGCTAGGATTTTCTTAATGATCTTGGACAGCTATGCTTTCGTGATCATTAGGTTGTGCTAAGCTGTTCTACTCTACGGTGTCTAGTACAGTCAGTACTTTTGTAATGTAATTTTAAAAACACTCTCAGAAAACAGTCTCTGTTCCTATTCTTCAACAAAATCATCCTACAGTAATATCACCAAAACAAACTCTGTAGTAGGCATTCGTCCTGTTTTAATATGTAACTCAATCATCACTGAAATTTGCTGCTTTTGCAGCAAGAATCCAATTAAATCATATGTTCATTCCACTCAGGAAAAAAGTTGTTTTTCCTTTCCTTTATGCTGAAGGCATAGAGAAATGACAGGATATTATGTGTGTGGACATGCCTAAACTAACGTCAGATCTAAGAACTAGGGAAGGCATAAGGAAGCAGTTATTTGATTGAAACCAGACATAACAGATACCCTTTTCTAAAATGTGGCAGCAGCTAAAAAGTATGTTAAGAAAGTTTTGTCTTGCTGTTGCTTGTCTTTTGTTGGCTGGGTACAGAAAAACAAGGATCAAAGATGTCTCAGTAATTTGGAAACAGCTACTGCAAGTAAAATGTATCCAGCAAATCCGACATAGTTAAAGCCAGTTTACACTGGGAGAAGTATCTATAAGCAAGTTTGCAGGGAATCATTACCTTACAGACACAAGACATGCACTCTTACAACAGGCCCAGTGAGACTGTGACAAATAAACCTACTAAATGTGAGCAAATGCCATGAGGCAGGTAGCTAAATCAGATGCTATCATTATTTTATTTCTTTTACATATAACTTAATAACTCTGACCTGTAAATTCTATTCATACCTAGCCCATGAATCTTTACCTTCGTGCCTGGCCTTTTACTCTCTCATTTGCTTATCTTCTCAGTTTTTGTGTGCAATTCCACTCTGTAAATCGATAAAGTTTTCTCTTTAATATTCATCATTTTATCTCTTCATCATTTGAGCCAACACGTGAGGTGGAAAATGAAATTAAATTTCTTCTGATTTACTCAAACTTAGTTTTACTGCTAAAAACTGATACTGCAGAGCATATAAGAGCATACTGTATCCTATTGCAAAAGTAGGAAGACTGTCAAAAAACAGTAATTCAAGGAATGCCAGAGCATTTCTCATTATTGGAACATGTGTCACAAACCTGTTTTCCATCTTGTGCCAAATTATAGGCCAGCAGAACTACACACAGTAATAGCTCTGCTGACTTGTCCTCACCTTGAAAGGGGTCATTTGCATTTCTTGGTTCTTAGACTTTTGCTTACACTGTAGTTTCTGGCATTGGTGATGCCTAATGCAGCAAGGGGTGAAAAGTCCAAAGGGGAGGAGTGCATGGAAAGTGGAGAAGTTGGCTAAAGCTGGATGGCTGGATTTTAAGATTCCCCAGTATCTTCCTCAATTGGCAGCACCTCTGTGTTCTACTCACTTTAAAATCCTGTATTAGTTTTGTTTGACTTCACTTATTTCTTTAGGTTCATCAGTCTGCATCTGTTATATAAACTTTCATATGCAGAAATCACTCTTATGGATGATTCATGTTCAACTACTCTGATTTTGCACATATTCCAAAAGCTGAAAGCTGCTTCTGTTAAAACTGAGCAATAAAGTTTTAAGAGAAAAATCAACCTGACATAATGCATTTTAAACATCGGCATACATGCAGTTATCTGAGCAGGTGACATAAATACATTTATCTCTGCCCATTTTGCCTTAGCGATTAAGAAATTATTATTATTTTCTGTTATGGAGTCTTTCTTTCTTTTGTAGAGAAACAGAGTGTTGTATGTTATTTTTGTATTTCAACTCCCCCTTAATAAGGGTCCTATCATGTATGTTTAGTAGTCCTGTTAGGAAAAATGTAACAATGTTCTCATTTTATGCAATTCAATGTAGTACACTGAGACTTTGAGAACAATAGAAAAAGATTTATTTCTGTCACAATGACAAAGTCGTCAAATTTCTTTACCTAGACTATTTGGATTGACAGGCTGTCAGAATGGGTTCTCCTGATCCAAAAATGAGAATCTTATAGGCCAGAGAATAAGAAAAACTTTGGATATTCTGACCTTGAACGACCTCTTTTATATCCTCTGTATGCCTTATCTTTATATGATCGGTACTAGTTTTTAGGTTCAGTTTCAGACAATTTTACCCTTCTTATACTTTTGCTTCAGAATGATCCCTTAAGTTTTTAAAAATCACTGATTTCTCTGTTTTTCTATCCACCTGTAGGGCATTTTATATGCTTAAGGAGATAGTTCAGGTGCACAGCAAACTCATGTGTATCCATAAGTCTAAAGAGCAAGTTCATAGTCTTCTCTGTGTTCAGGATGTAATTCCATGTTTGGAGGTAGAACTTCCTACTAATACATACCCTTCTATCCAAACAGGACCAGTCTTCTGGTCTTGATTTCAACTTTGGAAGATTTTGTTTTAGAAGCTTTAAGAAGAATTGCATTCAACTTTCATTTGCCTTCAGGTGACTACTAGGTTGAATATTTTGAAACTGCATTGTGTCAAATGCCTAAAAAAAAAAAGATGTGTAAAGGAGATGTGATTTCTGCAATTAATCCCAGGTGGGCAGTAGATTCGGGTAAAGCTTCACCTGCAAAAGATTGGAAGCAAGGTTAGGACTTCTTGAGTGGGATCAGTCTGGCTAAATATAGGTGTCTACCTCTTGAGCTGTCTGTCCAGACTCAATCATAGCCTAGTGGAGGCCTTGACAGTATAATCCATGGAGTTTGTATCTCCAGTGTTATGTCCACTTTTTGATGGGAAGAACTGCGAGAAAAATAAAGCCGTTCGGAATAATGTCAGAAATATGAAGCTCTGCTGAATCACACTGATTATCTTTTGCGCTTATTCCAGATGACATAACTGGCTGCCAAATGTAATCTATTACTACATATGGTAGTCTGTGACATAAGATCTACACTTTTGAATATTTAATTCCAATAAGTAGCTTTAATTCCTAGATTTATTCATAATACATATACGATACTATAGGCACTAATAAATGAACATTTGTTACTTTATGGGACTGTTTGTAGAATCTGAAGACTTAATTTTGAAAAATCCTTTCCTGTGTCATGTTTTTTAGGTGGTTTAACCCAAATATAGGTGTATTTATAATTTCACACGTTCAGCTACAGAATTCAAATGCAATGTAATCACCAGATCTAATGATATAAAATGAGTATCAATCTAGTAAATTATGTTATTCACATTGAGCAAGTCAAACTCAGTCATCCTGTAACATGTAAGCTTCCTACTTTGTTTCCACTATGTGTAACCAGCAGGAAAATAACAGAATTTTATGCATAGTAGCTATCAATTTAAAATAGAATATGTGAAGTATGTTGCTTGCCATTTGTGCTTCAGGAGTGTTAATTTTATAGTGTTTGGTAACCAAAGAAAAATAAGAAAGTAACATAAAGTCAGTTATATTCTTTTACTGATTTGAATTTAAAATCTTAGGCACTCAGCTGATTTACAGTACTGTTATGCATTGACATCGTTTTGTCCATGAATCTGTGTCAACTCATACTGCCTTCTGATCTATAGTTCTGCTATACTTATGGCCTATTTTTGTCTTTCATCTTTTCTTTTTGGAAGATTTGACCATCATGTGCACTCGAGATATGAAGTTGCAATGAAAAAAAAGTAGTGTGAATACATGACTGCTGAATATGTTTTGTCTCACTGGTTTCTACTAACATACACTTATCTCCACAGTTATCATATAACCTCTAATATATTTAGTTTATCACCTTTGTTATCAACCTATTACAAATAAATTCTGTTTAGTCATATCCTGCTAACTGAGATCACAGCAAGGATTCAGATTTCACTAGTTCTTACAGATTTTGTAATGGAAAAAACTATCTGTAATTGCTATGGATGCTCTGTATCACATCAGATTTTCTTTAGATAAAACCACTCCTGCATCTACAGCCTGTAATTTACGTACATTTACAATTCACTGTTGAAGATTCTTACTAAAATCTTTTAAATATTCTATAAACAGCACAGACCACAATAACGCATCCATACTTTTTTCAAAGTAGAGTCTAAAAGAAAACACCATAGAAATACCGGTGCATTGAAACCTGGCTGGAAAAACAGAAATTCCTTTAGAGAAATTCAAATAAGTTCACAGAATGATAAATTTACTAAAATAATTAAATATATATCTTACATATATCAGATACATCTGTTTGATATTACCTTATTTAAATAAGATACAATAAGGAAATGTTAGAAATTATGTGTTGTACATATATATTGATGTTTACTGCCTTTGATATATTTAATATAACAGTAAGAGTTGTTCAGAAAGATCTCACCAGCTGTTACACTGTTGGTGCACTTGGCCAACTCCACAGAAGGTAGTACATAAATACATTAAAGTAAGGTTTAACGTTCTAAATTCAATCTCAGCTTTGACATGATCGAGCATCCATTGAAGTAACTTGAAGACAAAACAGTTTCACTGCATTTTAAAACAGGCCCCAGGCTCTGCTTCTTTCACCCCACTTTTTCTAACAACAGAAGTATGTAAGAAATGTCTAACAAAAAGCAGGCTAATTTGTTCATCTCCTTAACTATTTTGTATCCATCTATGACAGGTTTCGAAGAAAAGTAGTAACAATCAGATTGTGTAACGCTGTAAGAAACACCCATGTTTTTGCCCAAGGGAAGAAATATATTCCTTAAAGGACCTTATTATAAATTTTGTCCTAGCAAATGTTACTGCATGTGTTATCCTTTTTGAGCTTGACCTTTCTCCTTCTACATCTGTCAGAATAGGAGCTTATTCTGGTGAATTTCTTAGGTTAATTACACATTAGACACTTAGTATCTTAGTATTATTATCTATAGTTAATACTTTACTATTATCTTAGTTATTTACTTTATTTTTATTTATTTTACAAATAAAAATTATTTACTTTATATAATTTTAATATAATAATAAAATAATATATAATAATTATATTATATATTATAAATCAAATATATAATAATTAATAATATATAAATTAATATATAATTATATAATTTTATACTTTATTTTTATATTTATTTTATTTATCTTTATTATTTACTATTATTTTAGTTAATACTTTAGTATTAAATCTTAGTAGCCTTTTAAATGTTTAGAAATCAAGGGCCAGTGCCCTTTTCTGGGCTATTAACTACACTGACCACAGGCAAAAGTAAGGACAATTTTATTTTTTTTTTCCCCAAAACGGAAACAGAATTACTTTATTTCAACAGTAATTCAGTTGATGCTAACGGAGCCACACTAACTCATACATTCGGGAGCAAGCTTATCAGCTATATATTTCATTTACTACTTTATCCAGTTTTTAATGATTGGAGGATTAATCTCACTTTTCTTCAGTTGACTCCAGAATGCAAATATATTTGCAAATGTTGCAGGAAGTTATTTTAGAATTTCTGAATGTGTTTTGCATGGGGAACTGGCAAGTATGACATTTCCTGTGGCTTAAAAAGAACATGTATTTATAGCTCTGAATTTCCATAGGATGCATTGTTTCTGTCACAAATTTCTCGCATGAATACATGCTCTCCATGTGACTGAAGTAAGAATATTGCTTGATTGACAATGTTTGCTTTTGGCATTCTCACATATATCAAATGGGTCCATGATTTTATTAGCATCAGATGATCTATATTGTTGAAAATGGCAATGGCAAATATACATAAATAAATAAATAAAATGTTAAGTCTATTCTTTGTTGAGTCTTCAGAAAAAAATTATGCAGTCTCAGAAGTGAGATAGGAAGTATGATTTCTTTGCACACGATTCAGCCAAATTAATGGAGTAGTAGAAGTAAGAAAAAACTAAGGTTCCATTCTTGAACAGCCTTGTAAGAGTCAAGTTAAGATTCAAAACTGTACACAGCCTGTTCCTATTTGCTTTCTTGGCACCACAGTTCAGGAGGTAGGAAGGCTTTATAACCACTGATGTCTCCTGTAGTGCATTGTAGTGCATAGCTGAGAAGTGAGAACGTACCTTTGTATGCTGGTTTACAGCCTTACCTTAAGATTAATAAATAATGCTTTCTCACTGGGCCTTTCTGGGCTACCTTATTCTCCTCTGAATGTAAAGGGAACTTAAGTACAGCGGTATCAGAAAACTAAGGAGATTGCTTATGAATTTTTTCTTATGTTACTAGCAATATTTATTTCACATTTCCAAATTGCTTCCTTGAGCATTTAGGCTGGAATTTCATGTGAGGCTTGATGTTACAGCGGCAGGGTGCCCCTGGCAAAAGAAGCCATACATCCTTTCCTGTTGATGTGTCTGTATCTCCCAAGCACTCCCTCCTTTTTGTAACACCTTCATGCCAAGAGTAGTATAGGAGCAAACTGAAGAGACTTCAGCCTACTGCTGCTTTGTTTTTACATAACTTTTCCAATGTATTTCCTCCCTTTGCTGTCCATTAATTCTCCAGTAAACTGAGTCCATTTAGTAGAATAGAGTCTGCCACTCCACCTTGAATTTGATGGTGTTGAGTAACATAAGTTCACTTTCAACCTGTTCATGCAAAGAATTTTGGCTACTCCACATATTCTCTAATATTCACTTCAAGTCAGCTGCTTCCATGAACGAATATTAAATGCACTTGGCTTCCATTACAAGAAGCAGATGCAAAAAGGCTGAGAACACAGCCAAAGAGAATTTGTTGTATAATATGAATAAATAGCTTCTCAGATACTTCAGTCTTATAAAGCTCTAGTTAATGAGAAGAAATCCTTTCATAAATACCTGACCCCCTTCTGGAAACCCAAAAGTAGCACTAAAAATGTCAGTAAGAAGAACCCAGACCTTTTCTTAATTTCTGTAAAATCAGAATAATTTAACACATCAGGGATTTGCTCTAAATCTGCACTGTGATGGAAATCACAGGAAGACTAAACAACATAAAAAAGACTAAACCTGGTAAAACAAAAGGACAGTATTATTGTTATACCAGTATCCTGGTACTACAAAGGGACAATAACCATTTCTATTCTTCATATTTAACAGTCTGTGATACTCAAGCATGTAACCAATAGAGGTCACTATTAACAGGGAAATGTAAGAGATTCCTCAGAGGAAAGCAAGACAGGGTTAATGCGGGGCTATCCGGCCGCAGCCAGCCGGATCTGGAGGCTGGTCCCTGGGCCGCGAGTGAGTCATCAGACTGCGAGGGGCCAGCAGGACCCTCCCGGGGCGCGCTGCCAGCATCCAGGGGGCTCCCGGGGTTCTGAGCCACATCCACCCACTGCTCCATTAACTTGTTAGGTGGGAGTATTTTAATGCGAATTTAACAAACAAACAAAAAATTCCCAGTATTTGATTTAGATTAACCTTTCAACTGTACTTTCAAACACTGCCTTTGTGATTATCTGAGCAAACTGACAGAGGTAGGCGTGCAGATGAATTCATGTAGGTTTGTATTGTTTATCTTCTGCTTTATCATATGTGATTATTGAATCCGCAATTTCAAGTACTTTAACGTTGAAATAGCCAGTTAGTTATTATCCTCTGTAAATTTGCACAGCTTGTACAGTTCAGTAGGCTAGGAATATTACTGCTTTGGAAGAAATAAAAAGTGGGGAGGGGAAGGAAAGAAAAAGCAACTGAAGGCTTAGGTATCAAAAAGCTCATCTTCAATATTAAATGCAGCTAAAGAGGCGGTAAAAGGGACCTCCTTTACCATTAACATTACCAAACTATTTTAACACTAAAGGCAATCTGTCATTTTGTGTAAATTCTCTTCTGCTTCTATAAACACAGCCGTAATCAATTAAAGACCGACTTGTGAAGGAGCTATTGTGTGCAGTTCCATTCAGACATTGCTGAGTTGTCTTTTAGACAGCCTGTGGGGAAACACTGGTAAGGTGATGGGAAAGTTCAAAGTGCCTAACTTTTCAATGTGGATTCTGTTATTGAGACCTTTTTCTGTCTCCTTTTTTTTCATATTGCTTATCATAGTTGGCGTTAAAAATGGGGAGTTATTTCTATATCATTTTGAACACTTAACATTTTTAATATGTTCTGCTTGGGAGGTTCTGCAAATATTTTAAATTATTCTCTAATGTAATTCCTTGAGGGACTTATGCATAGCAACAAATCTATTTGTTCGAAAGAACAAACAAACACTCTAGAAATTATTCATGTACATGTATTTATGATGTACACATGGACTCAGTTCCCTACTAATATGACACCAGTCTAATGCAATTTTGTGCAGTGAAATATAACGTGACTTACTGTAGAATGAAGATGAGAATTAATTTGTTTGGCACAAACCCTTCAAAAAATTAGAGTTCAATTTCATATTAAATGAAACAGTTGAGTAGATCATTCTAATGTATCACGTTATTAAAATATATATATATAGTTTTATTACACCTGATCACCTATGCCTTCAAAGTTAAGGAATGTTACCAATATTTTCTGAAGCAACCAAGATAAACAAAGAAAAATCAAAGGAAAATCTTTACCTTGGTCATTTTTAACTCTTTAATTTTGTTCAGTGAAGGCATATGTAAGGCTAAACAGAAAAGTATATATAGAGAGATTAATTCTCACTCTCCTTTTAATAACTTTTTTTTTTCCCCCACTGAGAGTTGGTATGGATTTTAGGAACATAAGCAAAGACTGATAAAAAGAAATAAAAGTGGATTTAAGAATTTTCTCCATCTATTTGCGTTTGAAGTAAAAATAAGTATCATGAAATTTTAAGAATAGGCCATTTAAAAAAAAAAAGGGGGGGAGAGGAGGTATCTAAAGACACATGTGGGAAAAAAGATAACAGGTTGGTCATCTCTGTACAGTCCAGATTTTGTGTGTTTTCTGATGCATTTGATTTTCAATCCCTTGTCAATCTTCACCATATGGGTAGAGGTAAGATTCTCATAGATAAATATATTGTTCTCTAGAAATTTCTAAACACACTTCCCAGGAACTCAAGAATGACAGCATCTTATTCCAGTAAAAAAATAACTTAAAATTTTCATTAGGCCAGTCTTTTGGCATTAATTAGATGATTTTGGTGAGATAGATTTTGTTGAAAGAAGAAAGTGGGAAGATCATAAAGAAATTATCTCCCCCCAAAAAACACACAAAATAAATCACATATTATGACAGATGTACTTCTCTTACAGTGCTTTAGTGTCTAGCAATTAAAAGGAAAATGAGTAGCAGCTTTTCCTAGGGCACTCAGGACAGATAGAAACCCAGTCATGTGCTATGCTAGTGCTAACCAGCAAACTTTCTAAACTTCATTTTTCTCTGAATGACAGCTTTTTGGAAGTTATACAGGAGAGCCTTGGTACATATTCCAGGCACTATGTAGATGAGTCAGGACACCTTAACTAAATCCATTCATTACTCTATCCCCAGTGGGACAGGCAAAAGCTGCCAATTTGATGTTGGTAACATGGATGCTGCATTAGGGAATTGGCTAAGCCTGCCAAAATTCATTCCTGAACTTTAGCAGCCACAAAAGAGTATTTTTCTGTCGTCTGTAATTGATTCAGAGCCAGGTCCCAAAAGGACAAGCTTCCTTTTGTGTGCCATCTATACGAGGGTCTAAGAACACACAGTGCTGCAACTTTTTTTTTTTTTTTAAGCTAGATCACTGAAAACATCTTTAAAAAGAAAGGGGAAAAAAATCATCTAAAATGTCATAAAAATTCCTGAGTTTTTCAAGATACATTATTTATTAACTTTAGCATTGCGTTCTGGTCTATACTTTGAAAAAACAGTTAGCTTATTATATCCTGAAAATTTAGTGTCAATAAAGTGTTACCATTTTGAGATAAAATGAAGTCTGAAACCAAAACAGAGAAATATATTTAAACAAAAAATAAAGATTTTTTTTTATCTTCAGCTCACTGAGTACAGTACTTATTATCATTAGTTCATATTCAGGTCAGATTTCTCCTTCCTTTGAAAAACAGGTTGAAAAACCCTTTCAAGGCTTCTCCCTTCTTCCCCTCACCCAATCTGGTTACAAATTTACTGAAGTTTTTTATCGTTACTTTGTGTTTCACATTTGCATGTTCTGTACTTGCTGTGTAATCCATTAAAGGTTTCATGACATTAGACTATGTACTCCTAACATGAATTATGAAAAGCTATACAGCTTATTAGAGTCATCAATCCATCCTGGCAACACTCTCAACTCATTCTGTGGAAGATATCCCAGAGATTTAGCTAGTAGGACTCTCAGTAAAGCACTTGACCAGTCCAAGCAGATTTCTGTAAAAATAGTTCACCTGTGAACTTGCATTTAAATGGTTTGAAGAGAATATCCTCACAATTTGTATTACCAGTTTTCATCCTGGATGCGACTTCCTATTTGTTGAAGCAAGAATCATCTATCTGATTTCAAGTACATTCCCTGTATCTTTTCCTTGTATTGAGGTACAAATATATTCTTTTAGAAGTGCTTTAAAAAAAACAACGCTTATTAAACATACAAGCTCACTCACATGGAAGCATACAAGTGCTTTAAATGCTTAGGATAGAAACAAGAACAGAGAAATCTGTGTCTGGAGGGCTAATCATAGTTCAAACTCGATGGTTTTAGTGGTGAACCATTCCTTCTCCTTCCCACCCACTCAGCAGGAGTAAGCAAAAGAACCCAGAAAGGGTGAGGCCCAGTCACTATAAATGCTCAGATGTTTAATGAATGTGCCATAGCTTTCACCTACAAACTGCAAGGCCTTCT
This sequence comes from Perdix hodgsoniae, assembly GCA_035772895.1. Classification (NCBI taxonomy): domain Eukaryota; kingdom Metazoa; phylum Chordata; class Aves; order Galliformes; family Phasianidae; genus Perdix; species Perdix hodgsoniae. The sequence continues at coordinate 8,315,119 of JAPSGF010000009.1, read as the reverse complement.
CAAGCAGACTCCAAATTCCTGCTGAAATGAAGACTTTCTTTCCTGGACTAGGCCTGGCATTCCTGTGAAACAATGGCCCTTTTCAAGTAGTCTCTGAAATTTCACAGGTGAAGGGAACAGGGCAGTCATTTGATCCCAACCACAAGGAGTCTGTTAGCATTTTTTAAAGTGAAGACAGAGTCTGTCATGGAAGCACTGGCAAAACTGGTTAGTGACAGAAAAAGGCAATCTAGAGCCACAGCTCACGGGAGCCCTGTGAAGCATTAATCAGTTTGTCTCTTAGCTCATGCTACAGCTTCTTTTTCGATTTTTTTTTCAAGCATGAGCAACACAGCCTGCAGAACTCAGGAGGCAGGTCTCTAAGTTGTATCATGAGTTGTGGAATAAGTTTTCCTGATTCCTTTTTAGTGAGAGCTTCCATTTGAGAATTTACAAATTAAAGGAAGCCATTGCTAGGATACTGTGTACTGGGGGGCACTTGAAACTAAAACACAAATTAAGGCTTTTGAAACATGCCTTATTTCAGAAAAACAAGCAGACCAGCTTAATTCCAGCTGGTTGGTTATAAGGGCATTAGAAAACATTCAGAAGTGTATTGAGATTATTAAGGAATGGGATGCTGAGTACTACCTCTACATTAATTATAGAAAGCATACAGAATTTAAAAAGATTGAACTTGCAATCTCCCTTACTCCAAACATCCAAACAGTTTGATGACAGAAGCCTCCGAAATGATTTGACGGATGGGAGATAAATATTCAGAGCCAGCAGTTCTTAAATTGGAATGTATCACAAATTCATGTGACGGAAGATAATTTTCATTGCATAGTTAATAAAAAATATAAAGAAAACAACTAATTTATTAGTTGTATTGATAATTATTTTGCCTCTAAAATTCAGAAAATTTATACATTATGTACCTACTCAATTGCAAGGAATATTATGCGTAAGCTTTTTTTTTTTTAAGGAGAAAACGGCTACTTAAATACTAAGACTTGTGAGAAAGTTCAAATTAGAACAACTTCATGAGAGCAAATCTGGATACATTAACCAGGTCATATGGTAAGCCAAAGTACAAGCCAGAAAATCACATACATTTTTGAGATAAGCTACGTAATACTGGCAGGTAAGATAACAGTGTTTCTTACATGCCTCTCATATAGTCAGCTGCTGTCTTCGTTTTATGAAATGACTGCTTTGAAATAGTTGCTCGTGGAATAACAGAAAGGTTTAGGCTGTAAGGGCCCTCTGGAGGTCATGTGGTCCAAATGCCTTGCTAAAGTAGGGCCACCTACAGGTTGCCTGTGAGCACGTCCATGTGGCTTTAGAATATCTCCAAGGGAGGAAGGTCCACAATCTGTCTTAGAAAACTGTTCCATTGCTCAGAAACCTACACAGTGAATAAGTGCTTCCTGACAGAAGAACTTGTGTTCCTCCATTTTGTGCCTATTGCCTGTTTTCATGGAAGTATTTCCCAGCATTGCAGAGGAATACTCACTTCAACATTTTCTTACCTCTAAGTCTCTGGACCATAATGAAAATGAGTGTCCTATTGTTTGCTTTCCGCTACAAACTAGCAAACAAGCAAATATATATGTATATACACACACACGCACGCACACACACATATAAGAATTATAGAATTCGTAGTTGGAAGGGAATCCCATATAGTGTCAGAGAACAGATTCATGTTCAACATTTTTTGAAAAGTCAATGAAGAAACATTTTCTCACATGCAAAGACAATGATATCAGTTAGCTTAACTAAAAGCCTGTTTAACAGTATTGCCAGTCTGCATTTCTATCTTGCACCCACATTTTACTCTTTGACAAAATACAGGATTTTCATCTTTTGAAACACATTTACCATTATCTTGTACTATATCATTTTGAGTATTTCTCACTTTTTGCTCCTAAGTTTTCTTTACGTGTTCATACACTTTACTCACCATCAGTAGGAGATGAAACTGCACTGATATTTGAAATAATTTAAATAACATGAAAAACAGTAAAACCTTTCTAATTGTACTAAAAGCAAACATGCTATGCCATGAATTTGTGTCTGCTTTCCTAACCTGTTTCCCTTAGCATATATTTTCCCTGATTACATCTGGCTATGTGTGTTCACTGATGTGCTCCACCGAACTACAGAAATCACTCGCAAATCACTGGCTATTTCTAGTAAGGCAACAAGATCCCTAACCAATAACAAAATCAATAATTATATTATTTTTAAAAAACTACTCAAAGTTCATGCAGACTATAGAGCATAGCTGCATATTTTCTTCTAGATAGATTCCATAACTCCTGTTTCTCTGTTTAAAAAAAAAAAAAGCTTTCCTATTTGCTGCTGAAATTCTGTTCTTTTGTAATGGGCTTTAACTTATATTATTCTATTAAACATGAACCAAAATGCACATTCTGTAATTTTGGTTGTATTTTAAGTACATTATCTTGGTATTTCACTGAACCATACATACTGCGCCATACATACTGCACCATACATACTGCACAAGAGATAACCTTCAATTTCTGTGTATAAGTCTAAAATCTTAATGGTGCTGATCAGGTGAAGAATTGTTTAGACTTGTGTGAAGGTTATCTGTATATGATTTTATTTTTTTAAGAGACTGTATCTACTTGTTCTACAGGATTATGAATATTGCCTCAATAGTTTAAAAAAACAGATTTTATTTAAATGACACAGACAGGATAACTAGTTTGATAACTATGCAGAATCTAGCAAACAAACCCTCACGCTCAGTATTTCTCTCCCCTTGTGAGTCAAAGACAACAGACATTTAAAAAGCTCAGTGATTACTGCAACAGCTCTGTTGCATATGGAAATTAGCATTTTTTCACTTTTGGATTTAGTTTCTGCTAGTGACTGAGATTAACAGCAAGTTTTTCTGTGCCTACCAGGAATTTGAGTTTTCCTACACTATTTCAAGGCTAATTCTTTTAGTAATGAGAGAATCAAGAGATAAACAAATTATATGGAACAGGACTGAGATAGCTATAGTGGACAACAGGATCACTGGTTACAAGGAACTTGGTTGCAAAAAGGAAGGACTTGAAAAACTTTAGGCATATTCTGATGTGTAGTTTCCATTACTCTTCAAAAGCTGAAGTTGCATCTAAAACCTTGCCAAGTTTCAATTAAGACTTCAAAGTGGAAAAACAGAGCATTTCTAGAATGAAAAAATGTTATGATTTATGTTAAGGAGCTTACATTCTCAGACTTTGCATCCACTGACATATTGCACTTCCAGCCATTGTGTATAACGCCTAAGCCTCTCCAAACCTATCTCAGGTTCTGAGTGATATTCCCAGGATGTCCTAGTCTACTTCACTTTTTTTCTGGTCCACTTCATTAACAGAATGCTTTCCTTTTCTCAGGAATAAACTGATACTTAGAAAAAGTCAAATTCACACATATTCACACAGAAGATGATTGAAGAATGCTTAAATAGAAAAATTGAGGCAGTTCACGGAATTAAAATGAGAAACAATTACACTGGTAACCTCCAGGACTTATGAGAAGTCTTGTACTTAAATGGGGAGAATGTTTTCCATTTTCAGTTTTGAAAACTTCTTGAATTAACAGCGTACGTATTTATAGCCATTACACTGAGGTGTTCAATCCAAAGTGGACTATAATCAACAGAAAAAATTCTGAAGGAAACAAAAGTTTCTATAACTTGCTATTTTTAATTTTCATCTTCTCTCACAGCATTTGTACATGAGGCCTTCTTACTGATTTTCTTAAATTCAGAGTAGAGGTGTTCGCTGATGCGCATTACTATGTAAACATTTCAGTAAACACAGGATGGACACAATGCCCTACGGTACCCGATAGTACAGGCTAGAATATTGATAGGCCCACACTGAGTTCTCATCAATTAGTTTTGCCATTGTGAGGTTACCAACAACATAATCTGTGGTGCTTTCGTTACCATTGATAAATATCTGGAAAATTATTTGGTCTTCTATCCCACAACACATCTGGCATACTTTGCCATTACTTGAAAAAAAAACTATGGCTTTGTGCCTAATCTCACACATGACAAAAGCTGAAAATCAAACCCTAGATTTCTTCTAAGTACTTAGAACTGCCTCTGCATCAGTAGGCTCAGTAGCAGCAAGGGCTAAAGGCCCAGAAAGGTATGATCAGTGTGGGCAGGATGTGAAACACTTCTGGGGTAGACCAGAAACAAGAGTTCTGGAATTTGCTTGCAGGGCTTGTAATGAGGTGCTTTCCAAAGAAAGTGGATCAGCCATGCTACCCTCACAAAGGCTGGTGCAGTCTCCCACAGGGAGAAGATTGTCTTACACAGGTGCTCCACCCATACTGGCAGAAAAACAGAACTTACTGACGAAGGGAAGGACCAGTTGGTGGTCAGCTCTCCCTGGGGCCAGTCTGGTTGAAAAGGCTGGAAGCACTTGCAGAGGTATGCAAGGCAAAGAATGGGGTTAGAACATGAATTATATTTTGTTTCAGAACTGAATTTAATAACTAAGGTATTGGGAAACACAAAAGACTTTTGAATGAAATGAATAGTTCTTTTGGCAACCTTGCCTTTGCACAGGAAATCCTCAAGATCTTTACATCAGTGTCACACCTTAGAGTTCCCTTTCAGTTTTTCTGCAGTCTCCTTTTTAGTCTTGAGTTTGAACTGATGGTGGCTTGTGGCACTGAAGAAAGCAGGAGTACCTTGCTATTTGGGGTATCATTAATCCCATTCAGCTTGTTAATTTGTATGTGTGGAAGTTGGTTTGTTGCTTGTTTACTGGAACTCTGCTTCACCACATTGCTGTTTAATTTGGCAGCTTTATCATTTTGAAAGAAAGAAACATAGATCCAGAAATTGATGAAACAAATAGAAACTTCATTGTAGTCAATGCTTTCCAGGGAAAATAAACATCATGGGATGATTTAAAAAAAAAAATTAACATGATTATTTTCCTGATTAGTGGTTAAAATTTAAATGGATCCTACCAGATAAGGCTAATCAGAAATATTATGCTGAGTTTTGCTTTAAGTAATGTTCTTTTTTTATTCTCTTTTTTCTCTTTCTTTATTTTTATTCTTTTTTCTCCCCACAAGTTCCCACTATTTCAGAAGCATGAAACTGAATAAATCTCTCGCTTTAACTTTGTGCTTCTGCAAGGTTTATCAATTAAAACATGAAATTATTACAGCAGGACTTTAAAAAGCAGTTTCCTGCAGGCAGATTTTTTCCTTTTCCCTTTGTATTCTCCTTAAAAGAAGGAAACTGTAAAACTTGAAAAGGCTCTTTTCAAGGCTTTGTAGGGATTAAAGCTTGGAGCAAGACAAATACAGATGATATCAGTAATAACTTTGACAGAACTTACTATATATTTGTGTTCTTGGTTAAACACACTATGCCTGTCTGCTAGCAGACACTTCTGATATTTTCTTTTACTACCCTGAAAAAGAAATTCTTAACTTCTGAGTGCCAGCCACTGGAGATGGGCTAAATTTGCAGTACCCATTACCTGTATAGAGCACCAAAATAGCCACATGAAACCTGACCCACACAGAGCCTCAAAATGCAGAGCTGAATGTGTGCTTCTCAAACCTGAAATGTGCTTTCTCTTCCCACCCCTGCTACCAGCTCTCTCCATCTTCTGGAGCTGTAAATAGAGTTATTCATGCAATGGAGACAGGGAAATAAGTTATAAAAATCTTCCAGTATGTAACGATACCTCCTACAGCGCTAACCGCTGTAGTAATGATGAAAAAGCTACATCTGTCATGTACAAACTGTCATCCTTTTTACTGTATATTACTTTTTTATCCTTCCACAAGCCTTAACATCATGACAAAAACTCCCATAGGGCCTAGTGGCCATCAGATTTCTCCCATCATATTTAAGTATTTAAACATGCATAAGCATATTTCAAATACAGCCCTATATACTCCAGTAGTACAACTTCAGTCATCCGTCTGCCTCTCTCTTCATGTGCTATTTTACCTGTTGCTCTAAAGACTTCTTGGATCATGGAACATTGTTTGTCTGTATGTGTATCTAAGTAGAGCTAGGATTTTTGTGAACACCACAAAATTTTAGTAACTGTCCTGCAGAAGTGTGTAGTCTAAGATTGTATCAACTGACATCCAGTATCCAATTCAAATGTCAGTTTGCAGAAGCAAATGTAACATTACAGTCAAAGCTAAAATGACTTTTTCTTACAAGATCAGCACTCTTCCTGCTAAGATATCATGCTCTGAAGTATAAATAGTTTAGCTAGTTTTCCTTTACTTTCTCTCTCTCACCTTTCTTTCCTTCCTCTCCTTATTGGAAGCCCCGTAAGAAATCAGTGCTGATGACAGTGCAGGGAACACAGCAGTTATGATCCTATTCATGTTTTATAATCTGTGTTGAATATTTTCAGCTGTTAAATAGCTAGATTCTAGACAATCTGTAGGTAACATCAGAATAAAATCCTCTTAGCCATCTGAGAATGTGAAACATAAATGATCTCTGAATCAATTTCAGATGTAAAACATTCATACTTGATTAGTTAAGCTCAAGAACATTTTAAGTGAACATAATTCATTGTCAACAGTTAAAACATATTTAAGTACTGGAGCCTCTCTTGCCATGAATGACACTTTTTAAAGCAAAAATGTTGAAATGTGTAGATGTCTGACTGGAAAGTTTCTTTTTTTTTTTTTAACAGAAATGCAAAATAAGGATTAGAGTTTCTTCTGACTCATATCAATTCCATTTTAATTGTGTTTTCTCTCAATGTTCATCATCTCAGTTAACAAAGCAAGGTAGCTGGTTTCTACTGATATAGATATGAAGCTCTCAGTATGATCTCTTCTATTGATTTAAGTCAAGCTCCTAAGTCCATACAGATTTGACTATGTTTTTCAGATAATTCCAACTATGAGAGCTGCAAAAAACTGAATATCCTGGTGCACGCAAATAGAATTTGAAGTGTCACATATCTTAACAATAAGGAAATTGTGAGCATTTAACATATCACATCTGAAAGAAAATACATCATTCTAAACTTATGATGATATTTATAGTCTTTGGTAGAAGAACTATTCTGAAAATATTCTAGTGGGGGTTAAAAATTGAGAAAGGAGTAATACCCCATTATTTTTACTTTGTGTTCTTCATTTTAATATTGTACCTCAAAAACCATAGAATTTTAGTCTTAATGTAATGGCATTGCACATTACTTTTAAGAGTTCTCCTGCGGTTTCTTGACAACATGACTCAATTCTTTTATCTCATCCACTTTGAAAATTCACAAAGGCAATAATGTCCAACTTCAAAAAAGAAGAAAAGAGCAGGCAAGTGGAAGCAGCTGAAAGCCTATTCGACCTCTGATACAAATGGAATTGTTGGCTCAAATTGTGCAAATTACAAAATTATGTAACAAATGCAAGGCCATAGATTTTAACTGAGTGAGGACTACAAGAGTCTTAGTAGCCTGTTAATCATTCCCTTTCTCTTCTTGCTCATAGGTATATAGCAGCTCCTCTGTTTCAGGAGCTCAACTAAAATCTACTTTTCTAGAATTGCAGCAGGATCCCCCTAGTCTCCTCAATTCTTGGAAAGCCCTTTCAAGAATTCTTCTTGAGGATTTACTGAAATGGGAAATAAATAAGCCTCTCCAGATTCTCAGTTCTCACAACCTGGAGGAAAAAATATGATCAAATTGGTAAGTATGGTGATTGGGAAGAATTGGTGATATTAAAGAATGAGCAACCTCTTAATCTAAGTGGTGTTTCCAGATTAAATATTAAAACATCCACTATGTAGATAAGGCAGGACAAAGAATATGTGAAGACATACTGCATCTGTCAGGCTGTGGGTATTCATTTATCAAGTCTCCAAACTACTTTTCTAACAAAATTCAAATTTGGTCTAGATGATCATGTGTCTTTCCCAACCTTAATGATTCTATGAATGCAAAGGTAAAAACAACAGCATTAAAAAGCTTCAACAAAACTTAATTTTACAACTTATTAGGCCAGTATACCCTTTTTGAGGCTTTAAATGTTGAAGAGAATAAATATTATTGGGTCTCTAAGTAAGACTTAGAATTGAAACTACTTGACATAAAAACCTTGTACTGTCTTCAGACATGTCTGATTTGATTTTCCCCTTTGTAAAATAACACATTTGTCAGTGCACATGCTTACACATGCATAAACACACACAACGTGAGTGGATGCTAAATAAATAGCCCTATGGAGAGGGAGTACAATATTTCACTGACTGCAGAATGAAGCCCAATTTTATTGGCAGACTTCAGTGATGCTAGACAATAAAACATTTGTAAGTTTTGCTGCAGACAGTCTGGCTGGCAGTTTAGCAGCTCTAATTTATTGTGAATAAATAATTTCCTGGAATCTCTAAGGGGTCATTTTAATGAAAAAAAAAAACCAAAAACCCTGGCACACTATACAGTTTGTCTTCCGTTGTTTTGAACCAGAAATACTAAAAACGTTAAAACTGGAAACATTAACAACACCACCACCAACACAATGATATCAAAAATAGTATTCTGGAAATGTCAAATCTCCCAGTTTTGCATTGGTTTTTACACACTGCTGATTTGTGTTTGCTTTGTCTTTATATTAAAGGCATACCAAATACCATTTGTTTGCTGTTTTTCTGTGTTTTTTCTCAGTTCCAGTCAGAGGCTGTCCAGGTTAAAACACTCCTATATTTCTGTAGAGTATATTTAGACTGTGTTTTTATCCTGCCATAAATTATTACTTATAGCACAACAGCTATCAGACTGCTTTGAAAAGCAGTGCAATCTTGAAATTGAAACAAATTTTAAAAGACTAAAAAACAACTTTGGAATGTTAGAAGCCAACTGTAAAAATATAGACAGAGTCAATTAGTTGATTCAGTTCTGCTGCCATCAGCAAGAAAAAAAAGCTTTAGTTTCCACAGTTGCTGAATATATTTTTCCATGAGGCACTTCACAGTTCTTGCCAGTGAACCATATATTCTTACTGCATTTGTTTAAGTTCTTCTTACCTTGATGTACCCAAAAAAGATTCTGAAGACTTAACTAAACCAGTGAAATTGGTAGAAGTAAATTGCTAATAGCATCACTTATCTATCATCATTCCAAGAGACTACCACTTCAAGCTTTGTTAATACTCGCATAAATATTCTTAGAATCCACAGAAATATAAAGCTAAAAACTTTATAGGTAACAGAGACTGTAACAGAAAATGCTGTGTTATTTTTGGTCATACAAGTAGTGAGATTTATAATTAGTTGGATTTTTTTTTAAATTTACTTTTATTCTTATTTTTACACAGACTAGTGTCATTGTGAGGATACAACCTGTGAAGCTGCAAAGTAAACTTCAGAATCAGCAAGAAGGCTACACATCCTTTGTATGACAGCATAGCATCAAATAGTTAAATTTGTCTTTAAACAGTAAGTTGATAAAATCATCTTGTTTGTGTAGATAAGCAATATGGTACTCTGTTCCCACTAGTTACTATTTCCTTTTCATTGTCACTCATTAGAGTGGAGCTATTTCCTATTTCAAGTGCAGAAATCGTAATACCGTCAGTGCTCCACCATTTTTAAACATTTATGTATGAAAATTGACAATAAACAGTAGCAGGCTTTAAACAGTAGCAGGCTTTCTCCTGTGCCCTCATAGAGGGCAGGAGACAAATTGGGTAGATTATTCCTGCTATTTGCTGCCACATCTATTGCTCTCACTCAGGACTAATTGTATGAGTACTAGTACCGATACCAAAAATTTCTTCCCTCTACTCACAGGGGAAAAAAAATTATTTCCAACCAGTGACAGCACTTCCAGTCCACTGAACATCCCAAGTACAAGCCATGATATTCTGATTCTTTCTTTGTCTACCTCCTTTTATGTAGTTGAGTATTATGTGAATTCTATGTGACAGAGGTGATGAAATTTTCTCACATATGGAATTGGATGGAATATTTAAGGCTCACATTCAGTCCTGCTCTTGTTTTTGTTGCTCAGGCCTACACAGTATCTTTTCTCTGATTCCCTTGTTGCTGAAACAATACTCCTACTCTCCTGGTATTTGCTTAGTAGCTTAATGTATACAAATTCAGATTATACTTCAGCCTTCTAAGAATTACATCGGACGTATTTCCTATCTCATAGGCACTTTGAGAATGAGCATATATACTGATGTGGGTTTCGTGATTTCATATTTCAGTATATGATGCAAGAGTAACACATTTCAACATGGAATTCACGTTCCATTGGCATTGTTTTCCAGTAGTATGGTTTTGTACTGGTTTCAGTATAGCCTGAAAAATAGCATAGTACTCAGTACCTTATGAATGAACAATTTTCTGGGTACAATGAAATAGATCTGTTCTAGATGTCACATATTTAAACTAAACTCAGGATTAAAATGTATATCACTCCAAGTATTCTTAACTCAAGTATTCATACTGCTAATCAACAACCTTTCAAGAAAAACAGGTATTTCAGGAAATTCTGTGATACCCAAACTACTTCTAAGTCATGAAGAACTGATATTCAAATACATAGCGAATCTTCGCTCTCACAGATAGTTCACATTCCTGAATTCTTCTAAAATTTGGTCCTAGGCAACTTCATCAGTTTCTAGGTCAACATTTATATTTTTTATAGTGTCATGCAAAAAAAAAAAAAAAAAAAGAAAAGAAAAAAAATACCATATACTTTGTGCAAGTAGATCAACAGAGCCAGGTAACTCTTTACACTGATAAATTCACATCTATCTCATGGTAAAGCCCTCAAGCACTACGCTTTTTCTAGTTCTAGATACCTTACAGTAACTGTTGACTGTATATTTGCATACTAAGCTTGTAGGATACTTCCATTTTTATTAAATACAGTACATTATAAATTATAATTTCAGTATATAATTTCACTCTATGCTTTAAGGTGTTTCTTTAGGTGACCTCTAAATAGCCCTTTTCCTTCATAGCAACTTTCAGAATCAGTCATGAGAGGTTTGCAAAAGAAACTTGGTACTCAGAATTTATCCTTACACCATTTTATTGTTTTAAAAGTTTAAAACATACTTTTAAAAAGAGGAAAAGGAGAAAACACAACAGAGGCATCCAAACATGAGGAACCTCAAAGAACTTGCACAGCCCTAATTGGACAACAAACCTGCTTTTGAACCTGTAAAAATCGTGCCTGAAAGGTCACACATTAAACACACACACACAGTTGTCTGCATGAACATTTCCATCTATTCTTTTCCGTGAGAAGAGCTTTTATTATGGCCTTTACTACATACTATGGCCTATTAATTTGTATTAAGAAAACAAAAGTGCGCTATAGTCTCAAAAACTAAGATCTGTAAAAAGCAATTCTTAAGTTTACCCAGTGTACAGATTCACCAATTGCTCATTTAATAAGGAGTTGAACTTTCTCTAAACTCAGGAATTACTAAATTCACTTTTAAGTCCAAAATTAATTTTCTCTCCGTTCCCTGCCATGAGTCCTTTTACTCTATGTAAGATATGTCCATGTATTCCTTATTTTAGAAAAGTGATTTTTTCCATAGATGATATCTGTTTGCCCACGTATTTTTAGAATTTAGAATTAGGGCTTTGCTGGATTTTTAGCAAGTGCTCTGAAAGCCCAATATGTTGAGGACATATTATTTTTAAGAAGTTTTACACCAGCAAGGATGAATGAGGACCTAACGAATGTACAAAAATTAATCTCTGAGATATCTCAAGCACAGAAGCAAAGCTCTCTAGTTACAGTGAATAGAACAAAGCAAGTTAAAGAAGGAATAAGAAGGAAGGAGATAACAGAAAAACAGATTTTCACTTATGTTCACCCCGATGCCACAAATAATAATAAAGGAAAAAAAATTAAAAAACCAAAAACACGATAAACCATTGTTTTCAATATTTCTGCAGCTGTGACAGAGATTTTTCAAAGAATATTTTCAAATTAAAGAAATACTTTTATTATAATGAATGTATTTCTTACAAGAAACTATATCTGAAATCAGATTGTCAGATAAGTAACTTAAGTATTTCCAGTCCTAACAACAGACTGTGTATTATTTTCCTGTTCCTCTAAGGAATAAAATACTACTTCATTACTCAAACATTAAGACATCAATAAGGAGAAGTAACTTAGGATAGTGCTATTGACTGAGGAAAAACAAACAAACAAAAAAAAACCCTTGAGTTTCATAGAAAAATCTTAATATTTCTACATACAAGTTAATGTACGTGTCCACTTACTATTTCTTTCTAGTTGGAAAGAATTCTTTGGGAAAGAGTTATTTTGCACCTACAACATAATTAAGAACTCATGAAAAGCAATAAAAATATCTAAATAGAGTTTGTATTATGCCTTTAAAACCAAAATAAGTGCAGTGCCACTCTCTAGCAGTACCATTTTGCTCAGCATAAAGTCTTTTAGAGAAGTGTTTTCAAAGCTCGTTTTTTTTTTTTTTTTATATGTTTTTTTTTCCGTTTCATGAAAGGGGGCAGATAACTAAAGATAAAAATGTGAAAAAAATCAAGATTAAATATTTTCGTATTACCACCCTATATGCTCACTAATTAGTTGGCAATTTAATATTAACCATGTATTTAAAACGCAGGATTGTTCTTATGGGTCATTTTTAAACCACTTCCACATAGGTTGAAGCACACTTAACAGTTAATCTCAAATTTCTCAATGCACTGCAGCGTGCTACATCAAGTACACCTTGCATAGAGTTCTAGTATCTTTAATTCTATTGTATGTTGTATTATTATTTTTCAGAATAATACAAAGATACTCTATCAGTAGTAGACAGGACACGTACAGCAAAGTTACATACTAGATTTTTGTTTTGAGAGCAGTAGCATTCAAGACTCAGTATCTCTTTGAGATTGTCAAGAGGAAGTAAAAAACCTCACTTGTCTGTGCTTAACTTTCTGGAAACATATTGTAGGTATCTGTAATGATAGGAGGCTGTAGATAAAGTTGCCTTTAACCAGTTTCAGATCATTCCAACAAAGGCAGCAATCACAATTCAGTAATAAAGTAGAAAAAACTTACCCCTTTCAGAGAACCAGGATTCACTAAAAAATTCCCAAAGGAGGAAAATCTCCAAGTAGCTGTTGCTACCAGCCCTTAAATGAGGTTAGGTAGGAGTGAACCCAGGTCTACCCCTAAGGTCACATGGGTGAATTGCTTGTACCTGTGCTCCCAGGGCTGGCCACACCCCTTCACCAGATGCTCAATTACTGGTTAAGGCCATGACCTAATAGTTTGCATACAATGTCATATAAAGTAACATATATGAAGATATTAATGAGGAGTGGAACAGTGATTTTAACATACGTTGTGTAAGAGATTACACCAAAATGATGAAGATAAAAATATAGCCCTAGGGTAGTTCTTTAATAGGTAGTAGGTCTTGTGAAAGACGTATGTCTATTTCCAGAAAAGTAACAATGTTCAATAGAATTTACTTTCTTAGGAAGGCAATAGCTTGTAACTAAACTAGGTAATGCTATGTGCTAAGATAATCATTTCCTGATGTTACATTTTAAACACTTCTATCAAAAACTGACAAAAAGATACATAATGACTAATTGGTTTACATGTGCAGAAAGGAAGATTTTGGTTAGACTGAAGAAAAGTTTTCTAATCATAAGAAGTTGGAGATATATTGTATTTTTTTTACTGCAAGGAATTGGACATTCTTCAGCAGTGAAACACATATATACTCTATAAACTTCCAACCATATCATAAAATTTCACATTAATTTTAAAGGGACAGCAAACATTGAAAATAACAAATAACAGATAATCTGCACAGAATTATCTTCCCCACATCTTCCCTACTTCTTTTGTTTCATGTATGTACATATATATATATATATATATATATATAGTATACAGAAACTAATAATTTTTTTATTAGTTTTAATGCCATATGTCTAAGAGGGAAAAATGTACATCACACTCCAGAAGATTGTGCTCTGCTTGGAACTCTGTGTTATGGTGACTTCACTGGGAGTCAAGTGGAAAGCAAGACACTGAATCAAATGACACTGAGTCCAGAGGGACTGAAAGCTGGCCTTGGATGTGTAATCAAAGCAACAGGGTAGGTGTACACTTCACACAGCAGTCATAATTACCCAAAATACGATACTGGTATGGCTAGTGTAGTTTCTATGCACACAATCCCAAAATGATAAGGAAGGGTCAGAGAAGTCATAAAAAAAGATTATTTCATTATAGTGGTTGGAAACTATGGCTTTTAAAGCTGGTGTATGAGTCTAAGTTGTTTATCATGGGTAAAATATAGCAGCGGACAAATATTAAACAAAATAAAAATGCTGGAATTAAAAAGTACAAGATGCAGACCGGAAGCAGGATTCATATCTTTAACAATGAGATTAATCAAAGTAAGGAACAGACTAGTGAGGGTTTGAGGCTCAGAATTTTAAAATGTTTGCCTTATTCAGGGAGCTGTTACAGCTTTTTTATGTGACAAGGCAGACTAGACAAATGGAAGACTCCTTTATGGCTTTACAGAATGTAACATCCTTTTCAATGGTAAAAGTATCCCAGTCAGAAATGAAATTAGTACAAGAATTCTCAGTTTATTAACTGAGAAGGAGGATGAAGTACCTATAAACTGTAATTAGGAATATTCAGCAGATCTCTGATTTTCTAACCAATGCATTAATTGTACATTTTCTGCATTACAAACAAACCTAGAAGGAAAGTCTGCTAGTTAGTATATCTTTGCAAGCATTAAAAGTATGCATTAGCTGACGAACCACAAAAGACACGTTATTTGCTTAAATTGTGTTGGACCTGTAAAGTGGAGACTTTGTCCTGTTTGTTTAACAGCGCATATACTTGTCACTCAGGAATGGAAACTGGAATCATAGTAGGATCTAGCCCCAACTGGATTTTATTGCAATGACATACAGAAATGACAAAGGTATTTATGAAACTGGAAATTACAACCCACAGGAGTCAGAGGAATTAAAAACCCTGGTGAGATGTAACATTTCTTAAGAACAATAGATTGCAACATTTTTATTCTGCACTACTTTGGAAAATTGGTTTAATAGCTCATATTTTTCATCATTCATGCATAAATAATATGCATGTTTGTTTCCATATTAAGTCTTTAAATCCAACAGATGAAAATGTCTTTCCTCCAGAAAATACCCTTGATTATAGATCACTATGGAAGAAAAGTAAACATGCAGTTCCAATGAATAAATGTGCTGAAAGCTAATACCTTTTTGAACTCTGAATCTTTATTTCTACTCTTTATGGAAATAAACACATTTTTGTTTTTTTGTTTTTTTATTGCATGCAGAAAGAAAGCTTTTTTATCCTCCTCCCCTCCACTCTTTTACTACTCTAGCTACTGAGTGGAGCCTAATCATAAGATGCCTCTGTGTATCAAGCAGATGTTCAGTGGCAAAAGAAAATCAATGTCTGCAATACACTTATACAGTGTTTTTAGACTGCATTGAGCATGCTTGCTTGAAAAGCAGTGTTTTGTCTCACTTTATCTGCATTTCATAAAAAAGAACATGTGCCCACTTCAAGTTATGGATCACCTCAATTGCCATTCCATAGCAATGTGTTTTACAGATGTCTGCAAATGAATCTTAGGCTGAGCTACCTTGGCTTCTGAACCATAAGGAAGTATGATATGCTATCTGTCTGGTATTTAGATATTAAATTTTGTTTGAAAAGCAGTTAGAATCCCCTTGAATTCATTTAAAAACTACTGCATAAAACAAAACTTTTGGCAGTTGAGGTCTGACCAGTGGGTCTGACAGGTTTTCAACACATTACATTTGGCTAGTGGTGATGTAGTAACAGCACTTTTTTCCAGTGAAGCAAACAACTCAATTCCATCAGCTCCCCCATAACACTTCAGGGCATTCTAACACTCCCAGGATCATGGTCTTTATCTGTTATTATTGAGAGGGACAGTAACGAAACAGTGGCAACACAGGGAGCCATCCTTTCAGACTATGTCTGACACAAGCACTGTTACATTATCTGCTTCAGTGAAGCAGAAAGAGGAGCCCATCAGGGAGCTGGCTGAGCTTTGTACTTTTCTGTCTTTCTTAGGTTTGGACAAGCTAGTCTGACCTGTGGGCACCTTAGCCAGCTGGCAAGAGTTCCCAGAGAGCAGTCTGTTAGTGAAGGTAGCTACAAAACAGCCTGATATCTCCAGTTTTCTCTTAGCCATGACATGTCTGCACTGCCTGTGATGGGAAGGTCACTGGTGGGAGGCATTTACACACTGACACCTAGTAAAGCATCTGTCCCCATAGACTTATCCTCAGGATGGGGAAATGGCTTATACGGTACCTCTCTACTCACCATTCCAAATGGTATCAAAGGTGACTTACAGATACCATGTTTCACTCTCTTTCTGGAGAAAATTTAAAAGTAAAGGAAAAAAAAGTCTTTGAGCTACCGTTTTATATCACAAACATAATTTCCATTTTATCTTGTATATTTCAGCACACAAAATGCCTTCTCAGACACAAAAAACAAACAAACAAACAAACAAAAACAAACAAACAAAAAAACACCACCACCAAAAACAACCTGGGGGAGGGATTAGCAAACAAGTGGAAAAGCAGTATCTGGATATTAAAAAAAAAAACACCGAAATTATGCATTCACAGATACATGGTAAATTCATGTTTTAAAGACTGTATTGATGTGGTATCTGATCTATACTCACACGTAGGATCTTCAACTGAAATGATGTAATTGAAATTGCCAATTACAGTTTTAATTTTAGTTGGAGATTTTGTATGCAAGTAGACAACGAGGTATGGGTACTTGGGCTATGAATATTCTCTACTTCCTATCACAAAATAATATAGAAAAATAAATTTTAGACTTATGTTGGCAACTGAAAACAGAAATGCCACATTCCAAGTATCTATTGATTGCTGGACTATTACCTTGTTAAGTACTGTTTTTCCCTATTGCAAGCACAAGAGAATCAGAACATATTAAGCAATATTTTTTTCACAAAACCCGTAACTAACAGTGCTTCACAGTGTTGTGGATTAAAAACATTGTTTAGCTCTCTTCTCTCTCTGTTAAAGAGCACAAAGAAAATGAAGATTATTATCATATAGTAGTTTCTCTAGCTATTCTCTATGGCCCTTAATTTAGTGCTTTTTTTTTTTTCATTTATACCACCAGAGGACCTTGGATAATTTAGCTCTTCTGCTGCTTGGCAAATAGGCAAGTGTTTCCCTTTTCCATAGCTGTCCTTATCCTCATAAGTGGGATTGTGTACCAATTAAGTACAGCACTGGGCAGGACAAAACTAAAGAACAACATTATATAGCTCAGTCTTAATTAATGTATTTTACTTACACGGAAAGTGAAAACCAAATATGAAAAGGAAAAAATTACCAGGGATAGCATCTAAGCTCTTCATGAATTCATTCAGAATTACTAATGCTAAAACAGTGAAGTGTAACTGGATAGTGTGAATAGGACTGCAACAAAATTAAATACCTCTCTTTCTTTTCTCATGTTCCTTTTCTGTCTTGGCTGACCATCCAAATTTGAGTGCTTCAATATGTTTGCTTTATACCTGGCACATTTTGGGAACATGTGTAAATGAAATAACATATATATAACGTATATACACATAACATGTATAGGACACCCTTGTTTTCTCTCTGATTAAATATTTCTGTGACCCCACCACTACCTTAAGGTTGCCCTATGATGGGCTCAGAAGGTTGTTGTTTGGTATAAACAGTGAAGATGTGGTACAGGAGTGCTTCAGTGCAAGGCTTGCACTATCGTTTTGACACAGCATATAGAAAATCTCTGCCAGGACATATGATATACTGATGATAATGGTGGGTGCTATGCAATCAAGGAATCTCTTCACCTCGTCCCACCACTTACTGAATAAAGTTTCCCACTCTGGCTGTTTAATGGTCTGCTGGCTCTACAAGGCAGCCTTGTTCTTCACAATTGTTACATTCCAGTGGTTGCAAGATTTTTTCAGATGTGCCCAAATTAAACATTATAAATGCTCCATTTCACTTTGCTTCAGGAGTCCATTCTAGTGCTATATTACCCATAATGTATATTGCAGTTAAAATACAAGTTTATTTAGTCAGGATTCTTTTTCCTTTTCTGCCCTTCTCCATCAACATCCTCAATTTCTCCTTTTGACACTGATGATCTGTGAACTACAGTATTATGAAATTAATCCAGATAACTCCTTTAGCTTTTCAGTGTAATTTTTTCATCCTCTTTTTCACCTACATCATTGTTCAGTCTTCTATTCCACTTAAACAAACAAACAAACAAACAAACAAAAAACTTCCAACTATTGTCTCTCCTTCACTTGTTTCTTTTCTGTTCTTTTTTTTTTTTTACAGTTGTGCATGGGCATTCTTTTTACTATCTTGCCATTTAGGACTTGAAAAATGTTAAGGAAGTCCACTCTCTTCACTGATTTCCCCCAGTCCCAGCTGAATTACCTGGCTAAAGCAAAAAGCTCAGAGATGTGCACAACTTCCTCTCTGGTGCTAATAATTTACATCACTCAGTGATTTGTCCAGAAAACAAAAACGAAAACAAAAAAGAAATAAAAATTCTACTGATAGTAATGATAACACTGAACTGTTTGAACTGTTACTTGGTAGTTAACCTATTACACTGTAGGACACTTTGTATATATTTGTCCAGAAAAGAATTAAATAAAATAATTGATGAAGTTTAAGTAGAGGGAGGTCTTTAATATTAAAAGTACCTCTCATAATGCCACCATTTGCAGCTTCTGTACATGATCTGCTTCTAGTGATCAATTTGACGTCACAAGAGTTCCACATGGTGTGGAGTGGCATTCCTTGCCATAGAAAAACATATTTGAATATAAAGAAAGAAATAATGCAAAGTGCATCTATAGTATATGGAACTGATGATGATCCAAAAGATGTTCTTGAAGCCAGAGTTTTCTAAAAACTTACAACTAACTTCCTTAGATCACATAATAATCTCAGAGAAAATCTTAAAAGAAAGCATAAATTCTTCATTTGTGAATATAGCACATGGGACAGCAATTAGTGAACAGAGTCACTATTATCCTCTGCAATCATTTCCAAACAAATGAAGAAAAAAGGCTGCAAAGCCATATGGTACGTAAATTATAAAGGAACCTGTTCCACTCCTTAGACATACTATTACTGCTTTTGACACAGCTACAGGAAATAAAACGCTACTGGAATGCAGACTGGGAAAATGTATTCCCAGAAGGCTTTGCAAAACTAGAGGCTGGAATCCTTGAGTGGAAACAGACTTTGCAAATCTGTCTCCTGCTCTGCAGCATAGAGGATCTGCTCAAATGTAAAATACATTCTACAAATGTGGTCACACAAAGTAGCTGTGCTTTTGAATGCTTATGGAAAGAATGGAGAAGAAAGGAAAAAAGACTTAAAAACAAAGGGGGAAGTGTTGTCATGGGAGGCTGGAACACAGCCTAGCAAAGAACTGTTTTCAACAGAGGAAGTCAAACAATTCATACTTAGTATGCAAAATTTGATTTTTAATTTATCAATCTTCCTATTATATCAATAACCTGAATTAAGTATATTCTTACCCATAATACTGCTTTTTTTTTCCTTTTTGTCAATGGTGTTTTATAATTTCTGCCATTCGGCCTAAGCACTGGATGCTACAATCACTTGGAGTCTTGAATAAATGCACCTAGTGGCAGAGAGAGTGTCATTTTCCTGTTCTACAGGACTTGGTCACATAAAAGTAAGACTTGTATGAGGTATCTACCAGCTACTGCTGAATATGAATACTATCAATAAGAAGATTCTGGAAATTAACTTATGGATTATTAACTAAATTAAAAGGTCAGACCTTTTGGTCAAACTCGTGCCATATGCATGAGAGAAAAATGTAAGGTGCAATATGTTTAAATTTTCTTGGATATGTAAGCACCCAAATATATATAGAAAGAATATTTTTCAGCAAATATTTTGTATGTTTATTGTGTGTTTTAATATTTCACATTTTTTACTGCCTCAGCTGCTACCAGCCATCTTTCATTTGGTGAACATTTTAAAGTAATATTAAGTACATTCAAAAAGCAAAAACAAAAAACCCACAACTATGTTTGATAAAGCCTTTGAATATCATTTATTTATATATCTGTTTCTGTTTTTTTGGCCAAGCAAGTAATGAAATATATATTGCTGACACTTGATACAGAAAAAACCTTACACAGAGTTATTTTTTAATTTTTTTAGAATTCTGTTATGCAGGATTGTCTTTCCTAGTTTGACCTCCGCACAAAAGAAATTCAAATGACAGATAAAAGAGTAATTTTCTCAAAGATATATTCTGAAAGTCTGCTAAAATGACCTAACAAATGTGCACTTCAAACTTGTTTTGTTAGTTTTAAGAAGCAGAACTTGGAACAGCTTGTTAAAGGAATTTAGCCTCAAGCATAGCATTACACTTTCTAAAAATATATGATACACAAAACAAGTAAAAATGCTTTTATGACATTAAATTATATGTTCTATACATGCTCAGACCCTTGAATTAATAACCTACTGAGTAAAATAATTTTAATAGTCAATAATTATTTATTAAACATGTTTCAGCTTCAAGTTACCTAACATAAGACACTTTTGCTCTGAAATGAAAATAATAATCTACAAAGAAAGTGTGCATACTATAAGTGAAACATAGCTTGAGTAAAATAAGTGATTTTGATTTTAGTGTTGATAAGTGATATCTGATCTGCAAGTGGCTTGAATTTCACTGCCTTCTGCAGGAGTGAATGCACTGTGTCTAACACAAATGGATTAAATTCTGTATGTTCTAGAGAAATTAGGAAGAATGCTTACATTTGTTTTGTCATAAGCATAGCCTGTAAATACCATAGCCTTCTTCAAAAGCCTGTGCATGGTATTTCATTATTTGGTTATTTGTCATTCATCTACGTTGATAATACATTAGAGTTTGTAAAAAATTAATTTCATGGACAAAATTAGGGTTCTTTTTAAGATCTCAGATCAAGGCATGTAGGCTCATAAAAATGGAGATAATTTACTGACATATAAACACGTGTACAAGTATTTCCTTGCATCACTTAAAACTACCAGTGCTCCACTGAACAGTCATATATGGCTGCATTACACTTTCAAGAACCAAACCTAACAGAGAAATTACATATATAAGGGTGGCTGTAGAATATTCTATAAACAGCTGTGTTGGCTGAAGAGAACAACAGTCACTGGCTTGTCCCAGCCAATCTTGATCACTTTCTGCTAGAAGCTTCTGCTCATCAGGGTCAGGTTACCAAAGGCCTAAATTTCCCAGACCAGATCTTATGTGTGTCTGGAAATTCTGCCTCAGTACAGTCTATGGTCCTAATGCTAATTAGTATTTGTGACACAGGGAAAAATGGGCAGATGTTAAAATTTGCTGTAGGTATTTTCCACCTCATCAAGCTGGCTCAGCAAGCTAAATAAAACTGGTTTGCTGTGATTACTATACACAAAGAGCTAACCTCTCCTCTTGAAATGTAAGATTAAATAGCGAAACACTGACAAAAATAACACATTTCCAAGGTATTGTATCAAAGATGTGGTCACATCCAGTTCTGCTGACACAGAAATGTATGAAAGGAATCACACTGTAAGCCTGAACCAGGCTGGTTACACAGTAAGCCACCATCTGGAAGGCTGCTGATCTCAGCTAGTGGTGAGCAAGAAGTGGAAGGTTATAAGCTCCTCTCTGAGATCACTTGTGCCTGGAACAGGCTCTATGATCACAGACTGTCTCTCCTCTCGCTGTTATCCCCCAGCGTACCTTTAGTTGTCCTAAGGGCAGGTGATCCAAAGGCAGGCCAGGCTCACTGTTTATAATGGTGGTTTGGTAAAGGAGATCAAGAAGATGACCAGTTGAGCTATGCCACTGGGTTTCTCTTTAGTCCATTATTTCATTTTTTAGAAGTCTATATTCACTGACTGTGCTCCCAAGATGTTTGTGCTATTACAAAAACACACAGCTGTTCAGAACATTAAAGCAAAGCTATCAAAGATCCTACAGCTGAGTTTGCATGGTCCAGACAAGAAAAGGAAAGCTCAGTAACTAGGTCATAAGGAGTGACAACATGAGCTTTCCTTGGATAGGCTGTAAAAGAGAACTGAATTTAAAAAGAAAAGAGAGGACTGTATACAGGAAAAATATTATTTTCTTCCCCGTACTTCCTTTTGTTTCCTAGAAACAGTGGTGAGAAGCATAAAAGATAAGACAAGGAAGAGAAGGCAAAAGAGGTAGTAAAGAGAAATACAAAGGAATAGAAAAAGAGGGTATTGGCAAAACCATGTTTTCTTTCGTGTGGCATCATGAAGGTAAAAAAAAAAAAGAATACTGTGAGGAGTAGGTGGAAAGACGAATGGGTTCAAGATGCTGTAAGGAAAAGTATTTAGAATAGAAATTCATTTTTGGCAGCAGTGCCTCAGATAGACTAGAAGAGGAAAGAACCCAACCAGTGGAAGGCAGTGGTTGTCAAGGAGATGATGAAGTTGAAGGAACAGCACTGGAAAACTGGGGACAGTAATAAGACTAAGTCTCCAGAAACTCATCAGACTGGCCAGGTTTGAATCCACTTTAGTGGTATAGGTCCTTTGGCTTTTGAGACTAACGTGGATCTATATAATGGCAAAAGACATTATTATTTAGTAATACCCAGGTTTATGTTTTTTATAAAAGAAGAAAATCTCCTTTTGGTTGTGCCTCAATACTTTGTGAAAATGGAAACAAACTGGAAAAGTATATTTTTTCAATTATTGGATGAATTGCCAATGGAACAGATGCATATAGGCTTGTTGTTTATTCAAAGGTATGGTGTCATCATAATTACAACAAAATCTGTTTGCAAAAATGATGGTGAAGTTTCGCTTGGTTGAAATTCAGAAATGTTAGTAATAATACATTTTTCGCATCTGCACTAAAATTAGTAGTTTACAACAACCGCTGCTGTCACTTAAATTTCTTCCCTTAATTTAGTCATTACATTTCTAAAGGCCCTAATTCAGGCCTTCTGGCTAAAAATTCAGATCTTGCAAGAAGCAAAAACTATAAAACCTTACAGCTCTTAGTGAATGTCTTGGGTCTAGTAGTGCAAACATGCATGTAGGTAATTTTACTTGTATAGTGAATCCAATTTACTTTTAAGGGATTATTTCTGTTACTAAAACTCCTCATGTATGAGAATGCTGGATCTGTTTTTCACTTTTTCTGCCATATCCTGGCAGTGTTTTAGTAAGTGAAATATTTAAAAATGATCCCAGACAGGAGCATGAACTGGTCCAAATGAAGCAATTAAGGAATGGCAAAAAATGCTGTAACAATTAGGACAGCAAAGTTTGTTCTATAACTAAACTTGTGACTTCTGTAGAAGCTATAGATTTGGACTGAGAGCCTCTTATAACTTTGCTTGATTCTTTCCCTCCTTTTTACAAATGAATAGAGCTATTCATTTCAATGAAACTTTTATGTGTGGATCTGGAAAGCTGTCTGAGCAATTTGCACAGCTCCAGGTAGCAAATGTTTGTGGAATCCCAGAAGTTACACAGACTGTAATACTAATCTGAATGGCCTCAGTTCAAAATAAAGCAGCTCAGTAGAACTCACCCACTGTAAAAACTAAAACTAAATGGTCAGGCATAGCAAATAATTGGATACTTCTAACATATCAGAGCAAGAAATCAAAGAAGAATTAATCTTCCTTTACCCAGGCCAATGTACAGGGCTGGTAGAGATGGAAAAAGGCTCATGACTTCTAACTGTTGATGTTAAAAAAAAAAGAATGTAAGGAAGTTCATTGAAGATTTTATCTAGTCCTCACTAAAACAATAAAACTAAGAACTTTTTTTGCAGATGCACATTCAAATTTGTTTGCTATTTTATGCATTTAACTTCTACATAACCATACATTAGTCTACAACAGATTCTTTGATCCGTTAGAAACAGGATTTGATAAAATACTCTTAATATTTGAAACGGTATGACAAAGAGTAAGAGGACTCATTCATGCAGTAGAACACAGGACACCTGTAATTTTGTCATTTATTTGTCTAATGGCTTGTTCCTCACAAGCTCTTTCTGTCTCCTGTTTCCTATCTGTTTAAGAATTCTACATGCTTTCAGAGCCACAGACTTCATATATTCATCCTGTCCCTTTCTGTTCTTATCTCTTTTGGAAGCCTCTACACAATGTCTGCTACTTCCCCACGGTTTGCTAAGCCTGTGCTTAGCTTAACTGAGGAGATACTCAGGAGTATAGTGTCTCCCTGTTGTACCCTTCAGTGAGGCTGATAATTAGTGAAATAGAGGGACAACTAAAGAATAATTTAGAATGATTTCAAAATCAATGACTATTTAATCATTCAACTTACATGCTGAATTAACTTTTGCCTCCTTTTTTACACCTCTTATCCTAGTCTTTCCTTTCTGCCTGTGTAGTTACGATCTGCCTATCTGTCTGTTACTACTTCTTTGCTGACCTTCCAAGAGAAAACTATTTGGGATTACTACAGTTCTTGGCCTATTCCTTTCCATAGCAATATTTCCCTGATATCTGACTGGCCTCCTAAGGAGGTGTATTTAAGTCCCATAAAGCAGATAATTTGATATCTGCATGGAAATAACAAGAATAAATAAAAAGTCTTCTCTTAAAGACCTTTATTTCATAACTACTGGGTGTGACCATCTCTTTCCAGTATAGAAATGTACTTATCTGCAGCAAGAAATGATACATTTTATTTACAGCTGGATTTTAATAGAGCAGATTTAAGTAGTTTCCAGCTGTCTTTGAAAGGACAAGTCAGAACTTTCCTGTGAAAGGAATCCAGAGATACTCAGGAAATAGCAACAGCTTTAATAAATCATAAGCTGAAACCTGTGAAAGCTGTGTAGAGTAAGGTTGAAGGGAGAGGGAGTGAAAGAGAGAAGCACGGGACAGATTGTAATTTGGGCTAAAAAGGAAGCATTTTGAATTATAACACACTCTATTGTGCAAAATGACTCAGAAAGGCAACAGTTACATGGATTGCTCTGAAAGCAATGTCTCTTATTGCTGTGAAAATTACAGCAGATACAAAGAACACAATAATACTACTTATAAATAATGCAAATTCTCAACTACAAAGCAATATTTTTCAACATAGTCACCACCAGTAGATATGTATTTCTGCCTGCAATGAACAAGGGCTGCATGCCCCTCTTGTAAAAAACTGCACCAGCAGAGGTGACTTACTATGGCTACTGCTGAAACACACTGCTCACCACCTTTCTGTGCTCACACCCACAGTTTGGTCTCCCTAAACATTCAGCAAGCATCAGTTGTTGATGGGTGCCATTTTTTCCACATGGAGAAATTCAGTTCCACACCTCTGCTTCGTATTCTCTTCCATGTCAAACACCATTTCATCAGACTACCTCTCTGCTGCCATCTACTGCACAGCAACAAAATACAGTGAAATATCAATGGGAAGGTTCAACCTCTACCACCCTACCACCAACATCTGCTTCTGGCATCTTGGGCCAACATAATAAAATAGGAGGCATTACTTTCAGAGCAGCCCTCATAACTCAAAAATTTTGCTGGGGCAAAAAGTTGCTGACACTACACATCCATCCTTGGAATAGGTGAGCAGTTCATGTTTTACCTGACACATTTTCCAGCGAATGCTCTTTGAGTACGTACATACTTTCATACACATTTCTAAGTATTAGAGAACATGTAGGTAATTACAGAAAATGTACTGTAAAACAAGCAAACAAAAAAACAACAGTCAGAACAATCTTACTATTGAGAATAATTTACATCTTTAAGAGCAGCATTTTTCTTGAATTTGCTGCTTTCAAGTTCCCTTGCTCTCCTTCTGGCTCAAAAGCATCATACAAAACAGGAAATATCTGTTTCCTAGTGAGAAGCCAGAGCTAACTCGCAGGGTACACATGAAGAAGCATGAGTGCCACAGGTTTTTTGGATGATACTGAAGTCTTGTTTCCACAGTAGTGTAAAGAAATCTGTTACTGAGCTGCTCCCTAATATCTGACAAAATATCATTGCTTTCCATGAACAACATACCTTTAAGATACCATACTGGTGCACTCAAAATATAAATTAAGTTTGCAAGATAAAGGTTTAAAAACCTTCAGAGCATATGGACCATCTTAAATAAAATAAGAATATATATATTCTTAGTTGTTTGTTATAATGACTGTCAGGAGGTCAAGTTCAGTTACCCCACATAACCTTACTGAACCTGCTCAACAGGGTCGCAGCACTGCAAGGCAGGGCAGAGTTTAGCCCACTGTGTAAATTTCAGGAGAACAAATCTTCATTGCAGAGCTCAAAAGAATCCTTGTGCTTGCTGAAGGGAAAGTATAAAGGGGTGCTTGTTAATGCTGGCCAACGCAGTCCACCTTCTGGAAAAAGAGGGGTATCTTGGTAGAAACCCATGGTGCTCATACCCAGCAAGGGGAAATTTCAAGTGAAAAAAATAGCCAAATTAAATTTATTTTTTCTTTTAAACACTACATGCTCTGTAGATCTTTATAATTGTATGACACATTCCTTACAGGATAGGATTTTCTGCAGGAAAAATCAACAGTGACTAACACTATCATTTAATGCTTTTAACTATATATTTTTCCTCTTTAATAAAAACTTATTTTCAGAACTCAACATGCAGGTACTTCTGTTACCAAACCTTGTGCTGTGAGTAGTATTATCTCATTATCTGTGAGAGGCCTGCTTATTCAGCCTCTTCTCCTATATAACTAGCAGCAGATCTACAGGGAATGGCCTCAAGCTGTGCCAGGGAGATTCAGTCTGGACATTAGGAAAAAAAAAATTCTCCAAAAGATTGATTAAGCACTGGAACGAGCTGCCCAGGGAGGTGGTTGAGTCACCATCCCTGGAGGTGTTCAAGAGATGTTTAGATGTACTAAGTGATATGGCTTATTGGGGAAATATTGGTGATAGATGGATGGTTGGACTGAATGATCTTAGAGGTCATTTCCAACCTTGGTGATCCTATGATTCCAAGTCTGAGAATTTTTTTAAAGTGTTTGTTGGTATTACTGCATAGGAAGAAAGAAGCAGTGTGCTTTGGTGAGTGTGTGTGTGAAGGAAAAAAAAAAAAAAAAAAAAGGGAGGGGAAGGAAAAGAAGAAAAAAAGTTACATAATTCTGAGAATTCTGAGAGGCAGTCATTTAAATAAAGTCTTTTTTAAGTCATCTTGGGTATGCGGGTCTGAAATAAAACCAGGAGTGGATGGTATACTTGCAAATTTCATTTTTAGGCATCCTCACAGAGAAAAGCTATGCTCTCATCATGTCAGTCATTTGGTCTTTACTATTGCCTACAAAATATGCAGATGAGGATTCTTCATAGGTTAGATAGGACATCACAGGGCACCATGTTACTGACAATGCAGGACACTGCATATGGGTATAGGTTCCAATTTGTCTGTCATAGGTTGATCTTGGCTAGCTGCAGTTGCTGCTCTTTTTCCATTTGCCTGAGAGAGCTTCTTGTCAGAAGAGCTATTTTTTCATTTGTTACTACCTGTTAGCAGTGAGTTAACAGGCTTCAAGGCTTGGTGACTTGCAGGACTTAAATGGCTACAGTGTGCTTTGCTTTATTTCTTGGGTTTTGTATGCCTGAAGGGAGAGGTCAGGGAATTTAGCAGTCTTTGACTACATACCCCAGTGAATGTCTCATTTTAGAAAACATGTAAAAAATGTACTTTAAGCAGTCATTCGGAAGCACAATTGGACTCAATGTTTTCATAAAGCATTGTTCTCTTTAAGGTGATATTCTTGATGGTTTTTACATAGAAATTCACTAGCCATATCCAGGACTTCTGACTCTGAAAAAAAAAAACAATTTTTTCTTGTTATCAGTGGTTTATATTTTTTGCTTCAACTTCTGCAGAATTTGTATTAAAAAGTCTATTTGAAATAATTTTGTCAGAAGTTAAATGCAATAAAATTTTTCCAAAACAGTATGGAAATCATGATCCATCTGTAAATTCTCTTTGTACCACAGTCATTTATTACTTCATACTGAAATTTGAAATATGAGAACAAAGCAGCAGCAAAGCCAAATAAAAAGCCACACCAGCAAGGAACATCTGCAGAATTCTATTTCAAAAATGCACAAATGTTATAAATTAAACCTTTTCTGGCTTTTCTTACAGCTATACAACCTCACAACCAGAATGAAAGGAAGGACTATCTAAATATTTCCCATTCAATCTAAAGAAGCAGATGCCCATACCATTTATTGGAAACATTAAATAAAACTCTCTGTACTGGCACATTCAAGAAAGAGTAACAACTGATAAAGAATAAAAATGGAATGATTAAATTCAGGGTGAAGTTTAAGAAATTTCAAATTTAATCTTTAACACAGTCTGTATTGCGTCTCCAGTTGATTTTGCTAACACATAGAAAGGAAGCAGAAGTAGGCATATCTCACACTGACAGTGCACAATAAAATTCTGTCAAAAAATTCTTTTTTAATTGGAACACATCAGCTTATGGAAAATGAAATGTTCATAAAAGGAGACAAGTTTCAGTGACTTTTAATTTCAGAAAAGAATCCAAAAAGAATTCCAAGAATAATATGCTTTTTCAAACACTTCTTCTAACACACAAAATCATTATTTTAGGGGGAAAAAAAAAAAAAGAGAAAAAAAAAAAAGCAGGTTGAAATGGAAAAAAAGTCAGAAGTCATTTACACTGATCTGTAAACTCTTTCAGTCTGTTGATTTATGGCCCTTTTCCAGAGTTTAAGCTTGTCTTAATGTTTAGAATAGGAAACCTCAAAAATCTGGAAAAACGTCCCAGATAAACTGCTTCACAATCAGCAACTCATTGCTTACACTGAAATATGGTCTCCACTGCTAAAGTCGTGTGAGAAAGATTGGGACTTAAAGCAATACAAAAATTTCTGGCCACAAAGCAGATATTGTACAGTGACACACGCTTCAGGAAGACATTCCAGTCATAAAATACTATGTTATATACTTGCTGATTTGTGGATAAGTGTATATAATACAAGTATTTCTCTTATCAAGCACATAGCATTTCTCAGTGTGGTTTCTAATATCAGTGTGTTATTTTTTCATTTTGACAAATATTAATTTGCTATTCTGATTTTACCTACTTCTGAACAGTAGGATCTTGCAGGCAGGTTGCCTGCATCCAGAAGTTTGAAAAAGAACATGACACTGGGCTATGCTATGAAATCTTTTTCTCTTTGTAGTGTAGAATGAAGTGTTGCTTACGCAAAGTCTACCAGAGGACACCTCAGACATCACAGTTGTCATGGTACTTCCCTCATGCCCTTATTACAAAAGCAAAACTTTGTACACTGTTATTGGACCCCTTGAGCATGAAAATACCTTGTTTGCAATAACTGGATAGAAACTGGAAAGAGATCTGTAGTCTTCCTAGTAGGAAGTGCAATCTGAGGAAAGCTATAAATTGCAATATTGGAAAATAAATGGTGATGCTATGGAGACCTTTACTGCTACACAGATATTTCCTTATGCATATAGATACTTTCATTTAGAACTTGTAAGGGGAAATCAGAATTTATTTACAAATAAAATAGTTAATTTTTCCCATCAGCTACAGTAATCTGAGAGAGATTGGTGCTTCCAGAAGCAACACTGAAATGACAAGCGACAGGAAGAATATGTCACAATGAACAGAGACAGTTTTATACGAGGCAAACATTGTGTGTTTGCGTTCAAAGATTTTAAACTTTGGCTATTTTCATTAAATGTAGTGAATGATATATTTGTATATATGTTTATGCTTTTGACAAGAATAGATGTTCGTCAGCAGACTGTGGTGAGGTGAGGGTCGGCCTCTTCTCTTGTGTAATTAGCAATAAGACTAGATGGAATGGCTTCAAATTGTGCCAGGGGAGACACAGGTTGGTCATTAGGAAATACTTCTCTGAAAGAGTGGTCAGGCAGTGGAATGTGCTGCGCAGGGAGGTTGTGGAGTCATTATTCTTGGAAGTGTTCAAGGAATGTGTAGATGTTGTACTGAGAGACATGGTTTAGTGGGGAAATATTAGTGATAGGTGGATGGTTGGACTGGATGATCTTGGAGGTCTTTTCCAATCTTGGTGATTCTACAATTCTATGATTCTCTGAAGTATATACTGTCATAAACAAAATCTTGAAAAATGATGCTGAGTAAAGTTTCATAAATGCATGTATCAAGTGAAATCAAAGATTTGCAGGATCAAAATAATTAAATACAGAGATCACACACCAAGTACAT
This sequence comes from Perdix hodgsoniae, assembly GCA_035772895.1. Lineage (NCBI taxonomy): Eukaryota > Metazoa > Chordata > Aves > Galliformes > Phasianidae > Perdix > Perdix hodgsoniae. The sequence continues at coordinate 8,284,709 of JAPSGF010000009.1, read as the reverse complement.
TTTAAGCCCTGTTAAAGTCATGCATGAAATGAACTACCTGAATAAGACAAACTGGACTGTATCAGGCATTTCATTGCAGAAAGATGAGATAATAAGTGGTTATCAATAAATTTAAAAAACAAGCACAAAAAATTCCGGTTTTCTACCTCTGACTTATTCTTTCTTCAAAACTGAACTACTGCATAGTTGTCCTGCATTAATTAGTAGTTTGCCCACAGGAGGAATGGAAATGCTGACTGACAGTGCCAGATGTATTCAAAACTATGCCTTTCTAGCCACATTCCAGTCTTTAAAGTTTGCTTTATTTGTCAGTGGCTTGTTTAATCATGTTGGAAATGGAAGTGAGGAAGTCATAGAAAGAGTGGGCCTATGTTACATTTTGAAATAGACAGTGTTGCTACATATTATATGTTGACAGTCTGGCTGGTTGGTATTCCTGTCACTACCATGCCACTGTGTGCTGATCCCTTTGGGTTTGGTAGACATGTGAGATGGGAACACCTCAGAGTGCAATTTGGTTCCTACTGTAAAGACCGATGCTACATTTCGGTCTGAATAAAAAAAACGTTACCCAATTGCATGCAGTGATTTGTGATTAGTTTCTATATATGAACAAATGACACACGTAAACTGTGAAAGTCATGATTGATTTGGAGGTGAATAAGGTGTTGCTGAGCTTTCCCTCACTGTGCAGTGTTTCCTTCACTGTGCATGGGCAGCCATCTGCTTTTTTAACATCTGAACAAGTGTCAGCAATTTTTTTTTATCTACGACCTGAGAGAGAAAAGCATTCTAAGTGTAAATCAGAGCTGGAATTAAAAGCAGTTTTTGTCTTTTTTGGAATTGCAAATTAGTACTCTTTGTGAACTCCCTCTTTATTGTTCAGACATGCTTTCAGGATATTTTGCCTCTTAAACAAGTATAATAAACTGAAGTAGATAAACAATTAACACTAGGTATTGTGAACATTTCTTATTTTAGAGTACCTTAGAGGTATTATTTGCAGTATCTTTCCCCTCTCCCTTTGCTTCAGCTGTCATGTCTGGAATACACTTCTGGTGCTTTCTTCAATGTCTTACAAATTTTGTTCAGGATTCAGTATCTTCCCATTTTACATTGCTGTCACTGTTTTACTGGATTGAGATTATCCAGATTAAACCACATTTAGGTCTGGGTAACTCCCAGCAAAATCTTGCACATCTTCTCAGATGTCTGCCAGCTAAAGCTCTGCCCTTTATAGATCACAAGGGCTGTAGTCGTGTGATATTAACATATTTCTAAAATACTCGAGGAGAATTAAACATTACAAACACAAGAAAATATATATAGAACACATATACATTTTAATGCTCGTGTTAATTTTCACAAACAGGGACTTCCCTGAGCAAGCTCACGGGTTTATTTCTGCCTGTATTTGCAGTTCAACTTGGCACTGAAGTTGCAAATAAACTCTGCCTGTGGCTGCTTTCCAAAGTAAACAGAACTTCTGTCTCTACTTCAAATTTTAACAAAACAATGATTATCACATCTAGTATTTATAAATTTCACATCTAGTATTTATAAATTTCAGGTAGAAGTGTAGAGAAGGATCATTTTGGTACTTAGCTCAAACAAAATCCCAGGACAGAGGGATGTGTTAAGGTGGAGAGGTGTGATCTTGTGCTCTTCACATGTGCATAGTTTTTCCTCAACAGTCTTCAGAAGAAGAAACTTGAGTAAGATATAGTTCTCCCGGGAACTCTGCTTTGGCATGTCTCATTTTCTTCCATCCTCAGTGAAACTACTTATAAAGGTTATAATCTGCCTTGGAATCTGGTTTTGTATTTTGAGCAGAAAAATAGTAACTCAGTTCTTCTGTTTATTCCACAATATGTGATACTAATTTCTCTGACACTATAAAATATATTCAGGACCCCAGTGAAGGTACTGGGATAAAATTTTTGAATATTTTACTCATATTTAAAGGTTGGACTCTTCTGTATATAGAAAGAACAGATACTTAAAATTAGATCCTTGATATTTGACACTGGTAATATATTGTTCACTGTTTCCAGACATTCATGGATGGACTCCAGATATTTCCCTGACACATAAATAATTTTATTTTATTTGAATACTCTCATAGTAGCTGGAAGTATTTTTCAACAAAGGACCTCACTCAGCATGATGTATTTGGTGAATGAGCTTTCCAAATAATTCTTCACAAGTCTATACTGATAACGTACATGTTAGACATGTTGCACTCAGCACAGATGTTTTACCAACAGAAGTATTTCAAGCTGAGAAATCATCTGCTATTAACAGTACATTATGTAAAAAGGACCCTGTTTTATCTAGCAGTCTACTGAGAAGCAGCTTATATGTCTGCTGTTACTGGGAGCATGCAGTAAAGATAAAATGAATGGTACTGTGCTATGAAACCAAACAGCCAACTCCCCGTTTTGCAGAAAGTCAGGAGAAAGACTTTAGGGAATGCCAAGCATTACTTTTGGGCATCTATTCATTTAACAATCCAAAATCAGGCATTTTAATTGCAGGAGGAGGGGATTTGCTTGGAGAAGTAGATTCTCCTAGCCATACTTAATTCTGTAGAGTCTGCTAACTTTCACATGGGATGGTGTCTGCATGAGCAACCCTGTTCACACTGCAGCTCTATTAGACCCTGTGAAACCAGAGGGCCCAGGAAATTAGAGATAGAAAGACTACCTAGGTCTGTTGCTTTTTCAGTGCAGGACAGTTCCTTCATTTCTTGCCCAGGTTTTTTGGAAGAACAATAAAATTTCTAAAATCTCACTTTTTTTTTTTACTTTTTTTTTCTCCCCCAGAACACTCTGCTGCTTTAATCTGTCATTATCACTTTTTTATTTGTGCAAGAATTAGTGTCTTGATTGCTGCTCCAGCCCACAGTAGCAAAGTAGGTTCAGCACAAAATTTGTTATATGTACAGAACTCTGATGCTCTTATTACAAATGTCCTTCTCAGGATTCCAGTTACATCAGTACTAGCATTTCATTATTGTTGGAAGTCACGTGAGAAAATCACTGAGTCACAGATGATGAGGAGTAATCAGAAGAACAGTCATACTGTAGGCATTACTGGATACCTTGTCATAGCAAAACACACTCAAGAACCTACATAAAAAGCTAGTCAGATAACTGGAATGGTATCTGTGTTGTCACAACATCATAAGCAGTTCAAAACTCCAGCATTTATTGTTCAAGCAAATTGTTTAATTGCCGTTTCTTCTGCTAGTAAACTTGTTTGACCAGCCCATTTTTATAATTCTGTCATTCATGCCAGTTGGTAACCACTGCATTTTGTTTGCAATGATGAAATGTTTCAGCTAGCAAAAAATGTCCCTCATATAACAGTTCACGAGAGCAGATAGTTGTGTACTTTCAGCTTTCTTTTGCTGGAGGGTTTACTCTGCTGTTTCACAGACAGCTTGCATGGCTTCTTTAGAGAGGACAATCAAATAAAACTCTAAGAAAGGCACACCATTCCTTAGGAACGTATCAATAAATACAAACATGGTAAATACAGCACCATAAAGATACGGAATACTATCTACCTCTAACATGCTACTCTTTTGGTATTTTTGCTATTTTTGTATTACATGCTTTTCCAGATCTTTAACTGCACACTTTAACAAGCATCTGGAATCACATCACATCCTAACATGTCTGGTCCTGCAAGTGCATCAGAAAAGGAAAATTTCTACCTACCCTTAAATCACTATTTACAGGGCTTTTGCTGATGTACATAGAGAAACGACAGCTGTGTTCAGAAATCAATCTTCCTATGGTGCTCAGGTGAAAAACAGTTAGGAAGAGAAAGGACTGGAACAGAAGAAAAGAAGATAATGAGAAGTGCATCTGCACAGTGTTGGAATTACCTTTTGTCTCATGTGCACTAGGAAGAACAGCTCAAAGAAATATGGAACAAAAGGAACATGTCCGTTTATTTGCAGCCTGAGTAGATTCTCCAGAAATAAGTAAGAAGCAGAAAGAAACCCAGCAGCCTCACTCTGTATCCCCAGTCCCTCTCTGTATTAACACACTTGATTTCCATTAATCTTTCATAGGACTTCTCCTTCCACTATATATAAATGGAGAGAATTGTACTTCTTTCATCATCAGCTGTTTGATGTATTCAGAAATTGCCACTGAGTCTCAAGCATGGATATACAAAGAACAAAAGACATTGGCTCAGTTTCTCTCTTTCTGTTGACTTTTTTTTTTTTTTTTTTTTTTTTTGTTATGGTATTGCCAGTTCCTGAATGAAAGATCTTACCAATATATAAAAAGATTTGGATGGAAATATAATACCTACAGTTTTGTAATTAGTCATTTCTAAAAACCCAAAACATCATACGTAGCCTTTTTAAATTGAAATCTTCAGTTATGCCCCAACCACAAAAACATGCCTACGCTATCATGTGGATCCCAGCAATTACAGTTTGTTTCTATGATCTTAGCTGTATAAAATCTTCAGTTATTTTGAACAAAGTATATTTCTAGGTTATTAAACCTTTTAAGATGACTTTCTATGAATTACATTATTTCAAATTGACAGGTTAGTATTTCAGAGAGGTTTAAAAAGTGGCTATTTATATAACTTGATTATTTTGAAGGCTTTGTTTTGAAGAATGCATTAGTAGGTGACAGTCTTAAGTTAATGCATGTGTATGAGTAAGGCCTGGCCAGCCTCTAGCCATTTGTTTAGGTCCTGCCCACAGAGCTATGTCCTTACTAACCCATTGTAATGATGAATTATCCTTAGTGCTATGAAGTACATCAAGCTCCACTTTCTCTCCACTGCATTCAGCTTTTTTTTTTTTTTTTTTTTTTTTTTATACACTGGTACTTTTTTTCTTCTGTTTGTTAGGATTATAAATCACCATTATCAGATTTTTTATTTTTATGTTTATGTTTTTTTGTATTTTCATGGTGTAAGTTATACTTCCTTACCGGTCTTTACACAGCACTGAGGTCCTGCAATACTCTATATCATCAAATGGATATTTGTTGATACATCTGTTTATATATAACACATACTCAAGTGAAAAAGTGGATTGTTTTTGATAAAAATTTAAAATTACATTTGCTTCAAGTCAGAGCAGGATACAGGGGAAAAAAATGGAAATAAGCCTAAAGAAAATGGTTTAACAGGATGTTTGGCTGCCCACTTAGTGTCATACACTAAGGGTTTGAGAAAAAATACATTCTTTGAAAAGAGAAAAACAAAGATTTCTTCCAGTCATGCAACAGTGTTTTTCTAGATCAGGATGCACGATAAAAATAGAACTTAAATGAAAATTAATATCGTTTTAACTGCAAATGAGTGTGGCATGAAAACTAAAGGGCATAGCAAGAATGGAGAAAATACCAATAGTCTCTTCAAATCAAAAATACCTGTGCTAATATTTATAGCATTAACATTTTTGTTTCTTATGGAATCTATAACTACACATTCAACTTTTCCCTGAGCAAATAAATGTATTGCCTTGACAACACATTTGCTTTAGAAGAGATTTTCACCTGCATTTGATAGGTCTAACACAAGAAATAAGAGATTTCATTCTCTTGGTCTTGGAAATGATCTTTAAGGAGGAAAAATACATATATTTTTCTTTGATCAGGGCTCTGGTACTATTTTTGCTTACTCAAGCAAGTGCTTAAATAAAAATGAAGATCATAGAATCATAGAATGGCTCAGGTTGGAAGGGACCCCAAGGATCATCAAGTTCCAACTGCCTTGCCACAGGCAGGGCCACTAACCTCCAGATCTGGCACTAGATCAGGTTGCTCATGTGCCATCCAACCTGGTCTTGAGCCCCCCTAGGGAATCCACAGCCCCTTTGGGCACCTTGCATTTTGCTATTTTGAACCTCATTAGATTCACACGGGCCTACATTTTGAGTTTGTTGAGGTCCCTGTGGATGGCTTTACATTCTTCCAATGTGTTAACCACACCACTCAACTCGGTGTCATGGGCAAACTTGCTGAGGATGCACTCAAATCCATCATCGATGTCATTGATGAAGAGGTTGAAGAGTACCAGTTCCAAAACAGACCCCTGAAGAACACCACTTGTCACTGGCCTCCCCTTGGACATAGTGCCATTCAACACAACCCTCTTTCTATGGCCTTCCAACCAACTTCTTATGCACTGAATGGTCCATCTCTCAAATCCATCTCTTTCCAATTAAAAGATAAGGGTGTGGTGAGGGACCATGTCAAAAGCCTTGCATAAGTCCAGGTAAATTACATCAGTCAACTTCCCTTTGTCCATCAGTATGGTCCCTTTATCATAGAAGGCCACCAGATTGGTCAGGTGTGACCTTGACTTGGTAAAGTTATGCTAGCTGTCTTGGATTATCTGCTCATCCCTCATGTGCCTTAACATGTCTTCTAGGAGGATCTATTCCATGAACTTCCCAGGTACAGAGGTGAAGCTCACCAGCCTGTAGCTTCCCAGGTCCTCCTTCCTCCCATTCTTGTAAACGAGTGTGACATTTTTGATTTTCCAGTCCCCAAGGACTTCATTCAGCAGTCAATATTTTTCAAATATGATGGAAAGCAGCTCAGCAGCCACATCAGCCAGCTGCTTTAGGACCCTGGGATGCATGTCATCTGGCTCCATAGTCTTGGATACATTCAGTCTCATGAGGCAGTCTTGGACTTGCTCGGCAAGTAAAGCAGCGGGGAGAATTTACTCCCCCATTTCCCACCTACAGGCCCAGGAGTGCAAGATTCAAGGGTGTAAGAAATGCAAGAATCCTAGCTGCCAGTGAAGACTGAGGGAAAAAAACTCGTTTAGTACCTCAGCCCTCTCCAAATCTGTCATAGCACTTCTCCATTCTCATTTACCAAAGGAGGCATGCTCTCTTTGGCCTGCGTCTTTTGACCAATGTACTGGTAGAATGTCTTCTTATTGTTTTTAACATCCCTCACCAGTCCAGTTCCATCTATGCCTTGACTTTCCTAATCCCCTCTCTGCAAATCCAGACAACATCCCTGTAATCCGGTCAGCATCTGGTAAGTAATCCAGTAATAGTAATGAACCTAGGATAAATATCAAATTATACTTTTTCATGCAGAGTAATGTATATTCATTCGTTAATTCATATTCTTCTTTTTCTAGAGTTTAACTTCAATCATCTGTCCACATTTCATTCTAATCATTTTAACCTTCCTTTTATTAGCATAAAACAATCTTGCTACATTTATTTGTGTTTGACTATTCCATAATAATTTTTCTTCAAACAACAGGCCTCAGTTTTGAGTGAATATTGTAAATAAATTCATTTTTGTTTTATATTTAAGCAGTATAAAATTCCATATTTGAATAATCAAGATAAACACTCAGCAATAGATGATGGAAAAGATTTTTAAACAGCAGTGTATTCTATCATATACCAATTTAGTAAAGAAGACTAAGAATTTATATTTATAGGCTTTCAAGGTATGGCCTTCTGTTTGAAGTTGATATCCACTAAAATTAAACCTGCATCTCTGTTTTATACGTGGTTTACAGATAATAAAGACAGGGTTCTACCTACTCCTCCAATTTCCCTCACTCTAAAGAGTGACTGTGGGAAATTGCCATTCCCTGATCACTAGTGAAACTATTCCGATTACAGAATGTGTTCTGGATCATGACCTTTTCTCTTGGAATGAAAAGAAAGTGCAGCAAAGGCCTGTACAAGATTACTATGCTGGTGTTTGCTTTTTTTTTTTTTTTCCCCTACTATTTCAAATTCTAGATGAATATATCCAAATCTAGTAAATATAACAGAAATAAAGGGAGACAATTTTTAAAACTCTATGTGAGATACAGGACCATCAAGGTACTTAAAAGCTCATCAAATAAATACAGATAAGCATTCTGTTGGTATCTGTGATTACACGACTTTCTGATTTCTTGGAGCAATCATGCTTAAACAATATGATCTTCAATGGTAAATAACTAAAGATAATAAAGTAAAATGCAAATAGGAGACAGCTGTTCAGAAGTTTTGCAGGTTCTGACCCCCTGAGACTTTTCTTCCTGGGACTTTTTTTCCCATTAAAGAATCTGAGCATTTTAAAAGTGCAAGAATGTCAGATTTTTTGGAACTTGTCTTACATGCAGTTGTCAGTCATGTCTGACACAGAATAGGAGTCTTGTAGTATTGCAGCACAGTAATGACCTACCTTGTCAGTCAAGAGTAGTATGATATCACTGTGTGATCAAGAAAACATAATAAAATAATTGCATCAGATCTCAAATATATTTTGCTCTTTAAGTAAGAAATGCTTCTACTTCCCCATTAAACAATAACCAAGAGGAGTTATTTCAGATGCTGGTGTGGTTAAAACTTAATGTAGTAGCTGTTCTGCCCTTCCTGTCACAAGAATATACGGATTTCATTTTGTTGCTGTACTAAAGACTTAAAGCAGTGGGGAGGTTCTTTCTCATGGGGGCAGAATTAAGTCTTTAGGAAGAAATGAATCCTTATTTGTGCCTTTAAAAAAATATATCTAAAAATATTACACAATAAAAAATTGTAGATAAATTCTTCTTGGCCTTTAAAGCTTTGTCTACGTTTTCTTCATACTCCCAGACATATATTTAATCAATAGTCCTCTTTGCTATGTACTGCTAAATGCCTGCATAACTTGTAAGCCGCAGGCATTCAGGATAGAGTGAATGAATAAGCAGTACCTGATTATGACAGAATATATCAAGTGTTTATGAAAAGAATTATGAAGGTTTTCGTGTACCACAGTTTATTCAACTGTGAAAATATTAGTTGGGATTTACTGAGGTGGCACTCAGAACTCTATTGGCTGCTGACCAGAATAAATGATCCAAGTAGAGGAACTGACTGCAGATTAGTTACATGTAGAGTACACAAAGCAAAGAGATAAACACAACTCAAGGGGGTGCAGCATGTGAATTGAGAAAATAATCCAGCATTTTCCAAGTTATTTTTACCCATGTTCTGTTCTTAAGTATATTCTGCTCTTTTATCAATCAACTCAAATAATCTGGTTGTACAGTATAGAGGTTTACACCATATACAGTTATTATTAAGCCTTTTCAGGGATGCATCTTAGTTTGAGACGTGGTTGTAACTGGTAGGAAATCAAATCAAAGAAAAACCCAAGCTTGACAAAAGTTTGACTATATCATTTCATCTTTGCACTGAAAACATTATCTTGAGATCTTTTTTAAAAAATTTTCAAACTCAAAAAGCAAAAACTTCTTGGATTTTCTTCTCCTTTATGTGACATCTTCCTTAATCATACTTACATGACTTCTTCCATACTCTGAGCATAATTCTCATCAGTTTCATTGAGCCAAGAGTACTTTTGCATCTCAGTCTTTCTGCGCTTGTCAGTACCTCAGACTTTCCACTGATCTCCAAGACCTTGTCAGTCATCCCATTGCTTTTCTACACTGTCTTCAAAGAACAATTTCAGAAAAAGTGAGAATTAATTTGTTTAGATACCTTAACAGGCTGGATAGATTCCCATGTTCTAGGATACTGGATTGTATATTGGCTTTTCACCTTATTTGGATCTGGCTGAACACTTTTGTCACTACAAATTCAGTTTTCTTCAACAATTCAGTAAAGAACTGAATATTTAATAATACCTTAGCAAAATTATATTCTAAGTCTAAAAGAAAGATGGCATAGCCTAAATCCATATTAAATCTCACTTTCACTCCCTTAGAAGCTCATCCAATAACTGTTCACATCCAAATACCCATTAATAAAAGCTATGACTTACTACTAGATCATTCTGAGATAATCATTCAGCTAGCTTAATCTCATGATATATGTCAATGCTATACAAAGTTATGATTCTAGCCTAGACAAAAGCCATATATCCTTGTCCTAATTACAAAAAAAGTTTTGCATGTAACTATGTCAAATTCTTCCACATGTTTGATCAAATAAAAGTATAGCGTTGTATTTTTGCTTAGCAAAACACCTTATGCATTAAATTATTGGTTACTAAATATTCAGCTTGAAAAAGAAACTAGTCCTTTATGTTTAACTAAAATTAAGTTGGTGAAAATTGTAGATTTGAAGGGTACAGTGCTATATTTATTCTGAGCTGAATCCACAAAAAAATGGTTTTCTAGTCTCCTGCTTCCAGAAGATGAAATAAAAGGTCTAAATTTCTTTAACAATGCACCAACACCTACAATATATGTGTATGCCGCCTTCAACAGGAGTCAGACGAACAGGCAAGTCTGTTGAGGTTCAATTTATTTCAAAAGTAACTCTTGTTAAAAATATTGTTCATGGTTGTATAAGCAGGAAATGAGAAGCATTCACCGTGTGCTCCTGCTCCTACTTGATCTCCTACTGTCAAAGTCTTGAGCTTATAGCAAGAAAAGGGAGTCATTCCATTACTTTGGTTGATTTGAATCAAGTTTTTGGAAAAAAAAAAAAAATTATTTCTCAGTTTCCCACAGATTTTGGATTTTTGTGTGGATGTAAGTTTGTTTTTCATTCTCTAATTAAATGTCCATGGGAAGCTATTTAAACAGGTTCAACAGTAACAGAAATCAAACCATATAAAATATAGAAGAAACACTGGCATCTGCTAGCAGCTGCTTTCTTAGCTTAGAAACTTCAGAAAAATAACAGCAGCGTGGAAAACAGTTGTAGGACAAATTATTGAATGTTTATTTGAATAAGTCAGAAGAAACATTCTGAATGACATTAAATGGAAGCAAAATATCGTCTCTTGTGGAGTTGGATGCTTGTTTTCTGTTGGACACCATGGAAAAACTTACTCTCTATCTACTGTATAATAAACTTTTAATATGAAATCTGGATAAACAATAAACTTTTCTCCTTGTAAGGATTATTTATGATCACAAAATATTTTTACCCGGAAGTAAAATGTTTCAGTACTTTTTTGCATATCCTTCAAACAAAATGCAGGATTTGGTTACATCATTAGAAACACTGTAGGCCATAATGTTTATTTTTAAATAAATACAAAAAAAAAATGACATTGTCAGAGTGATTAAACGCACATTAAATGCTTGAACTGAAAGTGTATCATTCAAGTGTTATTTATTCTTTTTGCTATATTTTTATTCTCCTATAGCTAAGCTGTACTACATCTAGTGGATAACTATTTCAATCTGACATGCTATTTTGGTATGTATTTATATTCAGATTTACCTTGTTAATTGTTCAAAATTATTTCCTGAAGTATATAATTCTATCTGACAAAGTCCTTTATCATCAGTTGAGTGTATTCCATACAGATCCCATCACAATGCTTGATACTATTTGCATTTTCCTTGTAATTATCTTTTGAGATTTAGTATGTTAGCAATAACATTCAAAACCTGGAGTGAGATCTTGCAAATCTTATATATACTATGAGAATGACAAGCTTCCACCGAGTCTGTTTAAGAATAATTGTAATGCAATGTATCGAAAGAGCAGTTCTATAATTTGAGTGTTTTGAAATAACACTTTAATTAAGACAAGAAATAATAAGGGCTGATCTGGGTCAAGTAGATTTTAAAAAGCTGATTTTTTTTTTTTATGAGCTCCCTCATCTGAGAAAAAAATATCCTTTAAAAAATGAACATTCATTAAAAAGTCTGGTTTGTAGAAATTGTACTGTAGATTGAAAATATACTGTGACATGAAATTTCCAACCATTTCTAGTTTAAACATTGTTTAAAATGCTGCCTGTGCCAATTAGACATGCATCAGTCCTTCAGCACAAAGGCTTTTTACCATGTGATGTTCTAATGCAAAAGGCATGGCATTCATGAAAAGAGTATTGGCTTTTCCAGAGTGAATATTTAGTTATTCTTTAAGTTGTCATTTGTGGGTTTATGAAAGAACAAATGTTAAAATAGAGAGAAAAGCATTCTCCTGCATGGAGAGGGGGAGACAGATGATTACAATACAAAACACAACATAATCATATATTTACTTCAGAAAAACAGCCACAGAGATGTATAACAGGAATATATACACCCATTTTGAGAGTTACAGCAGATGTTCACCTATTTGAAGTGAAGGCCAAAGCTTTCCCCACCCTCTTAAAGCCCTGCCCAAGAAGGAGGTGGGGGAGGAATGAAAGCAGACACTTTTCCTATATATGGGAAAACTCCTTAAAGCTACTTCACTTGAGGTTTTGGGGTTAGAAAATGACCTAAAAGAGATGAAAATGTTCATGAGAAGCAGGTAATTGCTCTATAACTTATTTCATCAATTGTACTACAAAACTTTGAAAATTGCCTAGGTGCAGTAAAAGCTACTCCTGTTTTCTTTTTAAATATCACTGGCAAAGGCTGGGGTGGGGCAGTGGGGAGTGGATATACTCTCTCTTTTTCTACCTAATGATTTACTCAGGACATGCCAACCAGATTCTTATTCAACCTGACAGAATTCAAATGTATATTCTCATATGAGAGGTGTGGACTTTGGTGCCCACTGCCATGACCAGGCATGCATTTTTCATTAAGTCATATGGAAAGGGAAACACAGAAGAGTTTATGGTCTGACAGAAGATTTTCTGCAAAGTGGAAAAGAGAGTGACTGCACTCATGAAGTGTTTTCCCCTCTCTTCCTAGGTCAGTACTGCTATCAACACAGTAATCTGCAAAAAGGGATTGGGCACTTCTGCAAGTTCCCAAGCATGAAAGACCCAGCCCTTACCCTATCGCTAATAACTCCAGGCATATCCCTGCATAAGCTCTTGCAGGGAGTTTAGTAGAAGTTCCTGAACAGTTCAAATGCTGTATATTGTGATACAGCTAGGGATTCTAAATCAGTACCTCTCACTACAGTACCGAGAGGAAAACATTTCACATGTTTGCTCAGCAGGGAAGGGCAAAAGGAAGAGGAAAGAGGAAAAGAGATAAATATTTCCTACTGAATTATAATTAAGTAGAAATGATACATTTCTTTCCGTGTTTCAAGATTTGTTGATCTCTGTCCTGAATATATATACATTATGGATTAGTCCAAACAAACAAACAAAAAAAACCAATATAGGGCTGGATTTATTCCCCCCTTTATCATACTCCATAGTTATAACAACAATTTCAAGCACACCTTTCGCAGATTTGGGCTACATGACAGCTTCAGATGAAAAATTTCTGCCTAACTCTGGAGAAGATAAATCCTATCAGCTTTTAAGAAGTGTCTAATTTTTTTCCAAAGGTTACTGTGTGACCTAATAAAAGAACCTATCAGTGTTTAATTTCCTTCCACGTTCTCACTAATAGATCCTGTCCTTGCAAGAAGGAAATTCTACTGAACTTAGTAAGAGTATTTCAGAAATGAAATAAAATTTAGCATATATTAAGGGTGGCAAAACAGATTGAGTCAGACAGATAAATACATATTGTATGTGCACAGTGAAAAACATTTATCAATGACTTGTTTAATTCAACTCAAGCAAGCTGCAGAAGTCTGTACTGCTGAATAGTTACCTTCAGGGAGCTCAACTTATAGATCTTCCCCATCACTGATATGACTGTTGTATTTTTTAAGAGAATTTTCACTTTTAAATTTTGCTTGTGTGAGTGAAAATGAAAAATTAACCATTTTATTATTATTTTTTTTTAGGAGCCAACATCATGTAAACTCATGAACAAGAAGGACCCTAACAGTTTATCACTTTGCAAACACAGAGCAAAAAGTTGATCCTATGTCAGAGTTAATGGTCATAGCTCTCTGCAACAAACAAAGTAAGTAGACTTCAGTATGAGTGAAAACATACGTGAAACCGTAAAGGAAACAAAAAGCACAGCATACGACCAGTAATGATTTAACCATGAGTATAAACTGGAGGAATTTTTGCTGTTTCTCAATAACCAAAATACAATTCATGCACTTGCATAGTTCCTTAATTCTGACTTGGTAACACACCAATATGATTAATTACCCATGGCATGCAAACAATATGCAGCAACTAAGAGAATGCTTATTCTTCCCTGTCCCTACCATTCTCACACTAGTACTGAAGCAGATATCATGGATCAGGTCACTCTGCTCTCTGTTCATACCAAAGGTTAACTGTACAGACAAATATACAAAGCAGTCAACCATCTTAATAAAAAATCCCCTCTATTTTGCAGATTTAAAAAACAAACAAACAAAAAAACACAGAATATTCCAAAAAAGTAAATTCCTGCTAAAATTAAAAGGTATGGAGAATTCAATAATTTTAGAGGCTTGGGTGGTTAAGAATGCATGATGAGGGCAAAGGCTGTCAAACTACTCTTGCCTTGTATTACTCTAGCAATATTCACTCAATATTGCCATATTCACTTGCATTCTTTCACACACTTTCTGTCTAGGTTATAATTCTCAACTAAGTTAATGACAAATCTAAATTTCACATGCTACTTTCGTTTGAAATGAAAACCTATGCCCCCTAGAAGTTAAAGGGAGTTTATATAATGGGAGGGATTTCATCTTAGCTGTTAATAAAAAAAGGATTCTTTATTGAGCTGCAATTATTTTCCATTCTGTTGGTTGATAAATTTTCTAAAGTTAATGAAATCCATACGGTCACTGTTCATGATTTTGCAAAACACACAGCATCCAAACAAAAATAGAGGTAAATTTAAACAGCTTTATTTTGCCCCTTAACCAGGGTGAATTATTTTGTACTAGTCAGACACAGGAAAAAACATACTAAGGTTATGACAATCAGCCAGCATGAAGGAAGTGAAACTTACACTGTTAGAAAGTAAAATTCTTTAATGCAATACTGCTCCTATCTGAACTATTCACATTAGCTAACTGAGCCATACAATAATCTACCATGACTTTCCTTAATTAGGGGCGAATAATGATACTTATTTATCTTGTTTGATTCATTAACCTGTGAGATTATGCTAATTGGGAAACAACAGTATTTCACCATTTAATGACTGGCATCAAACAATACAAAGCAGTTAATGATTCATTCTACTTGAATTCTTCTAATTCAAAAAGTATAAATAATTAATACTTTTGAATCATTTTTGAACATTGAATCTCAGTGCTGTTATTTAGATATAACCTAAAATACCACTTGGGTTCTCTAAAATCACCCCATTCTTTTAGACTAGATGATTTCTCCAGCATGACTAGTACAGATTCAGGATGCATTCTAACCTAACTTTATAGCAAATACTGACTACCAAACTCAGCTTACCAGGTCTTCATCTACACTGTAAACAGAAAGGAAAAAACTAGAAACTCCAAGAAAACAGTTTGCTACAGCAAAACGCATAAACCACAAAGAAACAAAAATCAAGACATTTTGAACTCCACCCTTCACCTCTTATATCTTTGTCTTCTTTATTGTCTCTCCACTCACCTCTTATATCTTTTTCTTCTTTATTGTCTCTCCACTGTAAGAACTCCTTCAACATTTTATCATAGCACAGTCTAACACTACAGTTGCTGTGTGAATATGTTAATGAAATGTTTCATATTGATAAATATGTTTTTGTTTGTTTGTTTGTTTAATTAGAAAAATGAGAACTAGTGTGGAATGATTTCTGCCAAGAGAGAGCCTGTCCCCTGGAATATGGTTTCATGAGAAGAATAGTGGCCAGCTTAAACTGAAGCAATAGATGAAACCAGATAACATCTCAGAAGAGGCAGATTTAAAAACCTTCACATCACTTTATTTATGAAACATTAATTCTGAGAATTAAGTGTCAGAGAAATAAAATGTCAAAACAGAAGAGCTGGAAATAAGCAATGCTAAGTACAGTGGCCAAGTGTGTAATTTTTGGTACAGACCATTGAACTACTACTTTTGCACCTCTTCTCTCGAATGTCTGATCTGCGCAAAGCATAACAGCCAAGTGTGCAGTGCTGGGACAAGGCAGAAATAATGAAGTGTTACAGTCCAATGGGGAATGTAGGTTAAGAATTTAAACAGGCAAAAAAGCAAAATGGGAATGTCTGACGCAAAACAGCCTGTCTGCCAGAAAAGGAGTAGTCAGAAGTGAAAGGCACCTGCAGTAGTCATGTCAGAATAGGGTAGCCAGGCCTCCAGTCAGGGTGGTGGCCAATAGTTTATGATTATTTTGAAATCTTATTTCAGTTTAAATGTCAGTAAAACAAAGCTAACAAAACCTGTTCACTGAACTGCACAATGAATCTTAAAAAAATAAATTAAAAAAAAATCTCAATCAATCTTGAAAGGGAAAAAAAAAAAAAATAAAAAAAAGGCCAATGAACAATACTGTGGAACTGTGGATATTCCAAAGCAGAAATTTATTGTCTGTACTATGAAAATGAAAATAAAATAAAATAAAATACATTGACATATGTTCTATAAAATTGCAGAAGGGTTACTTGTACCCTGAAAAAGGTACTGACCCCAAACTATTTCTATGCCTATGACAATAATTATGCACACTTTTTATAGTATAGCTAAAAGAAAGAAAAACTGTTTACAACAACATCTATGAACATAGCCACACGAGGGGCATGAAAATGTTTTTCTTTGGATCATTTAATTGGCTGCATTTTTTCCTTTCTTCCTGTTAGAAATATAATACTGAACTGGATGGAGTCCTGATGCAGAACTGAAAGAAAAGGAAGTAGGAAGGAAATTAAGATCCCTAAGATAAATGGGTGCAACATAGACACACAAAACACAAGAGATATTTAAATCTATCATCTTACTTTTAGTCAACTAAAGAAAATACAGTTATTTTCTTGGCATTTAATTCCTTTACCTGTGCTGTAAGATTTAACTTTTTCTGAGAAGCGCCAAAATGATTCATTTGAATAATTATTTAATGAGGTTTCACTACGAGTCAAATGGGTTAGGAAAAATCCTTCCCAGAACAGGTAAGTTATGGGCATTGCTTTACTGCATATCTTCCAAACGAACAGGGCAAAGTCATACAGACATATGAAAGATCAATTACAGCACTGACAGTGGCAGTTTCAAAACAAACAAATATCCACCTATTGACAACAGTCCAAGAGGTAGCTATTATTACAGAAGTAATTCAGAAACATCATAGTGTGAGTCTATTCTGTTCAGTTCTCAGATCTTGCAAATAGCTCTGCACGCAGAAATTGTCTGCTTTTAACATTGTTTCCAGATGTATTCTTGGCCAGCATTCTTCTCTTTGGACTGATCTGCATGACCTAAACCTTGGGAACATTATACTCTGGGATAGAAATGTTATTCTCTGCTAATAAACAACAAAAGGTTGCAAAGGAAAGATATTTGATGACTTAACATCTAAGCTGCTCTTCATCCCAGAATGAAGAGAAGCAGGAATTTTGACAGCTCCACTCTCTGTCAAATTTCTATGCATTAACATGCTCCAAAATATTGAAGGAGTTTCATTAGAAGTGGAAACACTAGTGGAGCATCTTCTCCTTTCCTCAAGCACATCCCAACTCTGCATCAGCTCTCCCAGGAACTTCTAGTCTGGCTGGCACACTGGTTAGCAAAGAGACGCTCTCTATTATTAAAACAATTTCAACACACAGCGCACGCTCTTTGCAGTGGCCTGTTCCTATCACTTTGTGACTGAGATATTAAACTGTTTATAATTAGACTTCACACTACCAACATTCCTAGAAGCACCCACATTCCCTGGGGAAGTCTACATGTGCATGATCACAGTATAACTGGCTTGTGGCCAGGCACACAGCTCATTTCCTTAAGGCTTTCCTCTAGGCAAAGAAGCGTGACCTTCCTGTCTTGTCCTGGTGAGACAAGAGCATGGCCAGATTTGACAGCTGGGAAATGTTGCTTTTTCTGTGATACAGATAAAGCCTGCAGTACTGAGTGCTACCTTTGAAAGTTTTATACTTTCCATGCAGAGGTAGCTGCATATGCATGAGTAGCTGCCAGACATTTGAAAACCTGTGCAGTTATTCTTTACTTCTACATACACTGAAACACTCATAACACTCTAGCAGTAAGAAATCAAAATATTTCTATCTCTTACCTTCAAGACTTCAGTTTCTCACTTCCCGTACATATTTCTAAATACACGTGTTACTTAAGCATCAGTATTCACAAGTATCATATTAAGATCACTTGACATTTGACTTAAATTTAAGATGTAATACGCAAGTTTTTTGACAATTAACTTCCAAAGGTATTACTGTAAATTCATCTAACATGGTTGTTTGAACAATTATCCTGAATTGCACCGATTTTCACTTAAACAAAAGCATTGTTCCTTCCACTGGAAGATCATAATGAGTTCAAATACATTTCACATATCTACACACACCTCCTGTCTTCTATTGATGCTTTATTTTGTCTAAGGGAAAACATTATCATTTGAACCAAGTTATTTTCCAAGCATTATTACTCTTTAGCTCACTAGGAAAGTACACAGAACTTGCTTTCTAAGCACTTGAAAAAAAAAATTATCATTTCAATGAAAGAAGGCATAATTAGTCAACTTTTTATTACAAATACAGACTGCTTAACTCTGACTTCTGCACCACATTTTTTCCCTTCCTTTGAAGGTGAAGCTGAAGAAAGCATGAGATCTCCTGCCAGTGGGAATCTGTGTTCCCATCAGGAAAGAGGTCACAGACTACAGCTGTGGATGCACATATTTCTCTTTCAGAAATACTTAAGTATTCCTTTTTCTGTTTGCTTTGTTGTTGTTGTTGTTGTTGTTCATTTGTTTAAACATGGGGAGCAATGTACATAAAAGTCAAGAAAGAAACAGTTGAATCACCATAAGTAGTTTTACTTACTAGCACCTACAGCCTTTGTCTCATTTTCTTGATGTCTGCTAGAGGCACCCTTCAGAACCACCAAACACTAAACCACAAATTCAAAGCGAGTTGCCTAAGTAAACAGAATTGATCAAGGGAATGAACTCCCTGACAGTTATATCAGTGGAGCTTGTGTCTGGAAAACTGTATTTCAGGGCCCAAAGGGATTTGTATTTATTTTAGATTCCTGATGTAGATTTGGAAGTTTGTGCTGTGAGGTCTCTCACTCATTTTTTTCTCTTCCTCCGAGAACCGGATAGTGGGTCAGGAAAAAAGTTGAAAGTATGTACTAATTATGCAGCATGTTGAAAGACACCCTTTTAACTTTCTACTATAAACAAGACAACAAACAAAGCCATTGACATTATTCACTACCAGAAAGGAAATTATAATGTCTGTGATTAGTACGCATAAACTTTTTCCAAAGTTGTATTTTAAATGCATAAAAGTTACAGCAATACATAATGAGAGAATAATTCTATCACATTCCTTTTTTGAGATGTTATTTCACAGCTTTGTAAGAATGCTTACAAACAATCCTAAAAAGAAAGTGCAAGCATTTGCGTATGGTAAGACATTTACTATCAAGGATCTGATCACAGTGTCCTTCTGCTAGTTTTAGGAAACTACTATAAATTACAATGACTGCTGGCATTTCATAAAAGTGAAGTGTTTGCTTGCAAGCATAACTGTTTTGGTTTTGTCTATTGGGTTATCACAAGATATGAGCTCTGGTTCCTCTAAACAAAAGCTATTTGAAAGAAAAAATGTCCATTTTCAGATTGAAAACCTTTAAAGAAAAGTAGAACACATACAGTATAATTTTTAATCTTTTATTTGAATGTCTGAGCTTTTATGGCCTAAGTAAGCCTGATATTTAAAGTAGAGTTCTACTGATAAAAATTCCTTTTAGTCAGTTTAGTGTGCAATACCAGAAAAATTAGCTAGAATCTCAAAATAAATGTTTCTACTTCATTCAGTTCTTATCTAAAGCAAAGGGAGAAATCTTCCTTGATTTTATTACATTCTGAATACAAGCCAGCAGATAAGACTCTAAAGTAACTGAACTGATTCATAAAAAGTCAAAACAAAGTCCTATGGGTGATTCACATTCTCACAAACATACTCCTAAATATGGAGAAGTTTCTTGTTTCCTCTGTGTATTCTTATCTTACTATGACCTAAAAAAGTGGAAGACAGTAAAGATGAAAAGGATCCTTTTGTAATTTATACACTGACTTGTCTTTCTGCCAGCTTAACAGACTAATACACTCACTGGTAAAGTAAAAGAAAAAAAAAGGAGTTAAGTTCTCTTAAATATTTTGTTACTAACTTAATTCTGTAGGAATCCTCCTGTGTTCTCACAAGTGGGACATGTATGAAGGGACTAAATAGCCTTCCTTCATTCTTGGAATTCTTAAATCTTCAGGTATGTTCTAAACAGAAAAAAATTAAGTACAGTTAAGTTCATGTATGCTTTGTCTTCCTAAAATATGCAACTTACTTTTTCCCAGTGAGTTGCTCTACATTCTTAGATGTACTTGAAATGTCTAACTTAGTGTAGCAAACTATAGAAACAGATTTTTTTAAGCAATAGATTTTGTTAATACATTTTTTCTTTCTTTCAGTGATTTATTTAAAGCAGTTGAAAGATAAAGCAGTGGTTTTGCAGTAATGAAAATCACAGTTCTTGTAGCACTTGTGTCTTGGCTCAATAGTTGCTGATTTGCTCCAAAATATATTACATAATAAAATGGAATTTCCAGACAGAAGCCAGTACTTTATAGCTTGATATATATCTGAGGGAACCTCTTCTACACTTTGGCTGCTAATTATATGCTATTGGTTCTTGACAGAAATGCCTTCTGGGTTACATTTATTTTTTGTTCCCCTGAAGCCATTTGGAGGAGACTCCATAGCATACTTCCAGCTGCCAATGTAAAATCTATCTTTCAGCTGAGCAAATTTCTAATGGGCAATTAAATTCAGACTACAGAACTGTGTTTTTTGTTGTTATTGTTGTTTTTTTGTTTTTACACTCTTCTCTAAAGTTAGCAATTTGAGGATTAAAAGGTTTTTATGAGGAGAGCATACACCAGAAATAGCAGAAGTAGCACGTTTAGCAGCCACATCAACTTTTGGAGAGCTAATGGTGGAGTTGGTGGGAATCATAGTTTCTGAGGAACTCTGGAAAGGAGTTGTAGTATTCAGACTTAAATATTGGATTCATATGAAATTCAAGACTGTAAATTAATGATCTACAGAATGTTGGTAGAACTTAAACTGCTTACTGAATGCATCAAGAAAGTCATGGGAGAAAGAGGGGAGGTAACCTGGTTTTACTTAAAATGAAAAAAGCAATGGAGTTTTCAACAGTTGTACTGATTACAGAAATTAACGCTGTTTTCAAAATCTGTCTCAGTGGACAATTTCATAAACATGGAAATGACTGAGAAAACCGGAATAGTTTGTGTGTCAGCACAAACCATTACATGGTGATCTAACAGATCATATGAAATATGTAAGTAAAAATAAGGTAGACTGAACATAGTCTAGTGAAATTACAGATGTTCCAAACTGAGCAAGACTGATTCTTAAACCTGGGTAATCAGATTACCATAAGGATAGAAAAATGGAAATAATTCCACTACAAATGTTCTACTTCAGTGAATAGTAACAGTTATCAAAAATGCAATGTATCATACAAACCTAGACTACTACATAAAATAAAATTGAATACTCTGCACTACCAACCTTTAAAGCTACTTTTCCATAATAACATGATGTTACAACACTATCTCCCATAGTGTCCTCTTGAAGAAGCTGCCAACCCATGGCCTGGAAAGATACGCTCTTTGCTGGGTAAAGAACAGACTGAATGTCTAGGTCTTGAGAGCAGTAGTGAATGGAGTCATGTCCAGCTAGAAATTGGTCATGAGTAGTTTCCACTGGGGTTGGTACTGGGGCCTGTTCTGTTCAATATCTTTACTGATGACCAGGATGAGGGCTTTGAGTGCACCCTCACTAAGTTTGCAGATGACACCAAGTTGGCAGGAAGCATCGATCACCTGGGGCTAGAAAGGCCATACAGAGTGATCTGGACAGGCTGGATAGCTGGGCTAAGGCCAGTTGGATGAAGTTAAATGAGTCCAAGTGTCACGTCCTGCACTTTGGCCACAACAACTGCAGGCTTGGGGCAGAGTGGCTGGAAGACTACGTAGAGGAAACAGACCTGGAAGTATTGGTTGATGCTTGGCTGAAGATGAGCCATCAGTGTGTCACCTTGGCTTGTATCAGAAATAGCGTTGCCAGCAGGAACAAGGAAGTGATCATCCCCCTGTACTCAGCCCAGCTGAGGCTGCATGTCGAGTACTGTGTTCAGTTTTGGGCCCCTCACTACAGAAAAGCATTGAGGCCCTGGAGTGTGTCCAGAGAAGGACAGTGAAGCTGATAAGGGGTCTGGAGCACAAGTCCTGTGAGGAGCAGCTGGGCAAACTAGGACTATTTAGTCTGGAGAACTGGAGGCTCAGAAGATGTTATCACTCTCTACAACTACCTGAAAAGAGGTTGTGGTAAGGTGGGTGTCAGACTCTTCTCTCATGTAACTGGC
The DNA here is from genome assembly GCA_035772895.1 of Perdix hodgsoniae. Classification (NCBI taxonomy): domain Eukaryota; kingdom Metazoa; phylum Chordata; class Aves; order Galliformes; family Phasianidae; genus Perdix; species Perdix hodgsoniae. The sequence continues at coordinate 8,262,339 of JAPSGF010000009.1, read as the reverse complement.
AATAAGACTAGACAGAATGGCCTCAAGTTGCACCAGGGGAGATTCAGGTTGGGTGCTATAAAATACTTCTTCTCCAAGAGCACAGTCAGGCACTGGAATGGACTACCCAGGAAAGCAGTGGAGTCACTGACCCTGGAGGCATTCAAGAAATGTTTAGATGTTGCACTGAGGAACATGGTTTAGTTGGAAATATTGGTGATAGGTGGACTGGTGGACTGGTGGACTGGATGACCTTGGGGATCTTTTCCAACCTTGGTGATTCTACAATTAGTACTGTAAATACGCATGTAATATGTTGGGTTCAAAATTATTATGAAACTTCTAAGACATCTTATAGTTAACTGGATAACTTTCTGAAAACAGTAGTTCACTGAATATTGAGATGTGGACAAAAAGATAAGTTAAAAATGAAAAGGAATAAAGTAACATACAAAAAAGAAAATAATTTACACTGACTAGATCGTTAGCACATACATCTTCTGAACACAAAATAGGTGATCGCCTTTCACAAGAGAATGTTTCAGTATCACACTATGTAAATAGAAGATTCCCCAATTAAACAGAACTATAGAATGGATAAAGAAAGATAAGGCTGTTTAGCTCTGATACAAGTTGCTCTAGACAAGATAATAGGGAAAATGGCCAGGAATTTTTTTTAATTTTTTCTTATTTTTCAAAAATTAACAACCTGACACTAATCTGAAGACACTATCTGTGTGATTTAAAATTAAAAAGAGGAAACATTGTCATATATTGCATTTCAAAGCCATATCACTCGTAGCTGCATTATTTTGAATTCTAAAGATATTAACAGATAAAAGAAAAAACAGTTAAGCAAACTGGTGTAGAATAGATGTGTAAGTAGTTCTCAGACATGATGGTACATATGTTTCCACTTCAGAATTCTACTAGCATCCACAAGATTCTACTAGGTCTACTAGATCTTCAGAAGACAGGACAGCACAGTGGGAAAGCCTTACACTCCTGTAAGCTTCCTCTCCTGACCACTCTCTGGGACAAGATGTTGGATTAGATGGATCTCAAATCTAACACAACACAGCCATATTTATTCTTGTGTAACTGCTTAAGAATGCTTCAGAAGCATGCTAGTGCTTTCTAAAGGTGTTAGAAAATGAATTTGCATGATCCAACTGCTTCAGTGATCACATGGTATTTCGATTGTAAGACTTTAACTTGAGTTGTTCTGCCTCTGGCACTACATTCTCCCTCAATAGAAAGGAAATCTTCTCTAGTTTCTGAATAGACAGAAGGGTCCTGGGAGGGGGATAGAGCTTCAGAATGGAAAAAACTGAGAATTATCAATTCAATCAGTTTCCTGTCTTTCAGGAGCCTCATGCCTTATACATAATGAAATATAAACACAAACTCTGTTTTCCTGAAGCCTTTTCAGTTTGGTTCACAGTAAAACACTGTGATACTTACTTATAAAAAAAACAAATTAAATTAGCACATAACTTTAGAAGTAGATTTTATGTCAGTAATGATAATGGATCCAAAGTGTGTGCTAGTCATTTTTCTTTCCATGACATTATTTAAAAGAACTATTAGCAAGGTGACCCATCACTTGTTTTAACCAGAGTCCGATGTGTAAGTCTGACATGCTGTGATTTCTCAGTGTCTTGAACTTACAGCCTATGACCTGTTCTCTCCCATCCCACACACTGTTCTTTCTGCTCCAGGAGACAACTGGGGTCACCAGAATAGCTACAGAGAGTCTCTAAGAAAAGTTATACTAGTGGCGTGGGATATGAGGGCATAGCTAACAGGTGTCCAAACAATCCATGTAGCCAAGATACTGCATAGTGAAAGAAGAGTTGGTTTAGAAATATAATAAAAACTCAGGGACCACTGGGGTCAGGAACCAGCAACAATATTTTTCAGATGATTTCCCATGGAAGAAAGATTTGATCACATTAGATATCTGGGTCCATCAGATGGATTTTGCTTAATTGCTTCTGTCCCTAGGAATGATGACAAAAGGTTTTTAAATGTAGCTGTAGAAGGCAAAGCATTAACAGAACATACAGAAATTGCAGTGAGAGGAAGAAGGTGGTTCTTAGTAGCAGGCTCAAGGGTAGTTGTTTTCTGAAACCTGAGTTTAAATAAATGGCATGGACTTTTGGTAGCCTTAATTCCCAGCAGCCCACCCTGAGAAACTTAAGTTAGAAAGCAGTTTAAAATTCTCATCTCTGTCTCTCCTATATTGCGAGTATCTCCCTCCCTCATTCCTCTTTCCTAGCTTTGTCCAGAGATAGTATTCCTTTTCCACAGGAATGATTCCAGTTTTAACTGCTTGATCTCTTCCTATGAGCTTCTTGTGACTGTTCTAATGACTTATGCTCATTTTTACTGGAGCAGTATGATGAATCTGCTGTTTCTAGAAATTGGAAATGGGACTGGAAAATGATAATACATCTCATGCTCTAAAATATAAAAACATTTCAGAGGATTTATGCATTTAATTTGTTTGCATTCCTCTGCAGATATAGTTAAATATCAGAGATAGCTGATGGTTATCCCTGCTACTAAATCTCCCTCTTAAATTGTACAGATAGCATTCAGGGCTTCATATGCTTTGGATATTGCATTCTATTTTCAATGTTTCTTTCACAATCTTTTCCACAGTTTGTAATTGTGAAAGATTTATGCTGACAAAATAGTAGGTATGCCAATGCAATTTTTTGCTTTTTTTTTTTAATATATTTATATTTTTTCAAAATATTGAGGCTGTCACTAAAAGAGTTAAGCACCCCTAGGACTATAATGCTTGCCCAGACAAATGCACATTCCTGTCTGTAAAGACCTAGCTGGAATGTCTAGCATCAGAATTTAACATTTTGTGCAGTCAATTCTATTTCACATACTAAGCCACAAACCCATTATAGTTGAAAACAGTAGAAGGTCTGTTTTAAATTAGGTGACGCAAATACAGTAGTAACAGAAACCATGGAAAAAGCACAGATGTATAGAGTATATGTACATGCAAGGCAGCCAAGTATGAAAGGCAGGTATCAGTTAAAATGCTTTCTGAAGGATGAAGTTACATTTCAGCAAATAGGATGAATGAAAAAAAGCATTATATTAATTGAACAAAAAGGCAACAATGTTGTATGCTTCTCATCTCCCAAAATTGTGTAGAACATGAAAGAAACAGGTAAATCTCCAACAAGTCTTCTGTGAAGATGCTATATGCAAGGAAGGGTTATCTTCCTTGGAATGCACATCAGCAAGAGCCCAATATAAATTGCTAAAACAAGTAACCTAGTCTCATGTGAAACATGCTGATTTAGCATGAATAAAGCAGCCAAGTGGGAGTGCCCAAAACAATTCATTTTATCCCCTGCATCTAGTTCGTATATTCTTTTTTTCCCTAATGTTTCTCAGGAAGAATTATTTTACCTCAATCAATTAAATTTTTTAATTTCTCCCCCAATTTTCTAAATAGTATGTGCTTCATTATATAATATGCAACAATTATAGCAGGGAACAAAAATAACACAAACAATTTTCATAGAAATTACCTTCACAGATTTTTCAAAAACAGGTCTTTTCCTAAAATTGTTGTGATTGACTCTCTCATGATATAGTAGTAAAACAAGTCAACAGAGGGGAAGAGGCAATGGCACTCTTAAAACTTGTATACTTGGATATAACAAAAAGAACATTTTTGCAATAAATGTATAAAAACTAGCCTTTTACACAGTCAGCCCATAATTCAGGAATGGAAGTCTGTAGCATACAATGGGACTGTCAGAATCATTAAGTCAATTTTTATCTTATGTCACTTTTGTAATGTCTTTGTATTCAGTTTCTTAATGGCTGTCTCAAACTCTAACAGCTGGGATACCTTGGAAATGGCAGGAAGTTTTTTTCTTTAAAATATCAACCATTCAGTGTTGTCATATTCAGACATACTGTATATCTAATAAATGCCTTCCCAGTAGCACTTGTAAAACATTCAAACTAGAACAGATTTGAATAATTTTTTCCCTCCCAAACTCAGGAAGAAACAAACTTGTACACCATTGTTTCCTAACTGATTTCTGAAGTAATTAAATACATACCTCTCAGTGAAAAAAATTAATGAGATTTAACTTTGAAGAAATATCTTTAGTTCCAGTGTCTTTTGGAAGCCTCATTTAGATTTTTGCTTCCCTTGCACTCATACTTTATTGCATTTCTTCATTTAAATGAAGATGATGAGTAAATCTAAGGTGATTAGAGTATTATCATCTCACATTAGTAAACTGAGCACACATTTAGAGTAAATCTCAATATATACAAATTAATACAGGTTCGGATAATCTGTTGCATGACTTTCTCATTCACACCGGGGGGTTCAGAAGAATAAGACATGGGTCCAAACTGTAGATTCTGTTCTCCTTTGTCAATTTACAAAAGATCTGCTGGATATCAGAAAAGTATCCAACCCATCAAATTTTGGGTAATGACAACCAGGTCACAGTAGGCTGAGAATTTGTAATACATTTTGAATGTATGCCTCATAACAAAAATTACTTATAAAAATAAGAAAACACCAAGCAGTATATATCAACTTGTCTGTAAAACATGAGTATTCAATGTGAAGACTTTGTCCTAATGACCCTAAGCACTTGTTTCAAAAGATGCATTCAAAATAAAATGGGTGTAAAGAAGAACTGGAGAAAATGAGAGCACTCTTTACAAGAGATTACTAAAACTTTTTCAGTCGGTCAAAACATATGCTAACAGAATATGATCACCCTCTACCAATATACCAGGTGAATCATGTGGCTGGGTGATTATGCATTTTCCAAAAATGAAGTTGGCTATTAATAAATGTAGGTAATGTCCAAAGGTGTTTTTGGAAATCAGAGTATTGACTTCCAGAGCAATACGAATTTTGGAGGTCCTGGGCAAAAAAATGGAACTTGTCTAAGAGACTTTAAGACTTGTTTGAAATTCCAGGGGAGTAGGCTTTGAGAGATCACTTCTAATCCTGTAACTTCAGTTCCACATTATCCTGATCCTTACATTCAGCTTGCCCTTCAAATCTTCACATATTTTGAGTAAAGGTTTTGACTGAATCAAGGGTCAAGGTCTTTGACCATACATATACACCATGCACTTGTGATTATTTGGGTTTACTTCTGCTACTTGAAATAATTCTCCTTTTTCTTCCTTTTTTTTTTTTTTTTGAATCTTGAAACACTATACATGGCTTACTTCCTCTGATTTAGACATCGCTGAACTCATCATGCAGTATCAGTATTGATCAGTGTGCCATGGCACGTGGAGTTTCATAAATCCCTATTGTTAGGTTTACATTCAGCCTTTGAAGCATACATGTAGAGGACAGCCTCATGCATTGTCTTAGTCCTGCAATATCTGGACACAACATAGCATAATTTTGTCATTTTTATTTAATGTGCTTGATGCCTTCATGTCTTACTCTACACTGAGACATTCTGATAAACGAAACTACATCTTAGAGTCATCTAACAAGAGAAGAGCTGCTGCATCATTTTCTGTTGATAGTTGTCTCCCTCTCCCTCCCCACTCCTGTGGAATAGGATAACCACAGTAGGTGTGTGTTGGGTTAGGGTCTGGATGGAGGGAGACACTACTGTAGTATTAAGAACATGCTCCAGTGTAGAAGACTATTTAAGCCTTTCTGCTAGCACTGACGTGTCATCTGCTCCCATGTCATAAACTAGAGTGAGAAATGCAAGGAACCAGTAGCAGCTTATCCTAGACAACTCCTGTGTAAAGTTTCTTTACATCCATGCAAATCATTATACATACTTTATCTGGTAGATTGACTTGAATTCTTTTTCTTCAGACTGACATTAGCATTTTAAAGAAAAAAAGTTAATAAATTTTCTTTGAGGTTTTACAAGTTTCTTAACATCAAGTTCTTCTCTATTGTTTTCTTCTTGTTAATCTATGTTTTGTAGCATCTATTTTATATTTCATGACAGTGTAAAGAAAATACAGGAAATACTGCATAATAATATGATTCTAGTACTGTAATTTTGGTCATGTGCATCTAAATGATCACATTCCTTTGATATGCCATAGTAAGTTTTAAAATTATGCATTTAATGGTAAGCCTGGTAAGCCACAATTGTAGAGTCTGGTAATGCTTGTTTTGGCTTAGCAAAATAAGATATCAAAGTGGTATAAGATCAGCTTGCCATATTTGGCACCATCAAGTTGAACTTAAACTTGTATTCTAGGTGAATGGATAGTCAAATAAAACCATCCCTCTGGAAATAGCAGGGTACCATATATAAATTAAAAGAATTATTGGTTGTAAAGCAGTCTGGACTGAATATAACAGATTCAGCTGGCTTGAGCTCAGGGAGCTGTTTCATTTGCTTCATAACAGGGCTTTTGTTTCAGAATCTAGAGAGCCTATGTTTATCCCAGCAAAAACTTCTTAGATGAATTAACTATGTGTAGGTTTGACAGTGTACTTACTGGGATCCCCAGATGTATGTTTTGTCCATACCATTTAGAATTTGGTGTGGCTGTCCATAGTACCCTACTGTACAAATTTGAAGTAAGCTAAAGCCTTGCCTTCAGAGTCTTCATTTTATATAAGAATGCTAGCCTTTAAATTCTGGCATCTCAGGACTTGTAACTCAGTGTAATTTCCCCTTTTTAACAAAATCATTTTCCTAGTTCTAGCTCTCAATTCTTGTTTCTCAGTGACAGACTGTCTGGCAGCAATTCAACCCTGGTCAAAGATAGGATAGTGCCCTCCTGGGCTTTAGGTTAGCCTAACTTCAAGATTAACTCCATAGGTGGTACACAGGAGGAGAAAGGAGAAGATACATTTTCAGCAGATTCTTTAGAGAGAAATAAAAAAAAAAGCCAGCTAATTAAAACTGCCCAAAGGTTTGGAAAGTTATAGACATTCTGTGGGAGGCAGGTTGAGGAAGGAAATGCAGGTGAAGACACAAGTGAAGTTTATCACATGATTCCAGAACTCCTCGTGGGGATAACAACAGCCATATGCTAACAAGCAGGCAATGAAAAGTGTTCCAGCTTGGACTCACCAAAAAGAAAAGTAGTCTCCTTTAATGCAAGCGTGCTTATGACAATGTGCAACAGGGTACTAAGCAAGGTAGAACTGTCTGCATCATTACCTTAGAATTAGTACATCAAAAGCAGTAACAAAAAAAGTTGTTAATCCCTTTGCTTTTAGTACAATTCCTAGTGTAACAAGGTAGTTTTTAAATGAGAGGAGATTCAGTTATATCAAAATAAACAAGTTCAAATTAAATATTTTATATGCAAACTCCTCTGTACCTTTGGTAGCCATACAGCCAAATCCTGCTCTTGAGCCCAGCACTTTTCTGTTCTCAGGTTACTGCAAACTCAGTATCTTTGTATATAAAGGAAAAGAAGAATAGCTGAAGACCACCTTTCTTGGCTCTTTTACACCTAGCTACATGCTGGTCCTTGCCTCTTATAAGAGATTTTGTACACTCTTCCCTGCTGCAAACTCCATGGCTGACTGCACTGAGCAGAGAAAGCTTTGCCAGATTAACATTGCCTCAGAAACTTACTCTATGGAAGACCCACCATTCCTTCTCTTTGTGAAAGCTCACTAGAGTTGAATAAAACCATCAACAGGACAAAACAGACTGACAGACTTTTATATAAATTGCTTGATTTCAGCTTACTGTGTGTTACACGTGACAATACACAATTCATCCCACTGTGATTACGGACAATTCTCAACAGTTACTGTTAAATTTAAAGTTGTGTGACTTGAATTTCTTCAGTATTTTCAAAGTACAGTAGAGTGTTCTGAATCACTTGGCTCTCCCTCTTTGTGTTTACCACAACAATGGAGAATGCAAGGCTTTCCCTCATCATGTACTTCCTCAGGTAGAATTTATTATTTCTTCTGTTCTTTTCATTTAAAATTAGATTATTTTATTCTTATCTATTCATTAACTAGTCGAGAGTAAGATTTCTCTTGCAAGAAACAATGTTCTAACAGAAAAATACAAATAGAAGGGTTGTATGTTAGACTATTTTTTTTTTTTTTAAGGCAGGCCATTTTTTCCCCCCCTCAAAATATACTTTATTATAATATTTCACTACTTTATCAAAACAGCTTTCTAAGGTCTTTGTTGTGTTAAGCTTCCCAAATATACATTTGGCATAGGCTCATAAAAAGATGGCAAGAGCTTTAATTTGTATTTATTCTTGACCCTTAGGTTTCCAGTAGTTTGGTGGAAGAATTTAGATCTGGCTTATCTACCAGATCATGATCCTCAGAATAGTCAGTTTTTATCTGATTAAGTAAAACTGGCAATTCTTTAAGAAATGAGGATGAACACTGGCAAGTGAGAGAGAAAGCAAAGGACCAAACATCAACTTTTAAGAGGCATTATTTTCAGAAACAAAATAATTCCTGCATTTTCTTCCTACTGTCTTCTGCATAGAAAGAAGCCACTGTTTTACAGGCCAGACCATTTTGCCTTTGGGGAGGGGAAGTCAGGAACAGGGAAACTCCCTGTTGAACGAACAGCAGCATTCCCATGCCTGCAGCCCATTCCTGTGGCTCCCACAACTGGAAATTAAACAGAAAAAGCAGGCAACACAAACTTGTGGTCAGGTCTCAGAGTTAGCAGACTGTACTAGCTTGTCATGTTTGAAATTAACTGTGCATTCTTTCATTCAATTTTTTATTGTCCGATTAATCTAGGTGCTTGAAATTTTATGAATATCTACTGTGACAGCATGCTATTGCTCTCAACCACAATTTTTAAACATATCGTTTTTGTAACTTTTCTTCTTTTTCAGTGTAGTATAAGGTAGAATTTTGCAGTGTCTAACAGTGCAAGGGCAACAAATACTAAGTTAGCAATTTTTAGAGTAATTTCATTTGTCTTTCTATATTAATTTCTCCTCAAAAATAAAGTAACAGAAATGTGTCAGAAAGCTATCACAAATTATGCCTCTAAACAGATAATGGGATAACTAGCCACTCTCTCTTTCCAACTACTTTTTTTATTGTAAAATAAAAATTCAGAATTTTAGGCAAGTACTCAAAACATTTAAAACATGTTAATTCCTTATAGGCAAAGGTAAGCCATAGGGAAAATGACACCTTGGAGACAAAGTAGTTCTGAAAAATCAACCCCAATAAAGATGAACAAAGTGACAGACCTATAGGCAATTCTCAAGTCAGCAACTCTGCTTCTGAAGTCTGCCAAGAAGCATAACATGCCTAGGTATTTCCAGCTGTCTGTTCATTATTCTCATTCCTGTCAAAATGCACCTTTCTTTTTACACAGTCATTCAAAAAGCATTCACTGCAGGTTCTAAAGGCAAACAGACCAAATTCAGAACTCTAATAATCTGCCATGATTACAGTGAAATCTATAATTACACTCTTTCATTCATGAAGAAACTCATCACTTACCTTAAAATGGCAATTCTTACTCTATTGGAGCACATTAAAGAGCAATTCACCATGGGTTTGTGGGAATTTGAGTGATTCAGAAAACAAAAACTGAAACACTGAGGCTTATCTAGATATTACCTGAGATAGTTCTAATAGATTTTAGTATCAGTATTTCACCAGCTTCTTTCCCTGGGCCTTAGCAGTGCAGACACTGCTGAATCATGGTGACTGAAAATCCATTTTTTATGTAGTAATACTTACCTCCCTAAAGACAGCACAACAGATAAGCCTTTCTTGCTCACCACTTCCTGCAGTTATTTCATATTTTTTAGTAGCAGAATAAGTTTCTGTCAAAGACAAGACTATCTATAGGCAACTAATCATCCTCTTTAATTTTTTTGACCACTTCAACTCTCCAACTCAATATGTGTCTTAGATATCATACAGATGCCCAAGAAATGGATTCTACCTTCTCTTAAAAAAAAACTAACCCAAAACTAAATAATTACATGGCTTTAAAAATATCTAGTAACCTTGTATTAATTTGGTCTAGTCTGGGAGAGAAAAAGAGGTGTATACACATCCCAGTGAGGTACATGGATATACTTACTTGAAAGTGCAGCACCTACCGAAATACTAGAAGGATCAGAACTATGGTTGGCTTGTAGATGTAGATATAAATAAAGAAGCAGCATTTATGGTGAAGACAGTTTCAGCGCTCTTACTTATGGGAAAGTGAAAAAACAAGTTGGTTATACATCATCTGGAATGAATTCTGAACATTTTACATAGTTGAAAATAAAAACAGATGTATAAAATCCTATTGGCACAACACAGACAGACTTTGAAAAAGCTAATATCTGTAAATGTGATGATCCTCAAGGTCTAACTTTTGAATCATTCAGTCCTTCTGGGCAATCTAGGGATGATAGCAAGGTAGCCAAATAAGATTTGGAATAAAATACATAGTCTTTCTGTCAACTTCTTAATATCAATATCATATCTGGTTATAATTAGGCACAGAATTAGAAGACTAGACCATTTAATAAATTCTGGAAAATTAGTACACTAATTACTTGTAATCAAACTGGATACAACAGATTAACCATTAGCATAAAGCAGGATTGTCTCCTACAATTTAGAATATGCAAATATACATGTAGATGCCAAATCATACCTGACTATTTATTTCTTTGGACATTGAGTATCTGTATTAATACTGCACCTTGTATTATAATTTTGAATGTCAGAATAACTCAAAACAGAACAGTAGTTGAAAAAGCAATGAAATGAACATATATTTCTTTTTATCCTTTTCTCATTTACTGTATTCATCTTCCTCAACAATCATCTCACTAGTATACCTCATTACTTTTTCAGTTTCAGTTCAGACTGCCTACAAACAAACATTATTTCATAGGGCAATGTGCCTGGCAGACAGCAGGGCCTGAACACCAACTGCTGCTCTGAAGATACATATATTGAAAGAAAAACTGTCTTTTTCAGATGAAGTCAATAATTTTTCACAGTACTGACTAGGAAAGTCATCACTTTCTAGAAAAAAAGAAATATGGGCAGTTGATGCTACTACAGATTGCAGTAGACTTAATGAATCATGGTAAGCACTTGTTTGATGCATTTGTGTTTTTAAGGGGAGATGAATACTAATAGAGCACATGAAGTAGTAATACACTCATTGATCAGCTAGTACAAGCACCAGAAAAGGTGAATCACAATTTCAAGATAAAAAAACATGTGTAATGATGTTCTATTTGTCCTTTACTGATTCTCACAGAGCAGATTATTCTCCTTTGTTTGTCCTAATTTCAGAAGCAAATACATTTGTTTACATTAAACAGCTGAAGAATTAGATGTCTTCATATGTCTTCAGAAAATTACTTATTAAGGATAAAAATAAGATTTCCTAGAGACTGGACTTTTTAATATCCATAGAAGTGTACAAACAAGATCTCAATATGCTACCTTTGACAAAAGAATGTGTTCTCAGAAATCCATGCCCAGGAACAGGAAGCTCAAGATGATTTGGCAGTTTTAATACAATTCTTGTTTCTTCATTCCCATTGTACAAACTACTTAATGCCTTCTGGGAGCTGCTTTTACCACACACAGCCCACTGGCCTCCTGGGATTGATCCCAAGGATCTTGGCTGGGCTTACATACTGAACACTGCCTCACATTTTAGGATAGTTGTCCTAAACACAGTTTTCAAGTATTAAACAGTTAAAAGGCACCAAATAAAGTTAAAACTTTGCCATGTGTGAATTTTATACTCAACAACTCAAATAGAAATCAAGGGGATTTCTATTCTTTCCTGTGGTATGGAATTACACCCTCAGTGAAGAATAATTTCATATTGTGATAACGCATGTTCAGTTCTTGTCACCTAGTACTACTAAAATGGCCATTTTAAACCTACATTATGAGCTGAAGTGGACAGGGAGAAATACTCATCTGCCAGTACAATCACATTGAGACACAGTTGATATTTGACAATCCCGGTAAATCCTTTGCTGGGATTAACATACCTATGTGTGGGGTTTTTTTTGTTTGTTTTTGGTACTTTTTTTTGTTTGTTTGTTTTCGTTTGTTTTTAAATATGCACATTGATTTTTCTGGTCCCAATCTTTTAGAATTTGGGTGAATGAGAGAGCAGAAATGAGACAGGGAGTTGCCTGAGACAGAACACCTCCCTGAAATTTTTGTGTTCTCAGTGTTCTTTCTCATAGAATGAGATCAACTCTGATTCTACTCTAAAGTACTTTAAGAAGTGATTCAGTTGAGAGATGCCTATGCATAGGAAATAGAAGTACAGGACCATCAAGACTAGACACAAGTTAATTTGCTGTTAACTGTTCGCCTTCTTAATCTTCTCATAGTCTCTAATCCCTCAGTTCACAGGAACTGTGATAGCAGTAGTGTTGCCCAAAACTAATAAATATGCTACAAGTGTGTAACACATGCAAACCATTAGTCTGTGCCTGCACTGCCTCCTTGTGTATCAGATAGGCTGCCAGTGCTCCCCCAATAAAAAACAATGTCACAGAACAATGCCAAAGACGGCCATAGGAGACTGCTTATACCTAGACATTTGCATTCTTCATTTGCTGTAAATCATTTAAACTAATTAAATCAAAACTGATCAGTGAGAACTCCGTATGATAATAGGATAAATAGTTGGCAAAGAGAGTAGCTGAACCTCTCCAGACTGTCCCTGTTTGTTTCTCCAGCCCACATATCTGTTTCAACTGGTCTTTATCAAAACTAAGTCTCAGATAAATTGTAAAAATAAATAAAGGGAAGGACCAATTAGATTCATAGAATTGTAGAATGTCTTGGGCTGGAACAGCACTTAACCCTTTAGCAAGAGCAGGCTTGCCACCCAGCAGATCTGGCTGCCCAGGGCCCCATCCAACCTAGCCTTGAATGCCTCCAGGGATGGAGCAGCCACAGTTCTCTGGACAGCCATTAAAGGGAAGTATTTTAAAGATTTGTAATAAAAGATGAGTTTGAATAGGTTGTTGAATGCCTCTAGAAACAACAGACAAGATGGAGATATTGTTATTTCTGGTGTGCAATAGCAATATATCAGAACTCAACAGAAACAGAGAACAATTCCTAAAACAAATCTGGATGTCTCTTTTGACAACAACAACAAAAATTCTGGAACCCCTACATATTACAGTAACTGACCACATTTTTTCTTCTCTTGAATGCTGTACAGTTATGATTATAAAAACATTACAACCTCCATAGGTCACTAGAATCCATACAAGTGAAGAAAAAAAAAAAAGAACAGTAGGCTGCTGTATCAATTGCCCTGTGCTATAAAAAATATCAGTAGGTAGACTTTAAAAGATGAGGGAGTTCAGCTTAGATAAACTCCCAAAACTGTGTTTGAATTTCCAAGCTGGGTTAGGAATACAGCATGATATTTGATACTTCCTGCTGCTGGCTAAACAGGATGGTAATGCGCTTTTTATATGCTGTAAAGTGGTATTTCAGCAATGTTTTTATCTCTACCAAAGAAGGAGCCAGAAGACAGATGTAATTAAGATATATAAGAAAAAGAAACCAGTAAGAGCAGTAAGGATATTTATTGCTGCTTTTAATCAATTAATTTTTCTGGATGACAGTCACAGCATTCTCCTTCAACCTGAGGACAAACCCATACACACTCCCAGAACAATTCCAGACACGGAATATTTATTCACAAATGCATGCTCTTACAGATATTCAGGCCACATAGGAACTAACTTCCCAGTCATACTATATACTGTTGCTCCTCAAACAGGTAACCTCTATCAGAATCAGAAGAATGCTTATTTATTTAATATTAAGGCTATTAAATGTTTCATAAAACTTCAGATCTGCCAGCCTATCAATAAAAAAACAATTTATAATAAAACAAGTGCGCTCTTAATTGTGGTAACATTTTATATAAATGTAATTGGTTATTTTTCCTCTCATGTAACAATATAGAGTTGCAGTGATGAAACAGGAGGGTCAAGAAATGGGAAACCTGAATGAATGCAACTGTGGGATATGACAAGCCAAGAAGTGGAGGAGGGCATCAATAGCAAGGGGGTAGGAAACACACAAGGGAAAAACGAAGTCTAAAAGAAAACAAGAGATGGATTCCAACAGTAGCAACCTGCTTCATATTCCTATGCAATAGACCTGTAACCTGAACTCATCTTCTATATGTAACTTTAATGACAACTATATATAATTCAACAGATAAAAATGATAGTAAACTCAAAATAATATATTGTCTCTTGATATCAGTTTACTCTGTAAACTCTAGAGCCAATCAACTGAGTTGGTTAGTAATTACGCTGTTGAGCCTTCTCTAACTCTTCAGATCTATATAAACTGATGATTAACTGGGATCTTGATGCTTTCCTAATATTAATCTGGAAAACAGTAAAAAGGACAAATGACATCAGGTTATAGCATCACCAGTCTCTTTCCCACCTCCAAATTCCTTCTAGAGGCAACTATAAACTGGATTCTAGACAGTAAATCCAATCTCAACCCTATCCAGAAACAGTCAGGAGTTTTTAAGTTTCCAAATAGTAATCCTAACTCCAATTCCCATAGCCTAACTAACTCTTGCATAATTAGTAACTGTAGGATCAGTTTCCAGGCAAAGAGCTGTTGGTTTCTATTAGTGTGACCTGAGACTTAGTACATCTTATTTTGGGGAATATAATAGATTCTGTCATGAGTTATGCTCTAAATACTTAGTTGTCCATCTCCAAAACTCTACTTTTAACCTATTTTAAATGTTAACACCACTCTCCTAGGGAAAGTATATCCAAAGAGACTGACAAAAAAATATAGTATAAGGCTTCTAGAAACATCTGTTCATTTCTCACATCTGTAGACTTTGTAGTCTTTGAGCATAGTTTAACTTATACATAAGAGCCTAGTGAAGTAACACAAAAAGAAGTCTATAGTGTAGAACCACATAGAACATAATTCAGTTACATAGACACAGTATATTAAAGAAGTCTAGCCTCAACTCTAAGAAACGTCTTGCTCAGAGCTGGAGAATGAAATCCAGCTATGAAAGAATAGCGATCCCTACCTTCTTCCTACATCTGATGAAGAAATATTTTCTCTAGATGAAGAAAACAACAAAAGACTTTGGCTGCTAACTACACTAACTGAAAGCTTGCTGCCATGGTTTATATTTTTAAGAAAAAAAATGAATTTATTTCTTATTGCTTTATTTCACTAAGCCCTAACTCTCCACCTGGCACTAGAGTTATTTTTAGCCAACAAGAGGCTAAAGGTTTGCTTCCTGATCATTGGTATAATGCACTGGCTTCTGTCAGGGATCACTTCTTTCTCATTTTCTTGTTTGCCATATGCTGCAAATTGAAATGAAACTTCTGACAATTCAAGATATACAAATATCACCATTAAAATCATTTGTATCAGTTTTTTTTTTTTTTTTTTTTTAAAGAAGGACTTGAATTTCTACAGGAAATAGTGAAACAGTACATCAGATTCTATTAACATGTCCCCTAATATGAGTATCTTTGGTAGTCTAGCACAGTTAAGGACTCCTGAAGGTTCAGGACAGATAAAATGAGTGAATAATCCCCATGATTAATGTAACACCATGGAAAGTGCAACAATAACAGCAGAATAGCTGCTAGTTCTAGGCTTCAGCAAACGAGATTTGTTCAAACGTAACAGCTAGGGGCACAGAAACAAAGAAAAGAAGCTACCTACCTTTAGAAGACCTCAAGTATACAAGGATCTCCAGTGAGATCCCCCTACATCTCTCGACAACCCTAATATGAGGTCTGAGAAGGTTCCAGTCACTCAGCAGAATTGCATGCACCTGAGCTCCCCTGCATTGACCCCGCCTTCCCACCAGGTGCTCAATCACCGTCTCATGCTCACATGGCTTAGCATTTCTTCTACAGTTAAGAATATTACTCAATGGCTTTTAGCAACCCTAGTCGTAATCTTACATTTGTTGGACTTCAAGAAATCATAGAAAAAAAAATCATAGAATGTCTTGTGTTGGAAGGGATCTCCAAGATCATCTTGTTCCAACCCCCCCTGCCACAAGATCAGGCTGCCAAGGGCCCCATGCAGCTAGGCCTTGAACACCTCCATGGATGGAACATCCACAACCTCTCTGGGCAGCCTAATCTAATGTCCACCTAACATCTAACATAAATCTCCCTTCTTTTAGTTTAAAGACATTCCCTCTTGTCCTATCACTATCAGACCATGTAAAAAGTCACTGTCTCTCTTTAAGTACTGGAAGGCCATAGTGAGGTCTCCCCAAAGCCTTCTCTTCTCCAGCTGAAAAAGCTCAGCTCCCCCAGTGTCTTCATAAAAAGTCACAGCTCTTTGATAAAACCTTCACAGTAACTGTCATACCTACTTCCTAAATAGGTAGTCTACTAGTTCCACAGGTTTCTATTGGTGTTATAATTACTGTCACCAAGGTTTAATGTGGTCCAGGAAAAATCTAATCTGTCTTCTTAAGACTTCAAATTCATCTGCCAAATCCTTGCTCTTTTCTTATTGCTAATGTTTTTATGAATGCATACAGGGAGAGATATCATCAGGTATTGGTGTCTACTAACAACAATCTTTGTATTGTATAAAAAATCTGAATTAAAAAAAAATATAGTTTCCCAAACCTTTACCAAACTGCATGTATAATGTTTCATATATAATTTACGTATAAATTATATTGTATAAATTATATTTAATATAAATTATGTAAAAACAAGAGTCAATCACTATAATACAGGACTGTAAAGAGCAAACGCTTTTCTAACTCTGGTCTCTTTAAGCTTCTGTGGGGACTGTCAGCTCCACAGTAAAATTCTTGGTGCATTCATTTTCAAATCCTCTCCCATTTTAACACTGCATATTACCAGAATATAAATGTTGACAGGAAAACAAAATTTCAAACTTTGGATTCTATCTATCATGGTGTTAGGTGTGAGCTTCTGCAGAATACACTGCCATTCAGGATTGATGACACTTTAGTTTCCTTAATCCTAACTCTAGGCTCCTCTTTTAGTGAGGAAAGGAAGGGGAATGGTGAGAAGGAAGGACATATGTTGAGTCCTCTAGGGATTTGTGTATTTCCTAACCATAATAATAGCTAGCAACTATCCATTACAGGAAAGAAAAAAAGGAAAAAAAAGGAAAAAAAAAAAAAAAGAAAAAAAAAAGCTAACATAAAATTTTAGTTCATCGTTTGCCATAATTTCATCTGTGGAGCTTGCAGAATCCTCCAATAAATTCAGATCTTAACACTATGTTCCAAACCCTGGCTTAATTCTATCCCAACTAAGTTTATGAAATCTGGCAGATGAGTTCTAAAACTGAAAAAAAAAGCCTCACACACTTTTGCATTCCCTTCCAGAGAACTAGAGAGTAGAGCAGAAAGTGAAGCAAGAAGTAGGAAAGGAGGAGGACATAGGAGCAGAAGAGCAATGGATGGCTTCTAAGAGCAGAGAGCCAAGCAACTACCAGAGTAGAAGTATTATCAGTATTATTGGATCAGTGTTATTTTTCCTAATTTGTAGGTCAGTGTTCAAGCCTAACTCCCTTAAATACAAATGCATCCCTTGTTTCTGACAGTTAAGTTCTGGCAGAATAATTATGCTTTATTATTTATGTGGGATCATCCCTATAGTGAAAGACAACATAAGTTACTGTTCTTGTTTTTGTCCATACTCATTCTTATCTTCCTGTTCCTGTGGAACAAGACATATTTTCTATGAGTTGCATTTTTAAACTGTCAACATTAACTATATTAACAAAAAGGAGATAAAACTCTGCAGCAAAAGAGAGAGATCAATTTATGGGCTCCTATCAACTACTTTTTCTTTCTCACATTAGCAAAGACTCTGTTTCAAATTCTACTCGTGTCATTTGATCTTTTAATTTCTAACACTAATCTTAACAGTAACTTTATTTCTTATATGGGCCTAGAATTTTTAATTTCCCAGGTTATTGTTTCTGATAGCAACTTAACTACACACAACTGGGCACATTCAGTTAAAAATGTAAGGGTTTTATATGTGTGTGTGTGTATATATATATATTTTTTTGCCAGAAACTGTGCAAATTCAACCCTCAATATATATGTAGCAACGAATATACATTCCGCTTGCAGCAACAAGTCCCTGATTTTGGAGTTGTGTAGGAGTGTAATATCCAGTAAGAGTAAGCTAAACAGTGCAGGTATATCTAGTCAATTCAGCTTTGACAATGTTAACTGAAGAGGCTCCTTCATGTTCTAAGCAGAAAAAAAAAAAAAAAAAAGGTAATGTGTATTAACAATGCTATTTTGTATCAGTTTTATTATTAATTATTTGTCTTCCCTAATTCTTGAGCATCCAAAAAATGAATCAATCAATGGGCACTGAGCCATTCTCTAGCCCAAAGAATTTGGTAAGGAGTGGAGAAAACCTCAGGTTCATCCCTCAAAACCTTAGATAGTGAAAGTGGGGGAGCTCAGTGAAGCTTTAAGCCTATTACACTACTTGAAAACAGTACCATAGAAAGAAATACTGTTATTTTGCCTGCATGCAAGCATTTGTTTGTGTGCATGCATATTCCTCTCCCTTACAAGCTACAAAAGGAAGTCCACTAACATTTTACCTAGCAAAGGCCATTCTACTAATCTTCTCTCCTCATTTCTCTAATCATGTCTGAAAACAAAAAAAGAAATCTTTTTTTACTAGGGCTCAGTTCAACAAAGCGTGTAACTCACTTTTTTTCTTCCCAGTATTTTCATACAGCAGAAAACTCTTAGAAAATATAAATCTGCATCAGAAATTAGCAAAGATGAGATGTGCACCTAATCAAATAAAAAGACAATGAAGTCACGGAGAAAGCAGTGAATGATAACCTTTTTGATATACACTTATTTTGCAAAATTAATTTTTGTACTATGAAAGTTTTAGAAGGTGTTGACTTCCTTATCAAGCTAGAAACAACGTGCTTTAAGCCAAGTCAGTGTGCCCAGGATATATGGAAACTAAGAAAAGCATCCTGTTCCTTTCAGTGCATTAGTTATTCCCAGTGACGATATTGAGCAGTGTGCTATGAAAAACATGTTATGATTTCAAGATTGCAAGACATCATCATGCTTACAGCCATATTTCATTGCCTATAGCTTGAGAAAGGTGCCCCAAGTTTCTTGCAAGCTATGTAGGGCCAAAGAAACATACTTATTTCTCCTTAGTTCCAAACCCCTCCCCCTCTCTGCCCCAAAATACAACAATGACCCATCTGTGCACATAGAAGAGAGCAATTCCTAATATTTAAACATGGGCTAATCTGCCAACACTGATGTGTCAGGGACAGAACATAATGAATGTCACAATGCTTAGCCTTTCTTTTCACTAAAACTGTCTTGAAGAGAAATGGGGAACAAGAAAGCTAATGAAAAAAACAAACCACTGTGGATTACAGTTGATTTAAAAAAACATTATTCTCTTCAGTTTTTCTTTGAAAACATTTTCATGTTTTAATTCTCGATTAGTTTCAGAGACATATTTCAGAGACATTCAGAACATATTTCTCCTGGAATTCCATTTGTGGGCTGTAATTTAATACTACAAATCTTTTATAACTCTCAGCAAACTTAACTGCACTTTGAATCGTATCTATTCTTTGATATATTTGCACTGCACTTAGGCTGTGATTACTGTGATTATTTCACTGGGACACCATCGTGGCAGTTAAGATGACAAACTAAAAAACTAAAAAAAATTAGTTAAATGAAATTCAGTAGTCGTTAAACACTGGATCTCATGTGTCACAAGATGAGGATCTTCAAGTACATAAACAGCATGTGGCTTGTCTTGCAGCCACTGAATGTGATGGCATTTTGTTACACATCTATACGACTTGACATGGTGGCATGCAGAAACAACTTAGCTAGCACTAAAAAAAAGCTCTTGAACTAGAATTAATATAGAATTAATATGGAATTAATATAGAACTCTGCAGAATTATATATCAGTGGAAGCATGCTACTTCACCTGGATTGATATATTTTCCACCTACTGTCTTGCAGAAATCTAAAGTTTCAGTTTAGAATGACAAACACTCCACATTTTGTCCCAGTTGTTCTTGGAACCAATGCTGGACCATAGAGATGAGTGGGTATCTTTCCACTTACATTTTGGGGTCTGTATCTTAAAATTGAAGTAACTGCAAAGGTACTATGCAAAGTTACCATTCTCTACACTGTGACATTTACCTGTCTTCTTTCACCACCTATCTGAAATGCTTCCTTTTCCCCTTCTTGATGGGGACAGACCACCTTCTTTTTTCTATGATCTATTGTAGCTGTATTAATTCAGGCTAATAGCGAGGCTCAAAAAAGTGGTGCCAGAGGCAATGTGTGAGAACAGACTGGATGTAACAGGAGCGTTGCTGACAGAAAGATGTCTGATTTATAAACATCAAGAGGAAACTCAGACTTTATAGTGCATGGGATTTTCCAGCAACAAAGTACTAAGCAAAAAGAATAAACACTTGCGGGGCTACCCATTGGCACTGCAAGGAAGAAGAATGAGGCACCAAAGGCATTAACTTAACGCCCTCCCTGAAGCCTCTGGCAAGCCAGAGGACAACACAAACAGGCGGGCAACAGTAATAGTAATTAATTAACTAAATAATGCCTGACTTTTTGGGATCGGTGTGTGTCTTGAAACAGGCAACTGAAGGACTTGTTCTGAAGCAGCAGGCTTTGGTACAGAAAAGTGAGGTAGACCTGGTGTTCAGATGCTCCACTGCAGCTGACTGCTCCAAGTGCCCGACCTTCACCTCGACAAAAGGCAGCCAGTAAGACCTGGGGGCGCCTGGACATAACTGCTATGCACCATCAGTCCCCTCACTTGTAAATCTAATGACAAGATCAACTATTTCAGAAAAGCGAGTGCAGAAAGAGCTGTGAATAGTATTGTGGTACAGTAAAACATCGGGTGCTGTAGGAAAGGATGATACGCTTCTGAAACGTAACGTGTTGAATAACAGTAACACTTCTGTTGTGGTTCAACCATCTGCTTGTTAGTTACAAGCTGCTTTTTGAAGCAGAAGGAGATCTCAGTGAAGGCAACTCTTCACAGTTCCGATACGCACTTCTACCAAAACGTGACCCAAGCATCTCATCTTCCAGAGGAGCGGGGCAGGACGCGGCGGGACGCGCTGCGGGGTTCCCCTCTCACAGGTGGGCCCCCGTCGCTGTCGCTGCGCTCGAGTGGGAACGGGGGGCCTTTCGGACAGGACATCCGAAGCGCGCTCCCCGACGTCCGGGACGTGGTGCGGCGGGGAGCGGGCGGCTGTTTGCCGCGTGGTTTCCCTTCGCCTCCCGCTCGCTCCGTTCGCACAGGGCGCTCCGCGACAGTGCGAAAAGAAGATGCGTTCGGGAGCGGGTGCGCGGCGGACGGCCGGGGCAGGCCTTCTCCTAAGCGCCCCCAGCCCCTCTCTCAGCCTGGTTTCTCCTCTCGCACGCCCGGCACAACTCACCCCCCCCCCCCCCCCCGCCCACCACCCCCCTCGTCCTCCCCGCTCCACCCGCCCGGAGAGTCGCGCTCGAGGGGCGCCGCGGGCGGCAGTGCGCATGCTCCGCAGCGCGACGGTGGGGTTGGGGGCGGCGGGGCCGAGGGGGCTCCGCGCCCCGGGGACGGGACACGCCCGTTGGCGTCCCCCGGGCCGCTCCCGCAAGGCGGATTCCCGTTCCCTACGCTCCCCTTCGGGAGAGCCGGTCCTCGCCGACACGGCGGCCGGAGGTGCCGTGGGCGGCCGGTGTGCCGCCGCCGAGGCGGAGGGCGGTGCTGTGGGCGGCCGGGGGTGCGTCGCGATTGGCCTCCGGGCGGCGGCTGCCTTGTCAGTTGGGCGCAGGGGTGGCCCCGGAGCCGCTCGCCCAGCCCTCTGACGGGATGAAGCCTTTAGGGGGATGCGGCGCTCCGTGCATTTTGATTAAAGCCCCTCGTCTCCCTTCAGTCTGAAGGCAGGGCACCGCGGAGCACGGGGCGGAGGGGCCTGCGCGGGGCCGGGCGAGGGAGAGAGAGAATCCCTTCGGCGCGTCACGTATGGCTCTATAGGAGAAACCACCGCTGGGAATATTGTGCAGAGGACGGAGTATCAGTTGAAGGCGCCCGGGTTTAACTCACGCACGCGGGCGCCCAGCATGAAGATGCAGAGGTGGTCCACGCGGTGGAAAACGAAAAGGTGGCCCCGGGACTCGGCCGTGACCGTGCTCACAGCCCTCGCTGTCCTTCTCCAGGCTGCGGAGGTCAGAGGAGGTAAGGAAAGGGACGCGCCACGGCCGCCGCTCTCCCCCCACGTCGGGGAAGAGATCCAAGACCAGGCCGAGGCTGTCAGAGCGCCACCGCTGCCGGGGCGCGGAACCCCCCCCCCTCCCCGCCCCCCGAGAGCCCCTGGGACCGCGGGTGCCCTCTGGGAGCCGCCCGTCCCACCTCAGCGCCGCTCTGGGCTCAGCGCCGCTGAGGGGATGCGCTGGCAGGACGGGATGGTGAAACAAACACGCGTTGCGCCGAGCGATTTCGCGTCGTCCAGCACCCCACTCCGTTTTTATGGAGTGTGCCTGCGATTTTCAGTTCTCCTGAACTTAAAGTCTTGACGCTGCTGAAGCTCACGAAGTTGTGGCAGAAACTGAGCCACAACCATCTGCCTCCCCGGAGAGGCGAGGAAGGGGAAAGCTGGGTGTGGAAGCTCCTCTCGGATTTTCTCCTTTCCTCCCGTCGCTGATTTTTTCCTTTGCAAAGGCTCGCAGCAGGCAGAATGTTTTCCAGTGCGACAGAGTAGAAGTATGGCAGGGGCCCTTGGCAATGCCGAGGAGGGCAGCCCCGCAGGTGGGCGCACGCCGGACCGACGTGCCGGAGAGGAGGGGGCCCTGCCCCGGGCTCCGCGCGGGCAGTGCTGCCGTTCCCAGCCGCCCTCCGCTCTGCCGCCTCCCCGGGGGGGGAGGGGGGGGGGGGGGGGGGGGGCGAGTGGTCCCTTAGGTGTCCGTGGACACGGTGGGTGCGGTGCGGCCCGCTGGGGACCCGCAGCAGATGAAGGACGCGGAGGCAGCCCCTGCAGAAGGAAAGGGAGTCTCTGCCCTTAGGCTCGGCTCGGCCCTCGGGTACCGCCGCGCCGTCCCGGCCGGTGCGCTGCGGCTTTGCGCGCCTAGCTCGCTCATCCGCGGAGCTGCGATGCGTGAGCCGCGGTGGCAGGAGCCCCTTCGCCTCCTGCCCGGCTGGAAACGCTGCCCGTCTTCTTCCCTCCTTCATTCGTCCCTCTCTCTGGAACCCGCAGACGTATGTGGGGGCAAACCTAGCTGTGTCTGAGGATTTCATTTTTCTGTGTGTCAGACACAGAATCATAAAATCATAGAATGGCTTGGGTTGGAAGGGACCTCAAGGATCATCAAGTTCCCACCTCCAGCATCTATGAAGGAGTTTTAACTCTCCACCAATAAAGTTTTAATGTTTAGGCTTTTTTATTATTATTACTACTTTCACGAAGTATTTCTCGGTGTGAATCTCCACTTTCTGAATCAACGGGTGTCCTAATGGGAGCGCAGCAAGGTGTTCGGGGTCTCCGTTGAAGCCCTTTATACCTGGTCACAACCTTGGCGGTGTCAGCTCCGTCAGGGCTTCTGCCCCCTGCTGGCCCCATCTCTGCCAGGGATTTGAAGGGGTCAAATTTCATCCTCGCTGCAGTTCCACGGACTCCAGTGGCGTTACGCTGAGGATGAATTAATCTCACAGAGCTTCAAAGATTCGGTTCTCCTTTATTATGTCAAAACTAAATTTATTGAGGAAGGAATGCCGTATACAAAGGCGTGATAGATTTTGATGTTTTATGTCACTTTCCTGTGAACACAGTAGAAGTGACTCTGGTGTGCAATACTTATATAGATGTTCTTTTCACATTGTATTGACACAAATGAAAAGTTGAATGAAAATCTAACCCTAAGCAGCCCGGAAAGCAAACTATCAAACAAACAAACAAAACCCCAGCAGTTAGCTGGTACTTTCTTAAAATTTGCAACATTGAGTACATTGATAGGTTTTGAGGTTTTAGGTTTGGTAACTATTTTAAAAATGATTTCCTCTAGTCCTCTGTATAAAGGACACTTTGGAAAAAAGTGCTTCAGGCTTCTCATGTTTGTAGGGGCGTTCTGAAGAGAAATTACTGCTTGCACTTTTTGCAAATACAGTATGCCATTTACTTAGAGATCCAGAGAGCCGTCTGCTCAGGGCTTGATCTGTTACTGAAGTCAGAGTATTTCCACTGACTACCAAGGGAGAAGAATTTGGCACAATTTCCCTGATTGAGTGTGAGGGAGATACGTCGGTGTTGTCTTTTGCCTATTCTTCCTTAAAGTAGTTTAGAGATAAAATAGGACATAACTCACATTTGAAAGTTCGAGAGGGAAACTACTTAGATAAAATAGAATGCTGCAGTAGGGAAGCAGTATGACTAAATGAAAATGCTGCAAGGTTTGACCAGGGTACAATATGAATCATAGCCCTTATAAAATCGATTACATTAAATCCTGTATTCTTCAATTGTCTTTTCATCAAGTGCCACTTTGTAAAGAAACGTAAAGAAAATTTCTTTGTGTATCTGTATAAAGTATGAATTATACATCAGTGACTTCTTTAGACAGCAGAATCTTTTCCATTCAGAAAAACCTCAAAAGATTCCTAAAATTCTTGACTTTTTTTCAAGTTGCTTTATTTAACATAGAAAAGAAATGAAAGTATGAGGTGTCAGCCACAGACTCGAGAAAGGAGGTGTGAAGATCTGCTTATTTCTTCTTTAGAAAGGCTATAGAAATGAGAAGGAGCGGAATGGAAAAGCTAGTGACTCATATTTGGTCAGCTCAGTGCCCACCAGCACTTAAGCAGCTCTTTTTAGAAAATATTTTTGCTTTAGGACTCGCCAAAAGTAAACAGTATTCAGTATTTTAAAAGACATCCTTTGATTTCCTTTCCCCTTCCTCACCTTTTAATACTAAATCTATTGGTAATGTGTTTGGAATGAATAAACTCATTTAGTCAAAATGGCATGGCTTCAACACTATAAATTTTTGTAAGGCACTGGCATCAATGCACTATTGTGATTCTGATTTAATTTTCATGGGCAAGAAATGAAAAATTAGCCTTTTTATTATTTATAAGCTTTTTCAATCCAGCTCTGAGTGCAAAAAGATTTAAGATTTCTTACTGAAAATGGGGCTTTAAAGCTACGTATAGAAAAGATACTTTCTGTGTGAGTGGCAAGTAGATTGGTTCCTAGTATACCGTAAATGCTTTTTACAGTCATCTTAGGAAGTACAAAAGTTCCTTGTGCTTCCCCTGGATGGGCTTGGAAACTAACAGGAGTTCTAGGTGCAGAAGGATTGGAGAACCCGGTCCACAAGTACTGGCAAAAGGACAGTTTTCTTCGTGGGCTCAATACTGATATTGAGTTGCAATTGCTTAGTAAGTAACACTGGGAAGATATGGATCTGTTTATTGAATGAAAACTGTTTGCTGTATCTGATTACTCTAAACCAGTAATGAAAAGGCGCCCCTAAACTAGAAAAGGATTAATCTCTTCTCAGAACTGTTACTGATACGACACTTCTAACTGTTCCAGTCATAATATTGAAATAGAATGTGAAACACTTTCATCTTTTCTCTTATTATTTCACAGTGAAATAGCTATTTTTGTGTCAATTTTAGTTTAACAAAATGCCATGATCCTTCAGAAACAGAGAGCATATAGAGGCTTCTCAGACAAAATATAGACAAAAATGATTAAATCAAAGGGAGATTTGACTAGATTGTACTAGTGATCCTAGCTGAAGTTTTTTCTGAGTCCCAGGGATCAGCAGGTGAAATGGTCCTCTCTTCCCAGAATGGAGCAAACAAGACTTGCATGCGTATGTCTGTTTTACTATATTATTTACATTTTAAAAATTATTTTTGGGGGTAAAATAATTATATCAACATCATCATCAGCCATCTGGCAGAAGAATGACTGGTATTGTGTTGCAAATTCTCCAGAGTATGAATCTTTGAGTTTAATTTAGAAAAAGACCTCTCATGGATCTCAAAAAGAGCTATTCAGACTGCAGGCTGTGCAGAAAAAAAGTTGTTGCATATTTCTCAACTTCAGTTTTGTGTGTACCTAATAAGTGTAACTGTATGTAAGTACATATAGAGTGCATGCAAACATTCAGTGCTTTTGGCACCAACTACTGGAATATCACTAGAAAACAATTCTCTGTGATATAAAATCTTTTCTGGTGCCTGGTGTTTTCTTATTGCTGAAAAAAAGAAAAAGAATAATATGTTGCTGATAGAATTATAACCTGTGTCAGTGGTAAAGTGTAGCAAAGGGATTGTTATATATTCATTATTGCAGTTGTCTTGGTCAAAGATACTTTATCTCCAAATTTGGCCCTTAATTCCAACAGGGTTGCAGCATAATAACAGAGCAGTGACATTACTGCTGAATTTGCACCTAAAACACACTGGAGATATTATGTCTCTCCTGGATTTGTCTTATTCAGTGGTAAACAATAGGATTTCCATCTGCCAGCAAGATAAAGAAGTTGCATCTCTCTGTAGAGTTCTCTGCTTCTTTTCAGAAATACTCCTAGCACTGATTCAGTTATAATTGTTCTGAATATTTGCTGATAATATGGGGGAATAAATTAAGGAGAACTTGGGTAGAATCTCTAGTCCTGCAAGACTGTGAAGGCTCATGTAATGACACAGATTTGCCCTCTGGCTGGACACAGTAGATGGCAGTTGCTTAAAAGGACACTCATCCCTGTTGCAGTGGCTTATAACTGTACTGCTCAGTATTAAATACCAAGTTTACAGACTGTAAATGTAAGGATTAATTGCTGACTGTTATAACAATAGTAATAGAATGTGACAACTTAAATTCTTTTTTAACACATTATCACACATAAAGGGTTGTAAAAATCTTTGTGAATTCTAAGGCTGGGACCTCAGTGTATGCCAAAGCATTAATGCAAACAGTATGTGAAGTAGATGTTATTTGGCAGAGCTGATACTATGGAAGCAGAGTATTTGCTACAAAGCAAATTGAATGATGTGTTATGAAGTACAATTAAAAACTGAAGATCCAGATCTTGCTATGAATAACAGCACTAGCAGCCTGCAATTTAAATCAACTGCAGTTATAAGTCAAATTGTTGTCACTTTATGACAGTATTACCATAGCTTATGCTTTTACTCCATCTGTTTCCTCATCTGTGTATCTATTCAAAATATTTTAGTAATCTGTTAGGTCTGAATCAAGCATCCATAGTTAAAGAAAAAAAAGAAAGAAAGAAAGAAAAAGTCAAGGTTTTACAACCTTGCTTTCTGCTTAAGTGGAACTGCAAGTAGCAGTAGGGTACAGAACTGGGACTAGCTTCCTTGGCTTGCTGTCAAATGGGAGATTATGCCTTTGACATCAATGCAAGTATGGTGGATGAGATGTACAGTTAATAAAAATCATGTGGTTGTTTCTCTATGAAATTAAATAGGGTTACTTTGAATATTTTTATTTTGAATATTTTACTTTGAATATTTGTAAATACTTACTCTAGCTGTTTCTGTTTGTCTTAACGTATTCCATTACTTATTGCTGAAAAATGTACATGTGTGGTATTTGAAAACTACCATTTTTCAAGAGATATTTTTGAAGTCTATTAGGATGATTTCTAAATAATTTTAGCAACTTTAGCTTTTGCTTAAGTGGCCTCAGTCTCTTTCATTTTTAATTGCTGAGAGCATACCTTGTCTCTTCCTGTCTACTTTCAAAGAAGGTTTTGCTTTAAGCAATGAAAAGTATAGGAAGCAAAAATGAAATGTCAGCCTCAAAATCTAAGTTATACTCTAGAGTTGTGTAAAATAACAAAACTAAGAAAGAACAATTCTTAATTCTTGGTGAATATTTTAGTTTAAGTAAGCCTGCAAGCTTACTCAAAGTCATCTGGTGCTTGGATTGCAAGAAAGCATTGCTTAGATTAGAGACCAGAGCCTAAAGTAAGAACTTAAAAGTGACTGTATTTGAACAAATGGGAAGCTCATTGAAGCATCTTGATTAAAATATGCTTTTGAATTCCTGCCCTTGGGCGTTTATTTCAGTATTAATGCTTAACAGATGAATAACACAGTAAATTAATAATAATTACTTATATGTACTTCAATTTTTTAAAAGACACCCATCATGATTGCCCACGGTGACAATAATTAAAATATGCAGTGGTAAAAACATGGATGAAAATACTTCTACTGCTTTAGAAACAGCACTGATTTCTAGTAATAGATGGCTCTTGCACCGTGTCCTACAGGTCAAAAGACTAAGGTCAGCACATCTACATTGTAACACTGCCAGGGAAGACTTTCTTGCAGATCATTCATTCATCATTCAAAGCATTTGTTGTTATTTATGCTCTAGCCAATTTAGGTCTGTCTGGTAAACTAAATTGCTTGCCTTGTTGACAGAATCAGAAACTAGCCAAATAATCTGGGATAAGGAATGCAAACAGGAAAAGTTATCAGATTTCACAGTAGGAGAACTGCTGAAACAGTTTTTATCTAGCTACCATTTGTCAAACTATCTAGAAGAACTTTGACAAAAAGCTGTATTCAAGACTTAAAAAAAAACAACCAAACAAACCACCAACAAAAAACGACTTATCCCTATTTCTGGCCTGAAAGCTCTGTTCTGAAAGGTGAGCAGCAGAAAGCAAAGACCAGCCATTCTTTTAAGGGTTTTTTTTTTTTTTTCATTCACAAAAATATTTTCAGTTTTTACATTTATTTAGCACTTGGCTTCCTAATGAATGCCAACTGGATACCATAATAGTAGTAGTCCTTAGAATAAGCACTTATGAAAAATCAAAAAATTTAAGAGAAAGTCACTAACTGTTGTTCATTATGCCTTTAATAACTAACATGGATACAAAACAGAGGAGCAGCCAGTACCTTCTATTTGAGTTCCTAAATATAC
Source organism: Perdix hodgsoniae (assembly GCA_035772895.1). Classification (NCBI taxonomy): domain Eukaryota; kingdom Metazoa; phylum Chordata; class Aves; order Galliformes; family Phasianidae; genus Perdix; species Perdix hodgsoniae. The sequence goes on along the minus strand of JAPSGF010000009.1, from coordinate 8,233,346 downwards.
ACCTAGAAATCTAACCATAAGATGTGCTATTTTGAAAATCTTGTCCACAAATATTATAAGAAGTCCTTTCATCAGCACCCACTAAGTATGCATATTTTAGCCTACCAGGCTGTAATAGCTGCTACTCTTCAAGTGATCAGCAAGAAAAAAAGTGGACTAAACTTTAAAAAAAAAAAGAACCACACAATTCACACAATTTAGAATGGAAGATGAATGTTTCAACCATCTTTAGTTTTGCAGTGGTTCTATTACTGGCAGAATGAAACAGAATTCCATGGAAAAACATGAAGTAATAGTGCTTTAGAAACATTTGTCTTCCTTAATTTCTCAGATAATACTTTTTTACTGAGGCAGAGGCACCCCTTTTCTACTACTCCAGGGTTGTATCTCACCGATTATGAATTACTGAGTGTAATTCTTACAGGCTATTTCTGGGATAATTCCTGATAAATTTGCACTTTTGCATTAATTAAAAGAATAATATTGCCGAAGAATAATTATAGGTCAGAAAGAAAGCCCATAGTGTTTATTTTATATAAAAAAGAAAGTCATGTTTACTAATGTTATTGAAAACACAGCAAACTGTAGCTCAGATTCCTAAGATATATCTATAAATAAATAATACTTTCTCTATTTTCCCCGTTTAGTCTTATTATTTGCATTTACAGTATATTCACCAGTAAGCATCTTGGAGTATCTTGTAAATGTAGGTTAAATAGGGAAGGATCATTGTGCCTGAGCTTTCTCATAAAATTAAGAGCCTAAAACTCAGGAGTTATCAGAACAAAATTTAAATATAATAGGATTGACCTCTAGTCTTCATTAGGCTCTTGAACAGAAATACGTATGTTTTTAATTCTAAATGACTCACCGTCTCAACAATTTAGTGTGGGAATTAATTGTGTAGCCAGAATTTGCCACAACAGTCAGTTTCCTGTCAGTCCTTTTTAGACTGATGGCTATCCTTCCTTCTGAAATTACAGAAGCTGATTGTTTTTCTTTGCAAAGCCCGTCTTCAATAAAAGTCTCTTGAACAGTTTGGTCCTTGGTCACCATCACCATTAACTTCAATTAAAAATTATTTGCTGTACAGTTCTTGGACTGAGTACAGATGTCAGATTTTGTGTATCCTACCCAAAAATGCGCAGGGCTATCTTCAATAGCAGCAAGGGCCTCTTTACTGAAGTTTCAAAGTGGCTCGCAGCCCATTATAGTTAGAACAGAAAAACATCAAGGTGTGGGACTTTTTTGTTTATAGGGACGATTGTCCATTCTGACTTTCTTAGTTTTCTCTAAGGGGATAATCAAATTCGCTCAAAAAAGAACTCTTGAGAAACAGTATCTTTTCAGTGTACACCTGTTCCAAGACTGCTGAGTACCACTGTATGCATCTGTGAGATCACTACAGATGTTTAAAACCTTAAGATCTAAGATATGAAATAAGAGAAATCCTTGTTTATAATGAACTGCAGCGGTTCACAGAACTGACCTATAAACTGCCTCTCAGTAGAAGTTTATATAGGAAAAGATGGTTATCTTATAACCAGTTAGCGTATATAAGTTAAAAAGAATTTTGGGGGAATCACTACATAAGTATGCTGAGAATTTATTTTTCTGCAAATAATTCTAGTAACAGAGTGTCCAGGTCATCTTCCATCAAAGAAATTAACCCAACACAGAATTTGTCTATTTGTGACAGCAGCAGACTCAAATTTCCAGTAAGAAGCTGTAAATGGAAGCTGATAAGTATGGGAAGAAACAGGAGCTGAAGTGTTCCTCATTAAGTATAAATTGATAGAAACATCAGCTGTTAAAAGAGATTTGGGATAGGAACACACTGTACTTACATGAACCAATACAAGTTTACTTGCATTGCATGTTAATTGCTTAACATTAACGTACCTAAAATATTGTCATTCAATAGATTTATATATTTTATATACTATATATTATATTTATATATTATGTTGCATTATTTATGATTTTTCTTATATTAATTATTTGTATATGATTTAAGTAGGCCTGTGTAGTAAACCTCTTTTTGTTTTGGATCATTGCAGCAGCTGGTCAGTAGCTAGAAATTGTAACAAAGCATTTGCTGTAAATCAAAATCTTTACTGAACTGCAAAGTTTAAGTAAAAAAATTGAAATAAAGGTAATTAGCTTTACAACATGATTATAGCTAGCAAGATAATATATAGCAATGTTCCTCTTTTATCCAAAATACATAAATCATTAGCTATGCAGTTTCACTGGCAATGGATGTGAGCCTGCATGTTGCACTCAAAAATCTGAACCAACGGAGCTGATGCACTTGTCACCACTGCTGAACTGTACCACCCACTGCTTCACTGGCCTCATGTCTGCTGTTTGGTCTCCATAAACGTTCAACAAGCATCAATGAATGTCAATGAGTGCCCTACTCTTAACACATTGGAATTCAGTGACACACCTTTGCTTCATATGCACTTGCATGTCAGACGCTATTTTGTCAGAGTGTCCCTCTGCTGCCATCTGTCAAATGGCAACAGAATGTAGAAGGATATGAGTTGGAAGATTCAACCTTTAATGCCATATCATCAACATCTGCCCCAATGTTGTTGGCCATCATAATAAAATGAGAGGCATCACTTTCAGAGCAACCCCCACATATTTATAATGCAGAATTTGAATGGTGGCTGCTGAAGCACAAACAATAAATTTTACTATTTATCACTAAGATATTGTTTGCCATGATCTTAGTTACAGCAAGGGTACTTATTTATAAATGAGGAAGATATAATTAAATAATATTCATTTAATTATCACCTGCCGTTGAATTTAAAAAACATCCAAATGTTATCTACCAGCCTTGACCATACCAAAGCAAATTGTCTTGACAAATACAGCTTGACCCTGTCTTGTGATTCTTGTGCTTTTACCTAGAATTATGTGGGCACCTATAAGTAGCTTTTCCAAAGGTAGACTTGATCATGCTGAGTATTAATAGAATAACTAAGTTAATTCCTTAAACAAGGAGGATTATATCATATGTTGAATAAATCATCACCACAGACTGTCTATCCAAAGTATTTCAGTCTGTCTTTTTGCACAGCTTCTGTCTTTCATTTCTCTTGTATGATAGTCTGCATTATTATTACCCTTGAGCGTCCTCCATGAGCAGTTTCAACCAAAATAAAGGGAGAGTCTTATTACCTAAGAGATACTAGTTATGATTAATGAGAATTATCTATTTTAGAGTTAATTTCCATTTACAGATTGTGGAATGGAATTAAGTGGAAGCTGTATTTCTAACTATGACAATACAATAAAAATGTCTAGTTTTTTACAGGTTCTGTTCAACCAATGATTTTATATTTTTAAAAGATGTGATTATTACAGTGTTGAATGTAAACTGTCATAGCATTTAAAGTAAATGTATCATTGTATGCATAGGAAGTCTAGTCTTCAAAATGCTAACAAAAAAACTGCAACAAAAAATGTATTTCGTTTCCCTCATGTAATTAATTCTCATAATGTATCCTGACCTTGCAACATTACACTGTGATCTGGGATCCAGTTTATAGCTAATTAGCCCCACTGACTTTTAGATGCTCCTTATTCATTTAGCAGGACCAGATCAGAAACCATTTAATATGCTCAGTTATTTGCTGCCTTCCTTTTAATTTTTTCAAAGGAGAGATGCCAGTAAAGCTGGATTCTTCTTCTTACTTAACATGCTTTTACACATATTTTGGTATAATTTAAACTAGCTTAGAAGTTCTTATGTTTCTGCCAATCTAGTTCTATCTTGCTCTTTTTCTTCCATAGGAAGTAAATAGAAACCTTAGGGTGGGGAAGAAAAGCAAAGGAAGCTTAAATATAGTCTGTCTTACATTTAATATGAACCAAATGTTCTTATCCATACCAGTATAAATATGAAAAGTTCACTGGGTGAGTAAAGGTACTTCAGTCATACTGCAGTAATGAAGACCAGAATTAAAATTTACAAGTGGGTGGCAATCTTGCTAATGATGGGGGGGATGGAATTTGATGGTCCCTTCCAACCCAAGCTGTTCTATGATTCTATGATGTTATTTCAGGTGCTCAGGTAGTACATAGCTAAAATTTTCTTGTACTATATGTTTTTGAAAACTATGAAATTATGCTGGAGCTATCTGATTAACAGTATGGTATACTGAAAGATGCTAAGACACTTAGGATCATAGCTCATACACCTTCCTGTTATAAAAATGTGATTTCTGAAGGATTCTCCTTAATTATTCCTGAAATCCCAGCACTTACGAACTATTTTTCTCTGGCTACTATTGCATAGTCTGTCAGTGGCAGTGAAAGCTGCACATCTCTTTGATCTTTGTTTTTCAAATTAAGGATAGATGCTATTGACATTCTCACTGTAGTATTTAATGAGAACAGTGGCCACTTGCAGTTGGTTCTCCATCAGTGGAAACATAAGAGTGGAAGCTTGCATTTTGTTTGCAGCTTGATACTCAGGAGAGCTTTGCCTGAAAAGTGCAAGTTCTGCTCTGGAGAAGATAGGCTTCTTTACATAGGCTTGTTTTGAGGGTTTGATGGTTTGCCTGTTTGCCTGCAGAAGGTGTCAAGTCAGTGTGGCCATAAAGTCCCTGCCTGAAAGGACTGACTTCCAGGATCTAGATCCTGTATTTTGACAAACTTACATTGTCCAGTTTTCAAAGCTGATACATAAACTTCATATGGAGAATTAACTGCACCCCAAAGACTGATGAACAGAGCTTTCTCGTTATGTTTATTTGTGGTCTATTTCTTTGCAGTCTCAAATCTTAGTGCTACGTCAGAAGGATGAAAAATATATCATTAATTTGCAGCTTTCTTCTCATCTGAGAAAACTATTAAGGGACATTATATTAGAGAGTAAAATAAATAAGTTCTTGTGAGTGGCCCTATGTCTGCTAATAAATTAACGGTATCCCTTATATGAAGGTCTTGGGCCAATATAATAAAAGGAGAGGTATTTCTCTGGGAGCAGCCCTCATACAAGTTGTAATCCTACTTTGAGTTTCATAGAAACAGGCAAACAGAGTGGCCTTGTTGCTGTTTCTGGCTGCTTCTTATTGTTTTATCCCAGAAATTACATGGGAGAAACATGCCAGAGAAGAGGTGGTAGACAGGAGAAGGTGAAGCTCACAGGTCAAAGTGACTCTGAGTACTGCAGAACCTTATGAAACTGGCAGAGAGCAACCACAGTCTCTGTTGATAGCTTCTATCAACTATGTTGATATGCTATGTTGATAGCTTCACTGTGTGAATTTGAGAGTCATCTTTCTACCTCTCTATCCTGGTCTTCTAAGCAGTCCAGTTGTTGGCTATGCAGTATTTCTCATCCTCCTTTATACTTCAGACAGGATAACTGAACAGTTAAAATGTAAGTTCTGCTGTTTTCCAAGACCTATTTATTTTTGGCTGGATTCATAAATGTGTGAGCTTTGTGACTTATTAAGAGCAACTGCTTATAGTGCTTTCTATAGAGGCCTTCTGTAGGTGATCTGAATGTGCATGGTGCACTTCTCAAGAATTTTGAGACCAATGTCATATCAGCCTGTCTGTAAATGTAAGGATAAATATAGGTGTTTATGGCTGTTCCAATTACATTTCCATAGTTTCGGCAAATATAAAGAGTTGAAATTCACCAGAACAAAATTTCTAGTACGAGAGTATGTCTGCAGAAATCCAAATATATGGCAGCTTGACACAGAAAGAGTAGAGACAAAGTTTTAACACTGAGGCCCTGTTTTCACTGGCACTGGCAGCTATGAGACTTTCAGACCTGAAGTATAAAACAGATTACATCCTAATCTGATTTTAAAAATGGCGTAAACAAGAATGTTGCAAAAATATTTGAGGAAGAGGCACAAAATCAGAAATCCTGTGTTTTTCACAGGATGAGTGTCAGGAGTTAGACTTGATGATCCTTCTGGCTCCTTTTCAACAGGGAATAATTATAGTTCTATGAATTAATGATTAGTAGGCTTTCTATGAAAAACATGCTTTTGTAGAGAAAGACATTAAAATTTATGAATTCCTGTCTACTTTATCTAAAGAACTCTAAAGAACCCATTTTCTGTTCAATGATTGCTTGAAGTGTCTCTTTTATATACATTAGGGAAGCAAGCAGTTTCTGTAAATATTAAGTCAGCCATATTATTATTGGAGATGAACTGATTAATCTTTTTGTTTGTTTAATTTTATATGCCTTTTCTATTTAGAAACCACTGCAAACTGAGTAGTTTTTTGGTTTTTTTTTTTTACTGTTCATGACTCTTGACTCACAGATTGAGAAAATAAACACCACCTATAGACTTTTAACAAATGTTCATTTTTTGTTATTTAGAATTTGTGGTTTGAACATTGCTCACTTTTATTATTCTGTTTTATGACTGGAAGTTTTTTAGCAACAGAATCAGAATGAAGTAATGAATAATCTCGTTTAAGGATGAAGTCTTTTCTAGCCAGCCTTTGTTCTAAAAAAAATAATGAAGAAAAATAATCTGGTACAAATTATATAAAAGAGCAAAGGAAAAAAGAATGTAGCAGTGGTTGACTTATACTTCTACTGAGTTTTCTAGTGACTGGTTTAAATTACTATAGATACTGCAAAAATAGCCACCAAAAAATAATGAGTGTTCCTTCAGTAACTTTAGAAATACATTTACTTATAGAAAGAGCTTTATATGTACTAATTTCCAGAGAAATAAGGCAGGTTTTTCAGAGTTTGCAGGCTACTGTAATTTAGCTTTCAAAATTGTTTGAACATATTGAACCTGTAGGACATTTCAAGTAACAGAGTTAGAGTAGCTGTGTACTGTAGCATTCATCCAAATTGTATGTAGTATTAGCTTGTAATAAAACTTTGGATTTGTATTTAATAGCATGATCAGATGAAAAATTTAAACTGAATTAAAAAGAAAGTAAAGCTCATAGGCAGTATTTGTGATTATAAACCAGAAGAAGTTATGTACATTCTAGTCTGATGAAAAAAATAATCTCAGACTGCGTTATTCAAAGTTAGGTTTAACACATAGTTGACTTCATCCTATTTGGCAATACCCAGGAAATAGAATAATAGAATCACTCAGGTTGGAAAAGAACTTAGAGATCATCGAGTCCAACCACGACCTAACTAAACTACCCTAACAATCCTCCGCTAAACCATGTCCCCGAGCACCACATCCCAATGGTTTTTAAACACATCCAGGGATGGTGACTCAACCACCTCCCTGAGGAGCCTATTCCAGTGCTTAACAACCCCTTCTGTAAAGATTTTCCTGATACCAACCTAAACTTCTCCTGGCACGACTTAATGCCATTTCTTTTTGTCCTGTCACCTGCCGGCAGTAAGAAGATGCTACAGCGAGGGAAATAATAGCAAAACTGGCTAGAAATAGTAAGAAAAAAGAATAAAGATGGATGTGTCCAAGAGGAACTCTAATTAGAATGCCACTTTGCCTATGTTTTTACACTTCCATTTGTTGCTCAAAAGCAATACTTTAAATAGTTGAATATGTATGCACAATGAATTTGAGGGTTTAAGTTAGTATTTATCAACTTATAAAGTGAATACAAAGAATAAATTAGCAATAGTCAATGCCACAGTGCATTTCAAAGATATGTAGAAAGGTCATATTTCCCAAATACATTATTCAGCTTTGATAGTCATGTAAGACTTTGTTTTTCCAGCTATGGTGTTTATGAGTTTGCCAACAAAAAAGCTGCAGAAAAGTCCTAGTGGAGAAATAACTGGTTAAAATCATGTTTCCATTCAAAAAATAAATAAATAAATAAGAGTGAAGCTATTATCTGTAGGGTATATGAGAATCATCACCTTATTTTTTTTCAGCAGAAAAAAAATGCACAGCAGGCAAACTATATACTATCACTGCTTGCTTATTCAGTACTTAGCCCTTTTTCTGAGATGAACTTTCATTGATTAAAGATACTTATTATTATTATTTTTACTTACAGAGTCAGTGGCACAGAGTCTGGTTGGAAACCTATAATTAGCAGTGTTCCCCAGAGGTCGGTGCTGGGTCTGGTCTTTTACAAAGCTAGGAGAAGTGGCTGACAACCAGAAGGACGTGCAAGCTTTTAACAAGATCTGGACAGGCTGGAGAGTTGGGCAGAGAGAAAGCCAATGAGTTTCAACAAGAGCTAGCATAGAGTCTTGCATCTGAGGAAAAATAGCTGCATGCATCAGTACAGGTTAGGGCCTGACCTGGAAAGGAGCTTCGCAGAGAAGGACCTGGTTGTCCTGGTGATCAACAGGGTGGCCATGAGCCAGCAGTGTGTCCTGGTGGCTAAGAAGGCCTGTGGTATCCTGGGGTACGTTAAAAAGAACATGGTCAGCAGGTTGAGGGAAACGATCCTCTCCCTCTACTTTGCCCTGGTGAGGACACATCTGGAACGCTGTTTCCAGTTCTGGGCTCCCCAGTTCTAAAGAACACTGGAGTCACTTCAAAAAATTTCAATAGAGGACAACAAAGGGTGATAAAGGGCCTGGAGCATATCCCATATGAAGAAAGGCTGAAAGACCTGTGACCCTTCAGTCTGGAGAAGAGAAGGCTGAGAAGCAATCTCATCACTGTTTATAGACATCAAATGCATGGCAGTCAAGTCAGTGGGATTGGACTCTTTTCAGTGAAGAGCAACAGTAGAAGCAAAGAGCAGAAACTGGAACACAGGAAATTCCATATTAAGGCAGGGAATACCTTCTTTACTGTCAGAGTGACAGAACAGTGGAACAGGCTGCCCAGAGAGGTTGTGGAGTCTGCTTCTCTGGAGATGTTCAAGACCTGCCTAGATTTCTACCTGTGCAACCTGCTGGACTGAATTTCTAGAAGTCCCTTCCAGTGCCTACAATTCTGTGATATATTCTGAAATCATTCTGTAACAATCTCAGTGAAATAGCAGCTCTGAATTTCTTTGGATCTACTATTTTAAACTGTCAGACAAACAAGCATGAATGCATTGTACTTGGTGCCTAAAAACAAAACAGTCCATTTGAATTTTGGCTTGAAAATAATGAAAGGTTCAGGAGGAGAAACTGAAAAACCTCTTGCAATAGTACTGCCTAGGGTAGCAGCTCCATTGAAAGGATATAGAGCTTCACACAGACAAAGCTAAGCATCAATTGCATACCATGATTGTAAATAAGCCTAAAACATACTGATCTGCATAAAAAAAAAGAGTACAGACAGCAGACTAAGGCACATGATTTTTCACTTTATTTGATTCAACACTCATTAGTCTACATCTTGAATTCCCAGTGTAGGAAAGATAATGATAAATTGGAGTGTGTCAAGTAGGTGGCCACCAAGACAGTCAGAGAGAATGGTTGAGTGCCCTTTCTCTTTAAGGGGCGGTTAAGTAGCACAGGTCTTTCTTTTACTAAATTTCTAGGTGAAGATCTGATGAATGGCTTAATTCTGATAAATAGTAGACAAAGTAATCCATCCCAGTAACTTACTTTCTTTAAACTTCTGACTAAAGATGTTCCTTCTGCAAACCAACTTGTCAAATAAAGATCAATCTAAATACATTCATTTTCTGGTCCTATTGTAGGTAGAAGATGACAAGTAATTCCCCAAACCTTGCCATTCTATGATTGTCTGCACACTCCTTGCAGTCAAAGCAGTTAGTTCTCTTTTTCTCTAACTGGAAAAGAGATTAGCTTCTTCCTTATGACGCTGCATTTGAGAAAGCATTCGTAAGAGTCAAAATATTTCCTAGTGTTAGCAACACTAGATTCTGCTACTAGATTAGTAGCTGGATGCTTCTGAAATTAGTTATACTTCTTATAAGTTACTCAATAAAATAACGTCTTCTATATTTAAATCACCAAATTTCCATGCCTTTGAGAAACTGTGGTTTTAAATGAGTCAAGATATTCAGATATCTGATCATAACATTTGTTAGATTTGATGAACCTTTACATATTTTAAAATTAATAATCCTGTTAAAAGAACATGCTGATGTAGGAGTTATCTGCAGTAAATCAAACCAGGATGCAGTTACTGTTATGATTGCACATATGCTTTTGCAATAAAATACATTTTCTTCTTAAAGTCTGCAAAATAAAGTCTAAAGTCTCTGTGTGTGGAGATACAAGGTGGTAACTTTTTCTTTTCTTTCTCAGCTGAACCAGTTGATGTGCTAAAAGTATTAGAATTTCATAATTCACCAGAAGGAGTATCAAGAACAGCAGGATTTTGCACTAACAGAAGAGATTCAAAAGGCTCAGATGTTGCCTACAGAGTTTCAAAAACCGCACAGCTCAGTGCCCCAACAAAGCAGCTGTACCCAGGTAAGATCGTCAGAGAGCTATTACTTCATTAAGTTATCCTACTGCCTGTCCATTTAGAGTATCTAAAAATGCAGCATATAGTCCATTGTCAGTACCACAAAGTAATTCTGTTATCCCTAGAATTGTGTCTGCACACAAATAACACAATGTGCTCTTAATCCATGGAACAAAGCTGTTTTTTATCAGTTTCAGTGATAAAGCTCTTCTTCAAATTCTGCATCACCACTAGAACAAGTCTGTAAGCCATGTTACCCAGTTTTTCCACAATTCTATCTGAAGGAAGGCTTATTTGGTGGCTTTGGCGTGCTTCCTCTAGATTCAGTAGCCTATTTAAAATCAATTATTTCTATGCTGGTAGAAATGAGTTGTGATTGGCCATTGCAATAAGAGTTACTTAAGAGTCTAAGTATTTGGAGGACTAAGCAAGGCTAGTTGTGGACAGCAAGTACTGTGATTCCACCATCTCTCAAATTTCTCTAAAACAAAACAATCACATTTTGGAAGAAAATCATTGTATGTTGAAGAAAGGCTTTTACTCCATTAGTTTCACTCTTCATTTGACCCAAACATATTGAGGAAAATGATAAGGATATTTAAAAAAATCCCTAAACGTTTAATTTTCCACTTCGATACATCACAGAGTTTAAGTCCCTCTGTAAACACAGATGTGAACAAAGAAAAAAATCCTTTTTTTTTGTCTTTCAGAGTTTCAGTCATATAGACATCAGCACAGATAAAATGGTCAAATATTTATTATTTCCTAGCAATAATGCACTCCCAGAGTAATATAGGAAACAGTTACAAGCAGTTCAAGCATATCTTGCATGTTCTTTTATGTTATCACTTCACTTTTTTATTTTTGGTAGAAAAATCAAAGTAAAATTCACTAGAAAGATAAAATTTGTTAATTTTTAAAACATTTTGACAAAGTTACATATAGTTAACACAGCTCACCACTTAAGAGTACTATTCACTTGACAATTTACAAGGCCTTGCTGATACCAGTATGATTTTGTGTGTAGTTAATTATCATTTCAAGTAATTAAGGGTATCAGAATGGATACTAGTCTTTCTTTAAAAGGTGCTAAATGATCCATTATACTGAAAAATTGCAGAAGCTGCACTGTGTAATTGTCATCCTTATATTCTGAGCTTTAGAATATGTATCCTTGAAGCCAAGTGCTGTGAGAAAAAACTGTAAGTGTTCATTTAAATACAACTGAACAGATTAAACTGACTTTGACTCACTGATGTTTTAAAAAGTTTAGAACAGCACAGGCACTTTGTGCTGAATGAAAACCTGAGTCTCTGAAAGCTTGGGTTGTCTTGCACTTGTTCATAAATGATATGGTAGCATGAAGAGGTGATCTGGCAGCTTCACTAATAACTGTTCACTTGATTCTTGTTTGAATGCCAGAACAAATATTTACCTCATGTTGTTGGCTGACTTTTAAATTTCTATAGCCTTTGACAGCCTTAACTTAGGTACTCTTCTTAATGCTTTCAGTTTATTCATTACAACTTGGATGAGTTTGCTTGATTTCAATGGCTTGTTGCAACGCTTGCATGTGCAAGAGACAATAAAAAGCACTGATCACCAACAACGTAAAAAGAAACCACCACAAAACCTTGCTTGATACAAGAAAATGTCATGGTACCTTCTACTTCAGTAATGAACCTAGAAACAATTTTTAGGAAGCGATTATGATAATTGCTTCCTTTTGAGTCCTGCAAAACAGACATCTTCTCCCCACAAGAAATCCTTCATTTTTCAAAAACTATTCTTATAAACATTTGGATGTGTCTGTCCCTTTCTCTTAGTGTGAAATTTCTTGATTTCTTTCTTAATGAGAGTGAAAAGACTACACATAAAAAACAAGGATGATTTGTTGAGAAGCCATTTTAGCTCAACCAAATGAGTTGTAATCCATCCTATGCTTGCTTCCATCTAATTCCTCTAACTCAGGGAGTACATGTTAGCTTCTAGGGAACTAATGACAAAAGCTGAGAGCATCAATAAATTATCATTTAAAAGTAGATCAAATAATGTTCACCAACCAGAGTACAACAGACTGATTTCACTGACTGGAAGGCATTGTACAATTGTAAAAATAACTGTTGAGAATTTCATTGTACTGATTATCTGTCAGTTATTAGCTATCTTTTACAGAAGGGTGTAGAAATGACAGGAATGTACATCCAGAAATACCTAAAGATTTTAGTGATTTTCCTCAGATTTTTTATTTTTCATACTGTCCAAATAAAATAACATGAATAACCAAGAAATTTAGAAGGCTTTGATATCTTTTCTAGTTGAGTGTCCAAAACCTGTGTATGCATAAAATTTTACATTCATTTTCTGTTAGAAAGTTATTTTTTCAATTTTAAGATAAACAGTGGAGGAATATTACTTATATTCACACAACGCATGTGCAAAATCTGGAAATATTATGTCATTGCAGTGATAATGGGAACTACTGAAGAAAGAAAGAGCCATTTTTAGTCACCTTCCTGATAAAACTCCTAAGTTCTTTTCATAGGATAACAAGATTGAAGAACACATGCCCAGCCTAGTTGTACACATCACCTGCCTTAAGCATTTTCTCAATAGTTTTTAAAAATCATGTTTTTAAGAACTCTTAAGTTGTACACATTAAGAATTAAAGCAAGACCACAGTTACAAAAGAGAGCAATCTTTTCTTATGGCAGTTTTCTCCATATTCATTTTGGGGAATAAACAGAAGAAAAGGATTGTATATAGGGTCCTCTTAGAGAAAAATTTAAATGACCATAAAATAGCTTCAGTAATTTTAACTGTATACTTTGTTCTCTTTGCAGATGGAGATTTTCCAGAAGATTTTTCAATATTGATGACAGTAAAACCTAAAAAGGGCATCCAGTCCTTCCTTCTGTCTGTCTACAATGAACAAGGAATTCAGCAAGTAGGTGTTGAAGTTGGAAGATCCCCTGTCTTCCTCTTTGAAGACCAAAATGGAAAGCCTGCCCCAGAAGACTATCCTCTTTTCAGAACAGTCAACATTGCTGATGGCAAGTAAGTGCAAAATTTTAAGATGGAAAAAAAAAACAAAACACAGAACACTGTATAATGGTTTTCCAAATAGATATTATAAATAACTAAATTATTAATAATTTCCATATAGTTGAACTGCTGTGGTACAGAGTCAGAGGAACACAACTCCAGCTTAAAATGGAGTATGGAGCCACCAATAAAACTAAACCAATTTTCTATTTCTATGAATTATGAGGAATTCATAGTGAGGAATTAGTGAGTGAGGAAATAGCCATGGAAGTTAAAATTAAACTAAAGACGACTCTGGTTTTTTAGAAGACTGAAATAATAATCTCACTTTAAGAATCATCTTCTCCATTTGAAGGTGATATGAAAACTGAAGGTAAATTGACATGAAAATGCATAATTTTTCCTATCCTGAACTAAAACAGTGGATGAATAAGATCTTTTGAGATGCCAGTGTATAAGGCAATTAGGGAAAAGTCAGCTGGAGAATTAATTTGAAGAGTTGCAAGGATTCATGCTTCATGGTTAAAGGGAATTAGTTTCAACACTTACTGCATTGTAACTACAGGTGTTAATGCTTTGTACTCTAATTTCCCTTCGAAGACAAGCAGTTGTTTTCCAAGAATGCCATTCTAGTGCTTTTTGCTTATGTTATTGTTTCTTTTGAAGACATATCCTTTCAGAGAATTAATACTTACTGTGCAAGAAGTTCAAGAAAAGCTGCCATAGGTATCAGAGATGCACAAGATGGAATTTTATTACAGCTTTTTGTTTAATAAACAGATTGGTAGAGAAAAGGTGACAGGTAAATTCAACTACAATTATGTTAGTTATTCAGTAAAAAGATAAAGGAAATATTTTTTCTTAAAGTAATTATCAATTATTATGGCTGAGTTGCCACACAATGAAGCTTTACCATGAAACCTGAACATGGCTCTCAAAATTTCACCTAAAATGTTTAGAATCTGATAAAAATAAAAAAATCAAGATGAGCATAGTTTGGTACAGTTTTCTGCAGTGGGCATATAGAACTTCTAAACCAACTGGAGTCAGTCACATCTACATAGTGAGCTATTTTGTTTTCCCCATACATTTAGCTTTTTCATGCTTCCAAAAATGGACTTAAATTTTCATTCTGATTCAGCTCTTTTAGGAAGGATCTAGGGCAACAACCTTTACCTCAAAATAAAATATATTGAAGAAGTGTAAAGAGTGTAATATGCCTGAGGATGTGTGGACAGTTTGCTTTTATTATATTTAACTGTGATTCAGAATAAACGTGGGTGAGTTCTGGCTCACTGATACTGTTTAGCAGTCAGACTCTATTAGCTTTGAGGTGTCTCCCTTTATATACAGCAGCTCATTCTCTAAGTTGTCTCACTGAAACAGATAGCCTCAACACTTTTTTTTTTTTTGCATCAAAAATGCTTTTTTTTGTACATAGAATTATAAAGTGCCTTGCTCTTAGATATTTAAATTGTCATAGCAGGGAGACTGACTAATTAGTATGCTCTGTCATTGAAGTGTCATAAAGAACATAGTATAGTTGAGTAAATTCTTAAAAATGTACTTACTCTTTTAAATACGTGTCAATATTCTGAAATGCTTCACTTTTTTGGTGAAGCTTTATGTAGATGGAGCTATTTTTGCAGGAATATTGGCAATCATTTCCAGTATTTGTAGCTGGAAAAACTACTAGGTTGGAACTGTTGTACATCTTTGAAAAATATCTGCAACTGTGGAGTGCATACACAAAGGCAAAAGAATGTTATAAAATTTTTGGGATCGATCATCAAGAACAGATAACAAAATAGTAGCTAAGAGCTACTTTGAGTGAGCCTTTTGCATGAGTAATTTAAGTAATTTAGAAAATCAAATCAGTCTATTCTGATAAAATGCGAACAGTGCATATGCTTCTAATTTGACTTCACTGGGTAAAGCTTCAGAGAATTTCACCTAATGTAAGATCATGACAGTGGGCTCTGGATCGGTTTCCTTTGTACAAAAGAACCTAAGTTATACAGTGGATAGACAAAACAATGCATTTGTGCATGTACAAAGGAAATACAGACATTTAAAATTTCATCTATAACTTTTTATCAGTGCAGTAACTGCAGTAAGCTGCTTGGTATAAATACATTGATATACTTTTCAAAACAGGAGTTAGAGTAGAATTATGTTTTAATAGGTGGCATCGAGTAGCCATTAGTGTGGAGAAGAAAAGTGTTACAGTGATTGTTGACTGCAACAAAAAAACGACAAAACCACTGGAGAGAAGTGACAAACCAGTTGTGGACACTAATGGAATCACTGTCTTTGGAACCAGGATTCTGGATGAAGAAGTATTTGAGGTAAAAATCAGTATTAAATTCCATTTGTTTTCTAATCTACTTTTAAGAAAATTGAGCTATTTAGTTTTGAAAAAAGGATTTAATTCAGATTAGAATAATTTTTAAATGGGAAAAGTTGACAAAATTTTGAAACTCATTTATGAATGTGTTAGGATAGGTTGATATGAAAAACAAGTAAAATACAAGTGTCTCTACTGTTAGAAGTTACAGTGCATTTCTCTGTTCTTTAGCTGAAATGGTTTCTGGAAAGGGCTTGCTTTTATTGTATTCTTGCCTAATATCGAGATACCTGAAATATTTGTGAGAATTTCTGACAAAGCTGAGTATTATGATATAATTAGATTATATTATTTCAGTTCTGCCACTCTTAAGCAGTTACTGATATTTGTGCAGGTTAACAGTATTTCAGACATGGGTGGGAGAACCTGGAAAGTTTTCTACATAATGTGGATCTCTTACATTGCTTATCCCACTTATTAATCTTTCCAGTAACTGGAACATACTTTGGCAATAAGGACATATATGTTTCCATCATTTACTGGCCAAGAAATACATATAGGAAGGGTAAAATGCCTCTAAGGAAGTATGTGGCTGCCAATCATGAGGCCTTTTCAGGTAGAATTCTTAAGTCAACAATTATTTTTGCAGGCTAATAATGCAGCTTCTCTAGATCTGCACTATAGAGTTTCTTTTTTAATGTGCTTATGCAACTGTGATAACTGTCAAGTGTAAATTAAAAATGAACAATAAGAAAATACAGATCAGTAGTACAGATCAGAACTTAGTTCATATACTGAACATCTGTGCTCCATAAACAGCCAGCAATTAAGCCTAGCTTTAAGTAGCGTGCATGCTTAAGAAGCTGCTACATGTTGCAAAAGAAAATGTTAATTTTAAGAGTAACATTGTGGCATTGTTTCCTTCAGACATACTATGTATGACAAAATGAGCGTTCTGATTTGGAGAGTTTCTGGGCTGACTTAATGGTTCAATTGTTATAGTACACATCTTGTATTTACAGCCTAATTTATCTGGAGTCACTAGTAAAGTTTGCCCATCACTTTCCTTTTAAGATGAATTCCACAGCTGGCTTGTCTGGTGTAGGACAAGCACTTTTCATCTCCAGGTGGGAGAATTACTTCCAATTTTCAATTGGTTTCCTGCTGCTTTATTTTCTTCTGTATATTGCACATATTTTTATATGCATTTTCATGTGCAATATACAGAAGAAACTATAGCAGCAGGCCCTGGCTTGTTAGGATAAAATAAGATTGGATGAAGACATGCTTAACAAATGGACACTGGTATTTAAAAATCAGAACTGGCAGATTAGTTGAAGAAATCCCACAAGTAACTGCTATATTTTTTCTTGAATTGAAACTTATGTGTAGTCAACTTGCAGTAATCTGTGGCAGTTACTTAAAAATACTTTTCACCAAGGGTTTTTTTGTCTGAGGTTGTATATGATCAAGAATAATAAAGGAAGCTAGTGATCCTCTAAAGTTTTTACATATAATCTACACTGACACTGAAAAAAAATCCATCCATTCCATTTAAGACCCACTAAGAAGTAAACTGCCTTTGGACTCGCACCATGAATAGTGCCACGTACAGTAATTCTGGTTTACCAGCTGAATCTCAGTATTCAGCACTGAGAACAGCAACATACCTACCATTTGCAATATCACTGTAGATTTCTATACTCCTTCCTCGTTAGGTTTCCTTATATACTTGATTGCACCCCTTTTCTCAGATAAACCAGCTATATTCTTGCTGATCTTGTAGATGCTGGAAGTTAAGATTTAGTCTGAAGTTTCTTACTTAAAATAGCAGTTTACAGTTATTTCTTTTGGAATATTTTACTGCAGAGACAGAATGAGTATATTTATACCTACATTCGTAGTTACTTGAATCTCTAGCTAGAGAAGTATGTGTTGGAAGTACACACCTAAGTCATCCCTCAACATTAACAAAAAAAATGTGTTACATACAGTTTTACTGATATGTTCTTCAACTGCTGGCAAAGCAGAATATAACCTAGTTCTTTCTGAGTTTGCCACGTTTTTCTACTTCCTACACAGATAGCATTCCTTTATTTCATTAACATGACTTAATCCACCCTTCTGCTAAGTTTCTGAAGTTTGGAGCTCTCTCCTGGAATCTATTTCCTTCTTGAGTCTCCTGGTTGTGTCTTAAATGCTCTATTTAGCTAATTCATAATAACAATAGCAGCATAGGATGATGTCTAGTGTTTCTGTGGACCTGCTTGGTGGTGCTTCTGTATCTTAAGGCCATATCAGACACTGAATAAACATCAAAAAGGCTACAACTTGCAGAAAATTATGAAATTAGATTATTCAGCAATGACATAAGATTTAAGTGTTTAAGACTTAAAACTGTATAGGACAGACATTCCACATGGCATTTGATGCCTGTATTAGCTTAAGTGCAGCAACTACATAAAAAATACTTAAGCATTCAGTCACCTGTTGGAATTCACAGCACAGAATGTCAGGTTTACACTATAAAACAGAAAGACTGTTTTATCTCAAGTAGTAATATTTTGTTGGTTTTTTTTTGTCTTTTTTTTTCCTCATACCAAGGACTTGATCACATGAACTCTGTAATATCTTTCAGTCTCTTAAAACTGAATGGAAATTCAAGATGTTTACATAATGGACCTGTAAATAAATAATGTCATCTTAGACTTCAGTAACCTACTAGTATAAGATGCAAGGAGGGGTTTGTTTTTTTTCTGTTCCTGAACCCCTTCATACAGCATTGTATAACTGCAGGAAAAAGTAGTTACATCATTAAGGGAATTAGCTCCTTTTGTAAGCACTTCAGTTTGTCAGAATCAGTACAGTAACCAATTACATGCATCATACATTCCTGTTTCCTTAGAGAGTATATCTAAATTGCTTTAAATCCTTGAATATGTGCATGAGTCAGAAGTTAATATCACTTAATATTACCATTAACTTGATTGTATTTTCTAATTTGATTGTATTTTTGGGAAAAATAATTACTTCTTCCAGGGGAGGCTAGAAGAAATTGATCTGATGTTGGTACATGGCACCTAGTAAAATAATTTAATAATTTTTAACTATGTCCATTGAAGTATGTTTATGGCTTAAATAGTTGATAAAAAGCAGGAATCTTTTTATTCTTTGCCAGCTTAAAGGATTTGTCACTCCTCATTTAGCACTGTTGGTGCGAACAATAAAACAAGTGTTTTATAATAAGTTACTAACTAACACAGTCATTATGCAGATGTTTCCCTAAAGGGACTTTCTCTTTCAAAACTCCCCAGGTGCCAGACTGATACAAAGAATATTTTAGGTATCATACTGTAAATGAGCATAACAAGCTAAAACCTGAAGTATTAAAAAAAATCTTATTTAGAAGTCATAAAAGTTTTAACTACATGCAGTCTACAGGACTAAATACTTGTTCTAATCCTTAATAAAGAGTGTTGATTTTGATGCTAGACATTCACCTGGTTTCTTAGAAAAAACATGTTCATATATAACTGTACAGCGTAAGAATCCTTTCACAAACTGAGCAAGCATTTGAAGGCACAGTGATAGTATCTTGACACCAAAGTGATTTAACTTACAGGCCCTTTCAGATAAGCAACTATCCTTTGCATGTTTCTAAGACTGGCAAGTCCAAGTACACAAGAGAAGACCATTCATCAGTGTACAGAAGGTAGCAGTAGAAGAATGGCTTTAACTAGCTGACCTAACTTGCTGAACAGCTCAAGTAGAATGGAGAAGCTAGCCCAGAGTAAATCTTCCCCAAAGGCACACAGTATAAAAGAAAAAAAGAGTCAGTCTCCTGTTTTACACTACTCTTCCAGCTAGTGTAGACATAGCCAAAGTGATTCTCATGTTGCATCACTTTTAATAATTGCAAGTAACCAACTAAATACTTTATGTCAGTCAGACAACAGTAATTTTCAACATAAGTGGATCAAAAAAAATGCAGTCACTTCCAGGCAAAATTATTTAGAAGCAGTCTTTTAGCTATCAACACCAGAGAACTGGCCAACTTTCTACATTGAGACAAAAAGAAAAGCAATAGCAAAAAAGCAGAGCAAAAGGTTTTTCCATTTCAGGGACATTTAATAATAATAAAAGCTTTTTTTCCAAAAAGCTTCTTATTTAGCTTATTTGTTTTTGCTTATTTGTTTGTCTTTCTTCCCTGAAAAAGTTGGTGACTTAGTGATTTTTTTTTAAAGTAGTTTTTCCAATCTTACACGAGGAAGAAAAGCAATTTTATTTTCCATATTTCTGAAAGCAGATCTGAGGGAGTTCAAATCACTTTTCAAGATGTTCCCAAGAAGCAAAGAAATCATCATTTAACTAAACTGTTTGTAATCAGTTTTAACATTAAAAAGATGGGTTCAAAAAAGTGAACAGCTGTAAATAAGGTTTTAAAAATAAGTGACAACTTGAAAGATTAGCAGATCTTTCATCCAGAAGATAGGATGTCCTTTTCAGATCTTTAGATGAATTTTTCCTATTTCTTGTATGTCTGTATAGCACTAAGCAATTGTACTATATGTAAATAGCATGCACACACAATATGTGACATGTGCTTTATGTACAGGCATAGCAATAAGATACAATTTCTCAGCCAAGAGTTGCAGTAGACTTTGATCTGTGAATATATGTTTTGAAGGTTAAAAACTATAACTGAACATATCAACCCTTTTCTTAACTTAGCTGAATATATACTATTGTAACCATAGGCTTCCTAAGAATCAGGAAGACATTGATTTCTATGGAAACTTTGACCGGTACAGAATTCTTCTTTCAGTGTATTGCTTTTACAGTGCTGCAGCCTGGCAGGTTTTCAATGTCTTTCTCTAGCTATATGAAATGGGCCTGGATTATGGATTATTATATAAAAGGCACCTGGAATTCTTCAATCTTTCAAATCTTTGGAAGGTTAAATGAATTTTGCAGCAGGTTTTCTAATTTCAGTAGCAATAATATCCAGGTTGTCTAGACTTTTGTTCTTTTTAGTCTGTGGTTGAACTGTCACTTATCTAATTAAAGGAAGTTGTCATATACACACAGGTTAGGGTTTCTATTCACTTACTGAATAGTTCACCCTGGAATTCCTAGGTTTAACCATTATATGAAAAGGAAAAATACTGATGTTCTCCTGAGCCTATCATTGGTGTTGTTATTCACTCATCTCCATTAACTTTTAAATATGGCTATGTAAATTATCTATATAAACATATGTTTTTCTCAGAATATTACTCTAAAGTATATTGCTTTGTTAATAAGTGAGGAGTCTAATATTTTAATATCTAAATTAGACATGGAAGTAATTTCTTCATTACATATTTATCATAATGAAATAATCCTAGTAAGCCCATTGTTTTCCAGTAAGAAACTGCAGCTTGAGTTCTCAGCTCTGGTCCAGTCACACTATTATGTAGAACACTACTTGTACAACCACAAAGTAGGCTAGCTTTTAAAAATTATGAAAAAATGTTTTCGATAATTTGTGAAGTTTACCTCTGTAGACCAAACAGGGAAGGTCCTGTAGAACCTCCTAAGGGGTATGTACCTGATATTCCTTGGAAAAAGTTCACTTTCACGTTGCAGTTATTTTAAGCTTTAGAGAGAGAGATATGATAGACATCTGTCCATAAAGCTGAGCTGTCTAAGGTTGTTTTAGAACTAGGGAACCAAACTGTAAAAAAAACCCACTAGATTTAGCTTTACTTTCTGCATATAGCATGATTGCCTTTACAGTATTGTTAAAAAGACATATGTATGAATTTTATTTATTTATTTTTACAAAGCTGATAAGATTGGATTTCTTTTAACAGAAGATAGTTGGCAAATGGATTACCTTATGGCTATACGTCTGTAATGTGCCCTGTTTAGAAAGTGCAAGTAATGTCACTTAGTTTTAAGAGAATCTGCCTCAGTGTTTCAATAAGACATGATATTTAAGTTTTTTTGATAAGATTTTGACATAAGATAACGTGGAGCTGTAAACACTTTTTGCTTGTAATGATGTAACGATTTGTTCCTTACATCTGAAGCTCTCAATGATTTACATAAAGAAAAACCAGACATGGTAATTCAGTGTTTTTCTTGTTCTGCTATTTCTGTAGAACCTAATAGAAGATCTGATAAGTTAGAATCAGATATAGAGATTACTATCATGAGGGTAACTAAAGCAGAAATTACATCAAGAAAAATTTAGCCCTTCAAACTGGGAAGAGAACTTGGCAGTCTATTGCTTTCCCACAAACTGTGTCTCCATTTCATTTTGTATTAGACAACTTGGTATTTTTTGTGTTTTCAAGTGTGAAGAAGCTATGGATTATATCACTACTCAGTGAGGTGTGCTTTTTCAACCACATCTAGAAACACAAATACAAACCTTACTCTGCAGTATCAGTGTAGAGTGCCTGAGATTCACAGAGGAATTTTCAGCAGCTGAATTAATCACACACACTTATTCTAAGCTAAGCTGTTTCTTGTCATAGGAAAGCAAATCTGAATAGGTTTCCCACTGTTCCAATAGGCAGACGTTCAACTAATTTCAGTGTATTCTCCCATCTTTGTACCTCTTTAGTCTTGTTCTTCACAATTGCTTTGGCACGCTACAAAGACACTAAAAAACCAAACATTTCCTCACATCTAATTAACTCCTTTTAACAGTCTTGGAGGATTTTGCAGAGTAGTTTGATTGATACAGTCCCCTTTACAGTAATGCCACGGAAGTAGTCTTTCTGTATCATGTTTGCATGCTAGGCATAACTGATGGGCAAGTTATTTATTATTCTCCAGCAGCATTTTTCATGTAACTATGAGGCTGATTCAAAAGCCTGTGATTTTAGTTGTGTACATTCCCAAAGCAGGGGAGCTGAAACATTCATAGACTATTTTCCATATCTTGATGGACTACTCAATTACACACTGAGTTGTGCTGTTCTTATTCAAATGGACACTTAAGTATTTATGATCCAAATAAAATGTCTTCAAATTGACACATTTACATTACAAAAGTTGCTTGCATACTTACTAGGTATGCTTAAATATTTTGCTAAACCTTCTCCTATATCTATGAGCAATTACAGCAGAGATCTCAGCTTTTTCATGTCCATTATGCAAATAATATCTGATAACCAGTGCATAAAATACATAATGTTTTTTATCTTGGAAAATAATAAATGTTATAAAGCAGCACATATTGAGAGCTACATAGGGTAGCAGCACTTTTCTGGACAAACTGAATTATGCACATTGTTACAAGTAGTAACACGGAAGCATTGCTGTGTGTAATTTTCTGATACCTAACCACAAGTTGCCTACCTCTGCCTCCTACTACCATTTGCTTATCACTGACATCAAGATATGGTGGAAATTTAGATAGTACTTCAATTCCCATTATGCACAGTAAGCGCAGGTTCAGTATCTTATGCTCATGAAAGTTATTCACAAAAGAATCAGTAACTTCACTTGTCTTCAGAAATCATAGAATCGCTCAGGTTGGAAAAAACCTGAAAGATCATTGAGTTCAACCACAACCTAACAATACTACCCTAACTCTAACAACCCTCCACTAAGTCATGTCCCTAAACACCACATCCAAATGGTTTTAAAACACATCCAGGGATGGTGACTCAACCTCCCTGGGGAGCCTATCCCAGTGCTTAACAACACTTTTTTTTTTCCCTGATATCCAACCTAAACTTCCCCAGCACAACTTGAGGCCATTTCCTGTTGTCCTTTCACCAGCAAAAAGAGACCAACCCCACTCTTGCTGTAAGCACTTCTCAGATATTGGAAGAGAGCAATAACATCTCCTGTCAGCCTCCTCTTCCCCAGACTAAGCAGCCCCAGTTCCCTCAGCCTTTCATCATAGGACATATTCCCCATGCCCCTCACAAGCCTTGTTGCCCTTCTTCTTTGGACCTGCTCCAGCACCCCAATGTCCTTTCTATACTGAGTGAAATTAGCTTCCTATGCTTATTTCAATATACTTTGCTTGGATTTGTTAAAACTTGGTGAAAAATACAAAGGAATTTATAAGTCTTGTCTCTCTGTACTATCTGACATATCACTGATGATTTTTTTAAATAAAATAGATCATAATAGATTGTTTCTGATTATATAATTTTGATTTACTCAACTGAGCTCACTGCAATGGATTTTCTTTTCAGTGTACGTATGCTTTCAGTGTGTGTCATTACATGGCACATGTTAGAAGCTGGAGAGCTTTCATTTTCTGGGAAGGCCTATGATGCGGGAGTAAGGAAATTGAATAAGCAACTCTCCCCAGTAAGGGCTGCCATTACAGTTTTGCAGGAAAGGAAATGGAACTAATCTATAGAGACAGCTACCTTTGTACACTTTTTCCCCTTTATACAATATTTAGAGTATTGTTAGTTACTTTAAGTTACACCTGAGCATCCTCTTATGCCTTTTCCCATTTCTGTTTTCCCTCTCTTACTCTCATAGTTCAAGTGAGACTTCCTTTTGTCTTGCAAGTTTTATATAGGAATAACATTATGCGTATGTGTATATATGTTTAGATACCTGAGTGTTAAGTTACAGGTTAACTATTGGTATTGTTATTAACCCATATTTCCATTTATATATTTTTTCATTTAAAGTTCCTGGACTTCTGAAGGTAAACCATTAACTGCCCTGAATTCACGAGTCTAGGCCTTAGATTGAGTATTTGTGGTTTCTTCACAAACAACTATAACATTCCATTTTGGAGTCAAAATTTCAAAAGGTTAAATTGAAAAACACACTTTTGAAGACTGAAATGATTCTGTAAAAAATTCTTAGAGTGAGTAAACTTGACAAAAAAAAGTATGACTACATCATGACTAAGTCACAATATTGAAATCTGCAATAACTTGCAGAATTGTGTGCTGAGCTGTTTCACTCAATCTGAAATGAAAATTCTTTGTTGAATAGTGAAAAAAACATTGTCAATACATCACATAAATACTGAAAGAAGCTATTTAATTAGCAAAGACAAGAAAACAAAAGCAAAATAATTGTATAAGAAAAACATTATTTTTGTATGAGATGTTGAAGGAAAAAGAGGAAAATTAACATTTGAGATGCAAAATAGAAAATAAATTAGTTTCTCAGTAAACCTATCACACATGAATGGCCAGTAGCATTTTGAGTATATTGTGCAAGAGTTCTGAGAGCTTCCCTCCACATGAACCCATTACAAGTAGACAGGCAGGGCTGGAAAGTACAGTCAACGGATCGGGAACAGCTTTAAGCAATTAGGGACATCTAAGCCAAGTGGTAACAGCATGCTGAGTGCTCCTTGCAAACACAACATCCAACAAGAACAAGTGCCAAAATTCCCTGGCATTCAAGATCAGTGCAAAGCAAGCTTCCAACAGAATACTAGCCATCTTCCCCCAGTTGAGTTCTCTAACCTCATTGTAATAAAAAGACAGCAGTTTCAAGAGCAGTTCTTACACTACTTACATTGGCTGGCACACCATGTACTCTTTATTGATCTGTGTGGACAACTGAAAAAAGGCATCTATGAGCGAGACGATACTCTGAACTCAGCAGAGGACAGGAGGTGTTGCAACTTACTCTAATTCTTGTTCAAGATTTACCTCTTTTGTCTTTCAGTTGACAAATTTTTCCTACTTATTCCTGTGCTTCTCTTAGCTTTAATTTGGCTACTGAAAGAGAAAGGGCAGAGCACTTTAGAAACACCCTGTGGTAGAGAAAGGGAATGCATAACCAAGATTGACACTGACTGTACAAAACTGGTTAAAGCACCCAGTTGTACCCTGAAGGAGTTGCATATATAATCAATGGAGTAATTTCCCTGGAAGTACAGCACGGTACTTCCTTCACTGACAACAGGTCAGTGTCCAAATACAGAAGCATCAGTTAGCAGAGGAAAAAAAGGGACAGTCCAAAGCCACTGATTGGAGCAGACTACTGCACTGTAGCATTTCTAGAAGCTTAAAGAAGTACATTCTAGCTCTAAATTCATCTGAATTACAAATAAGTCTGTAAAGTAGAAGAAGTTGAGACTTCTTCTGTTGTAACAATCAGATTTGTGATGTATAGCTGCTATATGCGAAGCAATTAAATATTTCACATTTCATGTTAATTATGTTGGTAAACTATTATAGAATTAGAAAAAGAAGAAGATTTTGATTATTTCAGTTAGTGGTTTGTCTGCTAGTTTCTTTAATTTCTCTTTTGGAAAAGGAGACTTCAGAACTATTTACTATCTGAAATTATTCTCAAAGTTTTATTATTTGTTGAAGGCTACTATTCTGAAATGCTTAAAGCAATTTTGGAAATGATGAGGTAATTGTGAATTTTCCTAGTTCTATATTTCCACCAATTATGATCATTTCTCTGCATTAAAGAACTCTGCATGCAGAGGTATACCAACAAATTTATTCTTTTACCCTCTTACTGGTAAAACCAAAATAAAATAACATTAGAAATATATAAAAGGTTTTAAAAAATAAAAAAAACCCTTCCTTCTGTGAAAATTCAGTGGTCAATTGAAGTTAATGGGCTTTGACCTAGAACATGTGCCAATTTTCAACAACCTTATTTTTATGACAGCATGAGAAGCTCCTGAATGAGGAAACTCATAGTAGAAATGTTTGGAATTTACCTAACACTGCTTAAATGGTACTGTTATGGGAAGAAATACACTGAATATCAGCCAGCTTTCTGTAGAAAATGGTAAACATACGTGATCACTGTAGGAGATCTCAAAGACATTTTTATTTTCCAGAATAGTATGTCAATTTAGTGCAATGTTGTTTTTATACATGATATATATCAAGTTTGCTTCCATATATTCTATACTGTGTATTCACACAGTGTTTGTTTATTTTTTATTCCAAGAAGTGTTCCTCTCATGCAACCTATTTTGTTTTCCTTCTTTTTGAGAGTCCAGATGTGATGCAAACTCTCACAATTATACTGTTGATCACTTGCATGCTGAGCTGCATGCTGGTAGTAGGAAGTGCCCTGAATTAAATCTTAGGAATTTAGACCAGCTCCCAGTGAAGAAGTAAACAAACAGCATGAAAATGACAGAGCAGGAGTTACACCTTCCCACCCTCTCCTTTCCAAGGCAGACAGCGTGCTCAGCCAGAATTTTACACCTAACCATTTGTCCTATGAAAAATAGGATGCCATTTGGAAGCAGAAATTAAGAAGATATATTTACCTATGTGATAACATGCAATATCTAATACATATATTCTATGCCTCATTCTGTTTTCTAAATGAAAACTTTTGATGAATGGTAAATAACAAAAACAAATGTTGTCTAACCTACATATGCTTTCCTACAGGGTGAGATTCAACAGTTGTTGATTATAGCTGACCCCAGAGCTGCATATGACTATTGTGAGCATTATAGTCCAGACTGCGATTCCCCAGTGCCTAATGCTGCTCAGGCTCAAGATCCTCAAGTTGATGAGGTGAGTAATCAGTCATGTATGAAAAGATTTATTGGACATTAGTGGTTGTGCTGAATACAAGTTACCCAGGGAGCATTTAATTACAGCTAAATGGCATACTTTGTTCTAGACATGAGGAAGAAAGGCTGCAGGAGTGCAATAGTTTTTCCTATGCAATCATTTATGTCAAGTATTTGAAGGCAACTATCACGCTGATATCTGAATAACCAACATTCTTTAAAATGAGATAGCAATTTGTGCTCAGCTGTATCTGGCTTTTCTTCCTGTGCATATTTATTACTTCACTGATGCTGAGTACCTTCAAATTCCATATTTAAAAAGATATGGGAAATCCAAATATGTTACAGTCGTAAAATTCTTCTGCTAGAAATGTCATATTCTAAGAAGCTGTGGCCACAAAATCATTTTAGCCAGATCCACTGGTAGCAGATAATAAAATCAATGTTGACATTTTTCTCAGAAGTATGAAAATTGTTTGGAATTGTTTAGGAATCATTTGCCACTGTAGACAGTTCTCATAATTGTAAGTTAATCAATTCACTAACGGCAAGACAGTCTCTCAGATTAGATCTCTGAGGGTCAGCAGCTGTATGCATTGTCATACATATTCCAAATACTTGTAATAAAATTGTTCTCATACTTTCACAATGAGGTGGAAATCTTCTTTAAAAGGTGGCTTGTCTTAATTTAACTTGGCTCTGGACAGTTAGTTGGCTTTCAGTTAACTGTATATGACCTGAGTGATTATTTTTACTGACTGCTCAAGAAACCAGCATTAAAAACTTGTTGAATTGTTCTCAGATACATGCTTTGAGCCAATTTTGGGACATAAGTTTTCCTTACTGCACAATAAATTTATTTACTGTTACTACTCATTGTATCCAACTGAAAATTATGCCATGAAGTACACAGATCCACAGGTCCAAGAACTTGGTTTAAAGGGGCTCTATAAGGATGGGTAATGATAGACGTATCTACTTTAAACCCATTTTGGATCAACCAAGAAACACAGAAGTTGTAATCCAGTAATAAAAAAAAGGAATCACTTACCCCCTTCCTAAGGATCAGAGCTTGCTGAACACTCCAAAGGAGACCAAGTAGAGGTGGTTCCTCTGCAGCTGCCAGCCCTTAAAAGAGATTAGGGAGGGGTGGACCCTTCCAGTCACACTGGTGATTTGCTTCCGCCTGTGCTCCCTGGTCTGGCTGCACTCCTTCACCAGGTGCTCAATGACTGGTTTAGGCCCTGACCTAACAGTTCCTATACAGGCTCCCACATCATTGCATCTGCTTTCCAATTGAAGATGTGTGAACTTAATTACATGCTCACAGGGGCATAACAGTTACATGGCAGTATATGGAGTCTGTTCTGTTAATGAGCCCCTTGTAGAACTGTCTGTCTGTGTGTTTAGTTATACAAATCTCCATGTGCTATTTTCCAGGCCAGATCAGGCTAAAATCATATTGCTGATATTTTAAGGAAAGAAAAGCAAAGCTAGCATTTTATTTTTTTTTTTAATGTCATCATTTAATTTCAAATAATATGACATTTCTTCTGCAGAACTTCCCTGGTACTTCTCTATGGCTTGGGGCAATTTCTGTTTCTATTTCATTTGTTAAGACTTGAAAGGTTTGAATAAGCTAAGAATTTTCTATTTTGGAATACGACTGAAAGGAGTCGGCCTAATAAACTGATCTTTGGGGGAAAGTCTGTTAAAATCCCTTAGTCGACAGAGTCAACAGAGGAGCAATGTATCTAAATGCTTACAACATAATAACTAAAAGAAAACCACTTGTCTCCAAACTCACATCAACTCTTAAGCATAAATTAACATGTCTTGGATTACAAATACCTGTTTGCTTTGGCCACTATTGACAGTAATTATTGTCCTTACTCATCAGTGTAATGCATGCAGACAAGGCTTGCTGTCCACAGAATCAGTTGTGATCAGCCTTTAGATTCAGAGTATATTCTTTGGATAAATTAGGAGTGAATAATTGGGCTCAACTACTAGCACTGGCTACAGGAGATTTATTAGACTGTATTTTAAAGTTTCTAAAGAATGTAGGCTGTAAATAAAGTATCCCAGGGTCTACTTTCTCTCCATAATGGATGATCAACTAAATTTCCTGCTGCCAAGCATTATTCCTATACTATATCAGAATTGTTTGACATCAACTGAGGAAGAACATTTATTCAAAGATCAAAAGAAAAACAAGATTGTATAATTATAATAAGTCTATGTGTCACATATATAGTTCTACATTCATCATTTAAAATGCCCAGCTACATACTTCACATCTATTGAAAACACTTGATGAGCACCAGAGAGAAGGAACCATGACATCAAACAATTGACAATGTTCTCCTTGAGCATTTTGAGTAAGAATTCATTTATAACTGGCACATCCAGCATGCAAGCTACACGCAACCCTGGACAGCTAGTAACATGGACGCACAAGACCATACACTTTTAACATTATGTTATTTAAGCAATATTTTTTGTGAGTCAATTGTGTGTAGCTTGAGCACGGACAAAGGAATGCTGTGGAGAGGAGGGCAGTGTAGCGTTAAATCCTTCTCTCTCATCTACCACACACAGTCAAATTGAAACTTGTGTATTACACATTGCATTTTGCCATGCAGTGGCACAGTGATTACCAATAACAATATTTCAACATACTAAACATGTGTATGTGTCTGTGAAGACAGGCATTTTCTTTCAATTGAGCAGATATGCAAGTTTTCTTATTTAAAACAAGCCCTAGTTTAATAATTATTTCATAAAGTAATTTCGTAAGTTAACACATTCACTGCGGAAGAAATATCT
This sequence comes from Perdix hodgsoniae, assembly GCA_035772895.1. NCBI lineage: Eukaryota > Metazoa > Chordata > Aves > Galliformes > Phasianidae > Perdix > Perdix hodgsoniae. The sequence goes on along the minus strand of JAPSGF010000009.1, from coordinate 8,203,300 downwards.
ACAATACTTACGCTGTGCTGACCAACTTTGTAATTTTCAACATTTCAAAAAAGCTCAATAAAAGCATAAAATTATTAAAAACATTACAAGCTAATTTTGCAATATGTATTTAATAGCTTTTCTGCTTTCCTGACCATGTATAGGGAATCTGAAAACAGGTTTCAAGATTTATGAAAAAAGTCAATTTTTACATATTTGCAATGCCATTTTCAGTCACAATACGTTTAACTTGTTAAATTTAATGTATAGAGTTGGAATCAGACATTCAACTCAAAGAAAAAAGCTGATCATCTCTCTACTAGACTATTATAAGACATATTTCACCAGAGGAAAAAATACCTCTTGCTTTAAAGTCATACCTTATTGATGTCATGGCTTTTTTGGCAGAACATACATTTGTGAACAACTGTTTTCAAGGATGAAGTACAGGCAGAGTAAAATTTCATTAAAAAATCTGATGAATACCATGAGATCTCATTAAGTATTTTAACCACTTGCATCAAAGGAGATACTGATGCATTAGTTTCAAGGAAAAAAACCATACACAGTGGTTAAATATCCTACCAGCTCTTTGTTTTTCTTGCTCTTTTTTTTTTTTTTTTGTTTAATAAAAAATATTTTTAAAAGTTGTTATCTGATGTATAATCAACTATATCATATATTTTATATGCTGCCCAAGACAGTTCCATTTCACTCAGTGCAGCTCAGGCAAGCAAAAACTTAGACACCCAAGTTCAGCTTCATCAGACTTAAGAATCATTCAGTCTGGCATTTTCAAATGTGAAAGTACTAGGGTGTTTTATTCTTTATTATCATTTATTCGCACTTTTAAGATATGCTTTAATTGAAGTATGCATTGACTGTACCTGTTTGCAGTGGCGCAAAAAGAGTATCTGATTGTAGATAATGTTTATAATCAAGCACAGCATTGTATAATTAGCTATTAAGAATTGAATATGCAGATGAAATTATAATTTAAAAATATCAGGGATGCTCTTTCCTCGTGAAGTTATGTGCCTTATGTGTTTTTCTTATAAATACTTCATGAATAGCTTGGCTTCTGTCTTGTTTTCACAACACTTTCTACTATAAATGGAAATATAGTTATATTCAGTTCCCCTTCAATCACATATGTTTGGCCAGTTCACAGAAATTAGATTAGGGAAAGACGAGGTCAGTCTTCATCTTCATCGATGTTGGGAATTGCATTTTGTGGAGTGTTGGCAAGTCTAGTTTTCAACAGCTCCAGTTATCAGAATTTCAGATTTTCTCTTGGAAGATTTTTCTGCAACCTAATAAATCACACTGTCTCACTTATGCTTAAGAAATGGCTCACCACAAGAACTTTGCTTCATTTATTTTGGATCTATCCCAAACTAATGGATTATATGAAGAAAAGAAACGTTTGTCTTCGATGAAATGAGCTTGTTAAATCGAAGATGCAAATGGCACCAGAACACACTCAAATTGCAGTATTCAGGCATCTTTTCAGAGGATGTTTATTTAGTGTTCTTTATTTCAGGTGTTCCACTGATCAGAGCCTATATTCTTCAGAAAACCACATTTAAGTTCAATCATGTTTAAAACTACACTTTGCTACCTTGGCCATCGTTAAAAATAGAGATCTTCCTAGCACTCCTTCTTTGTATAGATACTTAATGTAGAGCCTTAAGTGTCATCTTATTTTGACAGAAGCTGCCTTTGGAAGTTGAAAATTTTGTTCTTATCTCCTTTTATCTGGCTTGCCCATATCACTATTATAAACAATGTAAAGACTGTGAGGTAGAAAATGTTGTCTTTTAAATATTTTAAATATTTTAAATATTTTTGTTTCCTTCTAAGATTGACATGTACTGCCATTTATTTCTTTTTATTATTACATCAGAATTTAAAGCTACTATTATGCTTAAAATCCCTTGTTTTATTGCATTTAGTAAAACGTTAGAGTCTAAAATGTGTCATAGTAATCTTTGGCTCTTTAAGTAGATAGATGACTTAGTATAATGATGATGCATTAAACAATGGGCTTGACAGTCCTTTGCTTTAGCATATATGAATTGCTGGTTCATCATAATTTTGAAAGAAAGTAAAAAATGTTAAAATTTACATCTAGGGAACAGGAGACAGTTTTGGAATAGTTTTTGTATGGATAGCAGAAAAATCCATTTTCAAAATAAGGCTCTTAGAATATTTAAGTCATTCCACAGTTGAAATGGTCCTTGTGTGCTGCTGATCTGCTTCTAAAATTCATCTGATGAAGAAAACAGTTCATCTCTTTAATTGGAATAGCATGGTGATCTGGTAGTGCAATATAATCACTCTGGTAAAGAAAGAATGAGATCATAGTGGAAAGATTTTGTCTCATCAAGAAACAGCAGGCTTTATTCTTCCTTTCATTTGTAAGAAAGTAGTCATATGCAATATTCATTACAAGAATGTCTGTTCTGTAACTATTGGTGGTCTTACAACAGGAGAAAAATAAACAACAGAAAATTACATTAGATTTGAAATGTGTTACCTGATCGTTTTTAGCTGAAATCTGTCCTCATGTTTTAGCTGTTGTCCAATTTGAGGTCCTAAGCAAGTAAAAATGCCGTGCAGTCAATGTTTTAGATTTTTTGAAAAGTTTATAAAGTTATATATGTTTGCTATTACTGTGAGCACATAGACAATCTATAACCATCCCCATATGCAGCAGTATAAAGGGATTGGTAAGCTAGTACAGACAGAGCTCAACTTGAGTAGAATTAAAGCAATCAATCGAAGTATACTTTTACTTGGCTATGCCTGTACCCATAGGAAGATCATCAGGATCTTCTACAACCTGAACATCTCTTTGAATCCTCTTCCAGTTTCTTCATTCTCTGCCTGCATTACTGGCCAGTAAGACCATCCTTTGATACATAGCAACAAAGCTATACTGTCTTCCATGACAAACTTCATCTTTGTCATACTTGCTTTCATTGCCTGCTTTGACTTTTTTGCTAAACTTCATAGTCTTGGCTAAATTTAGAAAGTTGCAGAGGGTAGTTTTCCATTTCCATTAAGTAGCTTTGAAATTCCAAATGCTTTCTCCTACATTAATTAACAGTACAATCACTACAGATTTCTGAGAATTTCCCATATCTCTCCAAACTGTCCCTCCAATGCTATGCCTTTAAAAAAAAAAAAAAAGAGAGAGAGAAAGAAAGAAATGTCCATGGAAACCTTCACTTCCTTGGCAGTACTCAGATTCCAGCCTGGAAACTGGCATTCCTCATTTATCATCTATTCCTCTTCATTTTGCCTGTATATCTGCATATAATAGCAAACAAAATGTACCATATGAAAGTTGAATTTTCGTTAATAGAAGTGAGTAAAGCATAGTCTTGCAAAGTAAAATTATTATAATTTTTTTGTTGTTATCTTACATGATGCAACAAATATTTTCATATTCTCATGAGTATGTATGAATGTTTTCTAGTTCTCATTCATAACTATCTGACTTTCTAAACTATACTGCTGGCAGATCGTAGCATAAATATCAGGCTTTTTCTTTTTTTTCCTTTCCAGTCAACTTCAGCATTAGTCTTGTAATTTTATTAGCTGCATAGTTAGCACAATTCATCACTGACATTTAGCCTACCTTTTATGTATTTTCTATACTTTCTTTATGCTGTTGGTTATGGTCTAGAAACTTTTCACCTTGTTTTGTTTTGTGGATGTCAGTGGCACAGCTCATTAGAAACAAGTTGTATTCAGTTGCATTTCCAAAATTTCACAAGTCAGAAAACATGTTTTTATACATTTATACACCTGTAAAAATGTATAATCACTGCCCATTAGGCCTTTGGATAATGCCATACGTAAGTCAGAATGTTTCACCGACTTTACTGCTGTTAGGATGGAATCTTAATTTACTGAAGAGAGAGGAACAATTACACATATCAGATTTAAGCTTAAAATACTGCTGGTTTTGATAGAGTGTAGATAGAATCAACTTATTTCTCTAAGTAATGCCAGTGATACCACTGAAGAAATCAAAACTCTTTTTACATTACATAACAGATTAAAAGTGCCAGTATACTTTAGAGAGAGGGTGTTCTTCCCTTAAAGTAGTAATATTCTATTATTTAAATTCAGTTTTAAGTTCTTATATCAATATGCTGTATAGTTTTGGACAATTACCAAAAGTATATGACATTCTTTCTTATTTATTTAGCAGATCTCATGACTAACCGGTTTATATGTATGCAGACATAGAAATACTCAACGGGACAGTCAAGTAGGAAATGTCAACTTCTTAAAAAACAACCAATCTTCATTTTAAGAAAATCTGGCTGTCAATACAAGAAACGTATGTAATGTAAAAAAGAAAGGAAATTGTTGATTGTGATAGGACTCAGAGAACTCGCAGTACTGAAGTAACAGAAGCTCATGTAAAGGGATGTAGTTTACCCAGACTTCAGCAAAGCCTTTGATGCTGTCTCCCACATTATTCTTCTGGAGAAGCCAACAGCCCGTTACTTAGACAGATACACTGTTTGCTGGATAAAGAACTGCTGAATGGCCAGGCCCAGAGACTGGTGGTAAATGGAGTCATGTCCAGCTGGCAACCGGTCACAAGTGGTGTTCCACAGGGTTGATACTGGGGCCTGTTCTGTTCCATATCTTTACCAATGACCTGGATGAGGGCATTGAGTGCACCCTCAGTAAGTTTACAGGTGACGCTAAATTGGCAGGAAGCATTGATCTGCCTAGGGCTAGGAAGGCCCTACAGAGTGATCTGGACAGGTTGGATAGCTGGGCTGAGGCCAGTGTGATGAAGTTCAACTAGTCCAAGCATCAAGTTCACACTTTGGCCACAACCCCAGGCAATGTAGGCTTGGAGCAGAGTGGTTGGAATACTATTGGCTCTTGGCTGAACATGAGTGTGCTTAGGTGGCCAGGAAGGGCAATGGCATCCTGGTTTATATCAGGAATAGTGTTGCCAGCAGGAGCAGGGAAGTGATCATCCCCCTTTACTCAGCACTGGTGAGGCTGTACCTTGAGTACTGTGTTCAGTTTTGGGCCCCTCACTACAGAAAGACATTGAGGCCCTGGAGTGTGTTCAGAAAAGGACAACAAAGCTGGTGAGGGATCTGGAGTACAAGTCTTATGAGGAGTGGCTGAGGGAGCTGAGATTGTTTAGTCTGGAGAAGAAGCTCAAGAATGACCCTATTGCTCTCTACAGCTACCTGAAAGAAGTTTCTGGTGAGATGGGAGAGTTGGTCAGAGATCTGGAGAGTTGGTCTCTTCTCCCACGTAACTAGCAATAGGGCTACACAGAATGGCTTCAAGTTGCACCAGGGAAAATTTGGGTTGGACGTTAGGAAGTGCTTCTCCAAGAGGGCAGTCAGGCACTGGAACAGGCTGCCCAGAGAGGCTGCCCTGGGAGGTGTTCAAGAAATGTTTAGATGTTGTACTGAGGGACATGGTTTAGTTGGAAATAGTGTTGATAGATGGATGGTTGGACTGGATAACCTCCTCTTGGAGGTCTTTTCCAACCTTGGTGATTCGATGATTCTGTGACTTCTAATTGTTCAAGGCCTTTCAGTGTTATTCCCATATTTCCTGAGGAATAAACTTTTCCATATTTTATGTTCAGTAAAATGTATTCAATGGAAGTGCAGGAATTATATCAAAAGCCTCTGTAAACAGTTGAGGTGAACAGTTAAGCCGGACATTAGGTCACATAGTAGAATATATTTTAGAATATAGGCATTTTTTAAAATCCCATTTATAATTTTTTTTCTAAAATGTCTCTTTCTTATGCTGATGTTATTTATTACTTCCATGAATTCTTGGAGTCATTTAGATGTGCAATCCTTTCAGCAATCTCAAGAAACAAATAGATATTGTCTTCATTCTTCAGGCAATTATGCTGGTTTATAGTGGGAAATGAGATTTCACAAGTCATTAGTTCCCATTATGCACATTAGAATGTTTCTAATATTCTAAACATGGAAAAGGATTAAACTGGTGGGATTCTGGCCCCAATTCCATCTCCTTTTGGCTTCATGGAGGTGTAAAAAGAATTAGTAGCAGACATGAGACAGCTTTAATTTACAGGACCAATCAGTCCCTGTATCTTGAAGCATGATGGAGGTAGTAAGTAAAAGCACTTTCTTCTCAGTTGATGAGTAGCAGTTGGTATGCCAAATCTAGACCTTCATGGCAGAGCTGAGATTATAGTTTAGGAGTTGCCGGCTCCCTAGATAGTGTCATAAAGTTATATAAGGTGATTTTAAGCATATTTTCACTTGTAAAAGTTTTGTGGGCCAAATCTCTGCCTGATACTTTTTATTATAGATACAGAACTATGGAGTAATTTATAGCAACTGAGAATCTGGCCTTAAATGAAATTATATCAGTAAAGTAATTGCTCAGATAGTGTGTATCATGGAGCAGTCCTGGTCTTGGGAACTAAATTTCTCCAAACATGAAGATAGCCATGGTTATTTGTGAGCTGTAGGCTCTTTCCTGAATCTGAAATTACTTATGCTATTCATGTCAGATATTGGCATCTCTTCAGCTCCCCTGGTTGCCTGAAAACATAGATAAAAGAGTATAGGTAAAAGAGGCATTATTTGTACTTAAAATATTAAATAAATATATTATTTCACAAATATCAATTGTTGCTCCTAATAATCCAAATTATAGCAGTCTTTCTATTCAGTCCAATAAAAGATTTTTTTTTCCTGACACTAATACTTCTTTTTATTCTTATTATATTATTATATATTATAATATATAAAATATATAATTATTTTATATAATATAATATATAAAATATAATACATTATACATAATAATATATTATATTATTACTTTTACTATTTTTGCATTGTGCTTTGAGAAGAATAAGAAACTTTATTTTTCCCCCCAGTTATATTTAATTATTTATACTATCTTAATCACCTTAAGCTTTAGTCCTAGGTAAAGGTTAAGATGCTTTCCAATATTGCAAATCTAATTTGCTACCACTAACATGGGAATGCCTCATATTTTTCATTTGCTATGTAGTACACACCAGAAGATTTTATCGAATATGACTATGAGTATGGGGATGCAGATTATAAAGAAACTGAGTCTGTAACAGAGGGACCCCCACTGTTTGAAGAGACAATAGCACAAACAGAGGTAACAGAATCTGATCTGTTTGTTGTGTAGTGTCCGGCTGTCCTCTACCATGTGGTTTGTCAATTTGTGTCATCTGTATGTAAACTTAATGTTTTTACTCATTTCTTTTCTCTTCAGCTTTAACACTTTTACTTAGCTATGGAAGGCCTCACAACTGACAGCATTCATCTCACATTCGTATAAACTTCTTTCATTCATTCATTCACTTTCTTTTCATTTTATTTATGTTTTCCCATTCCATCTTTCATAACATTTGCAGAAAAAGAAAGCCTTGGTCAAAAAGAAGAAGAGGACAGTGGCCACTAGCTCAAAGGACAAACCCCAAAAGGCCACAACAAAAAAATCTGAAAAATATGCATCCAAGAAGAAGAAAAGTTATCAAGCAGCAACAAAAGACAAACTAGGGGTAAAGGTAGCAAAGAAAAAATCAAGATCTTTCCCAGGCCAAGACTGGAAGATCTCTGATAATGAGAAAAAAATAGACCTAACCCCACCAGATGAATATCTGGCTTATAACATAACCTGAATAAAAGCGATATCTCTTGATTTTTCCTACAGGACTTTTTAAATAATGTGCTTTTTCTTTAATACTAGGCAAACATTGTTGATGAATTTCAAGAATATAACATAGCTGAAAATGACTACGGACCCCAGACAGAAGCTCCCTCCAGAACTACTGAAGCCAATGAGGTAATGAGAATGCTTGAGAAAATTATAGGTAAATATACTTACCTATCAGGTGTCAATAAACCAAAAGAACACACTGTTAAAGGAAGAATATCAGTCTGTGAAGATATATGTATATGTAATAGTGATTAATAGTGATTAATAAATATGATTAGTAAAATTTTATGGTTTCTCAGCCAATATCAGAACCTAGTATTTTCCTGGGCAAAGCTCCCCTTGGTTCTACGATCTGCTGAACTCATGCAAAGTTTATGATTCTGAAAATCATTCATTGATTCATTCTGTGGGAATGCAGGGTTGTTGCATTCAGTGTGGATATGAATGGGGTTATGTCTAGTATAAATTAGGTTAAATAGTAGACACAGTCCTCCTGCTGTAATTGGAAGTGTACTTTCTAATTTTTTGTGTCGCTTTTAAGATGCACCATAAAGCAAGCCTAACTAAAGAAAAGAACAAATGCAAACACAGCAACGTATTGAGGTTGAGTCAGAAAACAAAGCCTCCTTTTAATAGTTCTTCAGCCAACAAAATTATTAGTATAAACAGAGTATAAACTCTGTTTTCAGAAATCCACAATGACAAGCCTAAGCATTATTTTTTTAACATTACTACACCTAAAAGGCAGTGTTGATTAATATATCTGCATATTAATTAACACTAGTTTTAGAAAAAAGATGACTGGTTAAAGGAAATGTCATTTTTCTTTTACATATTGTTTGTAAATGAAAATATGTTGCTTATAAGATGTACAAAACTGACCCCTGAAATTCCAAGGTATTTTGTCTTTATGTTGTGGATAGTTTTTGTTCAGCACTTTCTTTGATTTAAAGAGCAAAATGAAAGAGAGAGAGAATCCCCATTGGTTTTCCTGGTTTCCTCTTATGTATCTTGGTAAACATGAATTAAAAGATACTTTACTTATTGTAGTGTAAAATGTTCTTGTATTAAGTCTCATGTTTACCTCTCATATGTTAATAGATAGAGGAATATGGAATTATGCTTCTTCTTGGGCAAGAATAGGCTAATTGTACACTAATACAATTGTAATGAGATAGATCCAAAGCACAAAATTATGTCTTTAATGAGAATAGTTCAGCTTAAGGGCATAATCTGGCTAAGAATTAGCTCAGAGCTCCAGTGTTTACTCTGCTATATGGGAAAAATCATAGTCCTGTAGCTAATGGAATTAGACAACTGTCAAATTAGAATCTGGCCTTTATTTTAATTGTACTATATTTTAATGACTCTGGATGTTGATTAGCTTCTTAATATATATTTTTAAGATCATAGTAGTTCATCTCTGGAATAACCATCTCATATTAGCATTATCTTAACTTTGATTCATTTCAAAACTATCCTTTCAAGAGATTTTTGTTACAGAATAAAGCAATTCTTTTTCTACAAATAGTTTTGTACATCTTGGATATAGCATCCTTATAAGCATGCTTATAAGTTGGTTGCTTGGTTTGACACTTTGCATAATCGAAGTTGGAAGCTACAAGCAATGTTGAACTTTAAGAAATGTTAAAATTAATCTGAGTTTTGCAGGTGGAACTTGACTCAACAAAAAATATGTTTAAAGTGACATGACAGACACATCTCTAGTGATAAATTAACTGCAAATCATGGAAAAAGGAAAAGAAACGTTTAGCTTGGCACTGGGATTTATAGATGTAAGATAGTGATGGTGGCTGGGTTTAGCAAAAGTGGTGCTTGCACGGTCTGCACATTGTTATTGTACACAAGCCTGAATTTATTCACTGATTGTTACAATACATGTGTTATCTCTGAATATATTCACTGTTCACTACTGTGTATATGTTCACTCATGAATACCTATGTGTGAAACCAAGCAGAGAAACTTAGCTATATTTGGCACTAATGTAATATTAAGCAAGCATCACACATAACAGATTGGGTATATTGAATTCAGAGGTTTTGGAAATTAAAAGAAAATAAAGTATGAAAGCATTTCTGCTTTGTATAACGTATACAAAGATCTTTTAATTACTCTGAAAGACTGGAGTTCCATTCCTTCAGACTCTAATTAAAAGACAATGTGCTGTAGTTCTACTGTTTCTTCTTCTTTTTGGCAAGTCATCACTGTGGTTGAGCATATGCCTATATTGCTTTACTAACATTAACTCACATATTCCTCCTATTCCCAAATCTTTGCTACTGATATGAATAGCAAAATCCTGTTGAAGAAGTATTTGCTGAAGAATACATAACTGGAGAGGATTATGATAAAAAAACTGAGGAAACTGAATATGGAAGCAGAGGAGTAGACCTCAGTGAATCTGATCTTCTGGTAGATGGAGATTTAGGCGAATATGATTTTTATGAATATAAAGAATATGAAGAGAAACCGACTGATTCTACTAATGAGGAGTTTGGTCCAGGTGTTCCTGCAGAGACTGATATCACAGAAACAAGCGTAAGTTATTTGAAGGCATAATGCAGATTAATTTAACTTAGCAATACTTTTATATTTACATATTCTCATAACTCTAAAGAGCCTGATATAGACCTCATTGTACATATAAGGTGTATTCACACTACCTTTTATAGGCTGTGGATCAAACTCGTCCACTTGTTCAAGTAATCCTGAATTTTTATTTTATTATATGCAGGTTTTTGGTCACTTCTGATGAAGGGAGTAAGGGGCGGATTGAAGTTGGGAGGAAAATAGAAGAGAGATTTGGAATTTCAAGAATAAATGATAAAAATGAACACAGATTTTTAAATCTTTATAAACTAGAGCTAAAGCTGGAAAGTTTTAAATCAGGTGCAAGAACTAAAATCAGTATTGTTATATGATTACATTAACAAGTTGAACTGTATGCAAGTACTTAGTATAATATGGCCTCTACTACTTTCCAAGGATAAAAACAAATGAGTCAAAAGGTAGAGTTCTGAACTAATTTATGAAAATAAGCTTAGTCAACAGTGACAGTTTTAAGACCTTGCAGAAGTGATTTAAAATCTCAGTATGTGTAAAGGAGGATAGGATGTCATGGTGGGTCCTGTGAATTATTTTGTTTTTTTTCTGTGTTTTAGAACTCTCTTTCCCTCTGACTTAAACACAGGCTTAAAGGAAGGCTTTAATTTTCCCTTGGTTGTGCCAGGATCCTCATTTACCAGTTTACCAGACTGTAGAACCTGCAGAGAAAACTAACGTGACTGAGACGAGAAGCGGAACTAGTTCCAACTTGAAGAATTTTCTTAGCTCAGTCTTTATTCTATCCTCACAAACTTGAAATTTCAGTTTACAAAGAATTCAAGAAATAAAAGCAAATGCTGTGAGATTGCTTTTCTCTGCCAATCTTGAAATCCATGCTTCTGTATTTCATTTATCACTCCTTTCTAAACTCAGTTGAGGTCATTGTATTTTTTTAATGATCTTTATCTTGCAATGAGATACAAGCTTACTTTTCTCCTTCTAGTACACATGGGAACACTGTGTTAGAATGACACAGAAAAGGTCAGATTATCTACAAAGGAAAGAGCCCATAAGGCATCATTTGCATTAAGCAAATGGCTCTCTAGACTCTATTCCCTGGTATAAATTTCACCTTAAAATGCCTTGCTCCAAAACTGAAGGATTCAGGAAGCTTGAATTGGAACCTAGGCTCTAGCTTGTGCCAGTTTTATTAATACTTTCACCTGCTGAACTAAAGGTATCATATAATTTTCTTTTGACATATGGATGTATTTAAAGCAAGTTAAGTTTTAACTTTGATCAAAAAGGCAAGGTGAAAAGTACTCAGTACCTGGAAACTTTCAAGAAAGGGGCAATTTTTACAATATGTGCTCAGTGTCCTTTTTTTTACAATCAATTGTGTGAATATAATCAAGCTTAATTATCTGTACCACTTACTGCTTGATTTATATTGTACACTGTACAGAACTATTGTACAGTGAAATTTGTAATTTCATAGATCAGTATTAAATGCACAAGCAATCAATATGTACCTCTGTTTTTCCTTTCCAGATTAACTCATATTAAAATACTGTAGCATTATCTTCAGAGTCATTTGATATATTCAAATCTCCAGCTTCTTTAGCATAAACATGGAATCATTCTACTGAAAGCAAAAAATTCTCATCTGACAAGCGCTGGATTTAACTTCTAGTTTGCAGTTTATATATTGCCAATCAAGTGAGGTAGTTCTGAAGAAAAACATGTATTTCATAGATTGAATAAAAACATTTCTTCCTTTGCTTTGAAACTTGAATCTGTGTTCTGCCATTAGCATGTGTTATAAACCTGTTGTTTTAGGTCATGCTGTTGTCTCAGTTCTGAACCTAAAACTTTCCATAGAACTGATCTTAAAAGAATTTTGCAGTTATGTTAGTTATGATAGTTAAAAGCATAATTAGCTATACATTAAACATTATTTAATGTTTGCAGTGCCATTTAATTCTTCTCCCACTTAAGCCATGTAATCAGACTCAGACTAATTTATTTTCATTCATTAGATGACTAAAGAATGGAATTAAATACTTGAAGCGTACTGTCCATATAGGGCTGGGGAATCTCTAATTGCTTACCTCAGAAGACTATGAAAATAGTTGCTAATTCCTGAGAATGTGTCCATTCAAATATGAAAAGAAAGAACTTTGTGACATGCGTGCAGAAATCTTGGATTCCAAAGTCCTAATGCTAACCATGGTATGCAAACTATTGAATCCCATTGGAACACTAATTTTACTTCCACAAATTGATGATATACTGTGATTTCAAAAGTGTTTGTGCAATTTTTGCATTAAACATTTTTGATTGATGTGTGTACCTATGATATATTTTTCATAGCACAGTACAGTTCCAGCTTTAGCTTTCAGTTACCAGTTGTTGCAGTTCTTTATTGTGCCAGGTCCTTAGGCCTTCTACTTATATTCATTCTGGGGGCTGTTTTTATTGGTCAGGTGACTCAGCATGGGGCTTATGGAGAAAAAGGACAAAAGGGAGAACCAGCTGTGATTGAACCCGTAAGTACAGACGTGGGTGAGTTGCACACTGTTGATAAATCGTTTTCAAACTACGTCATTCATGATACAATGACAGTAACCTTATCCGTGATCTCTGAAACAATCACCTGCAGTGTGGACTGTGTAAAGGTGGCAAAAGACAGTAGCCTGTTCAGCCTTCTCTTACTGTTTCACAAGAGACTACCACATACCACCTAAAACAAGGAGAATCTTCTTGTCTAGAGATAAACGGAGCGTAGATCTGCTCTTCAGGGCAATTAGTGTAACTGCTGCTTGGACAAACGTGCAGGGATAGCTTCCAACCTCCAGCTCAGGTAACACTGTAAGTACAGGTTTCAGCATGGGCTGGCAAGTCCGCCTAAGAGCCTAAATAAATGCTTGAATGTTTAACCCATGAAGGTAATAACTGAAGGTATAATTAAATACTTCTTTCAAAGGTTATAACTTGGTCATAATTGCAGTAAAGGAGCAGTAGCCTACATATTTCTTCTCATCTTTAAGCAGTGTGGTAATTTGACTTTTGTATCAGGATGTTATACTATTGGATGATGGTTATAAAATAAAATATACCTGGATTTTAAAAAGGATTATATGAAAATATTCTATTTTTTAATATGTGACAAGAGTTCAGTGTTGGTGTGGTTCATTCTCTCAGAATTTTCAATATATTAAAAAAATATATGTTATTCTGAATCTAGCACTCTAAGATCCCTGTAGCTAAAGTCTTTCTGAGTTTTAAGTAAAAGAACAATTCAGATTCCAATTCTAGTAAACGACCTATGGAGATCTCAACATAAATCCTAAAAAAGAAGTCAAAATAGGTTTAAGACATCTTGCAGCAGCTGAATTTAAAGTCCATTCCTTCTGTTAATTATTTTTTTTAATTGAAAACTTGTAGGACAAAAAAGTAAGACATCTCACAAACTTATTCAACAAAATTCTATATTCTTACACTATATGGAAAGAATATCCTATGAAAAGTTTGTCATAAACCTAAGAAATATTAGTTTTAATTGTTCAGCTAGAAAAATTTTTGTATCTTTGTCCAAGATGTGACCAGTTAGTATCTTTTTTCCTCCCCACAACAGGGTATGCTCATTGAAGGACCGCCAGGACCAAGAGGACCTGCTGTATGTAGATTAATTACAATTTCTTTTTATTGCCATTGTGTTTTGGTATTCCTGAGTTAAAACAAACTTGATCTTATCATAGTTCGCAGGGGATGTATTGGACTTAGTATTTTAAGAAGGAAGTAAATAAGGGTCATGTCTAGCATTTTCAGTGAGAGCATGCTGCAAGCTGAGAGCATGTGAAAATCAAATACTTCCAAGTATTAATTAGAAATCTTCATAAGAAAAAAAAAAAAGTTATGCACTAATATATGCAATTTTCTCAAAATATGTGTCCAACGTAACTTTCAAAAAAAAAAAAATTCAAAAACATTCTGTGAGCCATCATTCAACATAATAATTTGTCATTCATTTTCCATAGGGTCTTACAGGTCCCCCAGGTTTACAAGGCCCTGTTGGTCCTCCAGGTGACCCTGGTGAAAGGGTAAGTCAACATACAGATTATCCTGGTATTCATGGTATGTCTTGCATTAATTATACAAGAGCAAGTGTGTTAGATCTGATCTGAAAAACAGCTTAAGAAAAATCATTGGAACTGAGGCTGATTTACTCAGCTGAGTACATCAACTGAAAAATTGGATAAATATTTAATTAATGGTAGAAATATCTTCTATCTGAAAGTGGAAAAGAATAAAGTTCTAGTTTGCCTGTATGTCTGTGTACATTTTAATGTAAATAATTTTTAAAAAGAAAAAAGGAGTAGGTTAAAATATCTTGTATGCATCTTGAAAATATCACTATGAACTCAGCCATAAAATGTAGAGATGCAGAGAAAAATAATGTCATTATTTTACAGAATTTGTGAGTGCAAGGTGCTAAGATGCATTTGCCTCAATAAATAGATAATAGTAAAAACAGCACTTCACCTTGATAAAAAACCAGCATACACTCTTATTTCACATTAACTGTATTTTGATTAGTAGATTAGTAGATTAACTGTATTTTGAAATCTTATTTATTTTGGAATCTAAACTGATAAAATTGGAATTTTAACACATTAAAATGGAATAAATGCATATAATACTCAGGTTTTAACCTAACTGTTCACTAAGTTGCTTATAAGAAAATTCTTGAATAAACACATCAAGGTCCTGCCATGGAACAGACTTCATTTCTTGTATTAAAAAAAGATGAATTACAAAGAGATAACTGTAGGAGTTAGTTACCAAACCATCTAGAACAATGCAGATGTTTGCAACTAGATTCTGCTTTCAGATTCAATCCTAGTGAAGTAATGTGCCTGACTTCAATATATGTGTAGGCACATATGTTTTTTTTTCTTATAAAACAATCAGTGTACATAAACAAAGACTGTCGCTCTTTCTATAACTATTCTGACTAGTTTTCATCTTAGGTTAAAAAGCTAGAAAAGTAACATTGCCTCTCCAGGAAAGGAACACTGTTTAAGTAAAAAATGCCTATGGTTCTTCAGCTGTTGTAATTAAAGCTGTTTTTTAACATTAACTCTGAAATGCCCAGATATATAATGCTTCTTTCTAATTATGACAATATCATGTTATTCAATACTTTTTAATTGGCAATAATTTTCTATTTATAGTCTACCTATAGTATGCCATTAATAAGGATTTGTTCTGTGATGTTCCAGACTTTTTTGGAGAAAGAGCTAAAAATCACAGATTATTGATCATAATTCCCTGAGAGAGGAAAAAAGACCATATTTTTTAGGATCAGCTTTCCCATTGTTTTCTTCAACTCTTGTGTGCCAAAAGGAATCACTTAAGTCAGTTAGATGTTTGTTGATCTGTCATTGCAACCCTGCAGAGTCATTCTGGTGAATGTATATTTTTTTTCTCAAACATGCAGTATGCAAATGAGCATTCATAACACAGGTCCTTCGTGTCCTTGACAGCTTCATCTAGTAAAACTGCAGCCTGCAAACTGCTGAGACAAAAGATGCAATTTGATAAATCAGTTGTCACAACAGTGGTGTTAATCAGTGTAGCATTGCCTGTTGGCAACCGTAAGAATTGTGTACACACTGGTATATTTTTTCAACTCTAGATTACACCAAAAATGTAGCTCTTTTTAAATGGGTACAGAAGAGAGAATTCATGAAAATGGATTCCAAGTCATAACTGTAGGACTTATGTAGCCATTCAAAATTAAACATATTCAAATTTTTTTAAAGAAAATCATAAGTTTTAGTTTTCTATGTATCAGATTAAATAAACACTGGAACACCTCAAGTCAGCCTAACCTATGAAATCTAGGTTCTCCTCACATCATTTTTAAAACAATTAGTGTGGTAATTAGAGATAATAGTTTTCTTCCCTATTGCTGAATGTTTTCCCCAAGCCTACTTCTTTAGCTACCACAATAACATTCCCAGAGTGCCTCATTATGAATACAAGCTTAAGTGACTCAAAAAGTTTTCCATAAATAACTGTCCTTTTATTCGCATCTCTTTTTCTGTCATCCCTGTATTCTCCCAGGGTCCACCTGGTCGTCCTGGTCTCCCTGGTGCTGATGGTTTAGCAGGTCCCCCAGGTACCATGTTAATGCTGCCGGTAAGTTGCATTATGGTTCTAGAGTAGTGAGACTCTGAAAAGATAGTGTTTCAATAAATGTAAAGGTACTCACTTTTTCATCTGATTTTGTCTTTGGAATGAGAGATGGTAGAGTTTCTTGTATGGTTTAATCATTTGGAGGTCATCTGTTGGTTTTTCTTTTCAGACAAAACATAGGCATTAGCTCCTGCACGGCTGCCTGATTAGAACCTACATGACTATATTGCATATGCTAAAATGGTCCTTATTTTTTCAACGGTAGCTACTGTCTGATACATATTTCCCAAACAAGGAATTTGCTGTTCCACAAAGGCAGGCATGTGTGCTTTCAAATCTCCTTCACTTGGAGAGTTTTAAACATTCTTTGCCTAAAATTGGACTTCACTGTCCTCTTTGAAAAGTCAGTGCATCCTTTGAATAGAAATAGATGCACATAGCCAGCTCTACTCCCACTGGAATTTAAGCAAAACACCATCTGTTTTAGCAGGTGGAAGGACAAGTTCAAAGCTCTCAAAAGTGTCTTGCAGCTTTTTAGTATGAGATGTATTCTGCATGGAAGTTATTATTCCAGAGTGTGTATATTTGAAAGATTTGATGAGTAATAACATACCAGAGTAATAGTAAAGCAATTGTATTTCTGTGAGATTATCTTTGTAAAAAGGCTCAGAGCCTCCATTCTGTTCCAAGAGGCAAGACTCCATCAGTATCAATGAGGAAAGGATGGTTTTAAGTTTATTTTTTATTTAAGAAACAATCAAGGAAAGATTATTAAAGAAAGGTAGTGTTTTTTATCTTATGCTTGTGCTAGTGTTTTGTTATCACAGTTGGCTGTATAACAGAAATATTTAATGCCTGATAATTAATTGGTGAAAAAATACCACTTGAATATTATTCCCAAATCATTCTTCCAACTGTAATTGCTGTGCCAGAAGAGGCTGATTCACCACTTTGTTCCATTAGAAGTAGTAAGTGTGGACTAATACTATACCTATCAGTCAATTTATAAAATATCACAAGCCCTTGTTTAAGACATTAATCAGTCTGAGCTCAAGTATTCTTCCAAGGTAAAAGAGAAGTTTCTTAGGAAGAATTTCTTAATTGGTTTCAGTTGTTCTGAATTCTGTCCTAGTAGTTTAACCAACATCCAGACTTCTTTACCATTTTCATTTACCATCTTATTTTCAGGACATCATATTGTTTCTGAATCTGTGGCTCAGGTTGATCTTTGCTAACTATTTGAAATATGCTGCTATTCTACTGCATTTTCTAAACATTCAGTGGAGAAAATGGTATCCTCCAGGTCTAGTTCCAGCTGCAATGAGGTGATATAGCTTTTTTCTAAAAATCAGGTGTTTAAATATTTAATCATACAAAATGAGGATAGATGTTTTGAAATATAAAATGTCACTTTTAGCAGATTTCCAAGTTAATGAGCACTTCTTGGGAGTTTTATCACTCTGGACAGTGTTGCTGTCATCACTATTATAGTCGTAATTCTCATTCCTAATTGCTTATTCTCCCTCAGCCACTTACAGGCTCCACTGAGAGCCGCTATCCTTTTATTACAGATGACCTGCTGACCAGCTTGAGACCCATTCTGGTGTAAAGGAGTAAACAGCAGAATTAAAATCTGGCAGTAGCTACACTATCCTTTCCCAGAGATAGATTCTTAGTCCTAAAGGGCATGTAGGAGAGGCCTTTGTGAGGTTCTTTGTTATCATGTGTGGGGCTTGAATTCATAAAAATAGGTTCACTTTCAATGGATGCAAGATAACTAATTGCTTGGAACAATATTTTGAAAGTTGTGTTGATTCTGAATTATGTAGATGCCTGCAGAGCCATCTGGCTTCCTTTCAAATGGCAGCAAGCTTGATAGTTCCTTTCTCATATGAGAAGAGTCAGGTACTTATTTGCAGGGGCTTAAAGCAAGTAAGTTTTCCATCACTTTGCCAAAGAAAGCCTTTCATTCTGATCTTACTATGATTACAGAAGAAAAACTTCAGTTGCCATGCCAACTCTGGGCATAGGTAAACTGTACAAATAGGCTGCTGTGGGCTGCGAAAGATTCATTGCCCTGACATCCACTGTGCTCATGTCATACCTTTGGAAAACCATGCTACTTTTTGCAGCTCAGTGTCCCTCCAAAACTGCAAAGCTTCTACCAGCAGTTTCATGAACAATAACAGATTACATGTGCAGAGTATTCATTAGTTTATTTTGAAATTGTCAGAAATTACACAAAACTGTTTCCTCTTAGATACCAATTATCTTTTTCACATTGATCTCTGCCTTAAGTTAAATTTAATTTTTATGTAAATTACTAAAAATGCACTGTAAGTTAATTAACTTTGATACGTTTTAATTTTTAAAAAATACATTAAACAAAATATTTTCACTTTAGCAATTAGATTTGTTCTTCAGTTCTAAACTCTTACTCGTAATTCCTGGATCCAGTGGCCCCAGTCCCCAACTCAGCAGTCTGCTGAAGTTAATGGAATGAACTAAATACTGAGACTCAGTATCTTCAAAGCGGTGTACACGGTTGCAGTGAATAATAAGTGTGGTTTTCATTTTATAAACTCTGAATTCCATTTCTTGTTTTGATACCTGTAGTTCCGCTTTGGTGGAGATGGTGAGAAGGGCCCAACAATCTCAGCTCAGGAAGCTCAAGCACAAGCTATTCTTCAGCAAGCAAGGGTAAGCACAAGGAGCTTGCAAATAGAACTGCCACAAGAGTATAATTCCAAATGAAGTTCCATTTTATGACATTCGGAGTCTGAAGTAAACAGCTGTAAGCATCATTTCATAATGGTAGACATCCTTATGACAGAATACACTCACTACTGAGTGAGTGATGGGGCTTATTTGCTAGTGTATTGTGACGCTGTCTTAATCTGTATGCTGGGCTAGCAGCTTTTTCTTGGCACCTGATGCCTTGTTCTGTTTGTTTTCTCAGATTGCAATGAGAGGTCCACCTGGTCCCATGGGACTCACTGGAAGACCAGGTCCTGTGGTATGTAAGCAAAACATAGGCATGAATCTAAAAGCACTCTAATAAAAGTTCACTGATCTCACTCTGGCACTGCCTGCACCCCTGTACATGTTCTTATTGTATTTGAAAAGAGAGTGCTATAATTAAGGTCACAGTTTTTATTGTTATGCGAAGATTACAATGCAGGCTGAACATTAAATGAGTTTTTAATGTAGATTTTGGAATGTTTGGACACTGGTGGACTTAGGCTATGAAGCGGTCTTACATAACTAACTACATATGCCTCTACAGTCAGTAATCTCTGTGACAATATTTACAAAGTTTCTGGTAGCAAATATGAAACACTACAGAAGAATATACTAAACTAAGACTGTGCAGAATGGCTGAGGCTCACTATTTAAGCTGAATCTGGAAACTTCTTAAGATACATTATGTAGGCAATCAAAAATAACATTATTACTGAAATAATTGTTGCATTTTTTTACTTAAGACCTGAATTTGGCCTGTACTGCTAATACTGAATTATCTGGGAAATGACCCTGTGGGACCCTGAGGAGCCATGAAAGCTTGTATGTTTAAAGAAGTCTATACACAGAACACAAACAACAGTTTCTCTAAGGATATGTACGACAGCTTTCTGGTCACAAACAGGCTTGCTACTGTAATGCCTTTAGAGACTTTAAAAGGGCAATCAATGTCCAATGAAAGTACAAAAACAGATAGGAAGTTGAGCAAGCCAAAATCACCTGATTTATCTGCCAACTGCAATTTCCTCTTTTAGAAGATGGATATTTCAGATACAGTAGTCTACTAAATGGTGTTATTTAGCATTTAACATATTTTAAAAGCTATTATAAAGCATCTGTAGTCTGAAATAAAATAAGTGCTGTAGCCCAAATCATAAGCATTTTAGAAAAAAAACTGTTTTCCGAGTTCTCCCAGGTAACTATAATTATTCTCTGACATGGAGTGAAATTCTCTTTTAAAGATTGTATAGGATTAATTTGTCCATTTTGGTGGCACAGCTAGGTTGAAAAATATTTTGCCTCCTTAATTTGATCTATATGTGCTGTAATTTTTACTTCTATTGTCGTGATGATGATGGACACAAGGTGCAATGTTAGCATTTTCCATTACACCAGACAAGCTTCTAGCTGTAAAGTGGACAAGAACACAATTGTGCTATTGAGAAATTAAAACAAATGACCACTGAGGAACCAAGAGAAAAAGATAAAACAAGTTTACATATGGTTTATTGTGTAAAGAAAAAGTGATGCCAATTATGTGTCAATTACCATTGTAGTAGCTAGCATGTGCACAAAAAAGCAGGAGAAGTTTGAGGCTGCCTGATTTTTTCTGGAATGCAATAATCATTTCCTCTTAATTAGTTTCCTTCTATACATCCCTCTTGTAGAGATTTGGTCTTTTGAAGCTGTGGGATCACAGAGTAGGAAATATACTTCTCTTCTTTTGCAATTTTTTCCTTGAATGCAGTGCTTCTGCAGCAGCTCATTGCTGAACAGTGACAATCAAGTCCTTCCCTTCTATCCTTCTCTTTCTTTTCTCTATGCCCTACCATCCTCAGCGTTCACTGTCTAAGTTAAACTGTTAGTTTGGAAACAGAAGAGGCAGATATACAAACAACAGGAGTACTATCTTGCTGTTACCAACAGAAAATATTGGTCAGGTTATTGTGCACTGTTAACAGCAGCATGGTACAACTGAAATTTTTTTAATTTTCAAACCACTACTGTTACTAGCAAAGAAAACGTGGAGGGTGGGGCTGCTGAAGGAATGTTTTAAGGATAACACGGAATACTCTCAATCTTGTTCTTACCTGATCCTAACAGTGCAACATTCCCTTCAGTGACTTTTGAAAGCTATATAGAACTAAAACTTCTCTAAATTGTGTTCTGGATTGGTTCAGCAGTGCTTTGCCTCATCTTCAAATGGTGCCAAAATTCCTGTTTCAATTTATTCTGTGCTCCAAATCTCATGAACCTAGCTCTGTTTATCTAGATGAAATATCCTGGTTACAGATAAATCATAGCTAAACATCTTATCAAAATCCTACTCAGTTCCCAGAAACTAAAATTAGTTTATTACTAATATAACTAAATTATATATATAAATAAATATAAATAAATATAAATAAATATAAATATATAAGTAATATAACTATTACTAATATAACTAAAATTAAAATTAGGCTTTGGTTGTGTTTTTAAGCAGATGAATGCAAGCAAGAGTAATTATTTTCTAGAGTAATTCATCCAAAATGGAGTGTTGCAAACGTGCAACGTGATGAAATTTGCCACAGTCTTCTGACTGATCGCAATTAGACATGTGGCAATTACAGACATGTTGAGTTCATTTAAATAACTAATACACTATTTTCAGCAGTGTATTTAGATCAGGAGACCTGCAGGATAACATTAAGTCTACATAGACAGAATAGTTATAGAACTGCTATAAGCAAGGAATTAGTTTGTAAATAAAATGTTTTATTGAGAGTGGGTTATATACCTTTAGTTGTATTTCATACTAGGTACATTTTCAAAGTCATCATGTATTTCTGTATACAAAATAGAGGTTTTTCTACTAAGCCACCAGGAGGCTCTAGAAATCCAACTCTCTAATCTGGCAACATTTTAGGTCTAGAGTTCCAGAAGCAACTGCAGACTCTTAATGTATGTGTTCAGATCATTTAAATTAATGAAATAATATGATATCTTCATCTTAATGTGATCTGTACTGTGTTAATTTAGTAGACACAGACAAGCACATAATTCATTAAAAATCTTAAACACAGGATTCTTGTAGCCCCAGTCTAGTTTCTGCTGAGTGTGGAGTTCACACACTTGATTAGCGAAGAATGCAAAATAAATTTCTGCTTACTGATGTTAATTAAAGCAGAGTTTACAACAGTTGCCATTTATCACTACTGTTCTTTCTGTTGCCATTATCAGAGATATGATTTTCTATTTGCTTAGAATTTGATTCAGTACTTGGAATGTTGGTGGGACTTTTTTCATTCCACTATGTTAGATCCAGCACTAAGCTAAGCCTTGAGACAACTTCTTACTTTGAATGGTCACTATGGTAAACATGGGAGGAGGATCAGTTTTCCAAGGTTTGTAAGATTCTTTTTGTGTTGAATACCTTAATTTTGGTTATGACCTGCTTCAGAGGTCAGAAATGCAAAAAAACACTTTTACCCATAGTAGTACTTAAATATGTGCCTTCCCTGAGCCTGTATTCTACATCAGCGTGTCCAGAAAACTGTGAAGACCACTAATTTTGTCTCAGATTCCACATAGCCTAGGTGAAGATTTATTTTAGGTCTTTTCATAAGTAAAACTGAAGATCTGTATCATTTAATCATAGTAAAAATATAAAATAAGTGTAGTTTTTCATGGCAGATGCAGAAATATTTTGATTAAAATATCACAGAAGATTATGGCAAGATTGCATCAGTTAGTTATCTTTGAGTTGAACTCTATGTTTTCTTCTATGAAACACAGAAATGGATGAGGGTGAAAAGAGGTGGATTTAATTTCTATTGGTTTCCTTGAAGCTGGTGGGCTTTTGTTTGCATGCAAACTGTGTTCATATTTAGCTTTCAAGTATTATTATAGCACAAAGTGTCACTTTTGATTTCATTCAAATCAGTTGGAGGTTTTATTTTGTAAGAGACTTTTGACCAGTAGGCCCAGGGTCTGCACTGGGTTATTCCTTCAGATTCAGAGGGTGAATTCACACTACATAATAAAGAGGAGATTGTTTTTTTTCTCCCTGTCTATATATAGGAATAGAAAAATAACTTAGTAACTTACAGTTCTGTATTCAAACAATATTTTGCTTTTTTTCATCAAGGGAGGACCTGGAGCAGCAGGTGCTAAGGGAGAAAGTGGCGAACCAGGTCCTCAGGTACAATAATATTGCTTGTTATGTTTGAACTTGTTTATCCTCACAAAACATGCATTTATATCTCTTCAAAGAAAATCGTTGATGATGTACTTTCCACATGCAGTTGAGGAAAAATAGCTTTTACAATACAGTTTTAATTAAATGCGCTAGCTTGATTTTTCATTTTCAATATGAAAATCCATCTGCCTTTAAAAAGAAAGAACAGTTATAACTTCTGGAATGTCACTTTTATCTCTGTTCAGTAATTAAATGTCAAGCTGCATGTATATAGTCTTGGGCTGTGATCTCATCGGGTCTCATAAGGTGAGAGATTCTATTTACTAAATAAACAGGAATATTTTCAAGAAGAACTCAATGACATAGCAAGAAGGGGTCTTCAGGAATCAGTGCATGCTTTTATTCCCGTCTTACTTTATGTCATTTATATTATCATACATTATATCAGCTCCTGTGCTGATGTAAAAGAGTAATGAAATCTTTTACTTTAAACCCTAAAGCAATAGGGGGTTCTTAAAGAAATCATGATATGCGTCCTTGGAACAATAATTTTGCCATATTCCAAGTGATATCATGGATTAGCTACATTATTAAGTACCTGTCTTAGTACTGAACACGGATATTTGCACAAGAAAAAGAAAGTAATTGAACAATTGTGAACAACCGGCCAGTCTTCTAGTTTGCTTACTTACACTGTTAGCATTGTTTCTCTTCCTACTCAATATTTTTCGATGCTAGTCTTTAATCACTGCTATTTCCATGCAAGAAAGACACATTTGGATGGGTGATAAGAATACTTTTACAGAAACATACACCCACTCAACCTACAGTGATAGTTACGTGTCTGAACAGTGCAGTCAGGTTTTTCAGTTTGAAGTAATTTGATCCTTCTCTAGTTAAAGCTCTACTCTATAAAGCTAAAACAGCATGTGAGCTATTTACCAGCACAACTCCTGTTTGCATATGAATTAGTAATCTGAAATAAGCACTCTTCAGTTTTCATCAAATAATTATTATGTGCCTAAAATAATTTTGGTATGACAGGAACAAGAATTTTCAAATTACAGAGTTGGGATCTTCAAAGTCAACAAAAAAATATAACAAGCTTTTAAGTAAAAGGGCCGATCGTGCCATCTCATGAAAACTAGTGTTAAAACAGAGTTAAGCCAGATTGGATGATTGTGTTCTATTAATATAAATCAGTATTTGAAAACTATAATCTATCATCTCCTGGGGGGGAAAAAAAAAAAAAAAAAAAGTCACCTCTCAGTATAAAAAGCCAACCCTGTTCCTGAGTTGAGATATTTAACTATTTGCTGTACTCTTTAAACTCAGGGTCCTCGTGGTGTTCAAGGTGCCCCTGGTCCAAGTGGAAAAGCTGGCAAAAGGGTAGGTAGCATACATATCAATCCTGCTCTGGATAAATAGATGCTATTTAGATGTTTAAATATTACTATTTTCACTGCATTTTCAACTGTTTTTCCTTTTGTATTTCTGCAGGGACGGCCTGGAGCCGATGGTGCCCGAGGAATGCCAGGAGAACCTGGTGCAAAGGTAAATAATGAGACCTTGGAATGGTCTGGATGGATTCTAAGCAAGCACCACAATTTCCACCCAGGCCAAACCAAAATTCTCCTCTCGTGAAAATGTTGAGGTTTCAGATAGCTAGGTCAAATGCAAGAGTTGAGAATGAATCATGTATTTGAAATATGCTAATTAATGGTAATGGTTAGTAGCCTGGCCTTGAAATAAATGAATTCTTTGGGCATGATTATGTCCCTCTTAGTTTTTATTTATAGAGTATCAGCAGTAATGAAGTCGGTCTTGCAACTACAAAGGGCAGCTAGAAATAGGCTTTTCTTTTCGGTTTAGACTTCTTTTTATAAACACCATACCTACAGTGCAGTAAAGAAGCTGGTGTGGCATATTTTCTATATATAGAGAAAACTTTGAGAGTTTGATTATTGTACTCCTCCCTTCCATATATTTCATTCAGTAAAAAAGTGTAAAAGTGTAACATAACTCTAAATAAGCACAGAAAGAAGATACAATTTACTCAGAGTAACAGCTTGTAAGCAGTAATTTACGGAAACTGTGATTTCTTCTCTCCAAGGGTGACAGAGGATTTGATGGTCTTCCTGGCCTCCCTGGTGACAAAGGTAACAGGGTAAGAAAAACATGCATATTTATACAACAGCATAATGACACAGTTACAGAAATAACATACTATTCATTAAGAATAGCACGAACAACTGTGAGGAAAACTGAAACAGAATGTCAGCACTTCACACTACAGAATATCTGTACTGTCAGGTAATATATTTCTAAAATTATTTTAGTAGTATCAATCAACAGACTGCAGTTCATACATACTACTGATTTAAATATATTTTTAGAATTCAGATCATATCTTCAGGCTTTGCTCCAGGTTTTTGGGTAGGTTTTTGTTGTTTTTTAATGAAGAAATTTGTCTGCTGGATTTAAATTGATTGTTAAGGGAAACAGTTGCACGGTAAATTAGCATGGAATTTCTGTATCAAGAGTATGAAAATTTTTAACTTGCAAGAATCTTGCTCAAAAATTGCATTTGAAACTGCAAACTGAACTTTTTAGCGTGGCTCATTCCAACAACTTCAGATTAATGGCAGATCAAAGTCATATCAGATAATTAGGGAAAATTTGAAATAATGTTTAAAACAACTAATATACTAGCTCCTGTTCTCATACCAACTGAGAGGATGAGATTGCATCTTTCACAGCAGGGGCTTTCTGCTTTAAATTATACCCCTAAGGCAGATAGTAATAACATGTTCTACTGAGTGTAAAACCTGGTAAAAAAACAGTAGGTAGGAATTCAGAACTGAATATTCCCATGTGTGCTGATGACCAAGGAATGATTATAGCTCTCGCCCTTCAATGGGTTAGTATGGTTGCTGCCCTTCTTGGAAAATCTCTCCGATGTTGACTACTGGTTTGTGACTTAGTGCTTTGTAATAACCTCTAAGGATACTCTCTTGAGTTCTTCTAGCAATAGAAAAAGAACTTTTATTGTCATGCAAATATCTTGATCCTTTTCTGTCATTCCTTCTTATTAATATGTAAGGTTATCAGCACTTCACAGAATTGAAATTTGACTTCATCAGCATGTGACCAGCAGAGGGGGCTAGACATTAAGTTCTTGTTACGACTCTGAAGGCTAAACAGGAATTGGTTCAGAGCCAGGGTACGTGTCTTGTCTGCTTTCCAACCTTTAATGGTAGAATCGTCAGTCCATCGGACATTCCGTATCATAAATAATTTTTTTTTTGTAAATATTTTATTTGTTCCATATTTCCTAAATAAACGAGAACTGAAATTGAATGTGTTCGTACTGAAATTTGTAACATGTTAATGAAAACAAAGGCTTCTTTTTGTCATCTTTTTCATCTCACTACTTAAAAATCACTGCATTCTCATGTTTGTTTGACAATCTTCTTTAAAATTACTAACTATATTCTCTCTAAAATCAGCTCAGTTCAAAGCCAGACCAGATAGTTAGACCTCTTTGGATTCATAACTACTTGACAGCATGTAATATAAATATTCAGTTCTCTTTGGCTTAAAATAAACAGAAAAATACAACGAGAAATACTTTTATTTCTATTGTGTTTGTGTTTCGGATATAAAAGAACTGATGCTGAAAACATCTGACTTTAAAGTAGTAGATGTTTTAGGACTTCTTTTAGAATTAGTTGTATTTGAATTGTGAGTGGCAAATTTCTTGTCTCTGAGATTTTGCTTTTGTCAAACACAAGTTGTCACATAGGAAATACTGAATAAGACCCATTGGTCTCCAATATAGAGGAAATAGACCACATGATGTAGTATTCCTTTTAGTCTTAATTTCTTTGACTGTTTAGGCTTACTAGAACTATACCCCTTGGCAGAACATTGGAAAAAAAGAATTAGAGTACTGAAGAACTGAGAATGCTGATAGGGTAGTTGCGTTCTGTCGGTATGACAATAAAGGACACTGAATGCAAGCTTCTAATCTCTTTTTGAGTGCCATGCTATTGCAAGACAAGAAAGGTAGCCCTCTAGAGGCTGAGCTCTTTCAACATCCGAAGGTTTAAGTCAGTTTTTACCTAGATATTAACTGGAAGTTAGAATACAGGTTATGCATCTCATGAGTTATCTTTCAGTAGCATCTTTTAGCGTGCAGAAAACCACATACTGTACCAAAAAATCATGTTGAATAGTTTCAAAACTTATCAAAATATCAAAACTGCTCTAGTAATTAATCTTCTGTCTCTGAAAGTGTAGTTCATAGAATTTCATTTTTTCCAGTAATGACTCCAACTTTTAGAGAAAAGAAAAGAAATTGAATAAAATTCTAATCCTTTTAATACAAGAGCACTCTGGGAGAAGAGACCAAGTCACCTAAAATCCTCTAGGAAACTTAAATTTTGAAAGCATGAAATAGAGCCACTGAAGAGTGACTCCATATATCTCTGCAATAATGCACTGCAGTGGTCATGCTCCTTGGAGGCAATGGTTAAATTAAGGAAAACAGGATGAATAGTTGGTTGTTGCCCAATACCAGAAGGAAGTCACAGTCTGAAAACCTGCTGCCTAGAAAGAGGTTGGTCAGCGGTGATAGAGCTATGCTGCACACTAGTTCTCTTTAGAAAAGAAATAAAAATAAATCCTAAAAGTGTGTACTCCAAAATGTACTGAGGCTTCACATACTGAGCCCCAGCCTCAGGGGGGAAGTGTGGAAGTCTGGCTGCATTCCAAAACCTCTGACAAATCAGTCCTAATGCTTTAAATGACTGGTGCCGGGCTGGGTGGCTCTGAAAGGCAGTCAGTGAACTTCACTGCGTGGATTCCAGGGCCTTACAACTGGTGTGTTAACTCCTGATGCATGTACACCTTCCTTATTTTCCTAGCAGAAATACACTGTGCAAGGGAGGAGATGAAGAAAATGTGGGTTCAGATAATTAAGACTGTATTTTGGAGCAGCAATTTCTGTATGTTCTGGGGCAATGAATAGTTAGAGAACAAAATTTTACAAACATATTTCATTGTTTCAATAATGCTCATTTGTTTTTGTAATAAAGTAATGAAAGACTTTACTGAGTACTGTAACAGATTAATATAATTATGTTAACACGTTTTGATACATCACACTGCAGCTAATATATTTATTTTCATTTCCTTTCCCATTCTTTGTTATTTTCAGCCACAGATGTATTATTTTAATAACTTTTCTTGTTCTACAGGGAGACCGTGGCCCACAGGGACCTCCTGGCTTACCTGGTGAAGATGGATCAAGAGTAAGTTGCTATTTACTTCAGATTCACAGTAAAACTGGGAGTGAATCCCATGTAATGGAAATACAGTCATAATATCTGCTCTTTTTTAATATATTATTATTTTTTAACTTGTATTTCCTTTGTACAAAAACAGGGTGAAGATGGGGAAGTTGGACCAAGAGGTCTCCCAGGTGAAGCTGTAAGCAATGCTTTCTTTGTTTCTGAGCAGTACACTGTTTTACAAACAAATGTAATTCTCAGATTTCCTTCTATTGAATTGTTCTGGGTTCCAGATATAAAAATTTGTGCGCATATATATATATATATATGTAGAGAATACTGATATTACCTGAAAAGTAAGCAAATGATCTATTTTGTTGGAACTGAAACACCACTCACAAAATCAGAATTAAATCAGATGCATATCCAGATAAATATTCACAACTCCAATAGTCACAGAGCCTATTTCTTATCCTTTTGAGCTAGTGTAAAATATGTCCTTGCAGACATGAGAACATATCCAACCCCCTGTTGTTTTGAAAATATTTTCCAAACATTTATTTATTCAAAAATAAGCCTTCCCCCCCACACTGCTGTGCTTCAGTGTATATTTTTATGCTTGTTTCCAATACAGAAGTTCCACTGATGTCAGTTAGAATTCTGCAGGTGTTGTCACTGCAGAGCAGAGTTCTGCACTGCAGCCAAGAAATCAAGCCTCAGAAAGGGGATTTTTCCCTAAATGCATGATATACTGCTGTCTATTTACTAAGTAACAAGAAAATACTACAGTCAGAATATTAGTGATTTGTGTCTTTATCATACATGAGGAAACTGGAGACACTGTCCAACCTACTTTAGCAAGTGTGATATGAGTGATATGGGTGATGACACAAATTGTGAAAATTAATTTTCATTTCTATAGGGTAAAGCCAAAAGTTTGTGCTATAAGAGCAAATCTTGCTCACTTGAACTAGAAGAATAGCCCTTGGTCTTTATGGATTTTTTTGTTTAGGGGTAAGAAAAACAAACCTCATTGTGTCTATCAGAATGCCTTGCATTAATTCTAATAAAATGATTAGTAATTTTTAATAATTTATTTGATCTTTACTACAAATAGAAGCACTGTTTGTCACTTTCAATAGTAGTAGAAATTATGATAGACCATTGTGTTTTCTAAAAATAGGAGTACAAATGTATACTACAGTTCATGTCAGATCTCCACACCAAAACAGTGATGAAACTTCAGTGGAAGATACTGTACCAGCGTTCTGTACCTTTGTCTGAAATGACAGCACAACTGACTGTATCAAAGTTTGTCCATCCTTTGATTTTCTGTTCAAACCTGTGATAGGCTTCAGAAGAATGTATTATTGGTGATTTTCTTTCCTTCTTTTTCTCTTTCCATTTTTTCCTTGTCCCCTAGCCCACATGATGCCATCTCCTTATCATTCTTGCTCCTTCTGACATTCCTCAACCATTCCTGCTTCTTGTTCAGAAATAGGCAGACAGGTGTTAATAAGAATTTCTTGTCTTTCAGGGTCCACGGGGACTACTGGGTCCCAGAGGTACACCTGGTCCCCCTGGACAACCTGTACGTATGAAGTGTTTTGTATTTGTCATTTCTGGAAGAAAAAATGAAAGTCCACTGAAAGCTGCTTGTGTTTCCGTTGTTTGTTGCAGGGCATTGCAGGTATTGATGGACCTTCAGGCCCAAAGGGAAACATGGTGAGTAAGTTGGAAATTAAAAAGGGAGTGAATTCTAAAAAACCTTTCCACATTTTCTTTGTCCCTGCCACTGCCATTTAATTAAACTTTTCTGTCCTCACATTCAGATACCTCATGTCCTACACTGAAAAGAAAACTTTCTATTTCTTAGCTTTCAGCCATAAGCAGTAAGACTTAACCATGCTTTCTTTTCAAGCTTCTTTAGCACCGTGGGTTCTAGTGCTCAGGTCCTATGTGTAATCTGTTATTAAAAAAAAAAATCTGTTATATGGATAGAGATTTGGTGGTAGTAAAATTCTAAGAGGGAAGAACAAAGATGAGTTTGTCTTCCGTTTAGTCCTGACAATGAAGATCTGTAATGCAGAAAAGCAAACCTAATGCCTTGTGTTTTTGTTGTTCTTTGTTTGTTTGTTTTGTTTTGTTGTATGGTAGGGTCCTCAAGGGGAGCCAGGACCCCCTGGTCAGCAAGGAATCCCAGGTCCACAAGTAAGTGTAAAATAATTATTAAAAAAAAAAAAAGATGCAACTTACACTAAATGTTTGATAAATGTAAAATTGGTACAAGGCTATTTTTTCACATGCAAAATTGACAAAGCTTTAAGGATTTCATAAATATGCTACAAGTGTACCTACAGCAGTGGGAGCGAAGTTTTAAAGTGTTAGAAGGATTTTTCATTCAGGAGAAAAATGATTCATTCAGCGTTCCTGGAATGCAGCAGGAATGGCCACACCTGGAGGAGGGTTCTGAATAGGATCTTGTTACAGACTTATTGCCAGAATAGTGGCTTGTGCAAAAGGCACACACAAAATTCCTGATCTAACTGGTAAGGGGAAAAAGAAAAAGCCACATATATTTGCCAGTGTGTTTAAACAAATTAATGAGGAACCTTTGGTAGGGTGAATGTATGTGTATTGTTCCCCCTGATTTCTCACGCTGGTTTCTTTTTAACAGGGCCTTCCTGGTCCACAAGGTCCTATTGGACCTCCTGGTGAAAAAGTAAGTTACAGCATTATTCTGGTATTTCACAGTCAGTGAATACAGTTCTGTGCAACAACCTTGCTTAAGTGCTTAAGGTTTTTGCTATGTTTAAAAGCATAGTAACCTGATACCTAAAAATTTGTAAATCTTCCTAAAATCTTCAAGTGAATGGATAACTATCAGAGATCTGACTTTACTTATTTACTTCAGAAGCATAATTTCCTATCTTTTCTTTGGATTATTTTTTCTGCTGTTAGATTCAGAACCCCATCTACACTATGAAACAGTGTATACTTTTATGTTAATTAATTTCACAGCTTGCTTGATTTTATTACTTTTTTTAATTACTTTTTTTTTTTATCTACTAACAGCAGATTCTGCTCTCATTTTACAAGGATTAGATTCTGACACAATTGCGATATTATTAGCTTAACTATAGTGTCTCTTCCTAGTGTTTTTTTTTTCTGGTCTATCTGTCTGTACATGTTCCTGTGGTTTAATACAGGCCTTCTGTCAGCTTCAAAAATGTCACATTTTTCGTGCTTTCTATCTACCTGTGTACCTAAGAAGGATTATTATACAGAATGGACTATATCCAAAACAAATGCCTTCCAGCCTTTCACAAAGACATAGCAAGCCTTTTCAGCTATGAAAGCTATGGTTTTGTAAGTGCTATTCTTTGCTTCCTGAGCTTTCTGGTTTCTTTCATACTTTGAATGACTTTATTACTGAAATGCTAAATAGTGTTTAATTTTCTATAGCTGGAAAAGTCTTCTCCATATTGTGTTTTGTTTGTGCATATTCATAGGTTAATACCCATTTTTTATCCTTAACTCTTAGAACTGAATGTACAGGATATAGGTTTTTTATGTGTTTATGGATTTTTTTTATTTTTAGTTCTTTTTCCTTTTTTCTTCTTCTTTTTTTTTTTTTTTTTTCCTTTTTCTCATAGTTATTCTAGATCTGGGGTTGGTTTGCCATCTGTTTGAAAAGATTGAGATACTAAAGTGTTACATTAGTTTGTCTGTATAAGTCCTGGTCCCAATAAGGATGATCCTTTATCATCCAAGCAATTGATAGAATGTGTTTTGTCATTCTTAAGATGTGTCTCTGTTATTGTATTTAGGGACCTCAAGGCAAGCCTGGCCTTCCTGGCCTTCCCGGTTCTGATGGGCCTCCTGTAAGTAACCAAATATTTCATGCTTTGAATATCTAAACAGTCTTACCAATTAATATATAATAATACCCGTGTCTAAAAAATAAAACATAGAGTGAAAGAACTATAGTCCTCACTGGCAATAGCTTTATAGAATACATCTAACCTCTGTGTTACTTGTGTTGCTAAAACTTCTAGAATTAACATTTTTGCTGGAGCTACTAAAAATCCTGTGGTCCCAGATGGTGAAATCCGTCAGAAACATCTGCAGGGTTGTGGAAGTAACCTGGCTAACACACGAAGGATCAGAATGTTTTACCATATCAATATAGCAAAGCAAATTATCAGTAAAAATGGTCATCAGTTGTTTTCTTAGACTGGCTCTTTCTCTGCTTCCTGACTTAACATGCATATTGCACACTTGGACTTCTTTCAACGACTACAATGGAATATATGCATGTGTTTCTTTCATCAAAAACATCATCTTCCTATACTGACAAGAGCCATTCAACAGTCAGTGTGAAGTCTCAAATCATCTGTCTGCTTTGTTTGCCATTTTCCCTTACAATTCATCTTATTATAGCTTAAATCTGTGTTTTTGAACCTGACTTTCAACAGAGTTTTGCTACTACAGAATGAACAGCAGGGTTTCAGTGCATACATGATATTACCAATACATAATTGTATCTACAGCTTTCATAATCTCTCTTTTCCTGCCAAGGTACCATTTTCATGGAGAACATTAGAAAAGCACACAAAGATCCAGCTGGAAGTCTATACCTTGAATCAATTTCTGAACATTAGATCTTTCTCCTTACCTTTCTCTGTATGCTGAGAACAATATTCACTTGCTGACTTCACCATTCTTTAAAAATCTGCATACTGTTAAACCTTAAAAGCAGAGGAAAATGCTCTAGGAATTAGTTGTTAGCTCAGGTCTGTACCTCCTAAAAGTGGTGAGTTGACCTAGTGAGCAACTGGGCACTTCCTCCATGGTGGAATGGAAGAGAGAATCAGAGCAACAACAAAAATGAGACAACTCATTGGTCAGTATTAAGACAGTTTAGTAAGTGGAGCAGAGCTGTGCTCACAAAATTAAGAATTTACTTACTGCTTCAAATACGTAGAAATATGTTTAGCTAACTGCTGGAAAGCAGAACCTCAGTGAGCTTAGTAGTTACTTAGGAAGATAACCCAACTATGAATGTCCCCTCAATGGAATATTCAATGGAATATTCTTCTGGTCAGTTCTGAACATTTATTCCATCTGTGTTCCCTCACAACTTCTTGCCCACCTCAATCCTACTCACGGGGAGCAGAATGATAAAAAGAGAAAATCTCCATGATGCGCAAGCATTCATCAGCAATAGTGAAATCACTGATGTGTAATTAAAAGTGTTTTAGTCACAAATCCAAAACACGATATGGACAACTATGAAGAAAATTCCATCCTGGTGAGACCCAATACACTCACGCAGAATTAACTCACTCCCGCACAAGTAGCTTTATTCCAAGGAATGCAAGGGAATTAAGTTAAACTAATTATGTTCTAATTGACATTACCTCTTTACAACCGCAGAATTGCAATTGTGATTGAAGAAAATGAGCAGTACCTTTCTGATAGCAGTGAGCTTTCCATGTGATCCCACGATACCTGTGTTAAAATCACGTGAAAGATCAAAGGCATTTTTTCAGATTAGACAAATTTTTCCTATGCTATTTCACTTCAGTTTTATGTAAGAAGATGTCATGCTGTTTTGGAGGACACACATTGTTAAAAGTGGTATATTATTCTGGAATTAATGAAATCTACAAGAATACAAATGAGCTCTTTAACAGCAGCAGTTTTTGAGTCATTTTATGTTAAGGAGACCCTTGAGACTGGATGGGAATATGAAATTTTGTGGCCAAAAAGCATCTTCTAGAGGATTTTGATTAAACACTTGGCATACATATGGTTAAAAACCAAGTAATAAGGATACAATGTTAGTAAGACAAACTTTAAAGAAAGATTAAATGTCACTTGGAAGCAGATATCAAATACTATTTATGTATGATATATGTTCTTTTAATGAACCATGTATTTTAAAATTTTCCAAGATAGTAAACTGACTATAAGCAATGGGGATTTCTCATATAAGACATATCAAAAACATGTTAGGATATCGATGACACCAGAACATGAATGGTTTTTGTGAATCACTACATGTTATTTAGGACCACGTCTGGCAAAACTTGAGATTTACTACTCTCAACAAAACCAACTACATGTATAGAAAGGATTCTCAACTGACTTGGAATTTAAGTGATTAATAATTTTATTTTTATAATGAGCTATCATTTGACAAATGGATTATCTTCCAAAGCAGATACATTTCTTTTAAAACAGGGTCATCCTGGCAAAGAGGGTCAGTCTGGAGAGAAAGGTGCATTGGTGAGTTTCAAAATTTCTCTATTTGTTTACATAATATTTGTATTAATATTTGTCCAGAATGTTATCAGCTAGAAGCTTGTTGATTTTACCTTCATTTCTTATGAAAATTAAGTTTATATATAGATCATTTGTTTTGAAAGTAAATGTATGTGACCAGCTGTCAGTTCTTCCCTATACATTTTGAATTTACTAATTAATTTCAGCCAAACTTGATAGAAAATGTTATTTCTTAGAGATGTTAAGGGCCTAAAGGTTTTATGAAAATACACAGTTTGAAAGCAGAAAACATTATTATTAAGGAAAGATTTTGCTGTGTGTCCATTTCCAGCATCAGAGAATCAACAAAGCAGGTCAGCCTCAGACACATTGCTGTATGCTTCCAGGCTTCCTTGCTTCCACAGCATAAAGAACCCTGTTTGTTTAAACACCACCAGCAACTGCAAAGTATCCAAGTTAAACATAATTTAAATACTCAGCAAACAGTAAATAATAACATCCAAATACCAGTCAGTATTGATTAAGCACCATGAGACCTCTAATTTTCATATCTATAACCAAATTAGCAGTTTCAGATTATTTATAATGTGTATAGTTATTTCCTATATATGCAAATATAGAACAAAATTCATAAGTTTAGTAATAGTAATTTCCCATGTAATGCCATGACTTTTCTTTATAGCAGGAAGCCTGAGAAGTCTATCAGTACAGTGTTATTTTGATGTCACACAAGGCTGCTGCAGTATAGTGAGGGAATAAGGATTAGGTTAATGCTTGTTAGCCAAATACTGCATAAAGGTTCTTTGCTTCAATCTATTTTAGGGGCCTCCAGGTCCTCAAGGTCCAATTGGCTATCCAGGTCCTCGGGGAGTAAAGGTAAGAATTAATTGCTAGATTTCTCCCCTCAAACACATTTTATTATATGTGTGTAGGTAATTCTTAATATTCTTTCTTTAGGGAGCTGATGGTGTTCGTGGTCTCAAGGGATCCAAAGGCGAAAAGGTAAAACTATGGCAACTTTTAATTTGTTTCTCTTTTTCTGTGTTATTTCACTGCAGCCTCTTCTGCCTCCACTGTTGTGGGTTTTCTCTTGCAGCAGCAGTTTATTTTTGACTTACATACCAAGGACATACCAAGCCCAATTCATAAATCTGTGTCCTCTATGATTATTTACACTGGAACAATACAATTAGAAAATGTTCAGTTGTTAAAGCGGGTTTGGATCCTCTTGACACCAATTTCAGTCATCTCTAAATTGCTCTCAAGTAGATAATTTGACATCCTTTCTCTTATTAATACATATTATAGTAGGTGCTGAAAAGCTCATTCCATTCAAGAGATTTGTGGTAACAGTAATGTCATTCTATTGTTTCAATAATGCTGTAGGGTAGATTTTTTTTATTATTATTTATTTTTTTAATGTACCCAAATCTTCCAAGAGCTTTCAAGGTTTCAGGCATTTTTACCTAGGTTTTTGGCTTTGCCAGAGTGTTAGACAGCCCTGGTCAGATGCATGTATATAAAGAAAGCTTTTACATCAACAGTAATTTTACTTCTTTGCATAAAGCAAATGCTCTTACAATAGCAAACATCTCCAGTGACTTCTGACACTCTGAAGTGGCTGAAGCTACAGCCAATACTGGTTTAAATTGCAAATTTCCTTAGCACTCAGAATGAGAGAGACAACAGAGGTTATTTATACTGCCTGTCCACACAAATTTACCTTGGTACCCTTGGCTACTATGTATATATTTATAAGTGTATTTCTAAAGCAGAAGACTACTTGTAAAGTAGAAGCCAAAAAGCCTCAATTTGAGCACTAGAAATCTGTCTTTCAGGCTCATATGCCAAAAGAGTCTGTGTATCTTCATGCTTTTCTGCATCACCATTTATCTAGCCTGTATACACTTTCTAGAGTTCCTCGTTAAATCGAATCTGAAAAACAAGAGTATATTTAATAACCATGGAGACTGAGCAGCAACTTTTTCTTGTGTCTTATCAAGAGATTAAAGCCCATCTATGAAAAAATAGATAAATCAGTTAAATATAAATATTTATATTTATAATTATATTATATATATATTATATTATATTAATATTTATAAAAGTTATAAATAAAGTGTATATACAGAGAAAGAGAAAATCAAAATCATAGAATGGCTTGGGTTGGAAGGAACCTTAAAGATGTTCCAACCCCCCCGCCATGGGCAGGATTGCCAACCACTAGATCAGGCTGCTCAAGTCCCTATGCAAACTGGTCTTGAATGTCTCCAGACACAGGGCATCGAAAACTTCTTTGGGCAGCCTGTTCAAGCACCTCCACACCATTTGAATAAAAAATATCTTTCTAACATCTAACCTAAATCTCCCCTCTTTTAGTTTAAAGCCATTCTCCCATGTCCTGTCACCATGTAAAAATTTGTTTTCCCTCCAGTTTATAAGTTCCCTTTAAGTACTAAAAAGCCACAATGAGAGCTCCTCAGAGCCTTCTTTTCTCCAAACTTCATTAGGAAAGTTCTCCAGGCCTCTCTGAGGCTGTGCAGGGAAGCTGAGGATGCCCCTTTCCTAGAGGCATTTAAGACCAGGGCTTTGGGCAACCTGGTCTAGTGTGAGGTATCCCTGCCAATGACAGGAGGGCTGGAACTGGATGGTTTTTAAAGGTCCCTTCCGATCATTCTGTAATGTTGTAGCAGTTGCTCTATGATGCGTTAGATTAAGGCAGAGTGAAGCAAAAACAGATCAGTCATGCTAGATAAAATTGTGAACAACTCCACTGAATAATTCTGTAGGTTTATGTTTTTATCCAAACTAATTCATACAGGTGTAAAGGAAACTTGTATGAGTACTGTTTTATATTTCGGTAAGGAAACCTATTAAAATGCTTGCATTAAAATCTCTACCATAATTTATTAGGCAGTAAATAATAGTTCTCATTAGGAATAAAAATAATGTGTACCTGTTTTTGTTATTCTGTATATGAAATGTAATGTCCGTTGTTTTTTCTACCCTCTTTCCATCATATCAGCCAATGAAAGTAGGCAAGACTGTATTGCTCTCTGTCCAGCTACTGTACAGAGTCTACTTCTTCCTTTAGTGGTGACAAATGTTCATGTCTTATTTTTTTAATTAAGATTCCACTATCATCCAATTCTTTAAATCCTTTCATGACACTATTCAGACACTAGCTTAAAATTAAAAAAATTAAAATTAAAATTAAATAAACTGGAGGTTCTGCTACTTAAAAAAAATACCATTGAACAATTTGTCACCAATATTTTACTTAATTAAGTTGATGGAATTATTAACAAGAGTAACAATAAAAAAATGTTTAGGACAGACCAAATGATTTTGTAATAATACCGAATGATAATTTGTAATAAAGCTGAGCAATTAGTTCATCTCTGTCTTTAAACATCTTAAACAGCTTTAAACAGCTGATATTATGCTATAGGAACTTGCAAACTATAAAGTCATATAAAGCACTCTGATATACTTACTCTAAAACAGCAATAAACATATCAGAATTATCTTATGTCTGAAACAGATTATTTTAATCTTAAATTATTGTATTTTCTCTTTACATATGGAAAAACAAAACAAACAACCACCATCAACAAAAACCTCTAGTTTTCTTTTACTGAAAGTTTTCTTACATCTATTTTTGTCTTACTTAGGGTGAAGATGGTTTCCCAGGATTTAAGGGTGACATGGGCCTTAAAGGTGATCGGGTAAGCGTTGGCTCATGGCCCATATAATTTTAAAATGTTTAAGTGCTATTATTTTGAGAGGATCAGTGAAGTGAACAAATAAATTGACACTGAAAACAGTTAAAAACTTTTAGCTTCAGTTGTTTCTGTTCCCTGCACAAACACAGATTTGAGCCAGGGTCTAGACCTCATGAATCAGCAATGGTACAGTTATAAAGAAGAAGCAAGGGTCAGTCTTTGATATCCTTTTCACTGAACTTCTTCCTAGGGAGTCTCCTTTTCAAGATACCAAGATACAGTACTGCCTGAAGAAGATAATTTATCCTGAACAAGGATATTTCCATTTCAACCTAATAGCAGCTTATATATCTCTGCCAAAATGTACTTTATCAGAATGGATGCTTCTGTCACAGGAAACTTTGCAGAGACAATTAAAAAAAAAACAACACAAGAGGCTACTGGCCTGTATCTGTTATCTGTATACTTTAGCAACTGTGATGATGGTATCTATTTAACTTCTTGGATACAAAAATTATTCTAATATGGACCATGAGAGTGCTTTCACAAGAATATGTGTAGTAATTACTGGAATTCATTAAAATTCCTATGAAATTGGAAAGCAGTTTCAAAACCCAGCTCTTTTCAGACAAGGACAGTGGCCTCTAATGCTTGCACAAGTACAATTCAGTTTACATGTTTTTGTATTTATATAATGAACTTGAGTGGTGGCATTTACTTAATCTCCATTTATGTTTACTGAAAAATTATTTTCAAGTATTTGTTGTTAGTCTTGCTAAGGTATGCACACAGTCAATTGCTGCACATTTATATAACGTATTTTAGGGAGAAGTTGGTCAACCTGGCCCAAGAGGAGAAGATGGTCCAGAAGGTCCAAAAGGTCGAGCAGGTCCATCTGGGGACCCAGGTGCTGCTGGTCCTGCTGGGGAAAAGGTCAGTAGCAAGATATCAATGTAATCATATAACTACCTCACAAAGTAGATGGAGCCCATGATCTTCATCACTAAAAAGACACGCAAAAAGATCTACAAGATCTTAGGCTACCTAACAGTAGGTTTTATGAGACACTACTAACGCAGGTCACTGGAGTTCACATTTGATCATGTATTGGGAAACAATACTTTGCAAGTTACAAAACAGCATTATAACACTTAACTGGCAGACAAAGCAGAAAAATCCTGAATTACATACAGTGTACATCAAGAAAAACACAACGCAGAGGAAATACTTGGGCACAAAGGAGATAAAGGTGCTGCAAGAGAGTGAGTTAATATTCACTGCCATATAATGACAAATTATGATATGAAGATTGGTTTAAACAAAGTATATCCATATGAACAGAAACCCAAAACAAGTTTGGTAAAAGCAAAACATACTGCTTAAAGGGAAGACTGAGTAAAGAATAGGGAAATTAAATATAGAAGAGAACAAGCACAGAGATAAGCACAAATCCTTGAGTACTGCTGACCTCACCAAAATACACCTGCAATGGAAATAGAAAAGGAAAGGAGACTGAAGAATGCACATGTATTTTACTGGGAGTGTCTGTAAAGATATTGTGGCATTTGGGAAACCTGGGTAAGAATGATTAAAATAAGCAAAAAAAATGGGTCAGAATTACGTATATTGTGAGAAGATGCTGATGAAAATATTTCCATTTAGTATTTTTTTTTATTAACTGAGGTTTTATTGCTGGTTGTACCTTGAAAAGAAATACAGGACAGGAGGTAGAGTTTATAGTTCTTACTTTCTCTGTCTTCAAAATAGGAACAGCTAGTACTTTTCCAGCATCATTATATTTGATAGCTGCGTTAATTATGTATCTATCTATTTATCTATCCATCTATCTGTTTATCCAACTATCATTCTACAGTATTCAGGAGTAAAGACCAAAGTCTTAAGTGTGTGATACTACTTAAAAAGTAACAGGGTTTGTTAGGAGTTTTCAGGGAAGAATAGGATGTATTCTGCAAACTTGAAACCCTCTTTTAATTCAGTTACTACTTTTTGCAAATATGTCATTAATATATGAGCAAGAGTTTAAAATTACAATTTGAGTCTGGTGTTTACAAGTTCTTATAAAAGAATTTATCCAAAAG
This sequence comes from Perdix hodgsoniae, assembly GCA_035772895.1. Lineage (NCBI taxonomy): Eukaryota > Metazoa > Chordata > Aves > Galliformes > Phasianidae > Perdix > Perdix hodgsoniae. The sequence goes on along the minus strand of JAPSGF010000009.1, from coordinate 8,162,474 downwards.
CTTAATTCAATCACTCAAAAAAAGAATAATTTTCAGCTTTCCCCAGCTGGGAACTATTTATGAATTAATCTTCACAGTTTTGCAAGATATCTCAACAGCTGTTAGCAAAGTCATGAATCAAAAACATATTAAAAAAAAAAGAAACACAAATACAAATATTTATTCCTTTCATTTCCCACTGAAAGTAAAACATCTTCTGTGAATGTTGTGTGGATAATTTGCCAGAATACATTAGGCCAGAGAAAAATGATATGTGGTTGATCCTGTAATATTTATTTTAGAACAAAGACTAGAATAATATTTGTCAACTCTTAAATCTCATCACAATATTAAGGAAGTGCCTTTATGAGTAACAGTGTCCTGTTCCTTTCCTTTATTTTATGCAAAAGTACTATTATTCTGTAGTAATGAAAATAACAGATAGCCTCTTGTTCTCTGCATTCAGCTGCCTGTATGATAAGAAACCTTCCATATTGTTAGGACTGCATTGGCTTAGTCAAGGAAATGCCAAGTAGAGTACCAAAAAAATAAGCAACATATCAGAAAGGAGTTTAGAACCAAAAAGTATCCGTGTCACACTTAGAACCTAGGTGGCTGGACCTTACTCAGTCATAAGGGACAAAACTTTCACTGAATTTAGCAGAACTTGATGCAGTGTTTTAGAGTTCATTTATTGTAAGGCATGCTGCTTGTTTCAGAGTGGCTTATAACTGATAGCATTATGTCTATTTTTATATACTGAAGAAAGATTTCTTCTTTAATAGCGTCTCAACCAGACCTCTGTGCTGCCATGAATATGATAATGCACAACATCTTTATTCATGTGCTCTATTTTTTAAGAATAAGTAGATTTATTTTGGCAAATTCTCTTCCACATACACGTACTTCCTTCATCTTTTCCAGTACTACTGAATACCATATTATATAGTATAATCATATCTTTTCCATTTAAATCTTCTCCAAAATGTAACAGCCTGGAACATGATCTGTGTTTAGAACAGTCAAATTCTTCCCTGGAGTTTCCATCTCTTAAATGTTGAAAATGCTTTCCCCTGCCTTTGAAAGCAGCAAGCCATCACTTGTTTTCTAAATATCTGGAAAGATCAACTCCATGGGGTACAGTATTTCATTTCTAGAAATGGGTAAGGTCAGTGTTGATCAATCTGTTCATCCTGTTGTTTTTTCAGAACATAGCAAGGTGGCTATATTTGTTAATTGCCTGCAAATAGTAGAGTATGATTTACCATAGTCATAAACAGATCATCTGTGATTAAAAAAGTTGATTATCCAAATGCCTATTTATATCAAACTTATGGAAAACAAAGAAGCCATCACAGCAAAAATAATTTCTTCTTCTTTGCAATCTCCTTAATACCTTGATTTCTTAAAAAATATTAATACTTCCATAACCACATCTCACAGCTAAGGGGTACTGGTTTTGTTGAACTCATTTGCTAGAGTGAGATATTTATTTAGATTTGGGGAACTAAGCCCACTGGTAATTAGTTGTTTAAATGAGAAAATTATTTCATTTATGTTCCATAAAATGTCAACTCTCTAAGTTGTGGAAAAAAAAAACACTTTCAATAGAAGTTTGCTGAAATACTAAGGAGAACAATAAACTAAAATTTAGCACTGTCTTACTATTACAGGGCAAGCTTGGTGTACCTGGATTGCCAGGATATCCAGGAAGACAAGGTCCAAAGGTGAGCTGTATATAAACTGTAGATCTTACACTGTTTTTCACATTTTCTTTCTTGATAATCATGGTATGAAGTAAAGTCTTAGAAAATCCTGGATCTCTAAGGCTGGCTCTTCAAGGAACATTAAATTTCCTATTGAATATACTGCTTTCAAACTTTTACCATCCTCTGAATTATACTTTGTGTTAACTTCAGATTGGCATGCAGTAAATTATATTGAAAAAGAAATGACACATATGTTTGAAAGAGAATAAGCACTGTAATCAGTTTAAAATGGAAGCTGAAAGTGATGGTAATTTTCAGTGATGCAAGGAATCAATTTTTGTCATTAATGCCTCTTCTTATTAAGAAGAATAGAATAAAAACATTATCCTACAGACATTTCTCAATGTAGAGAAGGCAGTGAGGGAGGCACTGCATCTCCAGACCATCTTAAAAATGAGTCATCTGGGACAGTACCACAAGAAGAAGAATTCCTACCCTATAGAAGGGGTAACAGAACAATCAATCTGCAGTAAAATCCTCAACTTTTTTCTAATTTGGGATCTATTTTCATCTTCCAACTTGAAATTATGATTTTTCGGCAGAACATCTTCCTGGCTGGCTAAGCAAAGCTTAGCTTGTTTTTTTTTTCTGATTCTGGCCTACATTTTGTCCTTTTCTGTCAAATGGGTGAACTAACTGAAGAATACTTATTCACTGAACACTCTATGTTAACAAAAAAAATATCAGAACCATCTATGGAAAGTATTTATGAAGAAAATTCACCTTGACAAACATGTTTTTTTCCCTCCTGCTTCTTAATTCAAATGTCTAAGATTTCAGTGTCTCTTTTTGTTCTTCTTTTGAACTGTCTTTTGAAAAGTCTAAGATCAAAGACGTTTTGCATTATTCAGTTCTAAGAACAAAAGTGATGTAACACTTCAAATAAAAATTGACTGATACTTTTTTCAGCAGACTTACTCAAGAACTGCATTACATTAAATTTTCATTTCATTGCATTAAAATGGAATATAGTTCTCAAGCCACATTCACTGTTTGCTCTTCCAATTTATCACTTAAACTTTAAAAAAAAAAAAAAAAAAAAAGACAGCTAAAATGCCTCAACTCACTGAAGAATTGTTTTGTAATTTAGTCACAGTCCAGTTAAAAACAATGTAAAGGAGCGGGAGAGAGAGAGAAAAAAGGTAACTGTAGAAGAATATATTAGCTGTCTAAAAAGTCTTGTTCCAATATTGTTGAGAAGGTTTATGTTACTCTTTTGGTTGTAATTTACTTGTTTTTCATTATACTATATAAAAATTGATAATTTTCACAATTTTTTTTTTTACTTCTGCATTTCCTTTGTTATTAGCTCAATTGCAAAAAGTATGTTATATATATTTATATCCAAGTCATGTCTATGAGTATCCAGTCATTAAAGTTGTTCTTTTCCTCCAAGCCTTTTAATTACAAAGAACTTGAGCTTCACAGAATAGAATTTTTGCAATTTCATTCATTTTTAAAACAGTGAAGAACTGAGAGAAAGACAGGGTTGAAGAGATTGAAGAAAACTGCACCAATGAGTTATCAGTCAGATTTTCATTAGTCACCATCATCGATGTATTGTTCTCAAGTTCATTAATGCATAATTGTGCAACTTAAGATTAATTAAAAGAAGAAGAAATGATTATTCACTGAAATTTCAAAGAGCAAAAAGAAATTCTATTTAAAGTTTTTGTTATATGCATTTTATTTGCCACTAAAATACTAGCAAGCTGTACAGATATCACAGGACTATCACACCAAGGAGTTTGACCTGTAGTTTTAGTGACTGATGAAACCAAACACTGCTTTGATTTTTCATGTTCAGTAAAAGTATATTTTATCAAGTCTGTCAACTCTTTTGCCCTAACTGCCTCATGAAACACCTTGGCAGCTAACAAGTCTCCTCTTCCTTTGGACCTGTATACTAGAAATCAAGAAGAAAATAGCTCTGTTCAGATTTAGTAGGCAGTAAGCAGGAAAAAAATCAGTAAACAAGGAGAAGCAGGAATGGCTCTTGGAATTACTTGCCACGCATAGAACCAAGTCAGATAATCTACACACAAATTCTGCGTACTAGACAAGGATATGACCACAAGAACAAATTGCATCAATTAAATGAAACTTTCCACTGGTCAGTTTACAGTGAATAAACCACCATAGGTCATTTTTAGCTCAGTGGAGTAACCACTGTTGAGAAGTGGCAACACTTAGAATTACTTTAAATGCAGTTATGTTGTAAAATAATTATTTTACTATGAAAGACAAGGCCTTGTTTCATTTTGTTATGATACAATTGCAGTTATTTCTAGTGGGCTGATAATGATCCTGGTGCAGATTTGATGAATAATGTCTAAGGTGAGAAATAATGTTCATTCCATACATTGATTTTTTTTAATACATTCTGGACTTAAGATGTATGGTAAGTTAATTTACAGCTATTTGTTAGAGCTGTCACACTTGCAAGTTTTACATGATGTAAAATGTGCATCAGTTTGGAGGTATGCTTTATATATTTAAAAAAAAAAATACAGTTTTTTTCATTCATGTTTTATGATAATTGTGTTGATTTTTTATATAGGGCTCAACTGGTTTCCCAGGATTTCCAGGTGCCAATGGAGAGAAAGGTGCAAGGGTATGATAATTATTGCTCGCATTACAGTTATCTTTTGGTACTCTGTGCTATGGGAATTCACTGAAGCTGCTATCCAGGGAACTATAAAAACAGGCTTTTCATATTTGAGATGACCTTTTACAGTTATGTAAAACAGGACATACTGAGTCACTAGTTCTCATTCTTGAAAGTGCTAATCCAAGCATATAGGAACTAAGACACATTCTTGTTAAATACACTACCAAAAATATAAGTTTGAAAGACAAGAAAAATACTGCCTTTGCTGAGCATCTGATTTGACAGTATAGCTGAGTGATCTGGCAAGGATTGTATTTTCCTGTGTCACATTCTTTGACTTGCTATGGTGCAGTTTACCCTCAAGGAAATTCAACTTCTATTTCATAAGCATTCAGATTTACCACAAGCTTTCTTATAGTCTGAGCTTTGAAAATGTAAAACATACCAAACAAGATAATGAACGTATACTACTACCAAAGAGATACAAAATTACAGATTTTGCTGCTTTGAAGCATGTGAGGAAAAATACATTATTCACATTCTTCAAACTTAAAATGACATACAGGCAACTGTATTGCTGACTCTAAAGCTCAACAGAATAGAGCTGGATATGTTTCTAGAAGGCTGATGAAATCTGCAGAAGTGAGAAAATGCATAGAAATGATTATCAACTTAAGTCAAACTAAACTAATGTTTATTAATATTGTTCTTAACAGTCTAATTTGCAGCATGAAAAGCAAAAAATCATGATTTTAAGATGAAATAGAAGAAAACTAATTGCATTTACATTGCTTTTGTATGCTTTAGATTGTTCTTCTGTTATTTTAGCTAGAGTATGATGTTATGGACAGAGGAAAGCAGCAAAGCAATGTTCCTTTCATCCCTGTTGGGTTAAATTAGACACGACTGCTAATCAGGATACCAGATCAAAAACAAACCAGTAAACAAAAAATTAAAAGAATAACACATCAAAGAGCAGATTTAAAATTATAAAAGTATAATTACATTTATCAATTATCAAGTCTTTGTTAAGCTTTTTTTAATTATTTTACTAATATCATAATTAATGCCACCACACCGCACATATACTTCAGTTTTTCACCAGTAATACAAGAATATCTGCTTTTTTTTTTTTAATGTAAAGCAGGCATTATCATTAATCTTGCTTAAAGGTATACACTGGTATGTGATACACTAGTAAGACAGTCATTGTCCCAATTATATAGATTATATTTATAAAGAAATAAAAAGATTATAAAGTACCATTCAAGTTCCTTTTTCTACTGGAAGAATATTGTCCAGAATTTTAACCTTCCTTTCATTAGAATACACAGCAATGCTAACACTGAACCTAAGGAAAGGAATCTACTGGTTATACATAGGAATATAATAAAGCAAAAAAAATAAGGGCTAGTATTACTATACTGTATATTATTCTGTATTGATTCTGTACTTTCTTCACAGGGGTTACATGGCAAACCAGGCCCCAGAGGACAGCGAGGACCAACAGTATGTACTTCTGCTTTGCAACACAGAGGTTTTTCTATATTAATTTCCATAGCATGAGGAATGAGTTTGATTTGAATTTGTTACAGTATTCAACAGTTACCAAGTTTAGATGTTGTATGAAAGGCCATAGTTTAGTAGGAAACATTGGTGATAAGTGGATGATTGGATTGGATGATCTTAGAGGGATTTTCCAACATTGGTGATTCTGTGATTCCATCTTTTTTAATTTTAAATTTTATTTGATAGGGTCCAAGAGGCTCAAGAGGCCCGAGAGGTCCCACGGGCAAACCAGGTCCAAAGGTAATTGTCAGCCACATTATACAGATCAGCTGCAGGCTGTTTCTTTTAAAGAAAATGGAGGTTTTATTTTTGAACACACTGTTCTTCTTTTTTAGGGTACTTCAGGCAATGATGGTCCGCCTGGCCCACCAGGTGAAAGGGTGAGTGAAAGTTATTTATATGCATGGTGTCTTTCCTGCTATATAAGAGTGCGGTTTGGTGGTGGGAGGATCAATTTATTTTTAGTTCTCCCTCTCATCTATTTGCCTTTCTTTGATCAGACTAACCAGAGCAAACAAAATTTCAATTCTAATGATGTTGCTTTTCATAAATTTAGGAATGGGTAAGCTCAAGTTAGCTGAAAACTTCTTCAAGCACAGTTTTTTATAAATAAGACACAGAGAATTCATATACACTTTGCAATATATCCATGCAAATTACAGTTGGACTTTACAAGTCTCTGGTCTTAAGATTACCCTATTTACTGTAGCACACCGCTTGTTTGTGAGATTTACAAATCACTCAAGCCATCCCTAGAAGATTCTTTGTTGAAACAGCTGATGTTTTTTTGTTCTGATCAACTAAGAATATCTTCAAACTACTTCCTGTATCCTTGAGAAATCCTTCTGTGCATGCTAAAATAAAATTTTCTTCTTACCACTCTTATCAATAGAAAAAATATATATGCGATCAATTACACAACAGCAAATAGAAAAACAATATTAATAAATTAGATTTGTACCTGTGTGTATATTATGCAAATTAAAAAGCATCAAGTGGAACATTGGTGGCAAGAGTAAGTGGTGAGTTTTAGTGAAACAAGAATGATGTTTCAAGGAAGAGACAGAGGGGTAGGAAGCTGAAATTCAGAGGAATGAGTTAAGTAGTATGCTAGATAAATCAGAATTAGGCATAGTCCAGAAAAGGAAGTCTTTGTTGTCTTACACTGTAGAGGAACATCTGAAGCAGGCTACCAGGAGCTGAAGAGCAGAGCCTTGTGATTAAGGGGTTTACTGGTAACTCCAAGAGCTTGTAAGGAAAAGGAACGGGAGAGAGACTGAAGACAGTGAGCTTAGATGAAGGCATCCCTGGAGATAAACTGATCAGAGAAAAAAGATGAAGTTATCACAGAGCCCCACATATGATATCACTTATGTAATTTAAGTGCGTGGTATCTGCTTTCCAATAAGGGTGAATGTCAGCCAAGGACTAAAACTGTCATTTCTACTCAGTTGAGGTTATTCCAGGTACCACACATAAATATTAAACAATTTGTTTCATCTGGCTACTGCTAAAATGAAATTCAATGACAAAAAGTAATTTTAATAACGTGTTGTTAGTTTTCTAGTGCTATTTCTTACATAATCCATCATTACACCAGCTTGAAATCTGCAAGACATTTTGTCAATAAAAAACAAAATGGAAATCTTTTTTCATTAAAAAGGCTCAAGATGTGAGAGTCAAAATACAGTGGGAACTTTTGAGAAAGACACTGTAGTAACATCACAAAGATTTCCTCTTTTGCTTTGCACTTATTAGTTAACTCATATTTAGTATAAGATTCACTGTATAAGATTCACTTAAGGACAAATCTCCAGGTTGGGCACAAGTTACCTCTTCTTCAGCTACATTTGCATACTGCTTCATCTACTTCAGGAGGCTGTCATGCTCTGGCAGTCATGCTCTGTACTCTAATGAACTCAGAAGTAGCCAGTACTTTATCAAAGGAGCTAAAAGGTAGCGTAATTTGGGAGATGTGGCCTCCTGCTTATGATCCTTTGCCTCAAACTTCAAAGCAACATTTCTAACATATTTTGACAGCTGACACTTTAGAAAGCCACACATTTTATACCAAGAGTAGGATAAGGGTTGCACTGTATGATTAGTATACATAGCTCAGCTGTGGAACAGCATAGAATAAATAAGGTTTTTCAGGTTGCTAATCTTTGACAGCACATTAAAAACCAAGTACTGAGAAGTCTTTTAATAAGCTGACATAGTTCCTTTGAACATATCAGCAATAAATTTGAAGAGTTGTCCTCTGTTTCATTTGGTAACAATTTTAGAAACAGTAAGCTAGCACTTTGTGTAAATATGTAGGTGCATGGATCTATGTCCACAGATCTATGTGGACATACATGTGCATATGTGTAATACACAGTGTGCTAACTCATATCATCATTTTTCACTAGATATGTGAAACAATGCTGCAGGAAAATTTTTTCTCTCTATATATATATGTATACAAAACTGTAGAAATAACATTTTCACGCATCACATTTTTTTTAACTACCTCCACTACTTTTCATGAAACCATGAATGTTTTTCATTTTCCTTGGTAACTTGGAAAGCTTATTCTGTTTGAAAATTTGCATTGTTATCAAAGTAGCTTGAAATATTACCAGAGTGCAGAAACTGCCAAAGATGAATATTCTATTCCGTTTATACAGACCACCAGACTATGAATGAATTCCCATACTTTATACAACTCAGAAAATAATGTTCCTTACTCACTGTTAACTCCTACTTTATTATCCACTATTTCAGGGATTAGATAGAAATACTTCAAATTGTTTTTTTTTTCTAATTGCATCCCTACAGAAGTAGCCTTGCTTTCTATCTGTTAGTGTGAATTGTTGTACCAATATTTATGACAACGTAGATGAGGCTTGAGACTTACAAGGATATATTATCTACAGAGTTTATATATTTTATAACTGAAGCAAACTTTTCAGTCCATTGCTGTGACAGCCGGAGTAAAATTTTGCCTGTTTGCTTGCTTATACACTAGGGACCACAAGGGCCTCAAGGACCTGTTGGATTTCCTGGACCAAAGGGACCCCCAGTGAGTATATTTTAAATTAAATAGGTACAATAACAAGAATAGTATTTTTCATACAATGTTTCTGAAGATAATATTTTAAGACTTTTTTTTTTAAGAGACGGTTTATGTCTAGACTACAAATATACAAATTTCCTTGATGCTTACGGACTTTTAAGTCTATGACAATAATTCACATATTCAAAGTGATAATTCAGACATCATCAGTGCAGTACACATGACATTCAGCACAATATGCCAGCCTGGAGATCCTCAAGTATCTTGATGCCAAAGTCTGGGTGACAAGCTTAATTTAAGCAAAATTCTAATACAGTAATATATATTTCCTTTTAACAGTTGATTCACTGAGAAAAAAATTAAGAGGAAGGAGACATTCAATAGTAGCAGAAATGTGTAGAAGTAGTTTTACATGTAAGCTGCAGCCTAAACTAATCAAACTGCTTTTCTAGTGTGCTTCTGCACACTTGGATTAAGTACAAAAGTATCAAGCCACCTTTTGTGTTTTTTTCCATGCACGTATTTGCTACTTTTATTGCCAAAAACTGGAAATTCGTCAAATACTCCCATAATCTATAGTGTTTTGTTTTTTTTTTTATAACTGAGTCATTAGTCAAAGAAAAATGGAAAAGAAATATTTCCATTTTGAAAATTCATGTATTTGACACTCCAACAGTCACTCTCCGAGGAACTGTTAATATGCATCAGGAAGAACACAAGGAAAATGTATTGTTAAAACAATAGCTAAAATCTGTGCAGATAAATGAAGACTAGTCTAAAATAAAACCAAAGACATCGGAGATTCCTGCAGCTAACTGTACACTTATTTCAGTATTAAGAATGGCAAAGAAATTTTTTTTTTAATGTATTTTACAATTTCAGGGCCCGCCTGGTAAAGATGGCTTGCCTGGACATCCAGGACAGCGGGGTGAGACTGTAAGTAAATTAGTTTTACTGTGCTGCTGTTGTAAACCTCTTGAAGTCAGAATAATGTGACCAAAACTAAAAAAATAGAAGCAACAGAGAAAAGGGAAGGAGGCTGGGACTGGGAGATAATATAATGGTAGTTATCTACTGCTACAGTAGGTTGGACATGAGAAATTTTTGTTCTGTTTCCATACTATAAAGGTGAGATTACTCCTTCCTCTGATCAATTAGTAACATCAGAATGTACTGAACTAGTCAACAAAAGTATTAAAAATTAATACTCAAATACTCATATCTCAGAATTAGTGAAGTGAGACTATGCCTTGAGGCATGCTGAGAAATTTCTAAGAAATATGGGTCAAATGATACCTTTGTTTTTACACAGGTGGGGATGGTAGGAGAAAGATGCAGGCTGTTAGGCAGAGAACCCTGGCTGTGATACAGCAGTATATATACATATATATATATATATACAGCCCATCCAATTTAATCCACCTTCTATGCCTTTCTTTAAAAAGCATTTAAAAAATATATATTTATGTATCTGGCTTTATGATTCATGATGTAATGATGTACATATGTAAAAATGTATTTTCAGCTGTCATTCAGCTACATCACCTAATCAAGTTCACCTAGAGAGATCTGTAAAACTGAATGGAAATTCTACTACTGCACTAACTCATATCAGCTGGAACTGACAGAGCTAAGAAAGATTAATCAGTCCTTCACTTCTAAGCATATTCTGGAAAACCGGAATATCTCATTTTTCTTTTCTGAAGAGAAGAACTTATGACATGGAATTTCTGTTTCTCCTCTTCAGCTCAGACAAGAATTTCACTCTTCTATATATTTTCCTAGGTAACATAGTATTCTATGATTATTTCACAGGGATTTCAAGGAAAAACTGGTCCTCCTGGTCCTGGTGGAGTTGTTGGCCCTCAGGTACATCATTTAATTTCATACTTTATAAAGTTGATTTTTAATTATTATATTATGTCTAATGCACAGAGCAGTTATATTTGTTGACTTAAAAGAAGTATATCAGTGATTATCTTTACTTTGGTGTCAAATTATTCATAACAAAGTTATACTTAGTACTTACCAATAGTTCCATGAAATGTGTGAATGTTGAGATTATTTTTCCACTTTTATTGTTGCGTGTGTTTTCTTCATGTGATCATAAAGCAGAAATGAAGAATGTGAAGTGAGATTTCTAATGCAAAATAATTTACAAAGAACAATTATATTATGTGACATTCTTGTTAGAGATCAAATCTAAATTACTTTTAGATTGTGGAGATTTGTGATTGTGGATTGTTTTACTAACAAAGTTCAATTTTATCTGATATTACATATTTGCAGAAAAATCAGACATTTGGATTACCTGGGCTTTTTATAGATAATTCCTTTAGTGAAAGTTTTCTACTAGTGCATCTAGAGAGGAATCTTTCAACTCTCTCACCTTACAATTCATGTTATATAGAGAAACAATACAGTCAGTGTTTCAAGACAAGCACAGTACATGAACTTCCCATACGTATACTTCTGTAACCTCCTCCTGTGTGTGGAAATGCACTGTGTTTTAAGCTTCATCACCTAAGGAGCAAAGTCAAGATTTCAATCTGTGGAAACTGTTCAGGCATGTCTACAGGCAAAAGGCAATGCAAGATTTATTTTATATGACAAAAATATTTTGTAAGTCAGTTTTCCCTGGAGGGAAAGGTGAGGAATGTATGCTAACCAGAACTGTTCTATAACTCACTCAGAAAAGCTGGATATTGAGAATCTGCCCCCTGTAGACATTCAAAACCTTAAGATGACTGCGGTTTACCTTTGTGCTTAGGGTCCTACTGGTGAGACTGGCCCAATTGGTGAAAGAGGTCATCCGGGTCCTCCTGGCCCACCAGGTGAACAAGGCCTCCCAGGTGCTGCAGGAAAAGAAGGTGCTAAGGTATGATAGGGCATTGGGAAGGGGCAGATATATTGATGACAGACCTGTATGTCAAATTATCATGTAAAACATGCTGCATAAAATCATAATTGATACATTTCATACAGTAGAATTTTGAAGACTGAAAGATTCTGCTCAAGCCAGTGATTAGCTTTTTTCATTGAAAAAATACACAAACGTATACCACACAGTTGTTATGGAAATGCATAGTAATAACATGTTCACAACAAGGTAGAAAATTGTAAAATGACATTTAAAGTAGGATGTGTAGTACTGGCTTCAAGACAATATTTCATTGACCAAATTCAGCTCTTGCCTTACTTTTCACCACTGCGGCAAAAGAAACCTACTGATTGTCTAATTACTATATAAATCAATCTTCCATTTTCAATGGACACTAACTTTTTAATGAATGTTATTTTTCAATGGATTGTTATGGCTATGTTTTTCACCAATTATATTGTATAACTAATGTATTTTGCCAAAATTTGTTATAAACTTAACCATATTTATAAACTGTTTTATTGATAAAGATAAAAGAATTAGTAGGTGAATAGCTGAGGGTATAATCTTCTTTTGTCGTTACTATAATTAAGACCTAGTATTTAATTTTCAGTACTCAGTTAATGACAAACAATCAAATTTCAAACAATTCTGTTCAATCAAAATGTAATATATTTTAAGGGTGACCCAGGTCCTCAAGGTATTCCTGGGAAAGACGGACCAGCAGGACTTCGTGGTTTCCCTGGGGAGAGAGGCCTTCCAGGAGCACAGGTACAATATCAAGCACTACAAACATTTGACATGGTTTCTAAATAAATGAAAACAATAGATTAATCCTCTTAAAGCATAAGAACCTTCAGTTGTGTTTAAAAATGAATGCAGTATGCGAACACTCACCAAGTATCCATCACTAAGTACCACTGGCTGTATAACCAGAAAGTAATTTATTCAGTTGTTTCTCTTGATTTTGGTGTTCTTCCTGTTATATTTGTTGCAAAAATAACTAGAATTTTCCATTGTAAGAGGTAGATATTTTTTTCATCTTTTAGGGTCCCGCTGGCCTAAAAGGAGGGGAAGGCCCACAAGGTCCACCTGGCCCTATTGTAAGTAAACATAATAATTGTGTGGAAGTATAACAATATTACATGTGCTTAAGAACTTTGAGAAAGTATGAGAAACATAAAAAAGATCTAGATTTGGAAAAAATGTGTGTAATTCTAAACTTCCCTTTGAAATCCATGGGAAAATAACTTATCACAGGAAGTAAGATACTAAAAACATTGTGTTATGAATCTACAAAGAAATTATGCATAATACAATTATTAAGAATTTTAGAACATGATGGAAAACCATCCACTACTTCCCTGAGTTGGGTTTTATCATAATTCTTGTGTGAATCATACCTAGAGAAACAGTAAAACTCTTGCAAATCATGTTTGCTTGACAGCTATGTAAAATCATTAGAATTTAACTATTTGTTACACAGTAACACTCCTTCTCTACACTCTAGGCTCAACATAGATGTAGATATGTATTTGCCAACTTCTTGTGTCTTTTTTTTCCTCTGTGATTATGACAGAGAGAAAAACAGGTATGCACTTATTCCTCAAAAGCAGTAACTTGTTCACCCTTCAGTAGTTTGAGCAGGTCTTTTACTACACAGTACTGTGCTCATTGGTTGTTTACATTTAGATTTTTGTTTAGATTTTTAGATTTTTTTTTTCCTGTTTCAACTTTCACTCTTTACATCTCTGCTGCCTATTTCACTGCAGCTTGTGGTAGGAATCCACTGAAAGGTATTTGAAGTAGAATACCTACTTCAACTTGCCTGTTCTCTGTTATTTTTATGACAGTGATGCACTGGATGCGCACACTACACTCACTTATCTATAAATAGAAATTTAGATTTTGAAAAATGTAGATTTTGACAACTATCTTGTCAATGCAGTTTTCTATAAATGTAAATCATCTGTGCAAATGAAGTGAAAAAAAAAGTCAGCTCAGCTATTCCCATTGCTCAAAAAAGTAACCGAGGAGCTGAAATTCTATGTTTTTCAGTAAAAAAAAGCTCTCATGTTTCCCTACAACTGATTCTGAGATTAGAATGCATTAAACAAGCAGAAAAAAAACCAATAAGTTAGTATAAAAAATTGTGCTTCTGGATTATTTCTGTATTATTGGACTCTAGATCTGCTACTAGAAAAGATCTACCATAGAACATTTTTTTATTTCTTAATTTCTCAATACCTGGTATGTGAATTCTTAAGATTAATTATTAAACTAGGAATGGAATGGAAGATAACAGGGAGACTCAAAAAGGATTATCATTCCACTCCATATGAAGAACCTGAACTTTTAGAAGAAAAGATGAAACAAAAATCAAGAAAGCATAGACCAAACTATTCTCTAAAGGTCATGTCATGATTTTCTGTTAGGGATTGCCCCAAGGCTGGGTTACCTACTCAAGCAGTTAGTTAGCCTAGGTGCAATGAAACCAGACGGTGCAAGCATATCTGACATTTCAGCATAATCCCCTTCCCCAGACAGGATATTCACACAGTATTCACACAGCATTCACATGTGCTAATACCATCACAGTTTCTCATAAATATGTGTCATGAAAGGCTGGGAGGGAAAAACATAACCTGTTTCATAACAGTTGTCTGTATTCTGATATACATATATTTGAATTTAAATTCAAATGCTCCATTTTTTTTGGTTACAGGATGTATGTGATACTGTTTTAGTTCTACTACCCATGTTTTGGTTCAAGTCCTGGAACTTTCTCAGAACTCATGAACTGTATTCCACTCATGTGAAAATAAATTAATAGAGAAATTCCAGGAACTATTCTGTTAGTACTAGCTAATTTGAGTTCAGTGTCAGAGACTAAGGGAGGTTTATTCCAAAAAATACTGGATATGGTTATCAAGATACTTCACATCACAAATTCATTCCTTTTGGGACTGCATTTCCAGCTGAGTTAAATATAGTTATAGAAAGAATCAAGGAGGAAGCTCATAACTTTTTGCATATTGCTTTTCCAATCTTTTTTTTTTTTTTTTAAAGAAGTAAATGTAGTTGGAATTGCAGGCAAAGGGAAAGGGTTTGAAGGGAAAATATTTTTTTCTGACCATTTTAAGTTCACTGTAGTACGTACAGGCCAGTTGAGGCAGAAACAGCACGAAGTTGACCTGAAAGCATTCCATAAGTCCAAATTGGTGGTTTGCTTTTTTCCTATTTCATCTCTAATTTCTAACTTCTTATTCTGAAAGTGTTTTCTAGTGAATAAGAGGCACAGATGCCCTTAACACCAAGTTTCAGTACATCTACAAGCACCATAATTAAACCACAATAGTTTTGTGGGTTTTTTTTCTCAGCAGTTTGTAGCAGACTGTGAACATCAAATATTCCTAAAATATTTTTGCATCTGTTTTTAGCCAACAGACAGTACATGCAGAAATGTAATTATAATGGGTTCTTTTGCCATTTGTAATAGGAGGAGGACTCATGCCATTGGGTGATGTTCCTCCAGTTCCCTGCCAATACCAATTGCTTCTAACTAGCATATATATTCAGTTATATGATCTGTCTGGCTGGTACATAGATCTCTGAGCATACCAAACAAATGACTGCTCCAAGTACTGTGTGTGCCAACTATTGTGCTTAGAGGGATCTGGACAAAAGAAAGAGATGCATGAATGCACTCCAGAGAAAATTTTTCTGTTTTGTTTTGCTGTTCATGCTTTATTTTTTAATGGCTATCTTTTGTCTGCTGTCTTTGCCTTAAGTTTGTTTTATTCCCTTCTCATACTACTGTGTGGAATGCTGATGGGAGAAAGCTCTTTATAACGTTAAACTGTCATTTTTCAGTAGCTCATCTAGGGATAGGATGCCCAAATTGGACTCAAAATATGCCACCTATAGGCTACCCAATTATCAGCATTGAGCTACCTGGAGCTACCTTCCTGTATCTGTAAAATTTTTCGCTTGTGGAAATGTTCATTTGTTGAGCATTTTGTTAACAATCAGTAAAAAGTACTACTACAGCCACATAGCGTATACAAATGCTATAATTACATCTCTCTTCTCAGAAAGTCAGATAAAACAAGGTCACTAATGAGTTTATAGTCTGTATAAGAGAAATACAATACAAAGCCTTCCTGCAGACGGTTTTTTGGTTTTTTTGTTCTGTTTTGTTTTTGTTTTTTTTCTGGTTGGTTTTTATTTTTAAAGACAGAAATTGATATTAAAAAAAAATTAAGAAGATGCAAAGAAGCTGCTACTCACTGAGTAGTACAGGTATCTTCTCTGCTGGACAAAGATGTGAAATGTTGACCAAGATCATGAAAAACACTGCTGAATCAGAATTCTCTTATAACATTTCTTTCTTCCCAGGGCTCACCAGGAGAACGTGGAGCAGCAGGCACTGCTGGTCCAATTGGTCTACCAGGTCGTCCTGGACCTCAGGGTCCTCCAGGCCCTGCAGGGGAGAAGGGCGCTCCTGTAAGTAACCACAGAGACACACAAAACTGTGAGAACACAGACTTTTCATTTCAGAGTGCTACTTTTTACCACATTAGTATTTGCCTATTAAATGTATGAAATTAATTAAATAGTAAAACCTTTATTGCCATACCCTCTAACACCTAAGACGTGCTAAGCTTGTTATTATCCCAAAAGTGAGTAAGTAATGTGCTCAAATCAGTCCTTCATTACAATTAACTATACAGACATTCTGCATTAAAGCACAAGTATATTTGTCCTCAACTTCCATCATTACTTGGTATAAATTTCTGATACATTTTCTAGCACTTATTGTTTCCTTCTGTTTTTTTTTTTTGTTGTACTCATCTCTGATATATTATAATCATCTTATGCTGCTATTTTCATTTTTAATTTTGTTTCTTTTGAAACACCCCTACAAATATTTTAAATTATCTTGTTTCCCTTATTGAATACAATGAAAGAATATTTCTGATAGTGTGAAACCACTTACAGTAATCTTAAGACATACACATTCATTTATATTATCATATGCAAATGGATTTAATATAACTTGGAGAAAAATGCAGATAATTTGAATTATTTACAAGTTCAGTTTTATAGACATTCAGATAAAATCATTTTCCTTCGTTTCCTGAATTCAGTAATTCACATCCCAAAAGATGCTTTCCTAAAATGAAATTATGATTTTGAACTCTATGAACAGCAAAGAAAAAGTAAAATAATCATCAGCAACAAAAAAAATAGTAAAAAAAAAAGCAGTGAAAAAAACAAAAACCGGACATAATGCCAGCAATTTTTGAGAGCAAAGACTTTTGTTACTTGAAATTTGTCATGATACAAGTTATTTTTGAGATGAGGTTTTAGAAGACATGTATGTGTATCACAGTTGTAAGCCTGCATGTACTCATAGGTCTGAGTTAGGACAAGATGTCTTTAAGTTTTAATCTGGAATTAATTTACCCATTTAGTAAAGCAGTTGCTACAGCGGCATGCATTAGCTTTATTTTATTTTTTTTTAGCAGGCTTGTAGTAAGAAGTATGACCTTTGTATTTTCTATGATGATTCTGAGTATTAGTAAACTCATTCTTTAGAAGTTGTGAGAGATTGTAGGGAAGTGACGAGCACAGCATTGAATTCACTCTTCCTTCCAGCTTCCACTTGTATAGAAGACCTAGTGCTGTCTTAGAACACCTTTGGGTGCGGTTGGGACTGTATTGCTGTATAGCTAATATAATTACCTGCACTGAAAGCTTAATTAAACTCCTGTTATAATGTGCATCACTTCCTTGTCTTCAAAACCAGGGTGAAAAAGGTCCTCAAGGTCCAGCTGGACGTGATGGAGTACAAGGTCCTGTAGGACTTCCTGGTCCTGCTGGTCCAAGTGGTTCTCCTGGAGAAGATGGTGACAAGGTGAATGGCGATTTAGAATCATTGGTAATAGGTTGAGAGTGTCAGAAAAATATGTTAGCAGCAGAGATACTCTGTTAACTTCTGGCAGAATTCAGGACACAGCACCTTTTGAGATCATTTGTATTAAATATGGCAGTGTTCTGTTAGTCAGCATGGTATAAAAGGAAAGGCTTTGATGTTTGTTTTTATAATGCTTGAGTGTGATTTTCCCCACAGAGTCTATTTTCTGTGATTCAATTTAATTTTATTGTTATTACTATATAAGGTAAGCTTTTCTGACATGTTTTCTTAGCAATTTGAATCATACTGAAATTTTGAAATATTGTACACTGCACTGAGAAAAAAGTATTTGGTCACATACAGTTAAGCAAGTCTGCAAATCACAATACTTTTGTTACGAGTTCATACCAAGGGTGACAAGAGGAACACAATCTCCTTTATTTAGATCTGAGTACCACTCTTACTTCAAAGCCAGGTCCTTGGGGCCTTTGCAGTAGAACTGCAAAGATTAGAACTGCAAATCCAGAATAGCTGGATTAAAATGGCATACTACTGATTGATGCAGAATTGCCTCCTTTAGGCCTTCACGCTTGAAACTGCAACATAAAACACAGAATAATCATATCAAATGGAACATTTAAAGGTACTGTGATATTGGAGTCAGCTAAGTGTGAAGGAGACCATTCTAAACAAGAACTTTAACTTCTAACTTTCAATTACAGGGTGAAATTGGTGAGCCGGGTCAAAAAGGTAGTAAAGGTGACAAGGGAGAAAACGTGAGTAGCAAAGTTCTTTGCCTATTTCATTCTTCATAAATAAAAGGTATTTGTGCATAAATTACTCACATAGTCTTGTTACCTTAGTGAATAGAAACAAAGAACCTAATTCAAAACTGTTTCTTCAGAATAATATTCAGTTTTAAGGCCATTATTAGAAATACTAAATAGAAATGCATTGTGTTTATTAGGTTCCTAGAGCTTCCAGAATCATTAAAAAGTAAATGAGTAAATTCAATTCCTAAGCATCCTCCCTGTATCATTTTAATTTATTGATTTTGTATTTGAACTGGGAGAGATCAAGAATATGAACACATTATCTTACTGTGTTTAAATCAATTGTTTGGATTGTGAGAACATACCCAACTTTATCTTTTCAGCCATAATAGTAAAGAATACAACAACTTAATAGAAAATCTACTAATACAGCTAATTTTTTTAAAAGACTATCAAATTATTGGAGAGTGAACTTAACTTATTCAGTATTTCAGAACAGTAAAGACTTCACATGCCGTGCCTTATATAAATTTTCCAATATCAATAGGCACAGTAGTGAATTTGGGACTAATTGGGCTTCTAATAACTTAATTTGAGCTGTTTTTGGATTTCAAAATTACTGCTGCAATTCAAGCACTTCCTCCTTCAAGGTTTTCCCACTTTAAAATTCAAAACTAGAATCGAGTTAGGATTTTGTTTTGTTTCTTAACCAAAAATTCAGTCTTCTATTTCACCAGTTTTCAGTTAGCAGAACTCAGAACACAACACAGAATTATTCACAACTAAGCATATTTGCTATCTTGAAAACACTCTGCTTGTTATAACTATATATGGAGCATCATAAAAGTAGATTACTTATGAAATCCACAGCAAATTTATAACTTCCATAAAATCAGATGATATTTTATAGGAAGAAGTATACAACTTCAAGCAATTCATTTTTATTATATTTTTACAGAAAAAAAAAGTGAAGAAGTTAAATGTCAAGAAAATGACAAGGGTTTTCTACTTCTGTTCATTTCTAAAGATAAAACTGCCTTTTTCAATTATTTATGTGAGAAAGAAAGACTTCTGCAGTTTTCAGTGCTGAGAATGTATTTTTCACAATCCTCTTGCATTAGATCATATTACAAGTGCTATAATAAACTACTTGCAATGCCCTGTTTACACAAGGAATGTAATATTATACATATGAATGAGAGTACTTCTATTATAAAACCCATTTATTCCTAAAACCTACATCTAACCAAGCTGTTTGGAAAATCCTGCTTCAGAACTAAAATTACTCTTGCATAATCTAAGCTGTTTTAGTTTTGATTAACTTGGTAAAATAAATTTATCAAATGAAAGCATTTAAAATAATCATTTTCAAAATGACTGACTTCTCAGTTAACTGAAAATCAATTTTAGTTTATTTATTGTTGCGGTGGTAAACCAGCTGTGGAGTACAAAGATATACCTTCTCCTCTCTGTCCTCCTGAAGAGATTCATTACAATACAGGTCCTCCATAAATAGAAAAATATGAGTTTTAAAGGAAAGAGCAGAGGAAACATATGAAGCAGGTCACGGCCAAGTTCCACTTAAACTCTGCACAAACTCACATGCATATCTTTCTGTTCTTACCTCTGACTTGCTTCTTCGTCAAGATGTTCATCAGAGAAATCAGAAAAACACATGCTGCAGTTTCGTATTTCAGACCATTTTAGCTTGGCTAGTTATACTGAGCATTAGACTGTGACCACTGTTTCCATAGTGAATACTAATGTATTTGAACTCATTTTCACACACCTGCTTTACAAATAAGGTGTCTGCAGTATAATCATTTGAGAATGTATCATGTACATTCTCAGTCTCAAGGTGTAAGGCATTAGTAGATACTGTATGTTTTCCATGAAATACAGGATCCACCGTTAGAGTCTGCTCATTTGAAGGCATGCGTTTTACACTGTTTGGAGTCCTGTGTATTGAATCCTATTTGCCCTCAGTTGCACTCATTCAACCCTGACGATTTTAGAATTTATTTCCTTTATTGCTTTATTGCTTTCCTTTCAACATGCTGACAGATGTATATGGGGGAGAGGAAAGGCCTTTTTAGTCACCTCTGAAAGATTCTGAAGAGAAAGTAAGTACGCAGTTCTGAAATCACTGGACATAAAGGGTAGATTTTTAAAGTATCTGCACACCCATAAAATCCTCAGTGGTTATTTGCTCATCACAGCAAGGACACTGACAAGGAAAAATCACTCCCTTTTTCCTATTTAAGATGAGCTTGAAGTATCTTCAGTTCCATTTCTGAAACTAATAAAAACTTAAGGCTGGAGTTTAACTGTACCATACCTAACAAAAAATACTATGTTTTCATATTCAGTTAGGGATAGCACAAATTTATTGTTAATGGAATAGAAAAGGGAATCTGGATGAACCAAATAATTTTTAATTAGTCAATATCAAAGTACTTTCAAACAACACGTCACATCAAAATGAGCATTTTAATGAGATTAAAAATATATAAGTTTTCTTCTGGGCCCTGGAAAATGAAGGAAGAAGCAGAGGCATCCTTCAATGTGTAGAAGATGGGCATTCCAATATTTTTTTTAAGTTCATGCATGCTATTTCCCTTTCTGTTGGCAATCCTTCCAATCTTCAGGAGCATTCCTAAGAGTGCTTTAATTTAGATTTTTCACAATAGAGTCAAGCGAGCTTTGCTTCTCATATTGACATTGTACATGCCATTGTTCCATAGATTGAAAGGAAAAAAAGGAAAAATATTGTTTAAAATTTCCAGCTGCCTAGAAAATAAGATGTTCTAAGATACACATAGAACCCAAAGAAAGAAATAATTTGCAAGACTTAAGTTCCTTTTTCTGTAAAGGGTGCAATATTTTAACTGTAGCCTTAGTAAGGTATTCAAACAAATTCAAGCACACTTCTGCACTGAATTAGATTTTTCAAGCCAGAAACTGCAGAAAACTTCTTTGTCATCAGAAATGACAGGCTAGAATTCAACCCGTGCAGAATATAATGCTTTCTGAACTCTTCTCTTCATAAGTCTAATCTGTCTAGTTGGAGAAAAAGCCAGATTCAACCTAGCACACCATTTAACCATCATAAATTTGTGTCCTGAATTCCCAGATTCAGGGCTAAGCTTCATCATTATATCATATCTGTTTAACTGACCGTTAAAATATGGACAGTGTTACTTAGAAAGTTATTGTTCTGGAAGACTAACTGATAAAATTAAGGAGTTCCTCTGAGATACATTTTTTCCCATTATCCTGAAAAAAGGAATAATATCAAAGAGAATATGGCTTCCAGTACTCAAAATGAACATAGAATGCAGGTATTAGATGTCTAAATAAACTTGCTGTCACAATAAAATATTTGCAATTTTATAAAACTAATCCAGTCAACAGTATTTCATTTAAGGGTAAATTGTTAGGTAATTATTTAGTTCTCATTAAAAGTTCTGATATTTTTAATTTTGGAAAGAAAAAAAAAAGTTTCCATCTTGATTCATGTTTGCAGAGGAGTCTATTTTAAATTTTCTGAAACCATTACAAATGTTAGCACTTTCAATAAATGACTGTTTAAGGTTTATTATAGACATGCAAATCTGAGTTTTGAGAGCTGAACAAACTGGTTATTTGTTATGAATGGAAAAAACTTATGAATAATATTACATTCTCCATGGAGAAATGTAAAAACAATAGTGTTTGATCATGCAAATATATTTGCTGTTTATCTCATTCCAGTTGCCACAGTCACTCACTTTTCCATTTGAATGCTTGTTGCAGGGTCCTCCAGGTCCACCAGGTCTCCAGGGTCCTGTTGGTGCTCCTGGCATAGCTGTAAGTAGTTTATTCAGAGCAGATCACAATGTTGCTAAAAATCATTTGATACTTCAAAGTTCATAAGAACTACATGGTAATTTGTGCTACTCCTCTCCTCTCCTGTGCTACTCAGGAACAGATTTCAGATCACTATTAACAGTTGTGTTGTTGTGCCCTTAAATTCAGTTGTTCATTATAAATGATATTAAAATGTCATTATTAAAAATGAAATATTATAAGCATTGAACAGAGACCATCCCTTCAGACAACTTGTCTGATTTTTTTTTCTGTATCACCCAATATTCAGAGCAGTTTGATACTGAATGCAGTTAAAAGAGGCGGTCTTTTTAAAATTCACCTAGTACAAAGTTGTGGGTTTATTTTCAAAAGTTTTGAATTTTTCAGGAATAAATATTGGTCAGACTGTGTGCTACTCATATATTACTAATATGCAGGTATTCAACAGCTAGAATGTTTATGCAGTTTATGAAAGAGAATAGGTGTTCAAGTAAAATTAATGTGAGACTTGTATTGTTTGATCTACATTAAACCAGGACACAGTCTCTTATTCCATTTGTTTAACAGATTTCATTCATCAGGTCAGTATATACATTTGTAATGACATTAGGGCTAATTTTGAGCCCTCTTCTAGTTGTTTGTCCAGTGATAACACAAGAGCTTCTTCTGTTTTCAGACCTGTGATATTTTTGTTTCTTGTTCTTTCCAAATAGGGAGGTGATGGGGAGCCAGGCCCAAGAGGTCAGCAAGGAATGTTTGGGCAAAAAGGTGATGAAGGTCCTCGAGGCTTCCCTGGCCCTCCAGGTCCTATTGGCTTACAGGTAAATTCATGTACTGTTTTTACCCTTTACTTATAAAGAGTCATTGAGAAATCAGGAGACTGTTTTATTCAGGAGTGCAGTTCTCATAGCAACAATGAGCTGCTGGGATTAAGAGCTTTCACTTTCATGTATCTAATATTCTGCGGTAAGTATATTGCACTTCAGTTAGATTGTGGTAATAGTGCTTACAGTGGATATTACATATAAATAATTTTGTTTATAAAGGTAATAATGGTGAATTTTGAATACTTATTAACCGTGAATTTCCTTAATATATTAAATATTACTTTTAAGATTTTGTTTCTTTAATAAAGGGCTTTCTAACAAAACAAATCAAGAAAATTTGAAAATCTATGGGCATATTTAAGTGATCTCATGACATTTTATGGCAAGTTTACTTAAATATTGAAATATAAAATGACAAACTACTACTTCTTGCCAAAAGGAACTGCCATTCCAATAATATATGAAATACCATATCATTAAATCAGTAAGAAATTTTCTGCATTAGAATAAGTGTTCAGTAAATGGCTTTTGAGAATTTTTGAAGACAAAAATATCAAGTAAATGTTTAATTACCGTTGAAGTTTCATAAATACATCCTCTGCAAACTGTACAAAATCTACTTTAAATTTAATATTTATATTAACATTAGCAAAATCAGGGCCTGAGATTATAACTCTTAAAACAAGCTAAAGGACTATATAACAACAACGGTGTTGTTTAATGAGTTGATTATTTAATACTAAATAGGCTTTCACAATAACCACAATTCACTGATACGTCAGCCAAGTTTTCACCAAGGTAGACAACTGAAATTTACATTATTTTAGAAAAGGTACACCTCTGAATTTTGATGAGCCTTTCTATTCAGACTGTGTTAAAGTAGGAGGACAGCTGACAAATATAAGTAGTGTTGATGTGTTTATACTTCCTAACTTTTATACAGCTCTGTAGCGAAGACAACAAATTACACTTTCCAATCTGGTAGTAATAATTTGATACATTAAAAATAGCAGAACACTGGAGATGAAACTTGGAACCAGATCTTAATTTAATATCAATATTGTAATGTTATTGACTCCAGATTCAGTATACTCTGTATGATACAGAAGCCAAAATTTTATCCTGCATTTAGAAATGCCCAACTTAGGGGTGATATTGTTTCTAGGTGGGATAACATTATGCTAGAATCAGTACTAGCATCATCTTCATTTTCCTTCTCTTGATGTTTGTTACTAGACAAACTTGGACACTTTCTTTGTAAGAAAGTATGCATTAAAGCAGTGCAGTGCCTCTCAGCAGGATTCATTACCTCCACTGGACACCTTGCTAAGGCAGTTTTACAGCTTCCAGTACTGAGGTAGTTTAGACATTTTTGCATGCCACTTCACTGTGCTGCCTCGATCATGTTTTGTTGACATATATATATATATCATCAATCATATTTTCCAAACACACACATGGGGTTTGGATAATGATGGCAATGTTCCTGAATTCAGCCACCCTAGATAGCATTTGTGTGTAAATTATTATTTTTTAATTTTCTGCCTCACCTTGTGTAAACAGTTCAGGACTACATGTACATTTGCTGTAACATGAAAGGCTCCTTTTATGTATTGATTTATTTATTGTAATTAAATTTTGCTGTTTTGTTCCTTTCCTTCCCCTCTCTTCCCTCCACCTGCCCCTCCCAAGTTTCACATGCGGATCTGATTTGTATTGTTTCATATTGATTTATATCTCATTATTCCAGATACTCTACTAACAGTTGTATTTTTTTTTCTTCCTTGATTTTTAGGGTTTGCCTGGCCCACCAGGTGAAAAAGGTGAAAATGGCGATGTGGGCCCAATGGTGAGTACCCAATGGTACTGTCTTTTCTCAGAAACTCACCATTCAATAAGCTATTCCTGAATTCTCTACCTGACCATGAAACTTTTTTGTGTTTTGTGAGCTATCTCGGATTCATTTTGCATTCCTGAATCCATCTCCTCATCTTTAAGATGAAGATTTATGTAAGAAAATACTTGGAAGTAGCTATGTGTGTCTGACAGGACAAGGCAAGAAGGATCAGGAAACAAGGAGAATAAGGAGAGACTACTACACTCGAGAATTCAGAGCTCCTATTTTGAAATAGGAACTTCAGGGCGTTGTTACTATTCCATCAAGGATCATTTGCACTTTTTCCACAGGATTGCAATTGCAGGCTAAAAGATAGTAAATACTATTTTGCTATGTTCACATTGTTTCTCTGGCTGATCTTGAGGCTATATTTGTTGAAGTGTTGTGATGCCTTGTGGGCTGGTCCTGACTGAAATGCAAGCTATCTAACGCACATGCATCCAACAATTGCCAGCCTTTTTTATTGTTGCCCATCTGTAGTCATCAAGGTGCAGTACTGTCACATGGCTGTTAACAGATAGATAAGCTACCCTGGGGCCTTTGCACAATGGAAAGTGTATGTAGGTAAACTACAGAGAAAATGCAATTCAGGAAACCAGTCTTCATGAGTCCTAATCAGATCACTTTCAACTTAAGTACTATATAGCTTGGATCCCTCCTGAACTCATTCATTGGACAGCAATTCAGCCCTGCTATTTATGTAGAACTCTGAAAACTAAAATTCCTCGAAGGGTTGAGGATATTGTTTCTAACTGGCCAACAACAACAACAAAGAACTACTTATCTTACTTTTTTTTTTTTAAGTATACCAAATTGTGTCTTCGATACAGGGTCCACCTGGTCCTCCAGGTCCAAGAGGTCCACAAGGTCCAAATGGAGCTGATGTAAGAACCTTTTTTTCTCTTAACATTGCTTTTGAAATTTGGTAATAAGCAGTATAATTGGGATAACTGTATTTGGAATAACTATCATCTTGTATCATCGTAGGGTCCTCAAGGCCCCCCAGGCTCAATCGGCTCTGTTGGAGGTGTTGGGGAAAAGGTGAGAATATTGATAATATCATTTCTTGAAAGAGAAAACATTGGAATTGGAATATACATTTTTTTTCTTCTTTGGTGCTACACAGATATATTACAGTTCCCAAATAGCCTTCATTGACTTATTAATAGTGATCAAGCTATCTAGTTATACTTCTAATTGCAGAATTACTATGTTTGTTTCTTTTCTTTAATATTTTACATCACAAAAGTATTAAAGAGTCAAGAAAGAGTTGAGTAGAAGAGTAAGCCCTATTGGTGATTAATAAGTAAGGCTATAGTGATTTCCTCAGTTTCACAGTTTGATGTTTACAGTAACATGATTAGATTCAACAGTATATTTCACTTTATACAGCTTTACCTTAGAATACCATAAATCCTTCTATCTGGAATATTAAGAATATAAGCTATTATCTAATGTATCAGTGATAGACTAATGTGTCAGATATGAAACAGAAATGAAATATCAATACATACTTATTTCTCATAGAAATATATACAACTCCAATAAAGTCAAAGGTCAGAGAATGATTTATCGTATTTGAAAACTTGACTTAGGACAGATACTCATTAGTCAAAATTATTTTCATTGCTATTTTTAGTTCTATATTCAGAAAAATTGCTAGCAGCATATGTTTTTGTTTTTTTAAAAAATTCTGTATCTTAACCTAAGTTGGAAAATAACTTTTTTATTCTTTTTCTTTGTTTAGTTTTGTTATTTATTTGAATCACCAGAGTAAACTATTTTAAAATGCAGAGCAAACACAAAATTCAAAAGAGATTCTCTTGAAATTCCTACTTTCATATTCATTTTAACAATTTAGACAATCAATTTCAGCCATATCCTGGGTGAAACCATAAAGCATTTCTTTGTAATGCTACAGATTTAGTATAATTTTTTTCTTTAAATCTGGATCAGGGAGCTGGAAAGCAGATTTTGAAAGCAATATAAAGTGAGGGGAAAAATGGAAATATATACAGTCTCCCATATAGTTAATTTGTTGAAAAACTATGTAGATTGTTCCTGAGCATTTAAATATTTGCTACAGCACATCATATACATTCAATACAATTCATGTCAGTGAATCCTAGAAATGGCATTGCTAGAAAAGCCAATATTGACATTTGTCAATTCAGAAGAAAAAAAAAAGGTATTTCTACCAAGTATTGATAACATTTCAGAATGTGAAGCAAGCTTTTCCTTTTCCTTTCTGTCCATCAGATAATTAAATGCACAGGTACTTTCTTATCTTCCTAGTACACCATCACTGAAATTCTTTACTTCAGAAATCTTAAATTCTGCTGCCTTTCATTCATCTTCACACTGTGTTTGACACAGTGTACCAATATTGTAACTTTATGTACCAACCTATCAGATCTATGAATTTAGAAAAAATGACATAAGTATCAAGTTAATAAAAATCATTTCATGATCCTTTTCTTAATTACTGTCCAGAAGCATGTGATTCTGCTTCATAGAAAGGTATTCTTTCTTTTCACAAGATAAGGTAATTGTCATTATTTTTCCAGGATCCTTTTTATGACTAATACTAAAAATCAGGAAAATCTGCAGTTTGTTGTAGAAACTTCTTATTTCTCTGTGATAACAAAAGATATTTCACAGAATAATCTTCTATATTGTTCATATCTACCCTAAAATTGTCCAGCTTTTTCATTAAAATGACTACCTCCCAGTAGCAATGGCATTCTTATGTCTTCAATCTTTTTTACTAGTAATTGCATGAAAGAGAGTAAATATTATGCCTTACTGCTTGTCTGCATTATTAACAGTGTGTTGTGTCTAATTCCCATGCTTGTGACATTGTTCCTCTAGCTTATCTTTAAAAGTGCTTTCCTATTTAAAAAGCTGCAGGATTTGTTATTCTCTCTGGAAAGAGTACCAAAAATGTGCCTTATTGCAAGCGCTGGTAGAGAGGGGAAAAAGTTGACCTAATGGAAAAAAAGTTTGTATAAAGAAAAAAAAAAAAAAAAAAAAAAAAAAAAAAAAAAAGGCACTGTGCAAAGAAAAATTCTTCTGTGTCCACTGCAGTACTGGAAAATAATGTTTATTGTGAGAACATTACATCCATGGTTGAAACTTGCTGCTTTAAAAACAATCTTGTCTAATATAGAATCCTATTGAAGTCAATAGGAGTTTGGACATAGGTTTCAATCACGTTTAATTGTTATTGTTTCAGAAACAAATCATATTCCAGTCATTCTAATTACATTCCAGTCATTCTGTAAAGACACTGACTTGACAACTCCTTACTCCTCTCCTCCCTGCTATTCTTCCATTTGATTTAGAACCCCCATAAGCAGACCACTAAATTTAATTTGAGAACATGATAATTCAGACATTGTATCACTGCTTGTCATTTTTATTTCCTCTTGCTTATTTCCCATATTGTCTGTGTTCATACAGAGAAGCTTCCCAGTATATTATTTTGGAGATTTTATTTCTTCTAATTACTTCCCTCCTTCTTAAATTTTATCATGTGAATGATATCTCTTCCTAGTAACCTTCCTTTTTAATTTGAGTCCCATTTAATGAGTTCTGCAAATTTAGAAATAATAAAGAGTTGTTCTGTCAGAAGGATTTTGTTTTTGCGAGTCATTCGTATCACATGGTGTTCCCACAATGGGAGGACTGTTCAGGCTTTTAAACAAAACATACCTATTCTTCCTCTTCCCGCACACTTTTTTTTCCCAATGTTTTTCCTACTATGTCAGTATGCTTTGGCCTCTGCATCCCTTCCAGGAAAGACCTTTGCTGTAGAATGTACAATGCAGTGTTGATAGTAGAATGTGGGAAAATATTTTGGCATTCTATATCACTGTTGAGTAGCGAAATATATTTGCTCATTTTCATATTTGAATGGTTGAATTAAAAGGAGATATTTTGACATTTGACAAATTACCAACAATTTTTGTCACATGTAGTGCAATGTATGTTTAACTATCTTGTTGGTTCCTCTGCTGCCGATACAAAATTCTAAATGTTCAGAAACATCTGCAGTTCTAAATGTCTAATGCATTATAAATGTCATCGAGTAGTCTAGAAGTCTTGTGACTTACACTCAACCAAAACTAATTAAAACCAGCTTTCACCCTAAGTTTTATTTTCTTTTTTCTGCTTTTACTTTAGAAAAACGAGAAAAAGAAAATATACCAGCTCATGTTGGTCATTTGATATCAAAGGCCTCACACGCTGATAGCCTAAATCTCCAGTAAATTCCTCAAAATTTTCAAAAATTGGCTTTACCTGTGTAGGTCAGTTGAAAACAAAATTACTATTTGGAAAAAAATGTGTATGCATATTGATTGCTTCTTTTCACTTAATTTTACTAAAAAATTGTAGATTAAGAGCTTGCAAAAGGCAGAGAAAACGGAAAAAGTAGCATTAGTGCTGTGATTCACTTTGACAAAACCTAATAAAAATAGGCTCAGATTTCTAGTGTTTAAGCTAATCTGTGATAACTGCACTGGGGACTCTGCCTTCTTACAAACCTCTTCCCCTTTCATTTATACGTACATCCACAGATATCTGTTCAGTTGTTAAGATTATTAAGATGTTTGTGACAGTTTATGTAACCTGAATATCTCTCCTTGCAACATATTAGTTTTAATATTTTTGCATGACCTGCTGACTCCTTCCTTCCTTCCTTTCATCCCTATCCCTCTAATTCGCCTGTAAGCCCTCCCAGAAAATATAACACAGCTACAGAATTACTTTCTTGATTAAATTTACCTCTCCACAGAGCCCTAACATAGAAGAGTTGCACATGCATACCTATGTGACAAAAGATTGTTTTCTAAAGCCACACTTCTTTTTATTATTATTGTTAATTTTATTATTATTTATTTTGTGAGGATGGCAAAAAGGCATAAAAGAGTAACCTAAACTTCTTCACAACCCAGCCAGTTACAAGGGTGTCTCATATTTTAGAAAATCAATAGCTGTGTTACAGAAATTAACTGAAAGCTGGCAGCTTTCCATCTCCTATATCTCTGTGCTTTCAGTGGACAGCTTTCTAGAAATTGTAATAATAAGGAATAGACTTTTAAACTACTGTCCTTAGCTTGATACAAATCATTCTGCTCACATAATACAAGGGAGTTTTAAAACTAAATATGTCCATGAAATGACATGATGCTTTGTAGCTGAGAATTTCTGTTAAAGACAATGATGCTGAAATTCTGTCAGAGGACAGCACTAACATTTAAATGATCTGGCCTGATGACAAAAAGAAATGAAAAAGAAATGTAGAGGTGGAATATATCTATTAGATCGTAAAATCTATTTCCCAACTGAACATGAACTATTTCCTATGGAGGAGGTGAAGTGGATTCTGAATTAATACTACCCTTATCAAAAAGGCAATGAAAGACAAAGTTTTTGATAATCATAAATGTATATTCTGTAAATATACATCAGCTACAATCTTGCCTATCAAAACATTGTTTAATTCCCTTAACAGCTGTCTGCAACAGTTGCAACCTTTTATACATATAAATACATAAAAGTTTTAATATAAAAAACAGTATGAGAAAAAGCAAGGACTGCATATGGGAAGTGTCACATCTTTATAATAAAGCAGTATAAGATTTTAAAGGATTAATGTCAGATTAAATTGTAACTGATCTCATCTTACAGAAGTGCCTCTTCCATACATGTCCTTTGAGGAGAGCATCTTGCCATCTCCTTGCCCTTCTACATTTGCTTTGTTCCACACTGCTGTTTATTGTGGTTTTACTGTGTAGTGAGTTCATGTGGGCTGCCTCCATCTGCCAATTTCAACATGTGTGCTATAACAGGAATCCCTGAGATCCTAGGAGCACTGTGCTCTCCACAGGTGTTGACTGACTGTGTAGATCAATAAGTCAGAAAAAGCCCATCTTTTCTCTTATTGCAAGAGATCACAAAATGAAGATGAGTTTGTCAAAGGAAAGGGTAAAAGAGTTGCTTTCAAATCAAATGTGAATCATAAATTAAAAAATCTTTTGTCAGGAAGGCAGAAATGAACTTACTCTCTGAGGAGCGTAAAAGGGATTCATACTGGCAGGGGTGCTTGTCAGGCAAGACCTGACACAGTCAGTGCTCTTAAGTCACTCAATTAGTCCTGCAATGGACACCTTCTACTGAAGGGCTGTACTGAATTTGGTCTACACTGCAGACTCTGCTAGATAGTGTCTCTACTATCTTGAATATCATCTTTATATATATGTATGTATATATAGAGATTTATATATATATATAATATAGATATTTATATAGAGATATAAATAGATTTTGTATAGATTTTCTTTGTATTGTGTTCTTCTCAAAGCCATCTGATATATTAAATAATTTCCATCACTTGTGAATACATAACATATTATTTTGTGGCCAGTGATCAAAGTTTTACTAACTTTATGCTATTATGCTATTATTTTATGTTTTTCTTTATATAATTATTTATTTTAAGAATAGCTACACACACACACACACACACTTTGACTTTTCTGTGCCTAGAAAGGAAAAAGACAAACAGGAAATTTGCAGTATATGGGATAATAAAGGGGAATATCTTCCAAAGCCTGAAGGGAAAGTTAGTCTTCCTGTCTCACTAGAAGAAAGATTGTTTCTAAAATTTCAGGTTCCAGTTCTGCAAAAACACGTGTCCCAATTGCCTTTAGGTAGAGTCAATAAGAGACAACTCCTGTAAGCTATTATCAGGAATAAGCATGCAAAAAATATACAATAACAGAAGGAAATTCATACAAATACTCTACCTAATGATTTATCAATTTATCCTCACACATGTATAGGGTGAACCTGGAGAAGCTGGTAACCCTGGACCTCCTGGAGAATCTGGAACATCTGTGAGTCTTTTGGTTTTGTCTTATTAACCTGTATCACAGTAAACGAAAACATAAGGTAGTGCTTACTTTAAGAAACATTTAATGAGATTACTTGTGTTTTTGTGTTTAAATTTTCATTGAAGACCTTTCTTACACTATTGAAATGCAATTTGCTTCATAATAACAATAGCCACATCGTAAGATGTGACAAAGTTGTGAAGACTTCCTAAAAGAGTACTAGCTTTGATATTTTTTCTCTATGGAAGCAATTCATTGATGCAAAATAGGTTCAGACTTACATCTGGTTGCAGATGTTTGCACTCAGACCTGAGGTTAAGAGGTTTTCCAATGTGAGGCTGAGGGCCCAATATCCCATTCACATACCAACATTTAATGAGGAATAACATTGCCCAGATCTGAAAAACAGTTTTACCACTGTAATCTTTCCTTAGCCATTCAATTCCCAGACAATATTATTTTGCTCATGTGCTTCCTACAGGGTCCAAAAGGTGAAAGGGGAGAAAAAGGTGAGGCTGGTCCACCTGGAGCAGCTGGACCACCAGGTGCTAAAGGACCTCCAGGTGATGATGGGCCTAAGGGTAACCCAGTAAGTAAGCTTAATAATTTTAACACAAAGCACAGTGGAACATTACTGAAGCTGTGCTACATATAGAACTACAGATTAAATTCTACATTGAAACTAAATTTATTATATTCTTAACAAAATATTTCTGATGTCTGTTACCTGCTTCTCTGTGCATGACATCTTCCTTGTTTTTTTCCTGATTTACCTAGGGTCCGGTTGGTTTTCCTGGAGATCCTGGTCCCCCTGGAGAGCCCGGTCCAGCTGTAAGTATATCTGAAAAGCAGTTTTAGGTCCTGGACTTGGTCTGCATTTGCTTGCAGTTACTGCAATCTCTTCTTGGTTTGGAAACGAGGTCTTTCCTGTCAGATTTATTGCTTCAGCTATTCATATATTTCTTAAATCCTACCTAAAAAAAAATTAGAAATCTTTAAACAGTTTTGAAAATGTATGTCTGTAGGAAAATACTCTGCAGAAAACTACTGTTCTTATATTCATCTTCGAAACTAAGTTACTGAATTTATCTGAATTTGTATCTTTTTTTTATTTTCACATGATTTCTGTAGGGTCAAGATGGTGTTGGTGGAGAGAAGGGTGAAGATGGTGATCCTGGTCAACCTGTGAGTTGTTTCTGTCTTTTGTTTTTGGCTACATGTTTTCTCCTGTGCCAAGAAAGTACATTTTGCTGAATCAACGTTTTCTATAAATTCATACTCTAACAAATGTTTTCTAAACAGATTCTTTTTGTATTGTACTGAAAAATCTTTATTTCCTTGTAGAATTAGAATTACCTATAACAGATACAACCAAAGGAAGGAGAAATAAACAGTTTGCTTTAGTGCTGAGATGCATTAAAATGAGAGCAGCTCTTAGTATAAAAAAAGTAACGCTGAAGCCAAATAGTCTTCATTAGCTCACTTTATGAAGTGAACCTTAATCTTGGAATTTCCACTGTATTTAATGTGAAGTCTAAGAGTTACATAAGCAGTATTAATCAACATAACATTAATATTCTGGAGATTCCTATGTTGAAGCATTGTGAATTTAATTTTTTACTGCAAAAAGATAGGGCTTCCTTTTTGGAAACTCTCTTTACAGCTCTGGAATTTCTGAGTATCAGGAAAATATTTTATACAGTACAATGTGAAAGAAAAATGCTAGTAATTCAATATATGGTTAGAACTAAGTTATAAACTGGAGTTTAAATTGAAAAGTTCAGGAAGAGCATCTGTATATTTAACTTCACAGTAAGTACTTTAGAGTGTTGTGCTCATGAAGAAAAACTTATCAAACTGTTCAGTAGACCTGAAATATTTCAAAGAGTATCACAGCATACCTATGTGGGGGAGCCAAATGGCTGTCAGTGCAGAATATTTGCAATAGAAGGCGACTTACTGAGCAGCTAACTTACAGAAGCTAGTAAAAAATACAGGAAATGTAACAATTTCAGCACCTGAGAAAGCCAGAAATACTCTTAATTGAGTTAGTTAGTAGGCTGTACATTACTTTTGTGCAGACACTTCCAGAGATGAAATGTTTTGCTTTAAACGAGAAAAAAAGAAGAGTAGTTGCATTTTGTACAAAATCCGTTAAAAACTGCAAAAGACAACTCTAAGAAAGGACTTGCTGATTAAGCAAGTATCACTTCTGTATGATAATTACTTTCTGTCCACTGAAGGAGATATTATAGATGTTTGTTGCATTTAAGAAAGAAAATGATTTTATATATTGTTACTACTGAACCTATTGCTTTCCATTGCAGGGTCCACCAGGTCCTTCAGGAGAAGCTGGCCCACCTGGTCCACCTGGAAAGAGAGTAAGTCATCTCTCATTGCATCTAGTACATCTCTCTTTCAAAGACATTATGTTTTAGAGTATTTCAGCTATTTGTTTTCCATTTTGTGACACTTGATATATGAAGTTTAAAGTTTCTTTTAATAATGTGAGAAATAAAAAATACAAACAGCAGAGAAAACTCTTTAACAAGTCCTGTAAGGGACTTTCAGTTAAAAATAGATTTGTTAAAATATATAGCAGCATGTCCTGGAATACAAATCAAGAGGAAAACAATTCTAAGCGTATGTTTGGTGTAGTTGTCTGTATACAGCTTGAGATCAAAAAGTCGACTGCAGACCTCGAGATTTTACAGTTAAGAGTACAGTTACCAGTGAAATGCTGACAATAGACAAATCTTGTGTTCACTAGTTTGGAACTAGCAACTGCAGTCAGCCTAAACATGGAAAATAGTGGAAGAGTCCACACTCAGCCCACTCAACAGATTAGCACATCTGGCCACTCTAGTTATTTTTTCTCATTCATTTCAGTAGAGTTAAAGCCAGTCCTTTTACGGTAACTCCTTCATAAGAGCTCAGAATTTCTACGATCAGCCTCAAGAACAAAAATATGTAGGGATGAATATTTTCCTTGTCGGTAGTTGTGATTTGTCTTCTCTCTCAAGTGAATTCAGGATGTGATAGGGTAAAAAAAAACTAGAATTTTTGCTAGCCTGCTAATTGGAGTGAGTGACAATGAGAGTAACAACACAACATCCATAGGTACGTGACTGCTAGTGGGGATAAGAAAGGAAGTGACTGCTTTAGTGTCTTTAGCCTATGAAATAATTTAAGTGGACCTTAGTGAAAATCTTTCTCGTCCCTTTGACTTATAACAGTGAGACATTTCTGTAGCTTATGAAGATATTTCATTATTTCTAAAATTTTTGAAGCTTTACAGGCTTGACAAATACAGATAATCAAAACAGTAGATAATATACTTACAGAATTGTAGTAGGTAGATGCACTAACCTTTAGGTCTGTTTCAGAGAGTGATTGGATGCTGTTCTTACACTTAAAAATAAAAGATGGGAGCATCATTGAATTTAAGCTGAGAACTATTTAACAAAATGTGTTAGATTGCTCAGTGTAATGGGCTTGAGTGAGCTGACATGCCTCATTAGTTTTATCTATTTTACACAATAATCTATTTGCTCTACAAACTTCCAAAACATTTATAATACTATAAAAAGATTATGATAGCATTAATAACCTTATCACTAGAACTGCTAATATTCAGTCATTCCATATTTCACAATTACTGTGTTTGTTCTACCTCAGATTAGAACTTCCTATATTATTATATGGAAAGGCAGTAGCTCATTCCTAATAAATAGTATATGTTACTATCTATAGCTATATAAAATTAAAAATTCAAATATAATGTCACACATTTTAATACAAATCCAGTTTATGAATATTGTGAAGAAAAATAAAATCATCATAAAATATCTAATTCCTGAATACTGAAGCAAATAGTCTGTAGAGTCAGATTCTGTATGACCTGAGTACCTGAATGATTCCATCTTGTATGGAGTCTGTACTGTATTGAAGTTCTACTAGAGAAATGCAGCAAATGTCTTCAGGCTTGTTACTTTGCTGGCAAAAGGAATGGAAAAAAAATTGTTAGTTTTCATCAGTTGCAAGTCCTGTTAGAAGGCATCATTCATTGGGCTGCTTTACTCATAGTGCAGCACTGGTACTGTTTGACAATGAATGTACCCTCTTTGTTTAACGATCTTGATTCACTGTATTTTTAATTTAGTGATCGCAGTGTTTTTAGACCTACTTCAAATGTAGCTGCATTTGTGGATTATTAAGAGATCATATTTCTCAAATACAAACTACCACTCAAACATATTTAGTTTCTTAGCTAAGGTAGATTGTAACTGACATACCAAATTGAATGAAAGGAGAGCAGTAAAGAGCATGAGTACATAAATTAATTCATGTATAAAAAAAACATCCTGTTTCTAAAACATTCCTGAATTCATTTATGGAGCTGCTAATAATTTTTCTCCTTATCACTGCAAATTGTGATCCACTCAAACAGTTACAAGCTATGCAAAGGAGTATATGCATCAGAGATTATTACTGGTACAGTATTCATGCAAATTGTTCTTCCTGTCAAAAAGAATCAGCAAGTGGTTCACAATGTTCAGGTCTTTTTAACTTCTGTGTATTCCAACGAGGTAAAACTAAGTCCTTTAATACTTGCAGTTTTTATAAGTACCAAGGAGAACAATCTGTTGAGAGCCACATCAAATGACCAGAGTCCACTGTGGGTAATTTGGATCATTTTGCATTACTTTTGATGGAAAAACTGAACTACCTCTGTGGGCCAAAAGGTTAATACAATTCTGCAGATGTTCAGTTCCACCATAGAGAAAGCTTATTATTAGAATCAAATGAATTATTTTAATATACTTTTATGTAAATACTTATAAAATGAATGCAAATTTACAGAATTAAATTAAATCTGGTGGAATTGTGTTCAAGGTATGTATTCAATAATAGTGGACTATTAAATATATCAGGCTGTAAAAAGTATGGACTCAATTCAGCTGTCATATAAAAAAATTGCTGTAAAATCAAAGTGAGATTTTAGTTCACAAAGGATTCTTCTAAAATTAAGAATGTCTTAGTGATTTATTTTAGTGTATTTTTTTTCACCTATTGTTGTAAAGTAAAAAGAAGTCAATGACAATTATTGGCTTTCTTTTAACTGCTATTCTTTAGAACATTTTTTTCTGTATTACAAACTGTTGAATTAATGAATATATGACTTTTAGGTAGTTAATTTATAGATTCAGAAAATCACCTCATATTTGATAACTTTCCTTTTGCTTTAAGCTGCTCAGTAGTTGGCAAGAAGTAGCTTTCCCAGTATTTCCCAGGCTGAAAATTAACCTTGTTTTCTAAACTAAGTATATGTAAGAGAAACGTTTTCATAACAGCACATGAGATTCTAGATACTGCTTAATTTGCAAATGAAACTGTAAGTTTTAATTCCCTAACCTGAACATTAATTCTGTATGTTTTGAAGGAAAAAAAAAAAAAAAAAAAAAAAATTTCTTCTAATTTTTCACTGAAACCTTAAGAAATGAAAGATGGTGATGTCAGCAACAGGTAGTCAGAGTGATGCTGGACTACTGCAACTCCTGTCTTATGGCCTTCATCTCAACTTTATTCCGTTTCTATATCATCCTTCAGTACCATGTTCTCCCTTCTTAGTTAAACAGAGCTTTTGTAGAGCAATAGCAGGAAACCCACTACCGAGAGTTCTTTGTAGTTAGCATTTTTATTTCATTACTAATGGCCATTAGTCATCTGATTATTTTTTTTTTCTCTTTCATATTTATTGGATGCTTGTACCAATTTTTAATTAAAAGGCCAATCCCTCACTTAAAGAATAAAATATGTGCCATTCTTGGCACTATATAATGACAGATCTTTGGAATCAGTGAATAGAAATACTACAATGAAAAGGGAGTCCAAAATTCTTACTGTAAATGTAAAAAAGTATTTTACTTTTATATTCTGTTTTGATTCTTTCCAAAAGATATCATTGTTTTTAACCTTATCCTTTCAGAGGTGTTAAGTAATGTATGTTCTTTTAGATGCTATAAGAACCTCAAAAATTTTATGAAAGAAAAAAAAACTGATATGACAGAATAGAATTTTCATTCTGTGAATAAAATGTAAAGAAATAAACGTAATTTTTAAAGTAGTTATTACTTATTAATGATTATAATGACACTTTCAGATTTTTTTTTCGCTGTGGAAATATTTTAGAGAACTGAGATTATGAGCTTGGTCTTCCTCTTTCACAGGGACCTCCTGGAGCAACTGGAGCTGAAGGCAGACAAGGTGAAAAAGGTGCAAAGGTAATATATGCAATTATATTTTCAGAGACATGAAAAAATAAACTATTTGTAAATTAAAAGTAAGTTGCTTTAATAAGTAAAAGTAAGTAACTGATTGTATGAAACTTATCAAAATAGCAACAGGTAAATGGTAAAATCCAAATAAAGACCCCAAATGAATAGCAGTACATAACATAGTGGACTTTCACTAGTGCAGGCCCAACTTAACTCACCCCTGTGAAAAATGAGGATAAGAGTGCTTTGCTGGCACCCCATGGCTTATATGAAGCTGTCATTGTTTCATTCAGTAGAACATTCTGGAACACTGTTTTGGAATGACTATGAAAAACAGAGCAAAGAAAATTTCACTTTGCAACTACCACGCCAGATTTAGTCAACTATTCTTTTTTGACCTCTTATTTCTTTCTAGGGTGAACCTGGTGCAGAAGGAGCTCCTGGAAAGACAGGTCCAGTTGGTCCTCAGGGACCAGCAGGAAAACCTGGCCCTGAAGGTCTCCGGGGCATTCCTGGCCCTGTGGTGAGTAAACTGAGCATAAGATATTTTAAATGTTGCATTTGTTGTATATTCTCCAATAAAGCTAATTTTATATTTTCTCTAGGGAGAACAAGGTCTACCTGGAGCACCAGGTCAGGATGGCCCTCCTGGGCCTCTGGTGAGTACACTTCTCTTCAGTGCCAAAACAGAAAAAGCACCCTTTAAAACACACCATTAACATGTCTGTGCATACTATAGAAAAATGAATGTGTAAGTCAGTTCCTAGCACAAAGTTACTATTTTTCTACCCTGTCAGAAATTGATACCTGTGACTTGCTTCTTTCTACTGCTCTACTTCAGTAGGCAACTGTGTTGAATGCAGCTAATTTATACCAGCTGAAAACAGTAGGGTAGTGTAAAACTTCTGTCCTCACGTCAGCAAATCTTAACATGTTAAATCCTTTTGTTTAATTTCCAGTGGTAATTTTTTTGCATGCGTTGATTTTAGTGACTGCCTGTGAAAACATTATTCCTGGGGTAAAATGTTAGATCATACCTATACTTCAGAGAAAAAAAAAAGTTAGAAGTAAGCCCAAAAAGAGACTTCTACATCAGAAGAAAACATGCTAGTTTTGTGAAATGAAAAAAATGAATGACAGCGACCTGTCCATTGTTCACTGTTCCAAACACAGGAAATATAATACATGAGTGAAGTGTTTAAAAGGATCTGAGTGAAACAAGCTCCCAGTTTCTAGGGCATCAGTTAGAGCTGGATATCATGTTTCTGTGGAGCACAAAATAGCAGTGCCACAATATCAACTTTGGTTGCCAACAGTGCAAGCTGAATGGCACTATATAATTCTTTGGCCATTCTCCTTTTCTTCATGCTTTCAAGTTATATTAATGCTCTTTACATTAACATTCTTTTACAATATTGCAGTTGGCATTGAGTGCTGCAACTGTGAAACTGATAAAATATTCATCATTGCTAATACATAAGGAGTATAAATCAAACAGGAAGACATCAGATAAAATAGTTATCAGAGCAACATTGGCTGCTCACATGAGTATAATAATGAAACTGTAATTGTAGCCATACTGTTGGATAAAACCAAATTCACCTTCCATGAGGATGTCTTTGTCATTTCAGCTAGAATTGAGTCTATATCATTTCTGATTTCTAAATTTGACAGCAACCTGTTAGTACTAAAGCATGTATTGAGGTAATCTTAATGGTCCTGTTGTAGTGTAAGGCAAGTTACAGTAAATGTACAGCTTTGTAAATTAGCTTTACCCTTACCCTAATTGCTGTAAAATTGGGACAAAATACATTCCTGTTAGCTTGATGCAAAGTAGTCAAATTTCCCTATGTGTTTATAATATGATTAGAGCAAATGAATTTTCTTAGGTAACATAACAAACTACCAAACTATATCATTATTTCTATCTACACATGCTATGTTAGTAAACTTTTCTATAAAGCTAAAAAACCAACACTGTGGGCACATAATGTTGATGTTCATATTCAATATGTTGTGCAGAAATTAATATCCAAACTATATGCCAGCTAGTTAATTAAAGAGTGAAAAACTGAAAGACTGCCCTGTGCTAAATCCATAATAAATACCCTCTACAAAGAGTTTATGCCTTCAATAAAGGAATAGCTTAAATAATTCACCTGACTTATAAATGAATGGCATGAGGCACATAAATAGTGGGGCTGAAATCTCGTTGGTTACAATTCTTTGCTGAAATAAATAAATAAATAAATAAATAATGATAATGATAATAATAATAATAATAACAATGTACTGAATTCATCAGTAATAAACATTCATTTCTCATATGTCAGTCACCAGAAGTTCCAAACGCATCAAGATTTCTCTTCCAGCATTTGAGAACTTAGCTATTCAATTCATATCTGAAGTTGAGCGCATGAATGATTAAAATACTCCCAAATGCTTTGGCTTCCTTTCGGCTCAACAAGAATTTCTTTAGATGCACTGTTGTAACTTAGAATTCATTTTGGATTTTAAGAAAGTAGAATTTCTATCTATATGTTGTTGAGGTTAGGTCTCCATCCTTCCCTTCCCTCCCTCCCACTAATTTTACTAACAGGAGAACAGTATGAGAGCAGATTTGAAGTAGAGCATAACACACTGCAGGTGACAATGTCTGATTCTGTATTCCAGAAGCTATAAAATTTCAACTTTTATTCATGAATTATGTATTTGCTTAGGCTTTTGCATCTAATGATATTCTCAAGGAGAGATGCAAAGAATACACACTGAATAATATTTTGTACATTGAGTGTCATGGCACTTCTTGAAAATGTGCCAGGTTGAAAGGGTTGCTTATTACTGCTGTTTGTATCATAACTTCACAGATGTCTACTGCAAGCAAGAGACTAATAGCAATGAGTTACCAACTTACTTCAGCAGCTCTGCTCCTAATGCATACATGTTAGCGTGAGATTAATAGCCTCTGAGAAATGAATGTCTTTTTTGTGCCTGCATATACAAAGCGTGAATTTTTCACTTCATTTTGTACAAATTATAGAAAACCAGCAATGCTATTCATACAAACCTCAGAAGGTTCCTCAAATCTCCCCAAAATTCTCTAAAATTTTAAATCAGGATTGAAATAAAATTAAGACTAACTTAGAGAAGAAAAAATAAACACAAGGAGATTTTATCAAGGTTCATATATACATACTATTTATGAAATGTTTATATAAATATATTTATAAAAAGTATAAGAAGATATCACTTTGAAATCTCTGTAGGGTAGGAATATTTTCCCAGTACAACAGATGAGGAACAGAGGCCCAGAGAAAGTACAGAAGATTCTAAAGGAGTTCAGAATAGCCCACACAAGTACTGCAAAACCTGTGTATTTAGGCCACTCTAAAAGTAATGCCTTATATTTATTTCCATGAAAACTACAACAGATACGAAGCGAATAAGAACACTATGGATAAATTCTTAGCTACAAAACACTGTTTTTTTGTTTGTTTTTGTTTTTTGCTAGCCACCACCATTATCCAATTTATATGGATGATGGAGATATTTCTCATTTTGTGGTGTGATGGCTGTGCATGGCCATCTGGAACATGGCCTGCCTTTCACATCACTGACATCACTGTCACCACTGCTGAAATGCACCACTTACCACCTTACTGTGCTACCATCCACTCCTTGATGTCCACAAACAAATGTTGATGCATGTCAGTGAGTGCAGTTTTTTCCTCATGGAGCAAAGGACACACCTTGGCTTCATATCAGATGCCATTTTGTCAGACTGCCCCTCTGCTGCCATTTGTCACACAGCAACAAAAAGGAATGGAATAATGATGGGAAGGTTCAACCTGTACTGCCATACCACCAAGATCTATCTCTGATACTGTCGGCTAGTGTAATAAAATGGGAGGCATTACTTTTGGAGCTTTTTTTTTTTAATGTGAATATTACCACACTTACCAAAGTACTGGTGAACCATGGGTTTGTACATATCATTGGAGATATCATACCTTGATGCCGTTAAGCTTGTAATGTTGAGTAGAAAGAACTTGAATATTCAGAAAATTTAACTGCATGATTCACTGTCACGGAGGAATTTCAAGTTGTAAATCAAGGAAATTGTAATCCCAAGACAATATCTGAAGTACAGAACCAAAGCATGAGGTAGTTCTTCAACAAAGCACTACAGCAATATTGAGGAGCTGTTACTATCAGCAGTCTCATTTACTGAGCTGTAGTAACTTGGAAGAAAAAAAATTAAGGGATTGTTTCCATTCTCTTATGAAATAAGAGGCTGCAGAAGTACACACTACTGTTGTACAACTGGATAGGTACAGGAATTATGGTGGAAATATTAATAAAGCATATAATGTAACCACAATCAAAATTAGGCTAATGAACAAAAAATCAATTGAAAATTTCTTTGACTATCACATAATTTCCTGGATGCCAGCAGTACTTTTTATGAATTTAGTAGATCTTTTCCTTCTACATAAATTTCTAATAATTACAGCCTTTATAGAATTCTAAAGTAATGTAAATGCTACAGTAACATCATTATGGCATTCTAAAGATGTATGCCAATGTTATCTTGGGTTCTGAATCACAACCATCATCCACTGAATGATCCTGTAGTTATATTACCTTTAAAATATTTCGGGAAAACTTGATTTGTACAGTATGTTAAAACTTACTTTTACATTACTTCTTTTGATTTATTTAGGGTCCACCTGGCTTGCCTGGTCTGAAAGGAGATCCAGGTTCCAAAGGAGAGAAGGTATATGAGAACATCTTTATTCCTTGTTCATGCCCTTGTAATTTTGGCCTGGTACACAAGTCTGTATAAAAACAGCAGAGAAATACACACTTGTTTTTTTTTTTTTTATCAGAAAGCGAGACACCCTAAATAGTCCCTCAGTCAGCTTTCCATAGCCTTGATGATAATGATGAAGCTTTAAGTAACATCTGATACCCCAGAGATAAGTAGAAAGTAAAGGATTACTCTTTGCAGTAATCTATTGATTTTACGCCTCTTTCCTGCAATGAAAGCCCCAAGGATACTGATGTAAAGAGAACCTTTACTTTTACAATGGGCAGAAATAAAAAGTATT
This sequence comes from Perdix hodgsoniae, assembly GCA_035772895.1. NCBI lineage: Eukaryota > Metazoa > Chordata > Aves > Galliformes > Phasianidae > Perdix > Perdix hodgsoniae. The sequence continues at coordinate 8,119,053 of JAPSGF010000009.1, read as the reverse complement.
GATTTCATTATATAACAACGTGTAAATATTTAACAGTTTTAGTACCTTATTCTGAAATAATGGATTGAGAGATTGGGAATGCCATTTTCTAGTACAGTCCCAACCCTGTAATGATTGCTTGCACATCAGGGAAGAAATGTATAGAGAAAGAAATATGAATGTATCTTGCAAATTACAATTTTTGGTTATATATGTGGATCAGATCTTTACATATCGGTAATAAGAATAGCACATCTGCTCCCACAAATAATATTCTTATTAGCATATAAGTGTGGAAGTTAGTATGAAATCTGTACCCACTTTTATTGTTATTTTTGCATGTATTTCAGAAAGGTCTGTGTTGCATTTAAATCTTTCACTGAATTATACACAGCTTGATAATAATCTCCAAAACCAAAGGCCAACTGTTGAAAGTGAATATACTTACAAAATAGTATTTCAAATGAATTGATAATAAACAACTGATGACATTTGAAAGATCTAATTTGTGTTTACAAAGCACTACAAAGCTTTATTAAGTTTATACTCTACTTTCTTCTATCTTGTTTAGGGACATCCTGGTTTGATTGGCCTGATTGGACCTCCAGGAGAACAAGGTGAAAAGGGTGATAGGGGTCTTCCTGGCCCACAGGGGTCTCCTGGAGCCAAAGGCGATGCAGTAAGTAAAACATTCTTTTGCTTTGATTCAAGTTTCATGTATGTCTTTCTTGCAGGAGACACATGAAGTTACTATAAACATTTATAACCAGCTAGAATCTCCAGCTAGAGTTTAAAGCTTTCACAGGCATTGTATAAACACAAGTTAAACCAGGACATGGGCTGTTGATGAGGGACAGACACATATGAAGGAAACAGTATACCTGTTAGGTATCAGATAACTAACAGAACCAGTCTTGTTACATACCACCCAAAGCAGACTCTCTTTTCCTGTTATTAAACTATGTTTTAAAGCTCTCTGTAAAATATGAAGCTTTAACATTTATCTAAAGGAGAACAGTGTCGTAACTATAAATGCTGGAGCATGAGAGACTTAAAACTGTCAGATTGTAGTTTAAATTGAAAAATTATTTTGGACCCTAGCAAATGACCTAAAGGGAAACTAATTAGGGCTGGACACTTAGTAGGACTACCTTTCTTAATAGATCTACATTTCTTAACTCAGACCAATACAAAAAATACTTTAATTCTGTCATTCTTTCTTAGGGAATTTCTGGTCCTGCTGGTCCACTTGGACCCCCTGGTCCTCCTGGTTTACCTGTAAGTAGTTTCATCCAGTTCTCCTGTTCAAAATACTCCTGTGTTTTGCGGAATATATTCCAACTACATGCTTATATTCTTGTCCACAGGGTCCCCAAGGTCCAAAAGGTTCCAAAGGATCCAGTGTGAGTAATTCTCCATATTTTCTGGTTTCATGGTTCATTTCTGTGGGTATATTACTTTTTAATATTAAGTAGTATAGTCAATAACACATTACTCTCATTGTTTTACAGGGTCCTGCTGGTCAAAAGGGTGACAGTGGTTTACCTGGCCCACCTGGTCCTCCAGTAAGTAGGAACTCTTTCTTGATATGCAAGTATATTCTGCTGTTATGATGACCCTGTTTTGGTGCAGATAGAAAATGGCACTTGTGAACTTACACAGAAGGAAAATAGTAATAATTATTTGAAAACTAATTTGGCAGGAAGCACAAATCTACCAGAGGAAGAAATACATTGTTTGCTCTGAAAATATCTGTTAGACATTTTATAAAGAACAAATTTCCAATGATTATTTATACAGATTGTAAATCTGTGCACAGAAAATGCAATCACTTTTGTTTCCCACTGTTAATTATTTTCTGTTTCAACTATTTCTTTCTCATAGCATTATAATCTAGACTGAAAACAGTGAGAATCTGATTGAAATATGTCAAATTTTGAAATAAAATACTGGTTTATAAACCCTAAGTGTAATTTTAAAGTTTTATCATTGGACACACCCACAGTTTTTTATTTGCTGCAGGCTATGCCTCTGCTTCAGGGAATTGCAGGAGATATAAAGGAAATCACAAATAAATTCTACATACTTACGTGAGGGTAACATACTCTTCCCCAGACACCAATGGGGAAGAATTTAGAGTAAAACAATGTTTAACCTTCTAGAATCCTTTTTTTTGTTTTGTGTGTGTGTGTAAGGAAATCAGAAAGAAATAAGTTAAATAAATAAAATGGAAAAAAGCCTATCCAAAGCATCTCCAAGCCATGTTTTGTTGTCTTCCCCTCCGTACTTTTGTAGCTGATCAACAGAAAAGATAATATTTTTTTCCATTCAGGGTCCTCCAGGTGAAGTAATTCAGCCACTGCCAATCCAGTCACCCAAAAAGACTAGAAGATCTCCAGATTACATGGTATCTGATGCTGGTGATAATATTCTGGATTATTCTGATGGCATGGAGGAGATCTTTGGTTCACTGAATTCACTGAAGCAGGACATTGAGCATATGAAATATCCAATGGGCACTCAGAACAACCCAGCCCGAACTTGCAAAGACTTGCAGCTGTGCCACCCAGACTTCCCAGATGGTATGTTAATATTGCATGACAAAGGCAAACAAGGCTGAAGTGATGATCTGATAAGAAACTTGGATAGTATCATTAATTATTGGTAGATAGTTAACATAGTTGCTAAATAAACAATGTCATTACATCAATTTTTGCAGGTATAAAACTGTTCTGTTTATAAAGCATGAGTGTAGAGATATTCTGTTGGTAAAAGCCATAATTTTTTAAAGAAGTAACCAGATCTAGTTTTAGAAATAAAACTTTCAAGTTGCTAAAAACAGTACTTGTTTAGGAATGTGGGCTTAGTGTTTCCAGAACTATCCAAAGAGGAAAGAGATGAAAGATTGAAGCTATTTAGAACAATGGAAGTAAAATCACAAACGTCAGCATGCTGGGATAGTTTAGAGTTTTTAAATGAAGTGAAAATTATTTAGTAACTATTATACTTCAGCTTAGTATAATACAAGTAGCACTGGTATTATAGGCAATTTCTTAATGAATAGGTCTCTCAAAAATTACTTTTCTTTTATCATTAGAAACAATAATTTGGCCTACTGAATGATCCCTGTTTGTTCTGTATCATTCAGCAAATGGATATGCAAGTTTCTCAGATACCACTTAATGCTACTAACATTAGTTTCGTAAAATGCAGAGTAGCATGAACTAGTTGCCATATTCTGAATGACTATTTTAATTTAATTGTTTAATCACTTAATTATTAAATTATTCTGTTGTTTTCTTTCTTTCACACTGATTTTAATCCTGGGGAAAAGTTTAAGAGAAAGCCAACCTTCACACAGTTTTTAGGTTTCATACTTCTTTTCTATTGCAATGGGTACTTTTTTCCTGTTCAAAGCAATATTTTTCTTATTTAAATAGAAGAAAAAATAGATTTTGACAGTTTAATAATACTCTATTGCTATCAGTCTAGATAGATAAAAGCAGATGGTTGCCATAAGGAATAGTTTAGCAGAGTATGTGCTATATGAAAAGTACATATTTTACAATTCAGTACCTCCATGATAATGAATGCTTTTTATAGACCACATTTGTCTTCTCCATTTAGCAGTATTTGCTTATTGTTTGGAGCGTTTTTCATATCAAAGTAACTTTTATTCCAGTTAAAATAAAAGTAAACACATTCATTAAAATGCAAAATTCTGCAGAAGCAAGACTTTCAGTTAGGAAAGACTGTTTTCAGTAAACACAGCCCAAATCAACAGAATGCTAAAATACCATAAATACTCTGAACTTGCAAAGTGTGCTCTGTATTAAAATACAGAATCAGTGAAAGGATTTGCCATGCTTCATCTAAAGCTCCACTTTTTGCCCAAAACTGCATTAGAACACTAATGTAAGAAAGTAATTTGCTGTCCTACTGTGAAATTAGCTAGAGTTAAGTACTCAGATTACAGAAATCATCTTTATAATTATAACGGCAGATTTTTAAAAGATCTGAGTATTAGTGGAGCCTGGATTGACGGCAGTTCTTTTTCATCCCCTGCAGCATTATTGGGTCTGAATTCTCAGCCCTGCCACTCTGTTGTGGTATAATGCCATTAAGCAGCCAAGCACTATACAGCCACTTGCTCACTCTCCAGCTTCAATATGGCTGGATGAGTGAAAGAGAATCTGAAGGACAAAAGTTAGAAAACTTGCAGTTTGAGATGAATGCGCTTTAATGAGAGAAAGGAAATCAAAGGATAAAAAACAACAAGCAGTGCACAAAGCAATTGTTCATTAACAGTCAACTAGTGTCCTACCAGACCATGAGTAGCAGCAGATCTCCTGCCAACGCTTCCAGTTTTGTGAGCATGACAACATACGGTATGGAATATCCCTTTCGTCTGCTTAGGTCAGCTGTGCACTCCCAGCCTCCTCACTGGCAGGCAGCTTGAGAACCAGAAAATGACTCTGTGTAAACAGTGCTCATTAACTAAAATACTGGTGTGTTACAGCACTATCTTCATTGTTAATCTAAAACGCAGCACTGTATGAGCGGCCAAGAAGAAAATTACCTCAATCCCAGTCAAACCAAAACACAACTTGGTAGGACTGCTGAAACTATGGGAAGCCTCGTGCAAGTTTCAGCTCTTTTTCCTGCTATGTGACTTCAATATGCATTATTTAATGTGTTTTCACCACCTAAAACAGTCCAAATTTTCACTTGCATTCAGCTTCACAACTCAGTAGTAAAAAACAGTTTTGTCTGAGAACTCCATTTCTCTGAATGGAAGCTTTAGATACTTGACAACTACAGTCAGGCCCTTTCTACATAGGTACGCTAATCACTTCGAATATCTACCTCTGCCTTAGGCCATAGTTTATTTCTGCCTAAAGCTGCCTCTGCACTGAGAGTTCTATTACCACAAGTAAATTATCCTTCAGCTGAGATAGTGGAGTAGCTAAATTGCTGAGACCTGTAATGTATGTTTCATACATTATGATCCTCCTCCATACTGAAGTCACTGCAGTTCCTCCTAACCCTTAGCAGTATTCTGCAATAGAGTCACTGTTTTAAATCAAATTAAATGAAAACAAAAGAATGTAGATAAATATAGACTTTTAACTCAGTGTTATTTTTTATGAACAACAAAGCAACAAATCACAAGGCAATGTACGTATATATAAATGCATGCATGTACGTAAATACATATAAAGGTTCTTTTTAGAGGTGCCTAGTGACAGGACAAGAGACAGTGGGCACAAACCAAAATGCAAGAGGTTCGTAGAATCAGAAAGGTTGGAAAAGACTTCTAAGAGATCTAGTCCAACACCTACCACCACTATTGTGCACAAAACCATGTCCCTAATTACTCCACGTACCCTTTCCTTAAACACCTCCAGAGACAGTGACTGACTCCACCACTTCCCTGGACAGCCTGTTCCAATACCTCACTACTTCTTCTGTGAAGAAATTCTTTCTAATATCCAACCTGAACCTCACCTGGTGCAACTTCAGGCATTCCCTATTGTCCTGTTACTAGTTAGCTGGGAGAAGAGGCCAGCCACCACCTCAATACAACCTCCTTCCAGGTAGTTATAGAGAAAAATAGTCTCCCCTGAGCCGCCTCTTCTTCAGACTAAACAATCATTGTTCCCTCAGCTGTTCCTCATAAGACTGTGCTCCAGACCCCTCACCAGCTTCAGTGCCCTTCTCTGGATACTTTCCAGGGCACCAGTGTCTTTGTTGTAATGAGGGGCCCAAAACTGAATACAATCTCAAGGTGCAGCCTCACCAGTGCCAAATACAGGGGAACAATCACCTCCCTGGTCCTGCTGGCAACACTATTTTGTTAGAAGCCAGGATGCTATTGGCCTTCGTAGCCAGCTGGGCACACTGCTGGCCTATGTTCAGAAGCTGAGGTTCCATCAGAGCATCAGGAAGCACTTCTTTACTGTGAGGGTGACTGAACAACAGACTAAGTTGCTCAGTGAGATTGCAGAGCATCCCTACTTAGAGATATTCAAAAGCCGCCTGGGCGTGGGCCTAGACAATGTGCTTTACGTGTCTCTTAGCAGTGGTGTTAGATCAGATAACCCCAGAAGTCCCTTCCAATTTCAACTATTCTGTGAAGTTTTTGAAAAGAAAGGGTTGTTTTCTCATCATGAAGATAAAACGACTTCACTACAAATTCTGGAGCACTGTTAGGTAGTAAAAAATTTGGGTCTTCCAAATACCGTTTACATTTTCAAAGGCTTTTCTCATTTGTTTTAGGGGAATATTGGATTGATCCTAACCAGGGTTGTTCTGGAGACTCCTTCAAAGTGTACTGCAATTTCACAGCAGGTGGGGAAACTTGCATCTACCCAGATAAGAAATCTGAAGGAGTAAGTACCAATCTGTGTTTTCACTTGGCTGCTGACGGATAACCCTATACTACTGCAATGCTGAAATAAGCAGGATAATTACACTTTCACATTTTTCATATGTGTATCCTTCTGATTATATTTAAATTTACATAAATCTGAATAAAGCAGTAAAACGGTGCACAGAATTAACACATGGCATTTTTTACTTTTGCTTAGATAGTGCTTTTATGCACATCCTTGTAAAACTTTCACTGCATTCTGGAATGCAACATAGCTATGCAGCAGGTTTAAATGCGTGATCTAGAGTTTGACACCTAAAGTTATACTCTTATTAAGTTTCTCTTGTGGGTTCATTTGTATCTAGGCAAAGTAGATATAAAACAAAGTATTCATGGGTATAAACAGCCTCTAAGGGGCATGTAGTGTAGAGGATGGCTTTCAAATGAAAAGTGATAGACATATCAATATCAAAACCAATGAAAACTCTTAATTTAGATACTCCTCACAGTAGCAATTTATACCAGTGATTTACACTGGTCATCTGATAAGAGTCATGTATGCATTAAACAGAATTATCTCTCTTTATAAGCTATCACCTTGGATTCCATTTAAAGTAATGAATCTGAAGGCATTCTATACAAGAAAAGCATTCTATTTTAGAGCTTTTAAAGATGCTGAAGACACAGAAAGAAAAGCCATTTTTTACTATCTTATGTGAAATTTGTTCCAGGCAATTTAAAACCTTCTTATCTGTTAACCCACCTTCTAAATACTTATATCTACACTGTTCTACCACACAGGTTAGAATTTCATCATGGCCAAAGGAGAATCCAGGATCTTGGTTTAGTGAATTTAAGCGTGGCAAACTAGTAAGTGACTATTGCAACACAGAATTATTCACAAATGAAGTACATGTTATGAGTGATCATTGGATCCCAAGGAAACTTAAAATATAGAGATAATAACAAACTTAAGACTTTTCATACTTGGTCCTTTTGTCCTAAATATAAGAGCAGCTCTGAGGCCTCTTGCCACTGGTCATCAGGAGCCTACTCTGTACTGTACTGTAAATGCACAACAATCCCAACAGTCACCTGCAAAGCTGATGGTGAGCGTCTGGCTTCCGGCAGACCACAAGTCACCACTTAACTGTAGTAAAGCAGCTGGAGTACAGATTTCCTGCTCCAGCCTAGATAACTGGAAACATACTAAGAAACATACTAAGTATGGAAAAAGGAGGGTGCAAGCTGATTTAACTTTTTAACTAACTACAAACAGATTCCCAAAGAGATTCTGCTGTTTTACATGATAACATAAGGGTAAATCCCCATCTTTCACTTTAGAAAAAAAATGTATACTTCCTAAATATATTGTCACAATGTGAAAAACTATTTACAGAGTTATAGCTTTATTGAACTTTAAAATCTCTTAAAAAGTGATGTGATGGTTTATTTTTTTTATTAAGTACAGTTATGTGGTTCTTCCATCAACAGTAATTTTGTTCTGCTTTTTAACATAAATATTCATGTGGCTTCTTATGTTTTTTAGCTTTCGTATTTGGATGTTGAAGGCAATTCCATTAATATGGTTCAAATGACATTCCTTAAACTACTGAGTGCCTCTGCCAGACAAAATTTCACATACAACTGCCACCAGTCCATAGCTTGGCATGATTCCTCATCTGACAGCTATGACAAAGCACTAAGGTTCTTAGGATCAAATGATGAAGAGATGTCTTATGACAACAATCCTTACATCAAAGCCCTTCACGATGGCTGTGCAGTAAGTAGAGATTCAGAATTTTCTTTACAAAACCTACCTGTCAATTAAAGTAGAAATCAAACAATTCTTTTTTTTTTTGCATAGTTCTCTCCTGAGAAAAGCTTTCTAAAGACTTAACTTCTAATAGTCTGCCCTTCAGTAGTTTTTAAGAATACACCAGCCTCTTATTCAATTTTTTATATGTACGAAAAATAATAAATATGACCATAAGCCAAGCAACAGAAATAGAACAAACCTAGTATGGATACAGGCTGTCAGCATCAATGTGCAACTAGATTGTTTTCTTGTATAAGCACTGTGTAAGAGAACAGAAGCAAATAAGCATAATTACAGGAAGCAGCCCAGGAACAGAATAAATTTATAGTCATAATATATAAGAAATTTAGTAAAAAACATGTATGAACTATGTCATAACCCACACATAGTGAATTAATTGCATAGTTAGGTAACACTGTATGGTTTTTTTCTCATATTTATGTATCTATGTATGTATTTGTTTATCAAAGCCAGATGAAATTCAGGGATTGCATCTTTTACCTTCCGCTCTTAGTTCAACTAAAATCCCAAGAGCTGTCCAAACATTCATCAACTCTCTGACCACCTCTCCACTCTCCAGTAGTCTGCTCTCTCCAGAAGCAGAACAGTTTGAAAACAAGAACATTACAGGAGAATGTGACAGTTAAAGCTTCATTAATTATTTTGTAGTTTGTTATGAAAGCATTCTGAAGTGAGTTCCTGAGAAATCAGTGATAGGAAATGAGACCTGGAAGTGGTAGGATACATACTTGTCTCTGAGATAAAGAAAAAATTTAGAAAAATGCAGAGCATCCTCCTCTCAGTAACAAAATTCTAATATATAACTGTTTCATGTCACTATTTTTCTATGTCCTGTATCTTTACTTTGCTGTCATTGCCCACAGTGAATGAGAGTAAAGCTCCAGAGACAACGTAAGCGATTTAGGGTGTAACTTCCACCACTAATCTGAGAATATTTAGATCTTCCAGCTTGGATATGCTCATCTTGACATAGTTGAAAGTGGAATGATATCAGGACATAAGAGACCATCTGAATTGTTGTGGTTTAACCCAGCAAGCAGCTAAACAGCCTTTTGCTTTTCTCCTCAAATCAAAACACTGCACGATATTAGAAACTATGGCGAAAAACCGTTGCAGCTGAAACTGAGACAACAATCCTGATAACTAAAATAATGAGAAGGCACAAAGCCTTTGTTAGGAATTAAGAGTGTGCTTTCAAACATCTCTAATGCATCAGTCCTGACAGACTGCTATTTTCTTCCATGTCCAAAAAGCTGATGTAATGTCTTGTAAGACAGAGTCTTTCTTCTTAGAACTAGGTGTTTCTTCTGTCTCTCAGAACTAATTAGTGATTTCTTCACAAGGAAAACATCCTAACTACTACAAGAATATTATCATAAATTATTATAGGTGTGAATTCTTTAAGGAATGTTAAATGTCTTACATATATATTTTTTTCATTTCTAGACTTATTTTAGTAAGCCAAAAAGTCATGGGCAGATCTCTTTCTAAAATCAGAAACGTTCCATATCACATTTTTAAAATAAATTTAGAATTTGTAACATCAAGTGCATGAAAGGAAATCATTTATAAATTCCAAACTTCAGAGGGAGCCTATGAAGATCTACACAGTGCATGCTCACTCCTTTGACATGTTTGTTTTTGCTTCTTTTTTTTTAACAGTCAAGAAAGGGCTACGCAAAGACAGTGATTGAAATCAACACACCCAAAATAGACCAAGTGCCTATAGTTGATGTGATGATCAATGACTTTGGCGATCAGAACCAAAAGTTTGGATTTGAGGTTGGTCCTGTCTGCTTCCTTGGTTAAATTTAAGAAAAAGATCAGATCAACAAAAACGTGGCACTTTGGTGCTGCCAGCCCACTTCATGCCACATGCAAGTTTTGAATAAGAATGGCATAGAAAAGAATGTCTTGCTGTGTACCTATGTCTCATCTAGAAAGTAACTGTTGCCCTTGTAGGGCCAGAATCACATGACTTAAACTAATTTTGCAAGAATGCTGTGGCACAGACAGACAACACAGGGCTCACTTTGTCAACGCCCCACCCTACCTTTGGATACCTTTGGTGCTGTTAATAAAAGAAAAAAAAAAGAACAAATGACATGGTGCTCTTTTAATTACAAAGAGGTGTTATGAAAGTGTTTAATAAATTGTAATTATTCTATGTACAGTACTATACTGTTATTTCTCTGTCCATTTGCAAAACTTGCATGTGCCTCTAAATTGCATCTGGCTCTTATTTTATAATTACAAAACTACATTGTCAATACTGTTTATGTATTCTGAAAAATAAAGTTGTAATTGCCAGTGAAGCCATTTCAATTTCTGATTAATAATAAAATCCCTTTGTATATATTGTTGTTGAAGAGCTTTGTTATTTGAAGTCGCCAAAAAAACTTAAGGTGGCAAAACTGGAAGATCTTGAGCAGCACACTCAAATACCCTTTTCTGCTGATATTGTTATTATGTAATGATGAATTTCAATACTGAAAGCACCTTCAAAGGTGTTGTGTTCCATGGTGCTATACCTCAGACTTTTTATTTTCTAATTTCAGAATTTCATACGAAATCTGTATATACCTAAAATAAATAAATTTATATTTTTTGGGCAGGGAGAATATGTAAAAAAACAAAAACACAAAACCAAACTTCTGTTAAAATCTGTGTGAATTAAATCAGTAAATCAGTCATATAGCTTTCCTTTTTTTTTTTTTTTTCCTTTTTCTTTTTTTCCCAAATGTATCTCATGTGAATTTGTTTCTGTTGTGCTTACCTGGTATGCATAAATATTAAAACTGGATTACTGGATTCTAAACAGTTATTTATGGATTTTTGCAGTGTTGATTTAGAATTTTAGTAAGCAGTAATGGATGTCTGCTTCCTGAAATGGATACTAGAAGTTCCAGAGAATGGTCCTATAAAATATTTGTCCATCCCATTAATATAAATTATTTTTCCTGTTATTTCAACTCAAGGCCAGGAATGCAATATGTCTAGGTCATGTGATTCTACATAGTTGCTAAGCAACATGAGGGGACTGCTTTCTACAGAGCTGTCTTTGACCCAAATTGTTAAAATTTGCTATTCAAATCTCACCAAAAAAGTTGGTTTGGCCTTCCCTTTGAACATTTTGTTCAGTTAGTTGTAAGTAGAATTTGCATTTTAATTTTGCAGCAGAAATCCTTTTGTAATTATTTTTCATAATATATGTAAGACTTGAAAATAAATGTTTGTTTCTGTTTCTTATAAGTTGTTAAATTAAATAGTACTAGCTTCTGCTGGCTCATTTCCAACTGGTACTTTCTCATGCACGTTTATACATGTAAAGATAAGATTTCAAAAGTCAACTTCTTGCTGTTCGTATTTTCTTCTATTTTTGAACCAAAGTTTGTAACTGTCACCTCAAAGAGGAAAATACAAATTTTATTAATAAAATCAAGTCTTGTCTACCTGGATTGGTTATTTTGTTTTTTCATGTCCAGAATTCTCCTACTGTTCATTATGATACCTTCACTCTGCTTCCAGACCATCCAGTCTCCAAATAATAATAATCATCATAATAATAAATTTTAACACATGAACTGGAAGGCACTGAGCAATACTCCTGGAACAAGGAGTGTTAATAGCTGATACTGCTACTGGCAGCATGTGGCAGATGCTATTTATCTAATTTTGCATTTACTTTGCACAAATTCGTAGTCACAACAATCCACATAATACTGAACTTCTTTACTCATCCAGTGTTTTATATGCTATAGTGTTTAAGTACTCCCCATGGAGAAGGCTCCCATAATAAAAGCAGGAAAATGATTCTACTAATTGATGGAAAACAGAAGACAAAACCTAGACCAGGACCTAGAAACTACTGGATCACAGAATTTCCTGTACTTTGTTTTAGATATTTAAAGTATAACTGATGAAGAGTTTAAACTAGAAATATGATGTATGTCACCTGGGACAATGCAAGCTAAATTCCTTACTAAAACAAGGCTATAAGAGAACAAGAACCATATTTTTCACATCTCAAGTAAAAAACCTGTTTAATTACAAAAACATTGGGCAGGTGGACTTTGCCTCTAAAAGCTGACAAAACAGAACTAGGACACCATGAGATCTTGAAGTTTCACCTTATCTCAGATCAGACAAGCTTGTTTTTCTTCAAGGTTTGCTTCAATCCTCCCTCTAAATAGAGAAAAGCCATAGTGGAGATGTCAGACATTTTCCTCGCTGCAAATAAGTATGTTGTTGTAACATGAAAATGTAGCAAAGTAGCAGGACAGCAATCTCAAGCCAATGAACAATATTACACATTGAGGCAACACCCTCCATGTCCAGGATAATATGGACATGGGATGGAGATCTAAAATACAAGCTACAACTGTAGGAGTATAAATTGTCCTGTGTGTATGTTTAGAGCTTCTACTTCTTCTTCTCTCTCCTTTCCTCTTTCTATCTCAGGACAAGAATATACCAACTATTCATGATCAGCGCATCTCTTGGAAAACTTAAAATGTACTGAAGATATCCTTTCTATCTTAGTGGGCAATCATTACTGCTGACATCAGTTATCACCTTGTGAAATAAAAACTTATAAGCTGTTTGTAAAAACGTGAGGACATTTATATTGTTTCTCCTTTGGATCAGCTTTGTTAATTACAAAATAGGGCTTTGTGTGCTGATGACTGGTGGGAGATGCTGTGAAAGCCATTGATTGATTTTCTATTACATGCAGATTCATTTTTCAGTGAATGAACATCCTCTATTGTATGTGAGATACCAAAAATAACCTGACAGTGACAAAGACAAGATATTCAATGCCACATATATTATATTTACCTGGAATGTAGTCTTGCATTCCTTTATTAGGCGTACGAATTATCAAAAAGGCTCATTGTTGATTTGGTAAAAAGCAACACCAAGATTACTGCAAAGGAGTAGACTGTTCTAAAGTTATATATTCTTTTCTTTCCTTTTCAGTAAGGACATCAAAGATTATTACGGTGAAAGAGGCTATGAACATCCAGACGAGTAGATGTACTGCTTTAGCCAAAATTAGTCTTTTTTTTTTTTTCTGCTCAGCTGTATGAATGAAGGCTCTGTTCTAATGACAGAGGATGGAGCCAAAGCCCACAATACTACGTTGGACATGTTTTGCCTAGGTTCTCTCAAGACCTTTGCCAGACCTTGACTTTGTTTCCAGTTTCTCAAGGGTGGAGTTATGACTGCTATCAAAACACAGCTAACTTCAGTAAGACAGACAGGAGTTCTTAAGAATTCAGCTGCAGGACTGGGGCCTAACTGTCTTCATTGCTACGTGGTATGGTCTAATATTTATCTATTTATTTACTTACATAAAAAATAGCATTGTAGCTAAATCTTGATGAAGCATAACAAAACCTAGCCAGCAGAGATTAAATGCAGATGAAATCCAATTTGCTGCCATTATATTATGCACTACTAAAACATAATATATAAGGAGCAGATGACCAAGAAATCTGTCACCAATCAATAGGATGTGATAAAATCTACAAATAAGCAGTCAATGGTTATGTCAGTGCTGACCATGCATGACCATGCTTTGCCTTTCCATGTCTTATATGCCCTAAATGAGATATTAGAGTCTAGTAGTAGTAGTTTTCAATTTTCTGATTATTGGCCATTGCACATTCAAGTGACTAACGCTATTACTTTTTCTCATGCTCAGCCTTTATGTTCAAAGCAACATAAGATTCACCAAGGATTGTCACTCAACCATCTTTGTGATTCTAGTACAAAGAACACCTGCCATAAACAGCACCAATAAGTAAGTCCTGAACAGATAACAAGGAAAAGAAAAATTAATCATTCTTTGGATGGTATGGTGAACAGAAGAGTTTATGGAATATTTATCATTTCTCCTGTACACATCAAAGAAGACTGCATGTAAGTATTGGAAGTATTTAACAGCTTGCAAAACCATCTATTTTTCTTTTTCTCTTCATTATATGCCTTGAACAGTGGCCAGTAAAATTATTTGTAAGAAGAACTTTGTTTTTCTCCAACCCGAGTTCTCTAAGCTGTATCTTTTGTTGTTTTCACTGTAGCAAGGAAGTAATGGGTAAATAAAAGAATTTTCCTGAGTCCAGAGGGCTGTGACAACAATGCTGTGTGGAATCCCAGGACCATCCAAATGACCAGGTATGAGTACAGAAGCCTCCTGTTCTGTTCTCATCTCACCCTGAAATACTTTGTACACAGAACTACTGAAAACAGTCACGGCTGTGCAGCAACAGCACTAGCCAATGATGTTGTGCCTGAATATATAAGAGCCACACTAACATGCTGTCATACTCACCAAATGTAAAGCCTATTTGGGTGATCCACACATCCACATTACGCACAGAAATGAAGCAGCCTCTGACATTGCTTGTGTCTTGTACCTAACACAGAGAAACAGATGAGTTGGGCAGCTAAGAACTGCCTCTAAAACAGTGTCACATGAAAACTACAGGAAGATCAGTTCACACTGATGTCTGTGAAACCTCAAAAGTGGTCCATTTAATCTTATAAACACATCAACCTCAAAACTAGCCACAGTATCTTGAGGATATCACCATATTTGATCTTGACTGATGTTGTGTTTCTCCAGGAACATTTCCCTGGAGAAAGCAATAAATAATAACAATGGTAAGAATAGTATGGTAAGAGTTGTACACATTAACTGATAGCTGAAAAATGTTCCAGCTAAATGATTCTTGACTACTCCAAGGCATTATAAGTTCAGTATGCATGCATTTTTTTCTCATGTTTTGCATAATTTCTGATGACTGTATGCACAAGTGTGCAATGCAGAAACAGCAGCTAGCTAGTATGATTGCTCACTGAATTTAATAAGTAGGTTAGAGTCACCTACTGTAAAGGTAAAATTCAAGCAAAATTAGAACTTTGGAAGCCAAGCTAAGGGTTGAAACATATGTATGCACAGTTAACACCTTTTAATATACACAACAATATATCCTTTACACAGATATTCAGCAAATTTAGACACATATTACCAGAGTGGAACCCAACTGTGGCAACGTGTGAAATAATATCTTTAACTGTAATGAGACATAACTCAGAGGAATTAAACCCACCAAAGTAGTTTCAGGCTCTCCTGCCCTAGTAACACTGCAATATTTACATTATGTATGGAGTGGTAGGAAAGGGCTGCATGCTCTCTAGCTATTTCAGTGCAGAGAAGGAATGCTGCGCTTGATGCATATTTTCAAACTTCCGTGCACAGACGTGAGCTGCCTCCCACCCCCAAGAACAGTACTGTTGCAAGGAAAAAGGCACAGAAGGGTAAATCTCGGGGTCTGCATGCAGCGAGAGGATTAAAAAGCAAGATGCAGATAACTAAGAACAGATAACTGAGAAAATATTTACACTAAAAACGTCTGAGCGAGTGGCATGTAGTTTTGTTCTGTTTTTTTCTTAGCAAAACAGAAACAGAGCAAAACACCTCTACAAAGGTAGGTGTTTCATTTGAAGCTGGTAGCAAGGGCTCATTTCAGTCAATTACCTGCCTTAGCAGGACGTGAGAGACGGCGCCGACGCAGTGCCATTAGCTGCCGTCTGCTCGCCGCCTCCTTTGCAGCTCCTGAGGTAACTGCTGGCTCCGTGTGAAAGCGATGTACCCCGCTTCTCCTGCCTACCGACAACCAGTGCGTACCTGTGAGCTCATCTCCAAAGAGCTGGGGGTCTGAGGATGAGAAACCTTAATGAGAAGAGGGAAAATACGGCCCTTTGTTGTCTTCGCCTAGATTCTATGGTAGAAAAGGCTGCACAGCTCTGCAGAGCTGTTGGACTTCTAACAGCAGGTATGCAAATAATAATATTTAAACTTGCTACTTGTTTTGAAGCAGAATAAAGGCTTTAACACTGACAAGCATTCCCCTGAGACAGGAGTCAGATGAAGCAGCTCTTGGTGGATGTGGCAGTGCTTCTTTCACATAATCTCTACCTCTGAAAGCTTTGATTGAAAATTAAGCCTTGCTCAGGGTCCTGGAGCACAGCCTGGAAGCTTCTTTCAGTTAATTAACTCTCAAATTAACTGTGGCTGGATCTCATAACCTCCAACAATGCTTCCAGAATCCTTCTCCTATTATCTTGATTTATCAGGTTAAATTCACCTTTTTGATGTGACACCCATTAAACAGTGTAAAAGGGAAGCAGATTTACTACCCAGAAGTGAAAAAAAACATACCATCCAGGTACTGTTTGCAGGTCTGCTGTTGCACTTGCTGAACTCAAACGATGTTTTGCTGCAGCTTTTGAGAGAAATGTTGGAGAATCCTCTCTCCACTGTCCATTTCCTTTGAGGATTGTGGCAACAATTCTTCTCAATTCATCACACTTTTGGGCCTTTCTGTGTAACACATAGAAAAACGTATGAGACCTATAGAAGTTCTACCTCCAGACAAGCAAGACATTGATGACCCTTATTTCCCCTAGCTATGAATTGTATTGGGTTAAAGCACAGCTGTCTAGCCTTTTGGCTTGCCTGGGCTGGACTGAATGAATAGGAATTGTCTTAGGCCACATATGCAGAGGTTGTACCAAAAGTAACGTCTCTTATTTATTTCTGTGGAAACTACAACCAATAGAAAGAGTACAATAACACTGTTTGACAGAGCAAATTCTCAGCTACAAAACACTGTTATTCACCATACTCACTACCATTAGCTATGTGATTTTACCAGCAATGAACAAGAGCCTGCATGCCATGCTCATAACACTCCACAGCAGTAGAGGTGACCCACTGTCACTGCCACCACTGCTGAAAAGCCCCACCCAGCACCTCGTGCTCACATCCACTGTACGGTCGCTATCAACATTTGGCTGGTGTCAATGAATGTCTGGGGGTGCCATTTTTTCCACGTGGAGGAATTCAGTGATGCACCTCTGCTTCATACACACTTCCAAGGCAGATGCCATTTTGTCAGACTGCCCCTCTGCTGCCACCTGTCATGTGGCAACAAAAGGGAATGGAAGCGGGAAGGTTCAACCACTACTGCCATACCACCAACATGTTGTGGGCAAAATAATAAAATAGCAGGCATTACTTTTGAAGAAGTCTTCATACAAAGCTTGATGTATCTTATAGGCATTCTCAAGATTTCAAGAAAATGCAAAGAAACTATTTCAGCAAGCTTAGGTTTTCTTCAAGATGATGTAATAAATTTTCTTCTTTTTTTTTCCAGCTTATTAAAAGCTTTTATTTGATTTGATTTTGATGCTTTTATTTAATATTTGGAAAATTTACCTTTCTGTTAGTAAGTCATCATAAAATATACCAGTATAAAACATATAAAAGATAATTTTATAGAAATAATTAACAATATGAATGCATATTAGGATAAACATACATTCACTCTTCAATGTGCTGATATTATTTATTTATAAATAAATTTGGTCTAAATTCACATCATTTCCATGCTTTGTGATGATTTTAAGCCAAAATTGCAGAGAGCTGCTGAATGCTGATGGCAGTCGGGAATCAGAAGTATTCTGCTTCTTATGACTGTCATCACAATAATGCAGTGTTGCTTTTTACCTTGACAAATGCTAAGAAATCATTTTGCTACTTAACTTTTCTTCAAACCTAAGGCTGTAGGCAATCAAAGAAAATAGGAACATCTGGTTGGGCTTTTGATTGCCATGCTTACCGATAGAGCGCACCCAAATAAGCAGCAATTAGTCAGCACAGCTAGTGTCAAAAGACTCATCAAGTTAGTTCAAATTGTGTCAGGTTAAATTGAATTTAATTGGCATTCATATGTATTTGTAAGCACAGTTTAAATAAACTTCTACTGTGCTATATTATACTTTATTCACAAGCTAAACATAGAGTTTTGTAGTTTAGTTAAAACTTTTCAAAAACTTTTTTACTTATGAAAAACAAACTGGGAGAGAATTGATGTTTTTTTTCAGAAAGGCATTTCTGGCCTCAAAAAGATAAAACTTTGTTGGGTTTTTCAAGTTCATATTTTTCACTTACAGTAAACACTGCAAATTTGCAGAGGTTATTCATGGGCACGTGTCATGGTTTCATTGTTTTTCATTGCTATTCCACAGCATTTTATCAGTAACAATTACACCTGACTAGGATTTGGGGTAAAATTAATAGCTTAGAAGGTGTTTAAGATAACTACCAGACTGTAGTAGGAAAAGAAAGTTCTAAATTTAAAACTGATTTTCTCATGTTTTCACTTATTCTGAGTGTAGAACCCTGGGAATACCTACTTTCTTTTAAAACACCCAGAAACTCTTGTTTGGATTCTGTTGCAATGGTGAGTTAGATTGCTGAAGCTGAGATTAAAACTGAAAAAAAAAAAAATCTGATGTACTACATTTTTTTAAAAAAAAAAAATTCAGGGAAAAAAAAAAAAAAAAGAATATTTCTTAAATTCTAGCTCCAGAGGGGAAAAATAAATAAATAAATAAATAAATAAATTAGTTTTTGCTTGTCTGATATAGAAATAATGTTGTTTCCATATTAAACATTTACATTTTATTTGTAATTTGGGAGCAGAAATCTGGTGTTGTTAACAAAATATTGACAGACTGTCTTGCTGAGATGTTCAATTGTAGATGTTCATTGTAGGTGACAATTTTAGGTGAATTTTAACAGTTAGCTCTATCTAGACTGGTTGTAGAATCTACTTAAAGCATCCCAATATTTGTCTGCAATCACATTCAGATGTGTTCAGTAAATCAAAACTGTTTCTCCCACTACATGACAGAATACATAGATACATATAGCGTGGTGCTCATGCTAGATGCAGACCCCCAGCTACTGCAATGCATACAAGGGGGGGAACTCCCCCTGTCTGTGGCAACATGTCTTCAGTGTCATCAGAGAAAGGGAGTTTCAGAGCTCTGCTAGGAATGTGTGAAATGCAGATACAAGGGAGGAAGGACATGTCAGAGTAGAGTGAGTGCATCAGGCTGTGACTGTCAGCTTTACATGCTACATCAGGTACAGTGAGTATGGTCAAGAACCTGCTAGTTTTCTTATTTTTTTTTACTGGGGTTCTACTTTGTTTTAGGAACAAATAATAAGTTTTTGCTAGTCATTGACTCCTGTGTGTATTAGGAATCTAGCACCCTTACGTACAATTACATCAACTAAATGGACTTTTTTTTTTACTTTGCTGCCTTCATAAATCATGGGATTAGCTTGTGATCCAGAGCTTCAAACAACCTTTTAGCAGCCGTTTCCATTAAAATACTAACCCTTCACATATACATCTTCTGATTCAGAGGTTAAGAGTCTTCTGATTAACACTACCTTTAGAAATATATATGATGAAAAGCACAGTAGATAGCCTAATGATATGGTTTAGTTGCTGACAGATTCATGGGCCCTTTGCAAATTCTACTGAAAAATCAATAGTAATCCCTTAGTGCTTTCAAAGGATGTGGGATCACAGCCATAATAACAGTGATTGTCTCCAGCAAATGACTGTTCTGCAGTGGCCTGAAAGTCCAAATCGTCATAAATAACAAGAAAATCAACGCTGACAAATGTGAAATTGTCTCTAGTAAAAAAAAAAATAAAAAAATAGCTGCACTTACTGGGTAGTCAAGTACCTACTTAATTACTCCACCTTTTGGAGAAGAAAATCTGCTAAAAAGGTACATTCCAAGTAATACTTCAGCATTGAGATGTTTTCAGCACACAAAGGAATCTGATGCACTACAGGAGAATCTGCTGGCAGCTCCCTACTTCACCTATTTTTTCGGAGATTTGAATGTAAACTATGGAGAATAAATTTTAGAGCCTGTCCCAGAGGAAAAAAAATCATTCCCATTCATAAACAGCAGAACAGCATTGGGTAGTTATGGTCTCCGGTATTTATTCTCTTGGTAAAGCAGTTTGCATGCTTGGAATTGTTATCAGAAGCAGGGAAGTGTTTAGCAAAGTTTGAAATAGTGGTAGAAACTTCCTGAATAAGATTCTGAATGTAATACGTTATAAGGGCAGTTTTAAAAATGTATTTGTAGGAGCATCTGATGCTACACAATAAAAACATCCACATATTTGAAATTTCGTGCTTTAAAAGCTCACCCTCATTTTTTCTGTGACACGAACCATGAGAGTTGTATAAATGAGATTTCACACTTTCAAATATACGCGTGTGAGAGAAGCAGTCTGACTATAACTGACAGCCTTCCATTTATTAAGACATTTGTGCACAGTATTCATTAAATTATACTCCATATCTTGCTAGTGATTTTCTTACCATCCATTTTTCAAGGAGTTGCACTATAGAAGGTATTAGCCACGAACTGAAATATAACCATTTATTACTTCTGATTAAAAGCAACAAGCATTTCATATGAAAATTACCTCATTAGTGGCTGACACTTTTCCACTAGATTTATGTAAATAAGGGTCAGTAAAAATTAAAACACAACTCTACAGGAATGCTAAATATATTCATACAAAAATATTACTACAATTGTTTAAATTATGATCTGCCAGATAATCAAACATATAAAGGTATCCAGAGCTTCTGATTGTATGATTAGCAACATGATTCATTGTTACAGAAAAAAAAAAAAAGTAGTAGTATTAGTATTTTAAGGAAATTTCCTCTATACAAGCTTACACTTCTCATTTTTACGGAGAGCTTGGAAAGGAGAGTAGATGATACTTGCAAATCTGTGAGGAGAAAAAAAAGTCACACAGAATTGACAGCAGAGAGAATCAGAAATAAAGATAGCCCACAGACAAAATCTCATGTCTAAAGATGCTGTGGGAACTCAGCTTTGGGACACAGCAATGTTGTTTTATAGTGACTTTCTTCTCTCTTAGGTGACTATTCTCCTTTTCTCTTTTTTCCCCACATTTAGTCTTTCCTGCCTGATAGTGGAGGGGATGCATGGGGATCTGAGCAAAGAATGTTAATGAAGAGAAATTCCAGAGGGAAGGCAGAGGTTCCCCACATAACAGAATTAGACAGCTGAGATCTCACCTGTAATAGAACAGAAGAATAATTACATCCTAGGGTTTGTACGTGACTATTTCTTGCAGCAACCTCCCATGCCAACACTATACTCTGTGACTCATTATATTAAGTGCTCATCTTTTTCTGCCTCACCAGTGCATCGTGAGAGTACCTGTATTGCACAGTTAATGTTTTCTTCCAAAAGCAGGATTTCTGCACTTATTGCTGTGTTCAGTTTCACAGATTTCAGAATAGGTCCAGTCCACTGTATAGATATGTATCAGAACACTTGTAGTCTGCTTTTGTCCTGTTGAATAAAATGAATAATTAATCTTTCATAATTCACCTAAAGGAAGAATGACATCAAAATGCATTGATATTTGAGTCTACCCATTGCCTGCTACTCCTCCAATTAATTGCTCAGTACCATATTAAGAAAATGTTATTTTCCTTAATTAAGTGCGGTTAAGATAGTGACTTCATACTTACTGCATTTGTTGTGCAAGTGTGTGCCAATTCCTCTCTGCTGATTCTCAACACTTCTGTTTTTTATGTGATGCCTTTATTTCCACAAGGCACACAAGATTTTTGCTATATTTCACATTTGTCAAAAGAATTGTCTTTTTGAGAAGTTTGCTCCTTGGATGAATCATTCCTTGGCCAACACATAAAAGTCACTGTCAAAATGTAAGCAACAACAGTGATGTCCTGTGTGTTGCCATGGAATTCTTAGAAAACGTGTGTCCCAACTTAAATAAGAAAGAATGTCCTTGGGCCACAAAATGCAACCCTTTCATATATTAATGTTTTATCAAAACTTCTGAGTGAAATATTTGAAAAAAACTGTCCATATGTATACATTCATCCACTCATAATATGTCACTTGCAAGGAGAAACAACAAAGTAGTCATATAGTACGAAAAATATCTTAGGAAGTACGAAGTTGGTGATGCATTTGTATTTTAGCAGTAAAAGTCCTAAAGGAATTTTGAGATCTCCCACCTCTTTTTTCATGCCGCCTTGGATTTCAGGTATTTTTTTCCAACCTCTCAAGTATTAAAGTTTATTTGCTACTATTATTCTTTCCAAATTAGCTGACTTAGAAAGTTTAAAAAACAAAACAGAAAAAAAAAGTGAAGAAATGCTGAACCACCATAATGAATTTTACCACTCCATTAAACATATAAAAAAAAAGAAATCATGATTTTATATTGCATAATATAGTGTTTGTTTAAATATTTGTCACAACTGGAAAGTACACTGCACTATCTAGTAGCTAACATTTTAAGTTATGCAGTGTATAAAGATTAGAGAAAATCTTACTGTGATTTCACAGCCAGTTTCACTGAAAACAATTCTTTGAACTGTCTACTCTCTGTGACATCTGTTCTCATAAAACATTTTGTTAGCTTTGGTTGTTTTATATCAAAGTACTTACAGAACAAATGCATCCAAATATGTTCTCTGCAATAAAAATAAGCTATTGAAATATGTTAGACCAAGTACCTACCCAGAAGTAAAATCTTGTTTTACAGGTATGAGTTACTTAACTCTGGGAACTGTGTAGTACGTAGTTCTTAGTGATACGGTACTAACATGCTATCTTCAGCCAGCTATTGGCTGAAGCAGTCTAGAAAATCTCAACTAGTGAAAATCATTAGTGAAATCACTTTATCCTCACAAATTGATTTCAGGTCTTTAAGACAACCATTTTGCTTTGCAGTATAGATATTCATTATGTCTTCTCTTGTCATTTGTCTCCATTCAAAGCAGCATTCAACCACTTCTGGTGCTTATTACTGCTGAAATGAACCACCCAGTGCCTCACTGCTCACATCCACTATTCAACTTCTACTGCCATAGCACCAACATCCACCTCTGATGGCATGGACCAACATAATACATTGGAAGCATTATTTTCAGAGCAGCCCTCGTAAATAAGAACTCTCAGATAACAACCTTTCCATTCTGATCCTGAAGTTTCTATCTTGTCTGAAAATTTCTCTTATATTCTATATACATACCAAAGTAGGGATTTGTGAGATAGGAACACCACGAGAAACATTTTTTTTTTTTTTTGGCCTTCAAAGAGAGGGAAAGTACATTTCTACACTCTATTTCAATACCAGACTCCTTCTTTCAGATACACAAAGAGAAGAGTGCATAGAATTGATGTTTTCTAAGAAAAAAATGTAAGGATGTTAATAAACTTAGAGGATTTTAGTGCTGAAGTCTGAGCCTCTAGTGATCATCTCACAGCTGTTTAATGACACTATTTTTTGTATTAATGTGTAAAGTGCTTAATGTACCTGAGCTAAGAAACAGTGCAGAGCTGCATGTGTGAGCATTCTTAATTGGTATTCCATCAGCAGCGTAGGAATTCTTGCAGATGGGTTCATCATAATACTTTGCTGTTCTGTTTTGATTCTTTTTATAACAATTGCCTCTTCAAGTTAAGCAAACTCTAGAGAAAAATAAAGCTGTGGTGAGTACGGATGCAATGCTAGTTAGCATGCAATGTGAAAGTTTTAGTAATTTTTTTTATTTTTTTTTTAATGTATTGACATGTCAAGTAGCAAGGCCGTATTTTGAAAATCAAGTTCTATTTCCCTGAAAATTCAACTCTGCATTAGAATATATTAAGTGGAAATGCTGGGCAGTAAGTTAAAGTGAGGGATTTGTGTGTGTGTGCCTATGAATTATTGAACAGTGATGACTATGTTTTCCCCAGCTGCTCTTTGGGGAATTCGGACATGTTTATAATCTTACTGGTGATTCTAGCCTCTTAAGATACTATAATACAAAGTATTAGTAGCAGTCTTGCGGGAGATTTTTCCTAATTAGACAACCAACTTAATTATTAAAGATTTGCTAGCTTTCCTGCTGCTGTCTCATGGCTGTAAGGAAACAAAACAAAACAAACCCATCAGCAATAGATGATGCTTTGTTACGTTTTATTCCTTCAAAGAATTCTAAACAATCTGTACATAAGAACTGATTAGAGAAACCTTAGTGAGCTCCTCTGTGGGGAAAAGAATAAAATCATAGTGTCATAAAATCATAATAAAATCATTGCTTTATCATGATTGCAGAAGATAAAAACAACAAATTCCACTACTATATTTTGCTCTGGAGACATCTAAGATTGTTGTCCTGTACTAGCAATAAGAAGCTGGTAAGTTTAAAATAATCCTATGTCAGAGGTGAGTTCTGGATGTAGATACAGAAATTTTATTAATCCTCCCTAGAATTGATTTTACTATGCTCATATTTATTATTTTTTTTTCTCCATATTATGCTGCCTCTACATAAGACACAAGCAACAGTAGAGATTATAAGTTTGGTTCATTATCATGTAGTTACCTTTTCAGCCTGCATCGTTTCCTTATTCTTCTTATAAATTCCTGGACCAAGAAATAAATTGTTATTTCTACATGAAAAGGAGAAAAGATGGGGATGGCAAGAGAGATGGAGAAGAGAATCTTCATTTATCTGCTTTTCTATGTTTCCAAGTAACTCTTGCTTTGCTTTGGAACAGTTTTAGTCCTAAAAGCATCCCTAGTGATAGACAATACAAACCTTCTAACTCTGAATAGCACTTGGTCCCAAGAAAAAGCAAAAGATCATAGCAAAGCCATAATAAGATTAAATGGATTATCAAAGTCTGGGGAGCACCAAAGCAATTAATTTTACTGCACTGCTGCAGTCACCTCTCTTTAGAAGCAGATCAACTGTGTGCCCTCATAACACAAAATAACACATTATCTTAAGAATTCCTAGGGAATAAGTTTTCTAGGACAGGTAAAAACTACCTTTTTCTATTTTGTAAATTGTTCATATGATCTCCTGTATGCCAACAATAAATGTACTATAAAAAGAAGAGAATCAGGCTTCAGATTTCACAGATCATCTATAATTTAAGGTAAGCTTAGATGATGCTCTTTTAGAGTAGTTAAGTCTTTTTGTTTTCTGAAGCTGCCTGCCAGAAGGGAAGCTGGGAGTGCAGAAGGAGCTCATAGGGGCTGCAGCCAGGACTTCTAACCCAAAAGGACCAAAGGAACACTGCATACCATTGTGGTATCACGCTCATAAAAAAGGGAGGGTTGGCTGGGCATCTGCCACTGCTCACAGGCTGTCTGGACATAAAGCACTGGTGATGAGCAACTGCATTTACATCAATTGTTTGGCGGTTTTGTTTTTTTTTTTATTCTCTGTGCTTTTTGTTGTTGTTGTTATCTTTTCTTATTAAACTGTCCTTATCTCAACCTACGAGTTTTCTAACTTCTGGATATCCAAATCTCTTCCTTCTGTCCAGACAGGGGGAAGGCAAGGTTGAACAAGAGGCTGTGTAGTGCTCAGCTGCTTGCCAGGATTAAACCACAACTGACTTTAAAAAAAAGAAAGAAAAAGGAAGGAAAAACTGTTTAAGTATCCTATTCATAATAGCTAGTTAATTTCCTATGTCTGCTATGCTTTTTTGTTTTGTTTTTTAACAAAGCTTTGGGATTTTTTTTTTTTTGCTCTGTTTCTCCATGTACTGAACATGAAAATAACTACTTTCCTTACTACCTCCTTTGTCTTGGGTTACAGCTCCATCTTACTTTCATTGTGTATATATAATGTGTCTGTTGTGTTGGTGCCTCTTCAGGCTTTGTTCCCATATCAGGAATAAGAAAATCATTTTCGCCTTTTTCCAAAAGTGATGACAAATCTGGAATTGCAATTACCACTCAGCAAGCAACTCAGAATTTTTTTTCTTCTCACCATGTCATTGGTTTTGGGAAGATATATAAAGATTGCACAGAACTGAAATAATTAACTTTTCCTTTAAACTACTCTGTTCCTTCTTATGCTGATCATACATCTTGTATTCCTGTAATCAAATGTTGAGACTTTGCTTTAAGACATCTTTTCTGAAAAACTGTAATGCCAGAGTCTAGAATCTTTGTCATCACAGAGGGTTCTGGCCAGGAAATGCAGCAAGGTGAATTTATTCAAGCAAGCATACTATGCAAAGGAGCATAAAAACGTGAAATATACCCAGCTGGACTATACTGGAGCCCCAGCTGCTGAGGAGCAGCTGCCATTCTGATTGCAGTGCTCATTAAAAGCTGCTAACTTTCATGCAGTAAGCCAGAAATGGCTGGCTTTAGAAATGCAAAAGATCTGAAATTGCCAGATATTAAGTACACAAAGCCCAGACTCCCCCGTCCCTAAAATTCCTATAATTCACTCTGCTCTGGTTTCACTTAAACATACTTACAACATGCTAACATACTTAAAGCCCTTGTGTCTGCCTGACTTCCGCTTGTTGTGTCAGTGGAAGGAGCTCTAAATATGTTTGAATCACAAATTTTCCTCCATTTGTAACCAATCATTCAGAATAAAAAAATAAAAAAATATTTAAATAGATTTAGAATTTTTAAATAGATCCCAAAATCTCAGGACACATCTGTCTGTCTAGGAGCCTTCAGTGACTGTACAAGGAACAGCATTTCTCTGAATAGGAATTAGCACTGGTATGGGCATCAATTACCAGCTAAAGTTTAACTTTTTTCCTCCTTTAAATCAAGACTCCTCAAAAGAGGAGTACAAGTCATAATGTAATCTAAATAAATCTTTATCTAATATGTACAAATGTACAAAAACATGAAAATATCTTTCATAAGAAAAAGGTGACTGGTACAACCAATGCAATATAAAATTACATTTGAGAGTGGAAGCACACTCATGAAAGCCCACTTTTTTTTTTTTTTTTTTTTTTTCCAGTTATTGTGATGCAGCTGATTTTCAGTGGGCAACTTTTGAAGGATTTTTTTTTCCTTTTCCAACCTTGGAAAAGAAAACCAGTATTAACCACTTCCAGAGGTGAAAAACCATTCTTACTGACTCTTACAAAATCTGAAAACGATACTGATACATGGGCTAAATGACCAGTGTTTTAAAGAAGCAGATAAGTATTGATGATATTTTTAAAAAAATTTTCTGATATACTGGTTGATTCCTTCCAGATATAGAACATACTCCAAAAATGAAAATAACATGGTCATTGTTATAAGCAGAAATCTTAAATTATAAAAACAAAAGACAAACTAGTGACAGTCACTGAAAGCATTGGTTACATCTCTGTAAAATCATTTCACCTACCTTCTTATTTCAGACTGTCACAAGAGTCCAGCTGACTTTGATCTAAGAAGTTGTCATGAAAGAGATCTGAAAGTAAGATGAAGTACAAAGAAATCAATTTTTGAAACCTGGCTGAACATCAACATGAATACTTGAGATACACAGCAGAATAATTTTTTGGCATAAAGGCTAGAGCGAAGATAGATTATTATAATTCCTCTAGATATGATTGGATCTTTCTCATTATTTGTTTTGTTGCCCAGTTTGCAAACATGAATATTTCACTGATTATACTTTCATTTGGCTCATTCCAGTGAAAAGATAAAATGGGCTCAGCATCTCTACCTTTGGAATATCACTTTTCCTCCTCTGCGGATATTTTATTCACAAAACAATTGCTTCATTAAGATGCTGCACCATTCCATTATTCCTCACTTTATGCATTATTTTCTTAATGGAAGAATTTTTCTGGTACCCTATACATATTTGAAATATAGATTTTAAGGAAATTAAATAAAAAATTACTATGTTTCATGGAAATTATATCTGAAAATGCAGTCCAAAATCACTTCTGTAACTAAGAAACATCTTTGTTGTTCCATATTCTTTTCATGGCTGACATGTAATTATTGCGATGTTTTGATGCCACTGAATTTTAAGTCGTTTACATGGGCTTGAAAATCTGAGATCTATTCATTGCTCAGCTCCAAAGAGTTCTGTCTTCTTATGTAAAGTGTTTTTTACTCCTTGACCTCCAATTCAGTTGGTACTAAATAAGTTTACAAAACCTTAGTTGCTTTCAAAATAAAGGATTTCTCATTTTGCTTCAGGTTCTCTCAACAGTGTTATAAAGGCTGTTCTTACATATAACACTTTGCAATTTCTTAGGAACACTGGATTATAAAAGTTCCCAGTTCAATTATCAGTAATAGCACAGCAGAACCTCCATAATCATTCCAGTGCTCACTGAGTACCCACTAGTAGTTTGTTTGGGGTCTTTTTGTCTTTTTTAAAACTTCAGTTTTTTGAGTGGGAAAAAAAAAAAAAAAGTTTTTTTTTTTTAATCTATTTTGATGTATTTATTATTTTGCTAGATTCTTTTTAGGAGAAAAGCATTTATGCCTAAACCTACTTATTGATGATAAGAAGCATAGTACTTTTGATTGTATGCTATTAATTTTCTATCTCTACATTTTTTTAATATTCTCTGCTCACCTGCTATGTATTAGATACTTTGTGCTTTTTAGATGCTTCATATTATCATTTTTAACTGATCTTATATTTCATTCCAGCCACATCTGATGTAATTTGCATCCTTTGTTATTGAAATAAGTATGATTTTTCCTCACTGTTTCATAATCATCTCTAACATTCCACAATAAACAGCAGGTGGTTATAATCAGTCTCTTTCCATTCATTCCTTCATAGTTTGTCTTTTGAACATTCAATATTTTGGTACTATATCTTTTATGATATCTTCATGTAATTTTCATATCTAATGATATCATTATCACAAGATACCAGATGTTCAGTACTTCTCTCTCAATTACCATACTTATGTCTTAGAACTAATTAAGATAATCTTTGATTAGGGTATTTGCTTCTAGCACTGTTAGGAAAGAATGCTCTACCACCTCAACAGCAATTTGAATGTCTGACCTCCAAAGAGTAGACGGTAGTAGCTGCTTTTCCCTCCTGAAGTCTGTTGGTTCTTAATTTTACATATTTCAGAACTCCATTTTTCAATTTGGAAAAGCATATTTTTTATCAGGTAGGAAAATTATACATACAGGAAAATATTCAGCAATTCTGACTGATATATTCTTTTAAATACCTATATTTAGACTAGATATCAAGAAGAACTGAGAGGCTGGTGAGACACTGGAACAGGTTGCCCAGTGAGGTTGTGAGTTCCCACCGATTAGCTGGAACCAGGTCATCTTAAAGGTACCTTCAAACCCAAACAACTACATTCCATGATACCAATTTTTCTCTAATAGCATCTCACTGAAGTTAGCAGAAATTACAGAATTTATGAAGTGAAATTCTAGTGATGGAATAATTTGTCTGCTATTCAAAAAAAAAAAAAAGTTCTCTAAGTAGAGGGTAGATGAGAAAATGTAACCAAGAGTGGAGACTCTGGATATCAGTAACCTTCACGTTCCTTTATAGCCTGTTTCATTAAGTCCATGCAGACCTTTCATGCTGCAGAATCCCTTTTCAAAAGCTATTTATAATAGATAGTATCTATCTAGATAGCCTGGGAAAGAGTTGGTTAACAAGATCCCAACAGATTCCAAAGTTCACAGGCTGTTATACTGTCCTACTGTAGGGTACCTGCTTTAGCGGGCAGGGGGGAGGAGTTTGACACGATGATCTCCTGAAAGGCCTTCCAACCCCTGCATTTCTGTGTTTACTTAGCTTTCACAAATGACACTCAATTCTAGGCTAGAGTGCGAATGAGCCTCAACAGCAAGAAAAAAGATGAAGATGTCTCCTTTTCCTGGCACATTTTACCAGCCTCTTTTCTATGTGTTTTAGATTTTCATTTATCCTTCTTCCTAGATTTTTTTTACTGTCTCATTTTTCTTTTTCTCTCTTCTTGTATACTGATCGAACAGTCACAGTTTGGTTTTCATACTGAAGATATTCTAGTCACATTTTCCAACAGTCTATTGCCATTTGTTTAAGTAATGGTGATTTCTGTTACTAGAGCATGTTATCATTAAAATCAGAAAATATAAAATACAAAATAATGAACCCAAGGGAAGAGACAAGTTACCATTAGACTAGATTTCTGTATGACATTGTCTTCTGGTTCGGAATATTCCATTCATTCCATTGTAGTTAAATGTTTAATGATTAGTTTAGTTAACCTCCATGTAATTTTAAGAAATCAACCATGTATTTTTTATATCAACCAACTTTTACTAAGGCTTGGAGATATTACATTTGATACAATGCAGAAGTCAAAGAAGAAAAGAAAACACTGAGATATTTTGGGCTGCAGTCATCCAAATTCCATAATTTCTTCTTTATTTGAGTCCTGGTACTAAGATCTCCATTAAGGGAAAAAGTAAGAGCTATATCCTTGCCTAGCCTGAGCTGCTTTTAAATAACTGCCATCGAAGTGAGAACTCTGTGAAGATACTCAGAGCACATTACCATCTTTCCTAAATATCCACATTGTGGTTGAAACATTAAAGAGTGAAAGTGAAGATTTTTTCACAACTTCACCAACTTTTTGCAGAAAATTTCATTTCCTGTAGCTGACTAATTCCCTAAGAAAGTTTGATCTGAATCTACCAACCTATCTCACTCCTGCACAGAAGCACAAAAACCCATACTTGCATTCCTAGTGCTAAGATGCATAAACAAGTTGTGCATCCAGGAATACAGAAGACAGACCTTGTGCAAAGAGATTTTTTGTACATTTTATCATTGTCTGTCAGCCATAGCTAACAGAGAAAAAAAAAGAACAGTATCTAATTTATCATTATCCTTCAGAATGATTTAATTCCCCTCACAAATTTTCAAGTATCACAGGGCTTTGAAAAAGAAAAACCAAACTCATACTTTGTGTTCCAGTGTCTGAATTAGGCCTGAAATCCAGTGCTTACTGCTCCAGGATTGTGGTTTGTGAAATGCATTATAAACCAGATTCAGTTTTACTCAGCATCTTTTCTTACTTTTTTTCTTTTTTTTCATTCTAGGCTTTCAGTCAGCATTTTTCCACTTTTTTCATTCACAGTTTGGGAAAGGAGATAAGTCAGTTAAGAAAATACTCAACCATCAATATTAATTTTATAAAGGTTTATATAGACAATTTGCAACTACTGCTACTGTTATCAAATATTTCTTCTACTTCCCCTCTTATCTATTCTAACTACTTCATTGTATGAGCCAGCTGTTAGTTAATAGACTGGATAAAGACCACAGTAACTATTACAAAATGAGTAATTTACTGACATGGTTTACACATTAGAAGTTACCTATCTGCTATGGTATTTCATTAGTTGTTCAGATTTGTGCTCCCAAGACCATAGTCTGATAAATCTCCTCTTCCCCCCTGAGAAATGACATTATGTTCCAATTAGTACAACTAATTCTTACCAGCACAGTAATCTTCACCACAATAATAATAATAATTCTCTGAAATAAACATTTTGTAAGTACCTGCAAAAGTCTATCTTTGCAAATTCCAAATAATAAAAAAGCAGATAACTATTCAATTCAAAATCTATTCAAACAACCATTTTCACAGAAAATTGGTTTTACTCCTTCTGTCTCTCCAGTTGCTGCTCAACTCAAAATCTGAGGCAGGCCTAGAGCAAAACCATTCTGATTCTACTTTAATACTCCTCTGAAAATTTTTATCAGGCAAAACTCTATTCAGTTTTACTCTGTCCTTGCAAATCAATAATAGAGTTGGCAATATTCAAACTACAGAAGGATTGGAAATTGGATTGCTTAGCAAAAATATGCCTCTGAATCAGCCCTCAGCATGTTCCTTCAAGACACTCTTTTTCACTGTAAGTGCTCTTCCTGCTCAGTCCATCTCTTGCATATTCTTCCACATCATCATTTGAGCATTATTTCTGTTTGTTCCTGTTATAAAGTGATTAATTTTCTTAGTAAACATGTAAACTACATGCTGAACCTAGGGATTTTCATTTCTTCATTTTCAAGAAAGAATCTGATTCTCAGTTTCTGGATTAGACTGGCTGTGTAAATCTTATTGAATAAGCTACGAAATGGCAAGCTGTGCTAAATCTTTCACCTTTCACTCATCATTAGTTCAACTTAACATGCCATTAGATAGCTGGATGAATTGTTTCTAAGTAACTACAACTGATAAACTTTGATAATCTTTGCATTTCTAATTTGTAATTAGAAATTAGAAATAGCATTCTTTATTCTTTCAGATTTCAAAGATATATGTGTTCAATTTTGCACTCTGTAGCAAGCAGAAAGCACTGTAAACAAAAATAGCACTTTCAGAATAAATTATACCTTAAAAGAAAAGTAAATGTATGATGACTCAAAGAGAAGAAGCACATGAAATGACAAGTCTGGGCCCACAGATAAGCCTGCTATATATTCTCCTAAG
Source organism: Perdix hodgsoniae (assembly GCA_035772895.1). Taxonomy (NCBI): domain Eukaryota; kingdom Metazoa; phylum Chordata; class Aves; order Galliformes; family Phasianidae; genus Perdix; species Perdix hodgsoniae. Next base: position 8,086,645 of record JAPSGF010000009.1, on the reverse strand, counting down.
TTGTTAAGTTTGTATGCATTTTGTTGTGCTATTTATGGGGTGCAGCTGAATCTCAGTATGTCCTGTAGCATACCATCTGCAAGAAAAGATCCTAATCTACACAAGCAGGATTTCCTCACAAGACAAGAAAAAGCATCAGAACTCCCATTCCTTTGCCTTGATATATATAAGCTGCTAGTGGAACAGAAGGATACTTAGACAGCAGATAATAGTTTAAAATATAGAGAAGAGATTAACCTAATCAAACAGCAAGAATGAAACGTCTTCTATCAACTAAAGACAACTGATACACCTATAATCTGAAAAGCAGAATTATAATTAAAGAAGAAGTACATTTTTTATTAAATTAACCTGCAACTTGGTCAAACTAAAATCATACGAATCCAACACTTTTTCCAGGAAAAGCCAAATCACATTTCTTACACTTCACAGGACACTCAAGTTCACAGGTCTAGGGATTTTATACACTGATCAAGAGACACTGGCCAACTTACAACCAGCCCAAACAGTTTTTTGAGCTGCATGTGCCAGCACACAAAGGACTGAGCCACTTCCTTCCATCTCAGTCTCCCTACCCAGCCATATGTTTCTCAGTGGTAGAGTAAATCTCTCTCATAATAAACATACAGATTTACAGGTGTAATTACTCATTCTGAAATATCTTTAAACAGTGGATGTTCATTCATGTACCACTGCTAAATATTATGTGCAGAATGTATGCATCATTAACAAGACAGAAAAAAGAAATTCCATGTCTGGAAACGCATTATCTGATTTCAAAACGTTCTCTTTTCCCACTCAACCTTGACAGAAGGTAGAACTTCTTGGTTGTTATAGCAATAAAAGCATGCAACTAGTAGGAAAAATAAATTATCAAATTCCAATAGAACTTCCTGTTAGGATATGCTCGTAGGAAGATTTATATATCAGCAATAATTAATAGTATTTGTTTGGAGGAAGCTGAATATTTCAAAAAATCAGTCAGAATGGTAAATGTCAGTTTTTTATTATCCAATACTATTTCAGTTAGCTGAAACAGTTCTGTCCTGTTTGACAGAATACACCAGTGATTAAGTGCTGTTTTGTTTTATTTAAGTTAGCCTGGTAAAGTAAATATGAAGGAAACTGAATATGTTAGCTGCTGGGCTTTTTTTCTTTGAAGGTATAGTAGGAAAATATAGCAATGGGAAAATAGTAATCTATGTTTATTATTTTACAGAAGGGTGTTTTGCATTACTCTGTATATTACGAAGATAAACATTTTTAAAAGCAAAATGGCATAAAAATGTTAATTCTGAAAGTCACATAGACTTTTAATAAAGCCCAATTTGAACTTTAAAAGTAGAGATGGCTTGCAGCACCATGTAATGTTTGCCGTATTTTCCGTACATTTCATTTAAAAGAATTCAAGTGATCAGACACTTGTAGTCATTTTCTGGCTTAGAACATATACAAGAAGTTTGATTGTAGAAATTTTACTGTTATAGTTGTCATTCTCAATGATGTAAAGCAATTAAAATTTTCTCTCTTTTCATTGCAAATCCACTGAACCAAAAATTATAAATTCATTCAGGTTATGTGTTTATCCTACCCATCAGCTCACCTGGATAATTCCTTTGTTCTTTGCCTGCTGAAATGTGAAGGAAAGTATATGAAGCCAGTTTTAGCAACAGGGAGAAGGCCATGACAAGGGAGACTTCAGATAAGAGATTTCACACTGCAAGCCTAGAAGGTATAAGAACACATGGCTTTCATGAGGCAGCTGACGGGAAATAATTATGTTGGTCTCAATATAGCAGTTCTAAATTACATTTTTTAAACAAAACAACCTACAGCTTGTAATCTTTTCTCAAAGGCTTTGTTTTCTAATCTACTCTTCTTTACTTCCTTTTCCAAACTGAAAAAATTTCCTTTCTGTATTGCAGACTGGTATACACACCTGAAGATAATACTGAAACATCTGTCAAGCTTGTACTAAACAGGGAATAAACTGTACAACTGTATACTGCTAGACTATAGCCATGCTTTTTATTTATTTATTTATTTTTTAAAATACTTCTTTTTTACAATAGAATGACAGATGCTACAAAACTATTGCCAGTTCAGGCATACCCCATTTTCTACTTGTGCAGTCAACTATTCTTATCTTAAAAAACATGGTTTGCACTTGTCTTAATTGAATTGCCTACAGTATTTTCAAGGGGAAATGCTTTTAAACTGAGACAGGCAAGGTTTAGGTTAGATATTAGGAAGTTTTCTACACAGAGGATGGTGACACACTGGAACAGGTTGACCAAGGAGGTTGTGGATACTCCATCCCTGGAGGCATTCAAGGCCAGATTGTATGTGACTTTGGGCAGCCTGGTCTGGTGGTCGGCACCCCACACATAGGAGGGGGGTTGAAACTACATAACCTTAGAGGTCCTTTTCAACCCAAGCCATTCTATGATTCTATGATTTTTGATTTTGTTTCCCTGCTTGTCCAGATCATTATGAAATTCACTCTTGTCTTCCAATTTGCTTGCAGCCCATTCTAGTTTGGAATCAAGCAGCGGACACTCTTTAGAGTGCTCAGCAGTTACGCATCCTGTACAGTGCTCAGTTCTGCATATTTGGCACAATATGGTTTGCAGACTCAGCTTTTTGCTATTAGATGTGGTCTTAATTATATTTTGGAGCAGATAGAATGAAAAGCCAAAAAAAAAAAAAATCACGAAAACAACTCTGTCTTCTAATTTGAAGGGAATCTAACATGCCCACACTTGAAAATAGGCTTCATATTGAAAAAAATAATTGTGTGCAGTTTGCCTTGAAACAGAGTATTTAAACCTTACCTTCATGAAATTCTTGTCTCTCTTTTAAATGTAGTTGCGTTTCTTTATACTGTCATTATGATACTAAAGACAACAAAAATTAGTAGATTTAATGAGCATTATGTCATTTTCAGTTTTCAAGTTACAACATAAATACGTCTCTGCCAAAGCAGAAGCAAAAAGGCAAAAATAAATCTTTCCTAAATATGAGAGAAAATTATGTTTCTAGATACCAATGAATAAAGAAGTAACAGATGTTATGAAGAGAAGAATTTTGTATCATAGAATTTGTCTTCATTGATACACTGTCAGAAAGATTTTTCAAATTATTCTGAAGTAGAACTGAAAATAGAAGTAGTAGTAGCATTTATGATGTGCTGGATGGAACTGCAGAGTTCCAGTGGCTGCTGAATGCATATTATACACTATTCATCAGGTATTACTGTTCCTTCAGGCAACATCATCTTTTCACTAGTATTTTTACTATCTTTTACACGTCACTATAATGGGTGGCTAGTATTTGTAGCATTGGAAATATGTGTTGTTTTGATCTTAAGTTTTGTATCTGACTTCTGGAATAGCCCTTTGGGGGTTCTCTTTCTCTCTCTCTCTCTCTCTCTCACTCTCTCACACACACACACACACACACACACACACACACACAAAATTTAATTGTAATATCTTCAGAGACATGGAAAAAAAAAAGCAAAAAAAAAAAAAGCAGGGAGAAACCACTTTGAAGATTCCAAAGGCGAGTGTTGCCAGTGATAAAAACGTTAATCTCTACCAAATAATCATTTTCATTCAAATTAAAAAAAGAAAAAAAAAATCACAGCTATAAATGAGTAATTCTGTGTATTCTGAACATGGTTTTTAGTATTCAAAATATACAGAAATACTCACTCAGTCAAAACCAGAAGCACTGGAGAAAAATAATGGAAGATGACTTCTCAGTTCCCTGTCTGTGATGGCTCAAGGGCAAAACTGATGTTCTGTGTAAAGGATGAAATAAAGACATTGAAGTTGACATTAAAAGGCAGGTCTAGGAAGATCCTTGTGAATTTTAGTAAACTTCACTGAAATCTCTGCATTGCCTGCAAGGACAAAATTCAACTACTGTTAAGTTCTAAAGCCATAAGAAACTCCAGGAAATTGCCTTGTTTCTTTTGGTTGGAATCTGGTTATTTTAACTTAGAGAGTAGGCAGGCTGAAGTTCTGATGCCATCTTCACAAATGTACAATTAAAAATAATGCTCAGTTTTACAATTTGGGAAATTACATTATTCAGCTCATATTGAGTTGTATTTCACAGGGGTATAAAAACAAAAGAAAACAGAGACATCTTTGTGATATATTTCTAATGGCAGTAATATGTGCTAAAATTATCATGTAAAATTATAAAGAATTATAAAGCATAAGCATTTTACTTCATGTAGCTCATTCAGTGAATGGGAAGGACACAAACAATCTTGTGCACTGTTTGTCACACACATTTTCAATTCTTTTTTGGTCACCAGAAGCAATAAATATAATTCCTAGGTATACCTGCCAACACTGTTGTGGAAAACAAAAATTAACATTTCATTTGTATTTGAATGCTTATTTTCATTTCTCTGTTAAAATTAACACTGAAAATATATACTGCTTTTTAAAAACAGTATCACAGACTTGGAATGCAGAGGAATATGAAACCACTTGTGAAGCTCCACCATCTTTCTATATTCATTTACATTTCCTTAACATACATTCATTTTTTTTTTTCATTTCTCTTTTTTATAACGTTAAGTTCTTAATACAGGTAGGAACAAGTTAATGAGTAGTTTTACTTCATTCAGCTTAAAGGACAATAACTAAAGCTCACTCTAAGCATTTTATTCATGCAGCTTATTCTGCCTACTGCAGTGTCTTCTTCCTAAGGGTTTATTAGATTTTCAAGGCAAATGATTAATTGTAGAATATAACATATTTTCTCCAGCACAGAAGAATGAATGCGTTATTGTATTCATGTTAGGCAGGTAATCCATGAATGTGTCCCTTGATGTATCTGCTATCATCATTTACTATAATGGAGATCTAATCTACATGCATTTCCTTGCCAGTGGCTGGCCTGTTCGTAGCAAGGGTAACAGTGAGGCTACAAGATTTATCACTACTCTAAAATAGCTTTATTTAAAGAAGAACATATAACAGTGACCGAAGAATTAATTAGAATGATTGTGCAACTTATTTAATGTTCTTCAAGACATTTAGGAACAAATATTCAGAAAATATTTTCTATTTTTCACAATTCAGCTTTCACAATTGGGTTAGAGCATGGTCACTAATGACTTATCTTCTTGCTGTGATACCGTACTGCTCTCAGTTGGGAGTCACACATTCAACAAACCTATCTGATACACAGCATGAACAAAATCTCTCAAATGTTTAAGGTCATGTCTATGAGAAATGTTCCCTACTTCATGGACTGGAAGGAGCCAAGCAACAATAGGTACAACTATAGGCCTGAGATCTAAAGTATTCAGCTTTTTGTTTTTGTGAACCAAATACGGTTCTTTCAAGCTTGCCTTGCTTTAGTTTGCATATGATCTGTATTGTATTGTAGTCACTTTCTAGGAGTATGTTATATAGGCCACAACTATTACATTCCAGTACTACAGTTTTCATTCAGTTACACTTGTTTAGAGAACAAAAATGTTAGGAAACTTTTGATCATATGAAACACCAACTCTAAACATGTGTTCCATGTTTTTGACATGGAATGTATAGGTTTTATGTACTTTATATTTCTAGCAATAAATAATTTTGTTTGATTGGTATTAACATGTTTCTTTACATATTGCAACCAGACGAGGAGAGTATATAAAGGACTTTTGTTGTCAGAAATGTCACCCCGAGGGCTAATTCCCATTGAATGTCAGAAGATGGATGTCCACATGACATACTGCGCTATCAAAAACATCTCTAATCATTAACATCCGTATTTTCAGTGGATAATCCCTTTCCCTCTGCCTAGACTTGCCTGCTTTTATGTGGGTGAGCATGAATATAAAGATACTAGATTAAATTCACATTCTTAATATTTTAAAGTTAAGATGGTGAAAGTGAGTTGAATTCGTATTAGTGAATTAACATGCAGTGTCTCTGGCCACTGGGTGTCAATATTGACACATATTATATCAAAGAAGCAGCACTTAACAGGCAGCAAAAACCAAAACTACTTTTTACTCACTATGGTGCATATATCTGTGCTAGATTTAATGTCTTTGTAAGCAGGTGTATCTACAGTCCTCACAATGGTAGTTTTACTTTGTAACTGCTTAAGCTAAAAATGTAACTATGCTGCTACAGTCTAGAAATAACTTTGGAAGAAATATACCAATATATTCCTAAATGTTCTTTTTGAACACTGTTGTGACAGCAGTATTCACTGCTATCTTTAGATACCAAATAAATATTAAATACCTTCACAATCAATTTTAAAATTCTTGAGTACCAACATTCACTAATATGGTTTGCTTTTGATCTCCCACAACTTTTGGGAAACACATGTAACCAACTCCATCCACCCCCACAACTCACAGACAATTACATTCTTCCAGTTGAGCAATCAGTTGTGATTAAGATAATCTGCTGACACAGCACAAAGTTAGCAACCTGAAACAGCTGCAAACTTCTGTCTTTCAACTTCCTCCTATTTCTTCTTCTTTTTCTTTATTGCAGTATAGTAACTGTATTAAAACCCAGGCAGGATCATGCCCGTGCAAATTCATGACTACTTATCACATAATTATATTATTCCTAAAGGGAACTCATAATTTAATTAAGCTGAGCACTCTTTGTTCAACTCAGTAAACAAATAGACACCCCACATGCTAATTATAAATACCCATCTGGAGATTTATCAAAAATCAGAATGATTTTTGGAGAACAGATATTTTTGGCTCCCATCAATTACTTTTCCCTTTTCCAACAAAAACTCCACAATAAAAACTTCAGAGACGATCAAAAGCAATGCTATGTTGCTAGTCTCAAAAATTCAGTGTAATTAAGCATTCTTATCCTCCCAGTCAATATCTAATTAATACTGGATAATCAGCACTTCAACCTACTGACAGGATCACTGAATGTAAGTCAGCATATGTATTTATAGCATTTGAATATATTGAAAATCAGAATTGTGGACCTTGAGGCCTCTGATGTATTCACCAAATATTTAAGAACAGGAAGAATTAAGCTACAAGATTGCAGTGCAGGTGCAATAAGGAATTGATATGGACAGTCAATATATGCCAAGTTTCCATCCACTTTTTCCCAACTTCTCCAGTAACAGCAGAAGTTTCCCACAGTTTATGTTCAAGAGCTGATTTCCACTACTTCCAGTAGTTACACTAATTAGTTTTTCAATTCAAGACCAATATAGCAGTTGAGACTGTACATATAAAGAAAGAATCTGAAACAATAAAATATGTAGACCTTCACTGTGTTCTTTTTATCATCAAATTAACTCACTATAAAGAAAGATCCTTTGGGAATGTCCTTTTGGCTTCAAAATTAATGCTGTTCAGAATTCTGAGCTGAACACTTTGATAAAGTTATTGTTGGAAGACAGATGCCAACCTATCATCATTAAGTCAGTGAAGGAGCCTACAGTAAAAAATGGCAGCTGGGAAAATTATTTATCATATAAAAATTAATCTCTGTTTATATGTTCTCTGAAACTCCTATTGTGCTGTTAAAAAATTGGGTGGGAATAATTGAGCCACACTAAATGTGCAGTTCAGAGAATGCAATATACCTGCACTTCAGCATCACATACATTACAAAATTACACACAGTAAGTGTAGAATTTTGCTCAAAGCTGCAAATATCTTTAGCTATTTGCACAGCTGTCTTTTCTAACAAATACCTTCTGACTCCTATTCTATTGTATTCCTCAACAAAAGAAGTAGGTAGCAGAACTCTGCCTTCCTGCTTTAGATAAAATAAGTTACTACAGGGCATCAACTATGAATGTTTGGTGCTTGGCTGCAGTATTCTTTATTGTTCAAGTGTGCTTCAAACACCAGGAAATCTCTGTGACTGCTCCATATCTCTCAACATTTCAGATAAGGAGCTCTCTCCTAAAGCAGCTTTGGGCATGAAAACCATTCCGCTCAGCTACATAGGGGCTGGCATTGTCTATCTTCAGTATTCTTTACCATCTTAACAAATAATAATAATAATAATAAAAAAATTCAAGTGCTGTAACTGTCAAATGAAAATATGTACTTAGTATTCCATTTTTGTTATTCATAATACTTGGCACTAATTAAGATGTAGATAGAGCTGATTTTCTACAGAAATAGAATTTTACCTGGTTTCTTCATAACATTTTCTTCTTAATTATCCACAGTTTTAACTGATCTCAGTAACTCTGTGTCAAAGCACTGGCTCGCTGGTAAGGGGAGATGCAGTTACAACTTTCTCTTCTACATGCACCTTGGATGGCAGAAAACAAGGGAGACTCACTACACAAGCAGAATGAAATCTGTTGCACTCTCGGAACATTCCTGCCATCTAGAAAACCAGGCTGCAAAACGTTCGGGTGTAACACAGACAGCATCTGCAGTTCAGTTCATGAGAATAAAAAATAAATAAATAAAAAATAAAATAATTCAAAATTTATTAAATTTGAAAAACAACAAAGAAAATATCAAGATACTAATTATCCCAGCATGGCCAGTGATCTAACAGTTGTTCAAATGTTGCTAATAAATGTATGCCAATTAAATTAAAGGTTTCTCTTTAAACTTCTTTCTTGATCTGATCCAAATAACGTATAGAGCTGCAGAAATCTTATTAGGTGTTACTAAGTGAAAACGTAACAGGGCAAAGAGCAATGTCCTGGAAGTTACTGCTTTCTTAGGATTTGCTAGATCTTCAAGTCAAATTGCTTATTTTATGGAAAGCATAAAACACCTTGTGCAAATCTCTAATACTATTCAGGTCTCTTATGTTTCAGGAGCAAAGTTACAATTGCGTCATTGTGCCTCAGTGAAAATTCTTTATAACATTGCTTTCAGTCTCTTGAAATAAATCCTTGAGAAATCTTCCAAGGGCAATCTTTCTATAACACAAAAGTTCATTAGTTCTTTTTGTTTGTTTGTTTGTTTTTTACTTCTTTTTATAATCCTGTGGAGCTGGTGTCTAAAAGATTATGCAAGATCTTGAATACATAGGATTAAGCTGTTAATCCACATAATATATATGTGCAGATGCTTAACACATTCAGATTTTCCTGAGATTAGATCGGTAAAAATACTAAGAACTCAGTGAATTCATTGTTCTATACTTTGCTATAGCACTTTTTCCTTCACAGTAACTGGATATTCTTGCTGGCTCTTGGCAGTCTCAGGTATCCCCCTGCACAGTTAGTCAGAATGTCTATATACCTCAGTAGGAACTCTTGCCAAAAAGACCAAAGGTCTGAACTTTTGATTGCTTTAGCTAATCTTTTGCTACAGTCACTGTAAATTTAAGTAGAAGAATCATCAGAATCATCAGAAGATGATGAAGGATTTTAAAGGCTACAGTTTGCTGCTTTGTGCCTATTTCATGATGTGCAGTTTATCCAAGGAGCTACACTGACAGGCAAGAGGTAGTACAATCGGACACACTGCTCATATTATGGAATCCAAGGATGATTCAGCTCATCTAACTGCATTTTGGCAGCAGATAAGTTTGGCCACGGTCAGCGGAGTTTAGAAGGTTATTCATCATCACCCTAAAATAACGAGGTACATCTAAGTTAGCTTGTTAATTGTCTTGATGCCACTGAGTGAATAAATTCATTTTTATTGATGCTTACTGGAACCTAAGTAGACATGCTGATTAGATATGAAGTTCTACACTTAGACATCAAAATTAACAAAAGGTGAATCTCTTTGAGATTAAAGTGAGCTGAATCCTATCCCAGATATCCCAAACCACTATTTATATTATATTCCTAGCAATGCTGCTTTGTTTTGCCTAGGATCCTGTGAATAGTAATCACAATTTCCCACATGCAAAATATGGCACACAGTGGTGTCCTTGAGAAAATTTTCAGTAGGCAAGTATATTGCAAACATCAATGTGAAATTAATCTTCCATCCACTGCACTATGTCCATCTACTGTGGTACATAGCTGCTCTTACCACACACTCTACTTCCTTCCACTCTGAAGAAGTTTACACAGTAAGAGCAGAAGAGTTACATTTCCTTTCTGTCCCACTTCCTACGCATTAACTCACATTTAAGGAGTTGCATGGATGCACTGAATGGGTGACTACCTTGTTAAGTGAATCCAGGCAAATCAATTTATGGGTCTTTCCCAGAAGACAGTACATCTCATACTACACTACACAGAACTATGATTTAATGCTTTGTACAGGATATAAAACAATGGGTCCTCTTCTGATACAATGCTTCAAGTACTATAATAGTGTATTAGTTTGCTCCTCTCTTGTCAAGAAAATGTAGATCTTCAAAGATTTTCTCTTAAACCTCAGTTATTTTGCTGCATTAATAGAGTGACTGATAAAACAATTTCATTTGGCCTTTCACTGCAAATCACACTTTTCTCCTGGATTAACCATTCTTTTCTTCATTATGCTTTGTCTAATCCAAATCCTTCAAAAATACTGAAACACAAGAGGGAGATTATTGTAATCTATCATAAAGCCCAACGCTACTTTATTTTGTACTATAAAAGGAGAAAATCCTTATTATAGAATTGGCTTTCTTTGTAAGCAAAAGGACTACTTTAGAACATAACAGCTAAAATATTGAATTTCACTGATTCAAAGCAGCATGACCCTATTTTAACAGGTTTAATTACTGTTCTACAAGTTCACAGTAAGGTCTAACTTTCCTTTCAGTGCATTACATTAAAATTATTTTTCCTTTAGACACATGGTGAGGGATAGATAAGGCCTGAATGTATTTTAGTCCAGCAATTTCCCTGGATCTTTGACCAAACACCCTACTTCATATGACTTTAATAGAGATTTTACTCTAGAAATTGAGGCTACAGTTCCAAAGACAGAAAACTTAAAATATGTCCCTACAATCACTGTTTTGTCACATACGCAAGTAGAGAGTTCTGCACCCACTATGAACTCTAATGGAGTTAAGATGAAAGTTTGAAGTAAAAAAATTATTCATGACCAGGTTGTATTACTGGCATTATATATAGGACACACCAAAAGTAATGTCTTCTATTTAGTTCCTAAACAAAAGGAGTTCCTAAAAGAAATCAGAATAGCCCAGACTAGTACTGCAAAAACTGAGTACAAAGGTCACTCCTAAAGTAATGCCTTCTATTTATTTTCATTGAATGTACAACAAAGAGCACAGGAACACTACTGGATAGAGCAAATCCATAGCTACATTGTTTTTCAGCATATTCACCACCATTAACCAATTTACATGGATGAGCAGATAGAGACACTCTTCATTTTGTGGTGTGACAAGTGTGCACAGCCATCTGGAACATGGCTTGTCTTTCCTGTCACTGTTGTCACTGCTGAAACACACCACCCACTGCTGACATCCACTCTCTGGTCTCCATAAAAGTTCAGCAAGTATTGATGAATGTTAATGAGTGCCATTTTTTCCTCATGGAGGAATTCAGTGACATGCCTTTGCTTCCTATGCACTTCCATGTCAGACACCATTTGTCAGACTGCCCCTGTGCTGCTATCTGTCAGGTGGCAACAAAAACTATAATGGAATACTGGCAGAAAGGTTCAACCCCTAACTCCCTCACCACAAACATATGTCTGTGATGCCATGGTCAACACAGTAAAATAGGAATCATTAATCATATTAACTATTAGACCACTCAGCTTTAATAACAGTAAAAACTATTTAAAATTAGTTTCTGTAATATAGGTGTACAGCATTAAAAGGAAAGAACAGTGCAGATACCTTTCTGCCTTGCTGTCTTTCCCATGCAACTAAAACAGCCATTGAATATTCCAATACAATCTGAACTCTGATTTCCAAATTCCTGTCAAGCCTCTTCCCTTCATGCTGTCCATTCAAAACCAGGCTCTCACAGGCTAATACAAATGCATGCATACAACTGTAATTTGAGAAGCAAAGAGAATAATTCATGTGGATATGAGGAGGTATACACAGTGACAATGGGAGTAAGATAAGTGATTTATCGAAGCAGAAATGCTTTTGTCCTAATGACTATTGCACAACTGTTTAGATAAGAAAGAATGCAAACAGATGCATATCAGGGAGCAAAGCTAATTTGGCACAATGGTGCACATGATGAACACATGGTCTTTTCTATCTTTTTCATTCTCAGATCATTAACTTTTATAATAGGCTTTTTTTAAAAATACACTTTTACTACCAAAGAATGCTAACAAACAAATCCCAATTCATCACCATTGTACTTGCAGGACATTTGTACTCACTGCTTATCTTCCATGTAGTAACACTTTTTTGTTTGGATGTCATACTGATTGACAGATTCCTCCCCAAAACAAACTTCCAGTTGTTTTCTCCAGTTTCATTCTTGTCTTTCTCCAGAGTCTGGTTTGGTTTTCAGAAGTATCACTTCTAACTTGCAGATGAATCACAGACAAAAGACTATTTAACGTTAGGTGCAACAGTAGTGCTTGTTGACAGTGGCCCAAGCAGAATGGCTGGAATAGAAAGATCATGGACCAGTTTCATGGATTTATGGACCAGTTTCTCACAGTCTCCTTCCGTCTGTTCACATGCATGGAGAAAATCTGTGATACAAAAAAATGCAGTGTTTCTATTGATGTCCTATTCCACCTTTCAAGTTGTGCTTTATCTATACAGTATCTGAAATACCAAGTTCCAACACTACTATGGGCATATGCACAGTTCATCTGCTTGAGCCATTACCCACATAAACTCTTGTGCCATTTCCTGCAATACCTGTTCTTTAAGTCCATTTATCACATTGATAGACTATTCTGGAAACTGTACCTTCTGAACATGTAAACAACAGAAAGTTAGTTCTATCTGTATTAAAAAAATTATTTTAAGTATCATATCTAGTATTTTCCATATATTTCAAATAATTGTTAATGGGCATTTAAAAAGAACAGTGTCAGTGTCATAAGCTCATTCAGATAAAGATAACAGATTCAAGGAAGATTGTTTGCTGTAGTCAACATAAAGAATTTCAATTTTAAAAAAATTATTAACCAGAATCAGAATCTGAACTGGAAGTTATCATCGAAATTGATAGATTTACTATTGTTTCTTTTAATTCTTCCAGATAGACTTGCTAAAAAAAAAATTATTTGTGTTGAGAAGCCGTGTTTTTAAAATAACTATCTTAACCTAAGAAAGTTACCAGAAAAGGTATTGCTCCTCACTTCTCTTTTATCGTAAATGTCTTGCCCATTCACTAAACACAACATTTCAGTTTTATTTTGGACTTCTGAAATTCTGTTGAGAAAATCTTTTATCAACAGCAACAACACCACCAAAGCATTCTATTCACAATCGTTCACTATTGTTTCAGTAAGTCTTTAGGTGAGGAGTAAAAACTTTCTTTCTAGGCCAAAGCATTTTATTATTGCAATTGAAATGTAACACTTGATATCAGCTGTCACGTCTTGAGGGAAAATCTGTTGTAGCTTCAAAATATTTTTAGCCAATATGAAGAACTTTTTTTTTTTTTAATTGAATCTGCATACTAGTTGTACTCTACAGCTTTCAAACCTTCTTTATGTTTTCTCCAACAATTCAGTCAGAATGTTTCTGTTGGTGACTTCATTATTGCTATTATCATTGCTATTGATAAATATGCAGGTTTATTTTGCTATAAAATAAAGTGTGGCCAGAGTATTACAGAGCTAACTTACAAGAAAAGGATTTCATATGTAGACTTTAAGAGATAGTAGGAGCCCCACCCACAGATCAGAACTGTATTATGTCAGTCGCTGTAAGAGCAAAGCAAAAAAGACATCTCCTACTGTAAAGAGTTAGCAGAAAACAGGAAGAATGTACATCTTATTGTAGGGAGCAGAGACAGCATGATAATTTAAGTGCATCTGCTTAATGTATGTGTAAAATGACAGCTTTATGCCAGTGACTATATGGAATACTGAAACTGACGATCTTTAAAAGTCCTTTCAGACTCAAACCATTTAATGATTCTATTACTGTAATATATACCAGGAATGCTCACATTTTTGCCAAAGAACCCATATCTTTAGAAAAGATAAACAAATGCATGCATTCTCTCGGTGTAAAACCTAAAGCACAAGGATAATACAGCTTTAACTGACTACTCTGCATTTTAATATTTATTTGCATCATAAGGCTTATTAGGATTTCAGCAGCATCTTATGGAACATAAAACTATATTACTTTCATATTTCTTTCACAAAATATTTATAATGCACCATTTGGTTTGTGGTTCATTTTCAGTAAAGTTCTTTTAAAATCAAATACTTCTCTTCTTTTATGGATCTGACTTCTGTAGCTCCCAGCTCAGGTCTGCAGGTCAACAAGCATTTGCTGCCAGCTGGCTTTGCATAGCTTGGCACTTGCGTTTGTATAAAGAAATGTATAAAAATGAAGGGCAATGTTCTAACCTTTTGATTCAGACTATGAGTATAAACTGCTTTTTCCTTTCTGATTATGTGAGAATTTCAAGGCATACAACCATTTTGGGGAAAAAGAAACAAACAAACAAAAAAAAGGCAGTTGATAACTTGAAGTGGATTTTTTCCTATGATGATGTCAGCACAAACTTTATTTTGGTGTGACTGAATCATACGATTGGATGCCAAGCCATGTTGCCCATTCAGTTTGTTAAAAGTTTGTTAAAAGCTGAAATAAAAATTAAGAAAATCAGGTCTTTTGCCAAATAAACATCAACAAGAAGCCAGCGCTACTGCTCCCATGGAAAGACTAAAAGTCAACAACCCAGGAAACACCAACCAATCTTTTAAATAATTTTCCAGTGAAGTCCAATGATATCCTTCTGCTGTAAATCCCTATCACACATTATGTTTACTCATTTGTAGGCTGAAGTTCCTCATGGTCAGGTAATAACCACTTGCTACCTTGCCACTGTTATCCTCAAGCTCTTCTTGCACAATATTAAACTTCAATAACAGCACCCACATTCCTGGAAATGCCTTAACTCTATCCATTTTGATATCATGCTTGCCTTTACCACATCTATCTTTGTGACTAATTATTTCCCTAATACATATTATTTTACCCTAATACATATTATTTTACATGTGCCTCACCTTCTATTTTTATAGTATTCTGAAATTAATCTCAGTCGATTAACAGTTGTATGGATAAGCATATGAAAACTGGCATTTTATTTTGATAATATTAATTTGAATTAGAATATTTCTGCTCATAAGTAATTTGCCCATTTGTACAGCATAGAACAATCTCTTTAAACTTTCTTTCATTTTTACTGAATAGTTTAAAGAAGTGCTGTACAATGCATTTAAGTAGAATCTACAAGAGTCAACTTCCTACCACATTTGCTCTGCAGTATTAAAAATGTCACTTGTTTGTCTATATGGTTTTACTGATAATAACTGGACTAAATAGGGCAACAATAAGGATTCCCCCCTTAGCTGAATATGAAACAACAGATGCAGCAGCAAAATTCGTCACAGCTTCAGTATGGATGGGATTTCACTGACTAGGATGTATACTATCATGCATAGATATATATAAAATGGACAATGTTTTTGCCTTAGCAGGTCTTAAACCATGAATTTAAATACCTCCCTTTAAATAAAGGAAAGAAACATAGCTATTACTACAGCGTAGCTGTATGAGGGAATGTTTTGTTTTTTTGTTTTGTTTTGTTTTGTTTGTTTGTTTGTTTGAGTGTGCTGTGCCATTTTGACAAAAGAAGAAAGGTTGGTAAGATACAGTACTTTCTGCAAAAAAATATGATCAGCTTAAAAGTCCATATGGTTTGCTTTGGATAGATCAGTGAAACCATTTTCTAAAACAATACAGGGCAATTTTTTAGAAAGCTTTGTGGAACAGAAACACTGGCATTTCTTAAATTATTGTGTGCCTGATTTAGCACAATCTGCCATTAGTTGACAAACAGAAAAGTGCTGAAATCCCCTTGGTGTTCTTTGTAACAGGGGCAGATGGCTCCCATCTCCCTGAAGTTTTATTTTGTTTTTCTCTTCTCTCCAAAGACAAACTTGGTAAAACTATGACACACACACACACACACACACACACACACACACACACACACACACACACACAAAGAGAGAGAGAGAGAGAGAGAGAAGAAAAGAAAAACATACTGTACTGTACAGAACAACAAGTTCAGACACTTTATGAGAAACTTACATATTGTTTTAAGGAAGAATGGTACTTTCTTGGGAGCTGAGGTATTTATAGGACTATAAAATGCCTGGGATGACTTCTATAAAATGACTGGGATGATATTATATCCAAAATATTTACAAGCAAAATTGCCTTCAAACTTTCAGGAAAGAAAAATAATGGAAAAAAAATCTATTATGTGGCCTGATGAAATTGCCTGATATAAATAATAAGCAGAGATTAAAACTGCAAAATAATTACTCATGGCCGTTTTCTGTAACTATGGATTCATTCTCAGTCAACACAGATGAAAACTTAAGTTACAAAGAATCCAGCAGTTTGTAACAAGCTGCTTACAAGTTTGTAACCAGTAACAAGCACAGGCATGTAGATTTCTAAGATTTTTTGGTTCAGTTCCAGGCTCAGGAAAATCAAGTTTTATGATGATCATAAGTCCAGTTCTAGTTCCTTATGAAAACCACTTTGTATTGTTTATTTTCTAGACATGTTTTTTTCCTGTTTCTGCATGGTTTCAAACTTCCTTAACAACTCAGTTAATCACCTCCTCATCTATTATTTACACCCAAGCTCTTCCTTCTACTCACATTTAGCATCTTTTTCCTTCAGCCTTCTCCATCAGTGTGTTCATCTCATCTCCCTTCTGTGCAAAAACCAGGAAGACCATCCACATGAAATAACTAAAAGTAGAAGAAAAGCAGATGTTTCAGTATCAAATGAACTCTTGAGTTACTGCAGATATGTAAACAAACAAACAAACAAACAAACAAAAAGACTTTGGTTGGACAGGAGAGATTCCAGTGCAGATGGGTAAATTGCAAAAAAAAAAAACCATCTGTCTTGAGAATGTATAAACGGCATATTTTACACATGCCATATGCATATGTTGATTTCCTTGGACTGAAAAGGAAATTCAGACTTACTGGGCACACTTCCTGCCATATTTCCAACCATTTTTCCAAACACAGAGGTGCCAAGGTTTCTCCAGGGAGACTCAGTAGAAATACTGACCTTGCTGAAAAAAGTTTTCCTTAATTTCCTTAATTGGTAAGAAACTAATACATTTTCATGAATGTATTTTTTACATCAAAAAATTGTATTTAAATCAAAATGTATTGCTTATAAGCAATAAGAACAAAATTCAAACAAGTTCGAGAAATCCCTCTCAGAAAAACTGAAAAAATGACCAAGTTTGCCAAATCAGGAGCTAAAATGAGGTATCCTAGTGAGAAACACTGAGTAACTTAGAGGTACAGAATTACCAGCTCCATGAGTTATATATAAGCTTAACTCCTCTGTGGAAGGCGGAAACAATCCAGTCAGCATAGTTCTTTTGATCAACTATGACTTATTTGTAGAGATTTCTATTTAAACTGAAAATAAGTTGATGTCTATTATTTCTTCTTCATTGGAAATGGTGGAATGGTCAACTGAGGGACCTCATAACTGAATTTAGAACTTGTGTGAACTTTCATTCTGCTGCTTGTGAAGGAGGGGAGTTTCTATTCTCACACACTTGGCTGTGGGGATGAAGAAACCAAATGAGCAACTGGGAGTGGACTAGATGTTATCCTACAGACATTCCTAAGAAATCACTAACGCTGAGAGAAGCAGGAAAGTTATTACACTGCATATGAAAAAACATCAGTGTCTCTAGATTCCTCATCACACAGGTTGTTTAGCAAAAACTTGGGTTCACTTAGGTTCAGATTACTCTGCCTTGATAGCTACAGGTACATCCCAAAATACGGTATTTGTAAAACGTTATGGAGGAAACATGGGGGAAAATACAGCAGCAAATTATCAAGTGTGGGAAGGAAGAACATGAATTACCACCTCTGCCCAGAATAATCAAAATTAAGATATTTTTTCAGAAAGATGTATTCAAATGAAGCAAATGATTCCAGAATCAATCTCTGTAGATTTTGAATGACCTCCAAAATATGGTGACTATAAAAAGGAGTAAGTATCAATCTGCATAATCTCAGAAATGCAGCTATTTTGATAACAGCTAAATTATTACAATATTTCAAATCAGGTTTAAGTATTTTCTCTTTGAGTTGTGCTTTATTTTAGTTTGGCATGCATTTAACCGACACTAAAGGTACTATGCAGAACTCAGGGCCCATTGTGAATAAGGACACCAGTATTTCAGTTGCTTTAGATTATAAATTTCATCTGTTTTGCTGGTAATAATTTTCCTCAAGCATAGCTATTTGTACTGTGATTGATAATCTTGGTTCTGTGGATAATTTGAATCACTGTTGTACAATTAAGCGTCTTACAGAATATAAATTATCACATACAGGATATTACTGTATGGTTCATGAACAGACCAGACAGGAGCAAGCAGAGTAGAACATTTGGAAGACATTTACAAACAAAAACTTGTGAACATTTACATACATAACTTTGATGAGTTTACAGTTAGATCACAACACATGATAATTTTAAATAGATTCTACAAAAGTATGTAGAATGTAAAATTAAAGCTAATTGTGTTGGCATCTTCAGCAAACATTTCCAAAGGACATAAATTCCTTAAAGGGTGACCATTGGACTACTCTTTCTGCATGAAAGACTTCCTCTTAAAACAACTGAGGAGATGTCATTTGTAACACAGCGCTCACTAATCTTTACGAATGTTTTTCAAAAACTCGTTTTCCCTGTTTTTTTCTTTCTAAATTTCCCAATAGAAAGTGAAGCTGAAGCTGTGCACTAGCCTCAGCATTGACAGTAGTGTCTCAAAACAGTCATGCAAGTAACAGTGTAAAATCTTACCATACAGGATTTTTCAATGAAACTCCGTGTTATTTTTTCAGTGTAAACTTGATTGTTCATTTGTAGCTATTTCACCTTTTGTTCTCCAGATGTGTTACTAGTTCTTAGGGATTTGATTCATTCTTTGTTTCTTTTTTTTTCAGTTGTTTGCTTTAACTCTGTCTTCCACAGAAGCTTCCAGAACTGTTTACCTTTCAATTATAACTCATCTTCAAGGAAAACTTTAAAAACCTGATCATAGTGGCAGCTGAAGGGATAAAGAAATCCCCTCGAGCTATCTGCAGGGTTCTTCTGTCAGCAACCTGAATGTCAGTACTCCAGAGAGACTTGGAACAAAGCTTCATCAATTTACACAAGTTCAAAAGGGAAAGCTCTCTACAGGGAGTGATGCTTGTATTAGGGAATAAGCACTCTTTGTCACAGTGGAACTCAAAATTTCTGAAGTAAACATATTCCAGTAGGAGATTTTTGTTCTGCGTTAATTTTTCTGATTTATACATCACAACTATAGCTCTTCATTTCCAAGTAAATGAATTATACAGGGGCCACTGAAGAAAACTATATATGAAACAGAAGTGCATGCTGTTGAATCATTTTACAATATAATCTGTTTATTTAACTACAATTGATTGAGATGACTTAGGGTTAAGGTATTTGCAAATGAGTAAGAACAAGCTCAATACCCTATTATAGACTAAAAACAGGCATAAAACCCTACAGAATGTTACAGGTCACAGTATCAATACCTGAATCAAAGCTACCTTAATTACAGCTTACAGGGAACAGATGCCAAGAAGGCAAGAAAAAGAATGGACTCCTCCTGGACAGAAGAACATAGGAGAAAAAAAAAAGAGTTATATATAAAATGGAACAAAGCTAAAATTAAATATAAAATAACACTAAAGCAAAAAGATCTTTAGGAATAGAAATATTTAAAAATATAGACAATAGAAATTAGAAATTTATTTTAGAATATGTACTGTATAACATTACTTGCCAAGATCATCAATAAATTCATCCATCTACAATGAACAGGTAAGAAGCATCAAAAACATCTTCAATATTTTCCAGGAAAATAAAATACTTGTACTTTATTTGTTTAATATTCTGAATACAGTAGCTTAAAGTTGTACAAAATTCTATTGAATTGTATTCTATTCTATTCTATTAAATTATCCAAAGAATATGAATAATGCCAGCAACACTCCTGCTCAGACAGAACAGCTCAGACTTGCTGTCAAGGTCAGTGTTTGGCTTAAAAATTCACTAAGCTAAAGAAAAAGATCTGTACTGGCTACCTGTGGAAAAGTTGTGGCAAAGTTCTTCAACAGATGACCAGGGGCTGCAGAGAATTTGACTTTCTAAAATACTGTGAACAGCTAAGATTTCTGGAAAAGCTTTAGAAGATAATTTCAAAGTAATTACATGGAAACAGATCAAGAATTGATGTGGATTGTTACAATCAAAATGGTGAATATGAGCAGGTGTGTTGCCACTTATGCAAAAATCATTAACCATTTATGCACACTCATTAAATATGTATCATGTGGAGACTGCATGCACTAATCTTCTATAAAAACTGATTTTATCTGTGTGAAATATAATCAAAATAATGTCTTAAGACCATCTACTTGAATGTATATGACCTCACGCTAGGGAGGGAGAGCTGGGTGATTCAAGACACCCATTTTTTTGAAAATTCATGTGGTCAAAAAAAAAAATAAAAATCCCATTTAAAACACATTAAGTATTTGGAGGGGGATCTGTTATGTGCTAATCATCATGGCTACATCTGTAATCAGTTAAGACAGACATTTCAAGAAAGTGATTCACAAATCAGATTTGTCCATGAACTCCTTTCCCAGGAATACTGTGCTAGCTAACTGGCTTAGAATATCAAATATAGGTGAGGGAGATTAAATCCATGTTCTGTTTATATCTGTAGATTACTTTCCTCATTGAGAAGGTTACCTAAGAAAATGTAGATGTACCTATTGGAAATGTAGACTGAATCTAATATTATTTCAGTCCTGTGGCCAGGGCTCAGCTTGAAGGGGTACTTGAGTCTGTTGTATGAGAAATATGGTAGTGGTCTTTTGAAATGACCACTACCTCTTGTTTATATGGGACACCAATTTTTAATGATTTCCTTAGCAGCTCTGAATTGCTTTTGGACATAAACTGAAATAGAATGAATTTATTTTAAAACTTAATTTTCCTTCATATTTAAGATATTTAGTTCTATTCACAAAATTGCTATGCATTTTCCCAACTTACAATCTTTTTCATTAGGCAAAAATGTTATAATCACAAATTTGAGCCTATTATAGTAATTTGTAGCAGTGCTTTTATAGCTTCTGTGGTAGTTTTGGAATTAATGCTTAACTCAAGGCTAGACTCACTCATTACTCGCTAACACTCATTGACTGTATTGACTTGGATGAATCAAAATCTCCCTTACAACTTGTTTAGCAATAGAATTTTGAAAGAGGGGATAACCGAAAGGAGAAAGTAGCCTTAAAAAGAAGATTGCTTTAAAAAGTGCCTTAAAGAGGAATTGGCTGACAAGTGACTTGACCACTATGTGCAAGTGCCTTCATGAAAATGTTATGCATGATATTTAAGGAAAAAGACAAAAGCTACACATAAGTCAGTGACTGGAAGTTTTAAAAAAGTTTAAGTCAGAAGTCAGCACTGAGATCAATGAAGTCCTACAAAGATAAATGATCTTAGGATTTTTTTTTTAATGTAGCTTTTTATTTTCTCTCTATATATATTCTCTAAAGTACTATAGAAATCACAGTAATCAGTAAATACAATGGAAAAAGCACCAGTGTGGTACAAAATGTATACGTATACACAGACTTACTAAGTTCACATCCTGCACTACAAATCAGTGGCAATTAATACACACATCTTTGTATTATTGCATCTGGATCAAATTATTTGTTTGATCTTCGTAAAAATCAGTGTAAAGTATAAATGCTGTTTCATTTATACCTATCATTAACACTTCTTTGTTCTCTGTATTGACTAACTGTTCTAAAAGCAAATGAATATGTAATGTGTTCAGAAGAAAAAACTAAATGTCTTAAAACTGATTTTCCTCACTTTAAAAAGAAAAAGCTATGAAGTGAAATAATTCTAATTTGGAAATTCATCTTACGTAAATGTTAATTAGTATTTGATTATGTTGATTTGTGGAATTTTGTAATGGAAGCAGTTCATGCCTTGCTTTAAATGTCACACTTCTCAACCACATCAGCAAGACAATGTTATCGAAACTGCCGATGTAGTTTACTGAGTAGATAATAGCAAAACTGCCTCTGATTTCAAAACTTTCCAAAGGGCGAAGGAGAATACCAATAATTATGCAATTATTTCAGATCACTAAAATTTATAGAGCACCTGAGAATCTTGTAGAAAAAAAACAGTAATGTGGTTTTTAAAATCCAAGCTTTTATTTCATCGTGACAGATTTTAAGTACTTATATTTTTTAGAAGCACGCATCTCATGATTTCAAGGGGTGCTTTTGTTTCTAAATCACTTAGGTGCTCCTAAAAATCTTGTTTTCTGACATCAGTTTCATAAATATGCTTACCTTTTCCATAACTGTTCTACCTGAAGATACATAAAATACTTCCATAACAACTGCCAGTACAGTTTTTGATGGTGCAAAGCATGATTTATATTTCTTATTTCTCTCAAATCTAAATGCATTAGAAGTCTTAACAGTGAAAAAATTTAGGCCCTCATTTCAAAGGTCTTATTTAATTTGGAAAAAAAAAAATGGAATAAAGTATTACATACTTACTGGAAACAAAACTGAAGTCCAACAGTCTGAATTTAATAAAACCACAAGTATCAGTAAAAAATATCTTTCTAAATGAGCATGTTGGTTCAATTTTCAGTCACACCAAAATTAAAAATCTAATTACTAAACTTTCAGCAGCTTTTATAGCAGCTCCCCAGGCTTAGTTTCCACCACTGTAGTTAGCCTTTCTATTTAACCCTATCAGAAAGTTAATAATTTGCTTATGAGCTCATTGGTACCTCTCCATGGAACTACCATAGACACTTACTCTAACTGCAATTCCTAAATGTTTCAGTACAAACCCACTTCACAAGACTATTGAACTGTGGAAAATGACACATGTACAAGAAGCAAGCCGAATTTTGTTGATCCTGCAGGAAAAAACATGCAAGGCCCAAAGTCCCCTAAATAAACCTATTCATCACCAAATTTACACTTGGGCAGGGAATACAATTACTTAATTAGCAGTATACCTTATTTTGGATATAAATTTTATCCAATATATAGCTTAATAGCTTTGGTATTAGTCATGCCTTTATGTAAACATATTGAAATTGTTGCTACTCAGTAATGTTCATTACAAATACTGCCTGAAGGAATCACAGAATCACAGAATCACAGAATCATCAAGGTTGGAAAAGACCTAAAAGATCATCCAGTCCAACCATCACCAATACTCCCCAGCTAAATCCTATCCCTCAACACAACATCCAAACGTCTCTTGAACACATCCATGTTCGGTTACTCCACCACCTCCTTGGGCAGTGCATTCCAATGCCTGACCACCCTTTCCGAGAAGTAATATTTCCTAATGTCCAGCCTGAATCTCCCCTGGCGCAGTTTGAAACCATTGCCTCTAGTTCTATCACTGTGTACACGAGAGAAAAGGCCGACCCCTAGCTCACCACAACCTCCCTTCAGGAAGTTATAGAGTGCTATAAGGTCTCCCCTGAGCCTCCTCTTCTCCAGGCTGAACAATCCCAGCTCCCTCAGCCGCTCCTCATAAGGCCTGTGCTCCAGGCCCCTCACCAGCTTCGTAGCCCTCCTCTGAACACGTTCCAGGGCCTCAATGTCTTTCTTGCAATGAGGGGCCCAAAACTGAACACAATACTCGAGGTGCGGCCTCACCAGTGCAGAGTACAGGGGGACAATTACCTCCCTATTCCTGCTAGTAACACTGTTTTTGATGCAAGCCAGGATGCCGTTAGCCTTCTTGGCCACCCGGGCACACTGTCGGCTCATGTTCAGCCGAGCATCAATCAACACCCCCAGGTCCGTTTCCTCCACACAGTCCTCCAGCCACTCCGCCCCAAGCCTATAGCGCTGCCTGGGGTTGTTGTGGCCAAAGTGCAGGATTCGGCATTTGGTCTTGTTGAACCTCATCCCGTTGGCTTCAGCCCAGCTCTCCAGCCTGTCCAGATCCCTCTGCAGGGCCTCGCTACCCCCAGGCAGATCCACACTCCCAGCCAATTTGGTGTCGTCTGCGAACTTACTGAGGGTGCACTCAATGCCCTCATCCAAGTCATCAATAAAGATACTGAAGAGGACAGGCCCCAGTACCGACCCTTGGGGAACACCACTCGTGACCGGTCGCCAGCTGGATTTAACTCCATTCACCACCACTCTCTGAGCCCGGCCCTCCAGCCAGTTCCTTACCCATCCAACAATGTACCCGTCCAAGCCACGGGCTGCCAGCTTCTGCAGGAGAATACCGTGGGAGACAGTGTCAAAGGCTTTGCTGAAGTCTAGGTAGACCACATCAACAGCCTTTCCCTCATCCAGCAGATGGGTCACTATATCATAAAAGGAGATCAGGTTGGTCAAACAGGACCTGCCTTTCATGAACCCATGCTGGCTAGGCCTGATCCCCTGGCCATCCCGCACATGCCGCATGATCTCCCTCAAGACAATCTGTTCCATAACCTTCCCTGGAACCGAGGTCAGGCTAACAGGCCTGTAGTTCCCCGGATCCTCCTTACAACCTTTCTTGTAAATGGGAGTCACGTTGGCAAGCCTCCAGTCTTCCGGGACCTCACCAGTCAACAAGGAGCGCTGGTAGATGATGGAAAGCGGCTTGGCTATCACCCCCGCCAGTTCCCTCAGCACTCTCGGGTGGATCTCATCCGGCCCCATGGACTTGTGGCAGTCCAGTTGGAGTAGTAAGCCTCTGACCGTTTCTTCCAGAACCACAGGGGGTTTAGCATGCTCCCCAGGCGAGACTACCAGGTCAGAGAGAGGAGTACCCCGAGGATAACTGGTCTGACCTTTAAAGACAGATGTAAAGAAGGCATTCAGAACCTCCGCCTTTTCCTTATCCTCAGTGGTCACATTCCCAGCATCATCCAGCAAAGAGTGGATATTCTCCTTTGTCCTCCTCTTACTGTTAATGTATTTATAAAAGAGTTTCTTATTCCTTTTCACCCCAGCGGCCAGGTTAGATTCAAGCTGGGCTTTTGCCTTTCTGATTTCACCTCTACACATCCTAACGGCTTCCTTGTATTCATTCTCAGTTGCCCATCCCTCCTTCCACAAGCGGTAGATTCTCTTTTTCTCCCGGAGCCTCAAGAATAGCTCCCTATTCATCCACGCCGGTCTTCTTCCCCGCCTGCTCATTTTGCGTCTCAGGGGAACCGCCTGCTCCTGCACCCTTAAGACTTCCTTCTTGAAGAGCAACCAGCTCTCCTGGACCCCTCTGTTTGCTAAGACTGAATGCCAGGGGACTCCCCCTACTAGTCTCTTGAACAATTCGAAGTCCGCCCTCTGGAAGTCCAAGGTAGCAGTTTTGGACTCACCACATTATGTCATTAGATGTCAAAAATAAAAATAAAATAAAATAAAATAAAATAAAATAAAATAAAATAAAATAAATAAAATAAAATAAAATAAAAGCAACTGGGAAGGAGTCAAATCTAGAAATGTAATGTTTATGGATACTGGAAATACTGGAACTGTTTGTTGTTTTTTTTTGGGGGGGGGAGGTTGTGTTGTTTTTTTTTTGTTTGTTTGTTTTGAAAATCACAAAGAAAATATTAAGAAATACAAGTAAGGAAGGAATATTAAACATTTTCTTTCACAAGGTAAGAACAAGGCTCTCCTATCTGAAGGAAATCTAATCACAGTCATATAAACTGTAATAGTACAATTGAGAAGCAATCTTTAGGAAGCATTTCCATTAAACATATCATTGTCCAAAGATTTTAAAAGGATTAGATTTAGTTGTATGATTTAAAGGAATGTTCAGTTAAGGTAGCATGGACTAAGAAAAGAAGAGTTAGAGAGGATATAAAAACTAGATCTTGGTAACATTAAGACTAAAGATAATTGCTCATTATTGAACATTAGAATAAAACAGGCAAATTGCCCTAATTATTATGTTGAATACACTACTAAAGCATCTGTGGTTGACATTTCCTGCAAAATAAATACTGTGCTTGATGGCAACAGTGTAACAATGCTCTCAATTCTAGCTGAATTGGAAAAGAAAGACAAAGAAAGGAGAGAAAAGCCTAGAATGTGTAGAATGAGTTACGTTCTGCATCTTAGGTATGAAAATTGTACTGGAGTTGTATTATACATAATTTGTGTTTCAACTACTGAGTGTAATAGTGATCTTAAAGCATATTCCTCATTTAATAAGCCTTTATAAGCCTGTTTAATAAGCCTGACTTCACTTGAATTACTGAAGACGAATGCATGCTTGTAGCATCAAGAAATGGGCTGAAAACAAACACAATGTTTACATTCATCCTTATCTATTTTTATGCCACAATACAAATACTGAGCAATAAGAACTGAAGATACTTTGGATCTTACTGTGTCAAATGATCATTATGTCTGTGTTGAAAATGTTTAACCAGTGAAGTGTAAAGTGCTTTGTAATACATTAAGTGAACAGTAAGTATTCACTTTCTATTACTAAATCAATAGGAACTACCTCATAATAATAATAGGAAATACACTAAACCTTCATAGACTTCCTTGTATTAATTCATGCACTGCAGATTCACACACTGAAGGAGAACCTGACTGAGTTCTGCTGTTTCTAGGTTGATTTAATTGCATTTAGAAAAGCTTACAAAACAACAGTCCAAAGTATACCAGAAACAGCTGGAAACATGCAGTAAGTAATCCCATAACTGTTGATACATGAATGAACTTCCTTTTTTTTTCTTAATGTTGTAATATTTTTTTTCAAAGTTACACTGCTCAGACTCATCTTTCATCCCCCAGCAGGAACTGGGGCTAAAAGTAAGAAACAATGGGAAAAAGGAAATAAGTGAATGCGTGGCCTTGGTACTAAAATACCCTATATGACCCCAGTGTACCTATAGTAACAGGAATAAACCAAAATCACACAAAAGGCAGTCTGAAATGAAGTAACTTCAGTCTAACCTCCTTGAAAAACCTTTCCTCAAATATTAGGCTACCTATGTTGACACTACCATCATTTAGGAAAATTATGAGTATTTTATTTATTAAATGGAGCCAAATAAAGCCATGGCATGTAAAAATTGGCTATACAGTCTTACAGCTCCTACCAGTAGCAGAGAAAATGCTAAGGTAGCAGAAGTTCTGCACAATTACTTGTCTCCAAAGCCAGTAGTATTTGCAGGGGACTTCTGCCCTTAGAGACAGAATGAGGAAGTCAATCTATTCTGGAGTAAGAGCTGCATTGAAAATCATAATGGCATTTATCTGGCAATGGTTAAAATGATGCAAGGGACTTGGTTTATATCTGCTACACAGACTGAAGAAACAGTCTGACCAGGAAATACAATTCTCATTTCACATCTCAAGTTTAAACATTTTGTCATAATAAATGGCATTAAACATCCTATCAAAGATAATATAGCTTTGTTCATTATAAATTACAAAAGATTCTTCTTAGTGACAGGGATACAGGACTCAAGAAATACTAAGAAAGCCAAAGTATTGGGATTATTTTAAAAACAAAATGCTTAAACTGTTGTAAATGTGTGCAAATGGATATTAGTCTATGAATTGTTATGGCTTTCATTTTTGTATTTGAGAAAAAAAGAATCTTCACATACCTCCAACTTTAATCTCCATGAGATCATTCCACTTTGATTTATCTTCATGACGATCGCTGCTCACTGCACTGATAAAGCAGTCACACATAACAAACAAACAAAAATGCACTCTATCTCAATCTAGCTTCTCTCAATCCCTCATGTCTGCAGAAATTAGATAGCAAATCAATATTGTATTACCCAGCACTCTGATGATGTCGGTTTTATAATTGTTTAGGTCAGAAGTTTGATGTAGCCTTCCCATTTCAATGGTATTTCATTTTTTACATGGTGGCTGCATATGGAAGTAAGAATTTAAAAATATTGTAAAATAACCGATATTTCTATCAACTAGATAAAGGCATTTTATATATTTGTGAATTAATCACAAAGTGACCTGCAATTAAAAAAAAATTAAAAAATTTTAATTAGTAGACTAAAATAGTTGAATCTATAAATCCAAATATAATTGTTTGACTGTGGTTCAGTTAATGACCACTGCCTCAAAACCAAAAGCTTTCTTATTAAAAGACCGTAACAGCTTTTTTCAAGCAGAACATTTCACTGATTTGAATGTTCTAGAATGGATGGGACAAAGTAAACCCCAATATGTTTAAGAAACTTGAAATGCTGCCATTATTTCTGAAGGAACCTGCAGCTTGGAATTCCTACATACATTATATTTCTCTCTAGCTTCAAACATAATTAAAATGGTAAGCAAGAAATCCCTTAATTCAGGACTGAATGATTTGTTTATACCAGCCTGCAAATATTGCTACATCCTACAGGACAATCAACAAGAGATACATTAATTTTACTGTTTCTGAGAAAAGCTGAGTCCAGTTTCTCATTTGGTCTTTAAGTTCCAGTTTCTTTCTCTATTACTTTTCTCTGAAAACAATTCCCAAGGGGCACTCCAAGAATAAAGCTAATTTCCAAAACACAGTAACGCATAGTTCATATAGGCATATCTGTGATTAGACTTAAGTAAACAAGAGCATGCTGTGATGTTCAGAGCAATTTCTCATTTTCTACTCCTTGTAACTCCCTGGTGCACAGAATGTGCTTAATAACATCAGTTACTAAATCCAACTAGTTTTACCCCAAAATTTGCCACCAGTAATCAAAACCATCACAGCATCATCCCACAGTACTATAGACAATGCTCTCAAGGCCATCTGTAGGTAGAAATGTACAATTAATATTCAAGTCATCAGTGTCAAGAAGATAGCTGATTTCTATTCAATTCAGTGGTACTGGGAAACTGTGTCTATACCTATACTATAGTTAATAGAAACATATTACAAATTATCCTATTTCAGCTAACCCTGTTACTTTTTAGTATCCTGGTTCATATTAAGTATTACTTAGTACATAGTACTACATTACATTACATAGTAGGTAAGTATTACAAAGTAATAACACTTCATATCTATTATATTAATAAAAATAAATTAGATGACTGCTTTCCTATCAGGTAGTTGACATTCTTAATTCTGCATATCTCACCAATTTTTCCCTTTAAACTTCCATAAGGGAAAGTATGCAAAATTGGCACACAAAATCTGCTGCCAGTTCTCCACTCTCCATGAAGGATGAAGAATTCTTGTGTAAGCTATAGCAGGCCAGCAGCTTGTCAAAATAGCAGTTGGAACAGCAGGTTCCAAGTCATTAAATCTGAGTTTATGTTACACTCCAGAGATTCCTGAAATTGCAGAATGGTATATGCATTTCTGTGTAAGCAAAATATGACAGATGTTATACTGACCTCTTCTCAATGGAACCCAGTCCAGTATAAGAAGTTGCTTTAAGAATGTCTCTAAAGTCATACTGTGGAATCACGAATAATAAAAATGGAAAGTGAATTCATGATGATTTTATTGCCTGATCCACACTGCAAATTATTTTATTGAGGTGACACATTTTTTTGGTGGCAAAATATTCTTGGGAGTCAATTAACATCAACCAAAATCATTCTCCAGCAAAACTAAATAATTCCTAAATATCCTAAAGAAAAACAGAAAGGCTTTGATATTCTAAAACAACATTTCTTAAATTAGCTGAGAGAGCTTCAGTATTGAGAGAATTCAATCAACATTGGGAAAACATGCGTAAGTGCAATTAATATAGTTTGAAAGTTACTGTGCCCACAAGAATCAGAAAAGTCAAATCCTACAAGCTTGGCCATTCTTTCACTTTTCAATCAACCTCACTTGGATTGTCTGCTCATACTGCCCATACCTCATCAGTTCCTCTATGAGGACCTTGTGGGAAACAGTGTCAAAAGCCTTACTGAAGTCAAAGTAGTCATTCCAAAATAAACACCTTTTCTACATAAAATATAGTACTGAGAAAGACATTCAAGTTCCCTTTAGGAAACAAAGGTGGAAACATGAACCCTGAGTTTGAAAAAGAAAAAATAATCACATAATTTGCAATGGTCTCTTTTAAACTACAATCTTCAGTCACAAAATCTTGGATGAAAAAAGGCTATAATAACATTCACTCTGGCTGCAGATGTCTGGGGGGAAAAGATTCAGAAGGATAAGGACTTGTTACGATCTAGGATATTCATTTGGGAGTATCTTTGCAAAGATGGTTACCTAAGAAATATTATCCCCCTTGTCCCATTTCTACCAGAATCCTCTTTTGTTCTATGAAATGAGAATGGACTCATTCTAAACATAGGAAATAACCTAGAACATACTAACAGCTTGGTTACTGGGAATAGGAGAAGAGGAGAAGGAGTGGAGTTTTAGTTGCATTCTTATGACTTTTTTATTTACACCAGGACATGAACTTTGATGCATGTCTGAAGTTCTCTCTCTTGTTTACGTCTATCTGAAGATAGAAAGCTAAGGTATCAATATAAATATTGGAAGACTGACAATAATTTTGTCACAATGAGAATTAACTGTATTTTTCCTAAATATTAAAAAAATGTACTTTGAAGAATTCAATTTCTTTTCATCATTCTCTTTTTGTGTGCATGTTTGTACAGAATATAACATTTGTTTACATTTTATACAGAGTACCGCAGTGATGGCAATATACCGTAGCAACCAGAAGAAGCACTTACTTTGAGCAGCACTGATCATTGAGCATTTAAGGGCAACTAGACTTTAAATTTTACCACTTACATTAATCATCATTTTGTAAAGAACCTAATGATCTACTGGCATTTCTGGGATTCTTGCAATGCTGACTTCATCTGTGCATAGCACTATCACTGCACCTAGTCTAGCACATGATACGTAAATGTTGGGCAGTTTTCTCTGCTGTTCAAACAATCAAAGGTCTTAAATTATCTGAAATTATTGAACCTGTGTGTAAATTTTAATTTGTTAAATTAAGTAAGGCTATTTTTATGCTTTAAGTTTTATACTCTTAATTTACCGAATTTCCCTTCTGTAAGAAATAGTAGGAAAATCAGTTTGCTTTTACTATTTCTTTGATAAGAACTAAATAATAACACATTTATACAAACAGTAAGAGAATTGCCAGTATATTCTCCAGAGGAATTCTGTCACTCTAACTGTCTCTAATTTTTCACCTGTCTTTCTGAACTGGGTAATTTTAAGACATCTATCATCACAGGTATGCCATCTGGTATATTCCATCTGGGATACCTGAGCTGCACTGGCACATAATCATTAACCTTAATTAAGCATATTTTATCTACCTGACAGGAATGTCAACAGCAAAGGACTGTAGAGGTAATATAGATCATTTGCATACACAATGTATACACATTGCCCCATGGGATTTACAAGGCATTTGGAGAGCTTCTGAAATATAGGTGATACAGTAGTATACAGTAGCACCTTTTTCTTTCAACTGCTCTGATCTTACCTTTCCACAGTAGTTTTTCTTCAGTTTTTCCTGTGTCTCTCAATTTCTCTAAAGCAATAAATTACAAACCCCACTGTGAATTTACATTTATTTTTTTCAGCACTGGCTGAAATTTTCCAGATGGATCGCAACTCTTTGCAGCAGAGTCATTACAAAAGTGCCACAGTTTGCTTGATGATGCAATATATGTTTGAGCCTTCAAACACAAGGAAAATATAAGCTATTGGTTATGGACTTCTCTTTGGCCTATCTTTAGCATTGAATTCAGTTCAAAGCACAGTGACCACATCCAAAGCCTGCTGAGAATGTTTCCCTGTAAGTGCTAACTATAGCTATGAATTGTCTGGGAGAGAGCTAGTGAGCCTCTATTGAAAAGATGTCATTTACCTCCTAACACAACAATGGAGCAGGCAGATAGGAGCCAAAGCTAATTCCTGTTCACTAGCTTTGTTGTTCCACTATTCCAGGTACACTAAGTGTGAAAAGGATTGCAAAGAAGCTAGTACAATGCTCACTAAATATAAATTATTTAATTAAATGTTTAGTCCTCCATGGATAGCTCTCTACTGCAGCATTCTGACAATCTGAGTATTAGTTAAAACACAAGAATTTTGCAAGGCATTTTTTTTTTATCCTGAAAAAAGCAAAATCAGCGAACTATTTTCTTCAACATCTATATATAAGAACTGTAACTAGCATCTTCAACATCTTCTTTGTATGTTCACCATACTGGCACGGAGGATGACAGAAAAATTATTCAAGGATGTACTTCTGTCATTATTACACCCACACAGAAGATCTCAGAAAAGGTCCTCCTTAGCCTTCTCTCTCCTTGCTCTATTCCATATTGCAAGAGCAGCATCACATGAAAGCATTAGAACATGCAGATTTAAATTCTTGGTTCACTCTCATTCTCAAAACACTTTTCCTGTTTTATTTAATAAAATAATAAAAAAAAAAACCTACTTTTTTGCTCCACTGAGAAGTGTCAGAGGCTTTGACCCTTTAAGAAAGCTTCAGGATCAGTAGCTGAAAAATGCTCTAATTCTTAAGGGAATGTTTGTATTACAGAACATTCACCTCACAAATAGCACTTTGTCTGAATTACTTTACCCAGGATTCCAGAACATCCATATAAAACCAGCATAAAAATAACTGTCATAGCAGAAAGGAAAACAAATAATTAATACTAACCTGTCTGGATGTGGGATCGGTTGTCTATAATACCTCATTTTAAAAGTATACAGTAACAAAGCACTCACCTTATTGAATATTTCTGATCATCACTCATAGTTCAATGTTAATATCATTATGCTTTTCAAACATAAACTTAAGCAGAGCTTTTCACTCCAACCATTATTCTACTTTCTTACTGCAAAAACTTGAAATCTTTTACGTAATGGGTTCTGTTATTCTGTGAAATAGTAAACTTCTATTCAGTATTCACTAAAACTCTCTGAGAAAAGTGGCCTAGAACTCCTCTTTACATACTGTGCTGAAGAGTCAAGCTGTTTTTCTTTCCTTCTAAGAGGAGTCTGAAATGATACTTCTGGAGAGGACTGGATTTTTAGATTAAAATTGTTATCAATAAGTGAAAATTCTCATAAAGGGCAGTCTGGGTATTGTTCTCTCAAGTGACCAAACCTGAGATCCTTATTGTTATTGGCATTATCAGAATGTAGCAATCCATTATCATGCTCTTTCCTCTCTGAAGTACACTTTTTGTATGACTACATTGTGAATTTTGCCATATTTCTGAGAATTTAATGGGTTGCTTAGAGGAGAACCAGCATGTTGAAGAGGCAATCAGTGAGGAAAGCAGCTGCTTTTTCCCCTCAAGTAGCAATTCTTTACTCTTAACACATAGAGTAATAGCTATTCTGTTTTCCTTTGCACTATATTAGCAGACAAGAGCATATGGTCTATAACCTCCAGTTTTCCAGTAAATGTTATTTCTCAGTTTGCAAACAGTTCCCCAGCAATACAAACAAATAAAGCTCTGCTGAATGATTTAATTTTAAGGATTTGGGGTTTTAGTGTTTTTTGCATGAGATACTGTGAAAATCAAAACCAGCTCTGTAGAATTGTGCAATTAAAAATTTCCTTGATATGAAAGATTGAAAATATAGTAGCTTTGCTTCAGTGGAGTATATTGATGAGTTGTTTCAATACCACCAAGATGACAGTAAATATCTAATAGGTAGATATGCTGTAAATATCTAATAGGTAGATATGCTGATGGCTTCGTTTGTACCCACATACGAACTCTGAATGATATGAAGAGAGTCCTCTTGGTTGTGGAATAAATTGCCTAAAATTTATTAATGAATTCAGAACCTGATATGAGAGGAACACCACACTGAAACATGTGCTACCCCTTAACTTTAATTTCTGTGTTACTTCTGAATAACATAACAACATCTATATATATAAAAAAAATACAGAATAACATAAGTGCAAGTAATTATGACATTTCTAGGAATTTACCATTCATTAAAAAGAGGCTATAGGTAAAAGAGGCTTCCCTAGTGGAAAATATTTTGCAAAACATTCTTTTCTACACAAGATTCAAATTCATGCCTGTTATAGACTGATTTGAGTTGATTTGCACAAGGCACAATCAAATTCCTTTGGGGAATAAAAAAAGTATAATGTTGAATCAAGGTGTTATTAGATTCAATTTTATAGTCAACAATACCATTAAACTATTTCAATGCAAACTTTAAAAAAAAATTAACAGGCCATCCACACAAACACATATGTATATATAAATTGCTAAAAATTTTAAAACCATTCTGAAGAACAGCAGCATATTACACATCTCCAGCAGAAGTATCACTTAGCAGATAAAAATTGGCCCTTCTTAAGAATGTTAATTCTTCCTGTATTTAGAAGTGATTACCTTAGCATGATAAAAACTAAGTTAGATTGTAGGACTTACTGGATACACAACTAAATTAGCTTGATTCTGTATTTGGATGCTTTTTTAGTTTGCTTAGAAATTGAAAACAGAACAAAACAAAACACCATACCAAGGACTCCAGGAAAGCCTTACAAAAACTAAAATTGAAAAATGGCCTTATTGTTAAACACAGTTAAACAAAACTGAAATCGTGTAAGTGATGTTTTTGCAAGACTAGTTTCAAAGACAGTATATTATGCATTTGCAAAACCAATGTGAAGAGAAAAAAAAAAAGTGGCACCATTAGTATCAACATTTTAAACTAATAGCAACTGCCCTACTGTATCATCATTTCAAACCAGCATAGAACACTGAGGAAACAAAAGAAAGATAAAAACAAAAACTCAGAGATGTAAGAAATTGCATCTTTCCATTACAATATGTTTACCTAACACGGTGACTCTTCTTTTTTCCCTATTGGATATTTAGATTGGGCATTTGAAGAACCAGGTAATGTAACCTATGAGTTATAAGTCAAAAAACAATTCCTCGCTGATCCAGACATCTGCTTTATTGCAAAGAGCTACAGACCAACATAGAAATTCTACAGTCTGAATCAATGACTACAGATGTGACATGGCAGAGAGGTACAAAGAAAACAATGTGTAATCCATTTCTTTTAATTCAGTATTGTCCTTTTTCTACTACAACCTCTGTAGAGATACACAGGGCGTTCTTCTTTCGATATTTTTGATACTCTTCGTAGAGCAGCAAAAATCAAACAAATCAGTTAAGTGATACCTTCTGAGAAAGAACCATTAAGAGAATAATAACAATAAAAAAAACATCCTACATAAATGCTTTTGCTTCAATGGGAATTCTTTGTACTGACAAAGTATTTTAAAAGGTCACTATATTTTCCAATTCTTTCCTCTCTGGAGTCCAAATGGTCTTCCAGACAACTTTATATCTCCAAAAAAGTCATCACTCATGTTTCAGTGCTACGATGAGATACGAAGTAGTTAAGGGAATGCAAGTAACTGAAATTGCCTACATATACTTTACTATGGTATATTTTTTTCTTTCATTTAAAATGGGATAAAAGAAAGACAGACATAATACAGGCAAATATTTTGTCTGGGTCTTGTTTTATTTCATTGTGTGTAATTTTACCTTTTCTTTTCTCTTTTCTTTTCTTTTCTTTTCTTTCCTTTCCTTTCCTTTTTTTTATTTTCTTCAAGTTTACTATACAATAAAATATCACGGACTAAGGAATTTCTAAATAAGAATTAATAGTATCTAGTTACACATCAAGAACATACTCAAGCCCCTTTTATTTCATGCTGTCCTAAATATTTAAAAGTTGATCTCTTTAAGTCCTGAACAGGCTTTGACTATTTGATCAGCATAACTTAGGAGAGATTGAACGAGATATCCTAGCAAGAAATTCTGCAATGGCTACTTTTCAAAAAATCAATCAAGCGATCTCTTTAAAAGTCTATCACTAACCTCATCAAACTAGAGTGAAATTAAGCTGTGACTTTCTCAACCTCATTCCCTGCAGGCTTCTGACATACCAAAGAGCTAGGAGGAAGAAATAGGAACCGTATCCCCCACACATGTACTAACAGGTCACTGACTAGAGTCAGAGGTACTAAGTAACAAATAAGGTCACAGAGATAAAAATGGCTAGAGGCGTAATACCCATTTAAACACAGGCTATTTGCACGTGACTTGATACTAAAATTAAGTGATCTTAAAAGAAAGTTAGCTTTACTGCTTAGCCTCCCAGCCTTTATTTGGCTGCCAGTTACTGCCATGATGATCAATCCTTATTCTAATGAGTAGTAAACAAATGCTTCTAAGTACTCTGAATCAGTATAGCAAGAGAGAAATAGTTTCACAAAAACATTTTATGGCACACTTCAGAAAATAAGAAAGACCAGATTATATACCTAAGACCAGATTTATATACCTGCATTCAGGTATATAAAATGCTTGCTTTTATACCACTCTCTCATTTTTTACATGCCATTGTCTATTCAACTCTTTTTCTCTTCCATATGATCATGCACATATGACTTCTCTTTGAATCTGTATACGTGATGCTCCACACCTTACAGGACAGAAAGTACCTTGCATTATGACTGGTCTTGCCTTAGAAATATAGCTTTGATATCTGCAAAACAGATTCTAATTTAAAACTTAGTGGAAAACTAAGAATAAGAAATCTTTATCAAAAACATGCTATTCCTGTGTGTTATTTCATTTGGACATGTAGTGTAAGGATAGGAGTGGGTAATAGGATAGAAATACATTAGTCTCATACCTTCTTTTGTTTTACTTTTGTACACTCTTGCACATCCTTAACTTTACTGATATAAATATAGAGAAATAAATTATTATCATGACTTAGATTATGTGCTAAAGTGATTTACAAAATTAGAGTCCTAAAAAGCAAAGATTTAAAATAAAAATGAGTGAGCTCAGTCTTCTCTGTTCTCTCCTTCTCTCCTCCTCCTCATTTATTTGAATTTTCTTTACTCTTACAATATCCTTAAGTAACAGCATCCACAGCGTATACACATAATGCAAACCAAAGAGATAAGCTTTTTTTTTTTTCTTGCAAGTTTAGTAATTCAAATAAGGGCTGAATTTAACATGTATGGAATTCCTGAGAAACATGTTTATGTTCTTTAACTGTAAAAACAGCATAGTTAATGGTGTCCAACTGTTTGCAGAGATATCTTCATTTAACAAAGAATATATAACCCTGAGAAATACATTTATTTGTTACTTTTATGAATGATTACAAAAATTTCTTTAATGGCATTTCAATTTCTTTAATGATACTGTCTTCATAGGAGAGGTGCTCCAGCCCTTTTATCATCATCTAGATTGTTTCCAGCAAGTCCATGCCCCCTCAAGCATAGAATCACTCAATCACAGGGACTAGAAAGGACCTCTGGATCATCAAGTCCAACCTCCCTGCTAAAACAGGTACCTTAAAATAGGTCACACAGGTAGGTCCAGCCAGGTCTTGAATATCTCCACAGAAGGAGATTCCACAAGCTCTCTGGGCAACCTGTTCCAGTGCTCCATCACCCTAACTGTAAACAAGTTCTCCCACACATTAGTAAGGAACTTCCCGTGTTCAAGTTTTAGGCCATTACTCTTTGTCCTATTGCTACACAGAACCAAGAAGAACCTGGCCTCATCCATTTACCTCCCATCTCCCTTTAGATATTTATAAATATCTACCAGATCCCCTCTTGGTCTTCTTTTTCCCCAGGCTGAACAGACCCAGGTTCCTCCATGCCCTTAATCATCTTTGTGGGCCTCTGCTGGACTCCTTCATGGAGATCCCTGAATTTTTTTTTAACTGAGCAGCCCAGAACTGGACACAGGAGTCTAAATGTGGCCTCACTAGAGCACAGTTGAGGGGAGGATCACATCCCTGGACCTGATGGCCATGCTCTTTTTAATGTACTGCAGGATACCATCGGCTTTCTTGGCCACAAGAGCACACTGTTGTCCCATGGTCAACCTGTTTTCCATCAGGATGCCCAGCTCCTTCTCCACAGAGCTCCTCTCCTTTAGATTATGCTCCATCATCTGCATAATACCAGAGTATCTAAGATACATAGGTATCTAAGTAATGCCTCCTATATATTTCCAGGAAAATTATAACAAGGAACACAATAATGCTATTTAATAGAGCAAATTCTCAGCCACTAAATTGTTTTACAACACAGTCACTACCATTAGCTATGTGTTTTTGCCAGTGACGAACCAAAGCCTGCCTGCCAGGCTTGTAAAGATCTGCATGAGCAGAGGTGACCCACTGTCACTGCCACTGCTGAAACACACCACCCACTGCCTCACTGTACTCACATCCACTCTTTGGTCTCCATAAATGTTCAGCATGCATCTATGAATGTCAATGGGCGCCATTTTTTTCCACATGAAGAAATTCAGTGACACACTTTTGTTTCACATACACCTCCATGTCAGATGCCATTCTGCCAGGCTGCCCCTCTGCTGCCATCTGTCACACTGCAACAAAATGTAACAGAATACATTATTTGTGCTACAGGTATGTTAATTCAGAACAACATGGGCCTCATATTGCTGCAACAATTTGGACAAAGATAATATTTTAATGAAGTGCCAAGGATTTCACTGAAGACTTAAAATTAAGACACTCTGAGAGAGTAGGCCACTTTATGAGGTTTAAATCACAGGAAACATAGGGAATCCTATGGCAAAACAGTTACCACGTATTTGCATTAAGCAAACAAACAAAAAAAATAGAAACATTCTAGTCAGGATATTTGTTCTGCAGTGTTTGCAGTGTTCTCTCCTTGTACTTTTCCTTTACTCTGATATGAAAATTATATTTGTTATAAATACTATAAAGAAATTAAACTTAATCATTCCATTTTCTCAAACCACATTTCAATAATATCTCTAAGGAGTTAACTCACATACCCTGGATTATTCTGGGAGCCTTAAGTTGGCTTTATTACAATATCGGTTTATTTTTCTTGCTACCCATAAGCATATTATTTCAGAATTATTTAAGCAGGGAAATCTCACTGGATTTTGTGTTCTTTCTGTGCAAGTATCAAGAGATTCTTAAAATATTTTATCAGCTATAAAATCCGTTATGACGCATGCCAAATAATTTTCAGATGAATGCATTTCCCTTTATTCAACTAAACATATTCAATCTAGTTACCTCTCGAAATTCAGCCTATATAGAAGTATGAGCCACTGTGATTTTTCATCAGCCTACAGTAATATGTTTAACTGCGTGGAATTGTTTAAGTGAAACAGCAGACTTCCACCCAGACATTACTGTTTTAATAAGCCTGTTTCAACATTCTACAGACATGATTTATAGAAGCACATTACAAGTTCTGAGGGGTGTGAGGTTCTTACAGGAAAGGACAGAGGGAAAGTGTATCTCTGCAGAGAGGCATATCCTGAAGCTGCCGGGGAGGAAGGAAGAGTGGTAGGACTAGGCCTACAGATGAAGTTAGAAACATTGAAAGTTGGAAGGCAGAGGTCCGGTGAATGACAACACTACCTAAATAGGAGGCAAATCCCAGCTCTGGCAGAAAACACCTGTCAAACTTTAAAGAGCAGCTACATGAAAGAAGCACAGGCAACAGGTTGAATGGCAGCTCTTTATTGCAGATCCCTGCCCTTCCTGACTAGAATCTGCTCATTGCTGCTCCTTTCTTCACCTAGGCCTGTCCTCACTGCTTCTTCCTGGCAGTGTTCCCAGCACAGAACCCAAAGCCTCAAGGGTATGTACTGTGCTGCTCTTCAGGAAAGTCCTAAATTTTAGACCAGCCATTACAAAGCACTTTAGCAGAAATGTTTTATTTATTCCTGCAAGAATCAAAGCACAAATATAAAAAATAAAGTGTGATTGATCGGATTTATTTAAGGGAACTCTCTCTCAGCCATCCATCTGCAGATATATAGACTGCAAAATATTCTGTTCACAGCCTTTTCTTTGAGTTTTTACTTAAAAACAGAAAATTATTTCACTAGCACAAATTCTCAAAACATTTTTCTATTACTTATAAATGGTCTAATATGGTAGAAATTTGCCATTCTTAAAAGCAGCTGTCATGAAATAAGCTGAAACTTAACAAATGTGATTGGGTAGTTTCTCCAGAATTACTAGTTTTACAGGCTCTAACAAAGCAGACTTGTACACTGAACTGAACAATCATTTTTCTATACTGTGCAGTTACATAATCAAAGACCAAAATGTCTGGGAAATACAACAGTTACTCATGTCCAGTATGCATTAAAAGCTCAAGCTTATACAACCTACAGCTTCCTTAAGTGATAATGTTTTCTCCTCCATCCATTCCCCAGTTTTTCTATTTACTCATTTACAGTTCTGTACAAAAAGAAGACAGAATGAACTTCTTGTTCTACTCTTATCAGACAGATTGTCCTCTGTACATTGGGATGTACCTAACACTCTTTCTTACCAGCTTTATTTAACCTAATTATTTTCAAGGTAAGGCTCTACAATGAGCTCTACAATGATACTAATAAAAGTTCAATATGCTTCCAGTTAATACCTTTCCTAACTATAGACCTAAATTGTTAAAGCTATAGCAATTTTCTACAGGCAGAGTCATAGCATTTTAAGGTCAGGTTATATTTTAAAATAAAACATAGTTCTATAGACAATATTTTCCTTATCAGTGTTTCTAACTATTCATCTATTTCTAGTTACAGGTAGTGATAATGGCAAGTAACATTTTATCATTGCTATGGTTAATGTATATTTCGGTTCTCAAGCTATCATATATATAAATTTTCTCCTACTTCTTAGTATAAAATGACAATGATCTTAGTTTAACTCAGAAGTGAAAGAAGAGCTAATTTAGCTAGAAGAATAGTAAGTCTGATTACGTAGCTCTACAATGAAATTTCACTGCAAATGAGATATTTCAGATAAAAACCACCCAGTTGTACTTGCCTTTTTCCTTAGCCTTGAAGCAATACAGTTGTAGCTCATTCAGTCAATCACTTCTGACTTCCACAATTTTGTTGTGGCTTGTTTTTTTGTTTGGTTTTTGTTTTGTTTTGTTTTCTCCAGAGGGATGTTTGAATAAGATATCTAAATGAATTTTTGCCTAAAAAAACAAGTCTGTCCAGTAACAGAACTGACTTTGAGACTTATACTTAAGAATAATTATAGAAATCATTTTATCTGTCATGTGAAGGACCCAGAATAAAATTAACTGTCACAAAGCATTGTGCCATGTCACCAAACATATGTACACGTACATTTTGTACAGGGAATAAATACTTCAGCTGTTCACTTGCTCTCCAGGCACACAGTCTAAGGTGGCAGATTTCCTTAGGGAATGTGTTATTATTATATTTCCCATTTGAGCCTTTTCCATTGAAAGCTTTTCCTGTAACACAGAGGAAGTTCTGTTATTCCTGAAATGATGTCACACCAAATTACTTTTTAGAAGAAGAAAGGAAAAAGAGAGCTGTGGTGAATGGTGTAAGAGGCAATGTAATGTATGTTTTCAGAAACTTTTGCTTATTTTGTATCTCAGAATCCCTTGAGATTTGCACTGTTCTGTTTCCTACAGCCAGCACCAGGTTTCTGTGTCATAAGCAGGACTACAGCTCCTTTTGGAACTAGTGTAGTTCTCATTCCCTGGAGCTCAACCAAAAATACAAATATAAGATTCTTTTAACACATTTGTGTATGATCGATGATAATTCCTCCAGACAGAACATGGAGCTGTTTCAGCAAAGAGCACAAACAATAATAAAATCTCTCTGACAATAGGAAGAATTGTCTTAATAGTCTTCTTGACTCAAGGAAAAATGAAAATATCACTGCATTTCAGAAGACTCTACCCATTCCACAAATTGGTTAAAGATAAATTTGGTATTAGGGACTGATGGTTTTTCAGGTTATGATGCAATCAGGAATGTTGGGAAGATGCAGTGTGAGCTACTTCCACTCAGGTACCTTCTAGAAGCAAGAGGTGAAAAAAAAATAATAATAAAAAGGCAAGAATACATGTGCTCTCTGTGAATGTCTGGGAGATCTTACCTTATGTTACAGACTAGATGGAAGTATTCAGAGAAAGCACACAAAATTCAGGTTTACTAAATTATCATTAATAGCTTAAAATTATCCTTTTTTCAGTTTAATTAATTTATGTAATTACATACACGAATGTGTGTGTATACATATAAAATATATATTTCTCTCACTCTGTAGCTCATAAAACCACCACATAAAATATTTTCATTATCAAATAGCAGACTAGGTACTATGCAAGTACCTAGTTTCTAAGCAAGTAGGTACTGCAGTCTTAGGTGAGCCACAGAAATTTTGAATATAATTTTAGTTCCTTAAAAAAAATACAAAACTAACAAACAAAACAAACAAACAAACTTTTTCTCTTGATTTTAATGAAATTCAAGCTTAAAAATGCACTAGAAACGGGAAAAATGATAAATTAACAACAACAAAAAAGAAGTGTTGAAAATGAATCTTCCACCTACAGAAGCACAAAATGTACCACCTTGTACATAATTAGAAATCTATGGTAGACAAAAACTTCACAAGAACCTGAACTTATTTAACCAATGACATCTCTACAATAGGTCCCAAAGCTAGTTTTCTTTTTCAAATTTTTGAAATTCCAGCCTTCCCTTCACTTAATAAAACCGAAACTCATAATGCTTACTTATTAACTTACACTAACAAGCATGCCCTGCTTTAAAGTTGGGGTCATTACAGTTATAATCTTCTTTTCTCTGGTAGTTGAACAGACACAAAATGCTTTTATAAAGTCTGTAAGTTCTTTTCATTTTATTTGAATTTACTTTTTTTTTTTTCATTTTGGGAAATAATCAGGACTGCAACACTGACGAAAACATTTAAATCAACTTTACTACTTACATGTTTTTTAAATTCCTTTACGAGATAATTTTGTGATAACCCAGTCTTCCCTCAAAAAAAAAAAAAAAGAGTTCCTAAATAGGTAGTGACAACAGAATTCTTGCACTAAATTACTGTCATGTCCCTAGGTTAATAATATTAAAGAAGAATTAGAAAAGCGCTTAAGTTAAATCCTCTCTTTGTTTGTCTCTTGCTATTCCAGAGTGAAAAGGAGAACAAAAATAATCTGAGGATTTTTGCAGTACCATCCCACAGCTCTGTATTAGTTATTCACCTCTTTCCTGGGCAATATAGGAATCCACATGAAATAAGCAGCAAG
The DNA here is from genome assembly GCA_035772895.1 of Perdix hodgsoniae. Taxonomy (NCBI): domain Eukaryota; kingdom Metazoa; phylum Chordata; class Aves; order Galliformes; family Phasianidae; genus Perdix; species Perdix hodgsoniae. Next base: position 8,043,292 of record JAPSGF010000009.1, on the reverse strand, counting down.
GGCAAAAGCAACTGTTACTAAACAAAGAAGGAATGAGACATTTCAGAGTAGAATATTTGAGAATTTTAAGAACTGCTCAGTTTCCCCCATGTGTCTCTTGTTTTTTCTGTAAGTAGATACAGTTCATTTTCCTACTGTGATGATGATTAACATGAGATATCAAAGTTACATTTTAACTCTATTTGTATGATAACATTTCAGAAGACAGATTACAAATGTTACTAGAAAATAAAATTGTTCAATCCAAAGTACCCTAATTTATCAGTGAAGAGCAATTAACTTCTTTAGTATTGCTGCTGCCAGCTTAAGGAAATTCAGCATCTTGAAAATGGCTTAAGATAACCAACTACTGTTAACAACAATCTCAGAACGATGCCATAGCAACCCCTGTTACAAATCCCTGAAGGAAATAGCAACTCTTGCCCTGTAGCTATACTCAATATATATTTAAGACGATTTTTCATGAAAGTCTTTTATACCTTGGCATCACAAAGTCAAACTGTATTATCATTACCCACGTAAGTTCAGCACAATATACTGTAATCTCAGCATATCTAGAAAAATAAATTGTTCATGCATTTCACACATGAAAAAATGTAGCTGCTCTTAGCACTGCCCTTTCATTTCTTCAGTGAGATATTCTACTTCCTGCTGCACAATGGCTTACTGTACTTTAACATCTGTTACATTCTTTAGCATAAAGAGAACTTTTAAGTTCATGTTATGGTTCACACAGAATAGAGTGGAAACATTTTTAGCCATTTAGCCTCTGCAATTTCTTCATGCTCTTCCAGTTATAGATGCTTTACCTCTTATACATATGGGTATTATATATATGGGTAGTACTATGAGACTATCTACATCCAAGTCTAAAATTAATACAATGACAATACATTGCTCAGCCTCTGGTCACCTTGAAATCTGGAGCTGGTTCTCTGACACTCAAGAAGTGCAACTTGTTTTGACTTTGGAACTGACTTAAGAACTTACCTTTGCCAGTGACTTAGTCTGAAAGTTCCCACAGTTCTTTACCTTCTTTATTTTTAATTTTAAATCATAATGGAATTTCTATAAGAGGCAGTTAGCTTAGGCTATCTTCGGATACAGTTTATTTCCCAAAGAACTAATAAAAATAAAATTTTGTTTCTCTTTATATACTGAAGAGTTCCTAGTTCCACAAACTGATCCCAGTGCGAGTGTGACATCTCTCTAATCCTATGAACGTCCCATGAACTTTATTTTATGAAGTCATATCAGTTACACTGCTATAGCAGGATTCCTCAAAGGGTCGTTTCCATGTAAGGAAAGTTCAGTACTTGACTTTTGCACAGAGGCAACACCAAATAACAGGGATGCCACAGCTAGAGGTGTTCTTCAATGTTGTAAGTACATGAATCTGTTATTGAAACCCTTAGCCCACTTTAACAGATATCTTGCAAAGTGAGAATATGCCCTACGCATACCATAGGTCTGTTTTTGTGGGGTTTTTTTAGTAGTATTTTTAACTGAGGGACTCTTCAGTTTATTTCTCCTAGTTTATACATAGCACAGAATACTCAGCCTTAATCAAGCATGGCACTGGATCTCCTCTCACAGGCCACTTGCATGGATTCTGTGTACAATCTGAGAGAGAGGAAAGCATGAGACTTCCTCTAGAAGTCTTTCTCTCCATAATTACAGAAGGTAAATAGGCAAGCAACCTATGCTACATAATAAACTTCTTACTGCTTAGCTGTTCACTAACTATTCTGAATTTGTTCATTACTCTACAACTGATACAGGACCCTCAGTAACTGCTCAGCTTTCAGCATGCTGTCTGTAGCCTCTTCCTGGTTTCCCTAAATCTCTTCTCTGTGCTCAAAAGAACCAAAGTGCAGAAGAAACTTATGTCTTTATTTCACATTCTTCCATTCACTGCTTGTGAAACTAAACTCAGTGCTTATTTTCTACTTCTAAAATACACATAACGCCAAGTGTTTTAAAGGAATGCAAGGTGGTTTAATTGCAAGATGCTATAAAATCTCTGAAAGATGCTGCAGAAAAGGAAAGGATTATTATCATGCTATCTATATACCTAAATATATTTCTAAAAATTATCACAAAGATGCATGTTTATACTTCCTTGGAGAATGGCTACAAATTCCTAAAGCATGATAATCAACTCAGAAAGCAGGCTATGAACAAAACTGAGATATTTATAATAAACAACTATCTTCTTTTTCACTCTTTAGGTAGAGACCACATGAGATAAGTATTTAAACACAAATCATCTAAAGAGAAATTCTCTTTCAGTCAGGCAATTCAACTCCAAATGGTACCTTAAGTGCTGATTTATTCATTCATAAGTACTGCATTTATTAGTTTTGTTTTTCATAGACACTGTATGTTTTCTGTGGGAAGTTGGCATGATGTGAAAATTTTCTATGTGAAAACAAAATTGAACTAATTTAAGGGAAGAATTGGTCAACTTCAGAATTTAGTAGCCATCACTGTTCATAAAATCGATACCTAGAAAAGGATTGAATTACTTCTTCCAATCTGCCCAGAACTGCTTGGAAAAGTAAGATGTTTTTAGAGAACTACCATCAGCACCCACGTGGTAACGCAGCAATTTTACCCTCAAATCTCCTTTTTAATATTCTTTTGGGTAAGAACACTAAGTGTGTAACTTCTTTAATAAATAGTTTTACATCATGTACTCCTTTTTGATCTAAACATTACCAATTATGTTTCATTCAATCAAGAAGTCTAAACAGCTCTAGTGATGAGAAGCATTGGGCAGCCTCTTGCCTCCATATAAATAAATAAATAAATACATAAATAGAGCTTTTCAGAGTTTAAAGATTTACTGAATGCAATTTCTTATAAAGAACACCGTGTGCTTTTAAAGTCAGACACTGAAGCTTACTGAATAAATTGGATTCCTGAAGGCATTCAAGGCCAGGTTGGATGTGGCCCTAGGCAGCCTGGTCTAATGGATGGTAATCCTGCCCACAGTAGGGGGGGAAACTAGATGATCTTAGATGTCCTTTTCAACCCAGGCCATTCTATGATTCTGTGATTCTATATCTATAGTGTTTGCTTATGGAACGGGACTCATTTTGTACACCTAAACTCAAAGAAATAGTTGCCAAAATACTAGTAAATTGAAAATGAAGCACTGAAAGACTCTCTTAGATGTCAATGATCAGTATGTGCTTTGTAAAATTCATCTGTAGAAAAGCTGTCTCAAAAACCACCACATTACACAGATCGAATTAAACAGTTTGTTGTCTAATCTGAAAAATCTAATGCTTAAATTACCTATGAACAATTATCCTGAATAATCTCAGGGGAATAGTAATTATGGATACAAAGTCTTCCATATCAATTAGACTAAAAATAGAAGCAGCAAGTAGTGAATAACTTGCCACAAACAAAAATATGCAATCATTAAAGGGAAAAGAAAAATTTAAAAAATAAGAGATGTATCTAATCAAGATTCAGCAGCATTCAAAGTTTGAATGTGTAACTCAAAATGAGTCCACAGGGCAAACACAGTGATGGAGTTTAAAATGAATCTGAATGTTTCCATAAATCATAAGCTAGTATAGATTTTGCTGAAGAAAATGGAAGTTATTAAGAAAACAGCACCTACTCTGAGAAGGAAAACAAGGTGTCATCTGTCTTCAAGGCTGCACAGGTATGCAGCTACCTCCTCACTACTTGGCCTTCATCCCTATTTATAAATCTGCTCCTGATTTTTATCATGTAACATCCTACCAGAGATATATAGGAAAGCTGAATCACCTCCATTACGCAGATGATGAAACTAATCACTTCCAAGAATAATCTCATATGCACTACATACTGAGACTAAAATTAAAATCATAGAATCATTCTCCTTCAATGGCAAATACAGTAAGTGTCCTCAAAAAATACTCGAGTACAAGCAGTGCCTAAAATATTTAGAAAGAGATAAGCAAACAGAGGTCCTCTAATTGCAAATGCATTTCACAAAGACTCAATAACATCTTGAAAGGAAGAGTTAACATTGCCTTGATAAAAATATTTAACATGAGATATTTTTCCTATTATTACAGTAAAAATTCAAGAGTCTTCATTTGCAGATGTTGCAAAGATTTATCTGTATTAACATGCTCCCAGAGAAGTAGAAAAAATTCTAATCAGTAATAAACAAGAGCTGATAATGGATGAATGGCATGTTAATTAAGCACAGCATGTAGGTGCTGTTAGATGTGGTCACAAGGACAAAAAATAATAATTTCCCTCCATTTCTACTATTCTGATTGAAAATAACTCCTTCATTTGCAAACCCATCCTCCTGCTTTATGACATTCTTCTTTTTCTCCAGCAACTTATTGTGGATAAGACCAAATTCAGTACAAGACAGAAGGCATTCAACATTCAGCAGCCTGAACAGAAACCTCTGCAATATTGGCTTTTCCTAACTGTTACTATTGAAGTTCATACACAAACAAGTTGTCTGTGAAATACAAAAACAGATACCTGCTCCACAATCCCAAAATATTTTCTTCCTTTCTGCTGCTACCTCTTGCACGCAGTCTGCTTTGACAAAAAATAACAATAATAAAACAATGAAGCCCCAAAGACAGATCTTTTAAAAAGAAATAGGAATTTTTACAGTCCTTCTGAATTGTGATGTCCAAGTGGAAAAAAAACCAAACATATTGTATAATTGTACTCAATGTACCCTGTCAGCAAAGCTATTTTTCAAGAAGCCATACTGTATACATCTCCTCTGAGGAAAGTATTTTAATAGATCATTACTGGGCAGTGGTGATTTTGTTTACTTGTTTCTGTTTAATTATTTTTAACATTCCAATACCTTATTTTTGTATCTGAAGGACTTACACAACAAGCTGTGTGTTTGTATTCTCCTTTCATTTTTCTTAATAAATGCTGAGAGTTCTCAGAGAAATAGGTCTTTTTCCAGTTAATCAGTAAAATTAGGACTGGTTTGCACTACAGTGTGTTTATATCTTCCGCTGATATAAGCAGGACATCTGTACATGCAAGGGTTCCTACTGTATGCTCTGCAAACTTCTTTGCATGCCTGAAACCACCTTCTGCCACCAACTTTGATACACACCTTTTTGAAATTAAAAGCTTTATTAAGGAAACAGATTGAAGAGATGTATATTGTGTGGACAATGCAGAAAAAGTTCCTTTTGGATTTTTTAAAATAATACATACTGAAACAGATGGATATTTTATGTGAAATGCTGATTTGACATGTCCTAAAAATACCTGTAGTGCATATAAATATAGCACTTGCTAAAATTGATATTTTCATTGAATGATAAAGAAGTCAGTAAAGCACTCATAAAACTGCTGAATATAAATTACTGCTGCCTAAGGCTACAGCAGCTTAAATATCTTCCTTTTCTCTCTTTCTTTTTTAATCCCTATTTGAGCATGCACATTTCACACACAAGATGCAGCTTGAAATGTCCTTTTTGTCCACGGCTTTGTCAGTGGCACCAAGGATAGAAATGATGCAGTCACTGTTGAAAAAGTAATCCCTATTTACCTAATTTAACCTCACAAGAGGAGTCTTAAATCACAGAAGTACTGCAGCAAAGGAAGACAGTGAATAAGGCCCTCAAATTGAGCATTCATTAACTTAGTATTCATTAAAATTTGGTAGCTGTCTTTATTACCTTTCCTGGTTTTGCCCTATACAGTCTTTGAGCACATAGGTTAGTTACATACTAGTGGTCTGATCATGCAAAATTCAAAGGAAAAGATAAAATAGTTGCATAAAGCTCTGCAATTGACTGAATACTGAAAACAGTTTTCCCATATTTGAAAGCAGTGAAAACATGATACTGCTGTATTTGAGGAAACAATGACCTCCTCTCTTTAGCGATCTCTCAACATCTGTGATTCAACTCACAAACAGGCAAGAAAAAAGAACACTGGAAATACTGAAGACTAGGCGTTTTTTTTGTTTTTTTTTTTTTTCTTTTCTTTTTTAACATAATGGGTAATTAATTGTAAAGGAAATTGGAAAGTTATGTATTCTTGAGATAGGTATACCATTTAGAAGTATCTTTCAAAATACTGTATCTTTTTAGGTTATAAATCTTAAGTAAAGTAAATTTTAAAAAGTTTAAAAAATAGAAGTTAAAAAGTTTAAAAAGTAAAGTTAAGTTAAATTGCTATAATACAAGATTTGGCAATATTCACTGTGTAACACATTTTATCCCCAAAATCAAGGCAAAACAAAATACCTCATAAAAGAAATCAACAGTGGTGACTGAATGTGACAGGAATGTCCTTATTCTATCATCTCTTGCTTACAAAGCGAGGAAAAGAACAGAAAGCCATCATCCACTTTATGGGAGACCAAACCAGCAGGACTTATACCAGTGTGAATAAAGTGCTACTTGAATACAGACTACAGAAGTCCACACAATTATTTGATTTTACATTAAAGAGTTACATCAAACTACAGAGACAAGCATGTAGATGCTTCCATCTACATGTGATTAAGGACCAATGCATTAATTTTGTTTTTCCCCGAATTTGTATCGATGGCACTAACAACACAACTCTTTGCATATTCCTATTTGTCAGTATCCTCATTTATGGTAAAGATGTAGTCTTATCTTTGAATCTGAGAACACCTGCCTCTACATAAAAGGTACATTACAACTGGAACAATGCAATGTTCCCAAAGAACTGATACAAAGAAGAAAGAAGAGAAAGGAGAGAAGGGAGAGAAAGGAGAGACAAAAATCCAATAATTACTGCAGAATAATGCCATTGAAAAATCAACCAAGTAGTGATACATCATTGGGAAGGAAGTCCAAGAGTATGTGTGTGCCTACAGGTATATGTAAAGCCCTACCAATACATGATAATACTGGGGAGAATAAATAAAAAAATTCCTTCAAATTATGAAGGAAAAATAAAAGTTAGAAAATAAAGTTTTTCGGACTAAACATAGTATCATACTTCATTCAATGTAAATGACTTCATTCAGAAAGGTGAGTATTACTTTGGGGACAAAAAACATGGAACAACTTTTATTATTGTTGGTATTATCATTTGTCACCCTAGCTTTACTAGTACTGCCATCAATTTTATGCAAAAGGTATAATCATCCATACATTTTTCAGCATAAGAATATTTTAACTAAAAATCTCAGCTTCTAATAAAAATTCTGTGGGATTTGAGTAGCAATGGTATTTCATAAATGTTCATTATCATCCAGCATAATTATGACTTTCACTGACCCAAACTGCATTCATTTAACTAGCTTTATTGAATTTAAGGACAGTTATCCGGAGTCTGAGTTAAGTGTTTTAAAGACTCTAGCAAGGAATCTGCACTGTATTGATTGTGGAGTGATACACATATCCAGGAATTTCAGAGTGCTGCATAATTATCCATAAATTATATCTACTATATCACTGTGGTCAGAATTCAAGCCAGTTCTTGGGTGCAAAAAAATACATTAAATAACCCTATTCCCTTGATGCCATTGAGAATGCTATTGTACAAAGAACCATGAGTCCTGTATCCTCAGCTACCAAAATGAACAGAATTGATTCAGCAAGCGCAAAGAAATGAACTTGCAACAAAACGTAACTATGGAGAACTTTGTCTAGCATTCAGCAGTGCAAGCAAACTTACATGCCTGATGTGCAGATATACAGCAGTTACACCTCAGGGCAGAGAGAAGGCGTAGTAAGGTTGTGCTGCTTTAGATACAATCCAGTGAATATACATGAAGTTCAGAGTCCCCTTGTCTCTCTTCACCTCTGGAGCATTGCTTTGTCCAAACATTTGGAAAGCTGATCCAAACAACAGTAGTTAGTTGAGGCTATCTTGTGGATTAGCCATAGAGACAGACATCCTTTTCAAAAACACAAGAAAATAAGGGTTTTGCTGCTCATGCACAAATGTCATAATGAATGCAGGGCACGGCTCTCCAGCCAGGTCATCAGCATTCCTTCTCCCACACTAACACCTTCCATTGCATGAGTTCAGTGACTGCCAGGGTGTCTCTTTCTTCTTACCTTACATGCATTTAAGTCATCCAGAGGGACTTGGACAGGCTGGAGAAGCAGGCCCTTTTGAACCTAATGAGGTTTAAGATGTTGCACTTGGGCTGGAGCAATCCTAGGTATTTATACGAGAGAATGGAGAAATATTTTCTCATGGAGAAAGAACTCCATGAGAGCAACCCTTCAAAGAAGGACTTGGGAGTTCTGGCAAACAAGAAGCTGGACATGAGCCAGCAGTGTGCACTTGCAGCCTGGAAGGTCCAACAAGTGTTCTGGACTGCATTAAAGAAGGGGTGGCCAGCAGAGAGAGGGAGGTGACTGTCCCCCTCTACTCAGCTCTTGTGAGGCCCAATCCTGAGCACTGCATCCAGGCCTGGGGCCTCCAGCACAAGAAAGATGCAGAGCTCTTGGAATAGGTACAGAGGAGGGCCACTAAGATGATCAGAGGGCTGGAGTGCCCCTCCTATGAAGAAAGCTTGAGGGAACTGGGACTGTTTAGCTTGGAGAAGAGAAGGCTCTGGGGAGACCTCATTGTGACCTTCCAGTACTCGAAGGGAGCATATAAGCAAGGAGGGGGAAAGACTGCTTACATGGGTTGACAGTGGATGGAACAAGGAGGAATGATTTTAAACTAAGATGTGAGAGATTTAGGTTAGATATTAGGAGGAAGTTTTTCACTCAGAGAGTGGTGACACACTGGGACAGGTTGCCCAGAGAGGTTGTGGATTTACCATCCCTGGAGGCAATCCATAAGCCAGGCTGGATGTGGCTCTGGACAGCCTGGTCTAGTGGTTTGAAACCCTGCCCATAGCAGGAGGGTTGAAACTGGATGACCTTAAACGTCCTTTTCAACCCAGGCCATTCTATGAGTAATTAAAATCAAGTGATGACATTCTAATCATAAAGTACAAGTGCATATTTCCATTTTTACACTTTTGTACTACCAAATCAGCCCAAGTTTGAATTCACACCACCTTCTATCACTTTGCCCAGGCACAGTCAAACCCCTGTCTATAAAACTGTAAAATAACTGATTCTCAAGTGGCAAAATTATGAAGTAAGATTCCATTTATGGTCTTCAGATAATAGAGTATTTATAATCTAAATATAGACAGATTGTCAGGTAGCATAAGTGGTGATGCTATAGTCATTTTAGGAACAATTTTTTTTTTAATTGTCATAAAATCTCAAGCTAAAGCAAAATGTGTGAAGTTACAGATATATATGCTTGCAGTAGCAAGACATTATCTGTCATTCTAAATACTTTATTCTGACAAATTGCAGGCAGAAAAATATTAATACTTTATTTCATCAGAATAAAATTGTATACAAGTGAACAAATGTTACCTGGCTTCTTTCTATTAATGTGGTTTACTTTATCCTTCCACAGCCTCAGAAGAAATAACTTTCAACGAAGATTAATACTACTTTCCCTTCACCATATAATAATCTAGAAGACACTCCTTTCAGCTCCAGGAATTCCTGCTGGCAAATTATGTTAAATCCATGCATTGTCTGTATAGCTATCTTGACATGCTGGTGCTAGCACTGCTGTAAATTCAGCCATGGCTAACAGTAAGACTTCTTGCTAGGATTCTGAGTTGCAACCACTTATATATCATGTATGTTTATAAGAAGAAAGTACAGACCAGTACAAAGCTAAAATGGCTGCTTCCCATGCTTCCCATTTCCATTGTAATGCTTTCTACGGGGACACTAGAGAAGTTAGTCATTAAGTTTTACTTTCAAATAGCATGGTCTTTAGAATTACAAGACCTTCATCTTGTAACATATTAATTATATTATTTAATGTAATGTACTCTTCTATTCATCAATAAAAAGTTTTGTCTTTAAGCATAGTAAAATTCTTATTCTCTCACATGTTATTCTTCTTTTTTCTTCTGAAGTCCCCTTGAAATTTTCAAGTGAGAATTTATGGGATAAGAGAAAAATTGACTATATATTTCCAACACTTCCCAGGTATCCTTACGCCTTCTAGTCCAGGTAAGTAAGAAAACATGGAGAAAGTTCCATGTTCTATGGTATCATCATTATTCAGATTTAAATAAATATATCTGGGCATAGACTTAACAGGTCCTCTATCATTGCATATTGCAGTTCAATACTTATCTGAATTAACCTTTTCCTTTTATATCTCAATAAAACTAGGAAATGGTAGTATATATAAGATGCTAACTCAGAGAAATGTACAAAAAACTTTCCTTCTTGGATACGTCCCAAACAGATTTTGTGCTAATTACATACATAGACTGAAATTATGTGTGTAAACTTCTGTGCACTGGTTAAGAGAACATTTGATAAAAGGAACATGCTCCTTAAGACCATATAGAAATATCTAAAATCTTGGAAAATGGGATTTTATTCAGAAGTCTTTTGCACAGCAAAATGCCTAGAATGGAGTCTTTCTCACTTGAGTTGAAAGAACACCAATAGAATTAAATCCCAAAGCCCTGCGTATTCACAGTTTAACAGTTAAAGTAGCAAAACTGGTAGTTATGAAACTGGCCACAGTTTCTCCTTTATTTTTGCCAGTTCATACAAGTTAGTATGTCTGTGGTGCAAATCCAAAATCTGGTTTCTCAGGAAGGTACCAGATTGCAGCCTAGAGCAAATATTTAATTGCACTAGGCTCTTCCTGCAACATTTGCAGTATCAGTCAATCACCTATTATTATATAACAACTAAGTTCTGATGAACCTCATTCTTGAAGAGACTACAGTCCATTCTGAAGTCCTCCTCAAGTGCTTTATTTTGCATGCAGGAGATACCTGAGACAATTCTCCTTTGCCACCCAATTTCTAAAAGCCAAAACACAAAAACTTTGGAAATCAGCTAGATGTTACACAAGTTTGTCGAAATATAATAAGAGCTGTAATGCTTTGTCATCAGTACGTGGTCATATTCACACATTCTATTAAAATTATCCAAATGCAGCAGCTCTGAAGCAGCCTGATTCTGTACAGCACTCAACCCAACCACCACTGAAATCAATAGAAGTTTCCTACTGATCTCAGTCCTTACACTGTGTATGACTGCTAGATGCTGTGCAGTGCCAGGTCCTGCTGATTTTAATCAATGAAAATGGAGAGAGACAGCTGTTCAAAGGAACTGGTTCAACGCAGTTCAAATCAGACATCATAAGGAAGCAGCAGATCTCTCCAGTTAAACACACAAACAAAGACACAATTGTTGAGTTCTTTTCACTCATGTTTTTGAACGCTATTTTCAGATTCAAATCTCAGTTTAAGTTCTCCAGGAATGAGAGCTCAATAAGTTCCCAGATTTTCTAGTGTTTCCAAATAATCTATGACCAAGACTAAGATGCAGAAGTGCACAGTGGAGACCACATATGAGAGAAATTGCATTTATATTTCATTGGTAACACAGAAAGGTTTAAAATCGGTTTTATGGAGAGTTACATAGTGGTTCTTCACAATTATAAATTTCATGTGTATTTTTTTCTCTGTTGTGGTGCATGACATTGTGTTGTTAAGCAGAATGCTATGTATACCGCTAAACATGCACTACTATATGTTTCTGCGGTAATGAATTTATTCAGTGTTAAATACCACTCTTCTGTAGAATTCTCTCACACAAATTTTTATGCAGTTAGTTTCATGTTCAGCTAAAATACAATAATCTATATATACAGTAACTGTTGAAAATACTTTTTACTTTTTTGGGAAAATTACTCTGAGACATTCTTGACAACCGACAGATGTGCCTAGTCCCTGGCACAGCAAGACAACTTGACTTCTCTACCTTACCATTTGAACAGAACTGATAACTAAAAAGTTTTCCAGTCCTGGTAAGTAGACCCTAGTAGACAAGTAGACACCAATTTAACTTGCTCATTCCATTGTTTGCAGCTTATACAGATGCTATAAAAGGAGCAATTGCCTCATGCTTCCCTACTATCCAAATAACTTTAATATTATTAATGTCTCTTCTCCTTCTGCATGTTGCAGAGGCAGACTCTGCTCCTTTATTAAATTCAATTAAAATCAGCTGTCCAGTACCTGAAGTGGACCTATAAGAAAGCTGACAAGGGACTTCTTAAAAGGGCATGGAGTGACAGAGCAAACAGAAATGCCTTTAAACTAGTAGATTTAGACTAGACTTAGGAAGAAATTCTTTACTGTGAAGGTGGTGACCCTGAAACAGGTTTCCCAGCAAGGTTGTGAATGTTCCCTCCCTGCAAGCATCCATGGCCAGGCTGGATGGGGCTCTGAGCAACCTGGTCTAGAGGGATGTGTCCTTTCCTATAGCAGGGGTGTCGGAACTAGGTGATCTTAAAGGTGCCTTCGAACCCAAGCCATTCTGTGATTTCTAAAAGATCAAGAAGAATTTTTTTCTAGGAACTTAATTAAAAGGAAAAAAAAAACTAAAAGAATCTAAAGGTATTGTTTAACTTCACTTTTATTATTTGGGGGTGGAAGTAAGACTTGAGCTATTTGCCTAAAAGATGTTTCTGTAAAGCTTTAATGTAGTTAGTCGGAATTTACTGGTTACAATATTTAATTCACATATTAGATACCTGATTTATAGATGTAGGTCTAGTCAAGGTTCCTTTCCTGAACACAGGAAACATGCAAATACAGGAAAGAGAACGACCCTGATCAAAGTGATGTGACCAAGAGCTGGCACTTACTGTGCATGCTAGAAGAGGTATCATTTTTTCTTACTGGAATTAAATATAGTGAAGGTTTTATTTATCACAGCCCTCCTCTTCAATTATATGTTTCTACCATAGTACGTACATGGTAAAAGTCTTTCTGTTACAGACCAGAAAAGCCCTGAAGTGCTCTGCGCAGGTAAAACAAGTTGCATACCACCATTTTTAGTCAGTCTGACAAATAGGAAAACAGACCTTTGGAGGATAATGCCCTGTCATCCTTATCCTTGTCATAATCATGCCCTCCATCCTGAAAAGACCTACTTCTTCCAAGCCATGCCAGTTTCAAGCTGCCTGTTTGATGGATGCACTCAGCTAGAAATAAAGTGATTTGTCTGTTCTTGGATCCTAAAGGCTTCTCTGAAGATTCTATGACTCTAAATTAAATGTCAAATGAGCAGCATGACGTATTTTAGTTCACTTTTGCATTTTCAGTCAATACAAATGTCACACAAAATAGCACTATGGAGCAAGAATCTCCTTTTTTATTCTTGCTTCTCAACTTAGACTCTGTACCCAAAACACAAGAGCGAACTTCACACTGTATCCCTGAAATCTTTCCTGTAAATTGTTGCACTTTCAGAAAGGATTGACTTGAAATTAAACACTTGATGTTACAACATCAGTTAGCGCTTGATATGAAATAATTTTTGAATTAGACCTCAGTTCAGAAATTCAGAGAGATACTGAATGATGAAGATATTTGTTCACATGCTAAAAACTGATTTCCAATTAACTGTTTGGTTACTAGGCAAGACTTCATTCCTTTAAATTAGATAACCAAATTACTATTTGTATTCTCACCTGTCATATAACACTGATTTGGCTTTCTATAGCCATAGACTGCTCACTTGTTATTTATCTTACACCAGCAGTAGCAAACCAAAACAGATAGGAATATATTTTTCCAAATGACAGCTACATCTACTAAGTATTTTAAACCTACTTATTTGGTTTAAATCATTACTGGATGTCTTGAGATACCTATTTGCATCATATTTCAGAAATCACATCTATTGTGCAAGACTTACAGAAAGGAATTAGCATTAAAAAACAACAACAACAACAACAACAAAAAACATACTACCTCTTCCTTCTATTCTATTCTTCTATTTTTATGTTCTAAGTAAATCTACTTAGAGATCCAGGCTCTGCAGATTCTAAAACAGTGCACCCTCATACTCTCACCCAGTGATCTTCCTGCATGTTTATCTCATTTTTATTTTTAAGTAGGAAGAAAAACCAAATGTGTAAGGTCTGGTTTAAGTATTCTGCAATATTCACTAACTTTATTCCTTCAAGAGTCACAGACAGCAATATATTTAACAAACCCATGATGACTTCTCTAATCTGGTGGGAGAAACCATCACTCTCCCTTTTTTCATACACACATGGCCAGATAGATGCTCTCTGAATCAGGAGGAAAGGACTGGAAATGTTGTTTCTTCACCATGTTTCTCATTCTTCTTCAACTTTCAAATTTTTTTTATCCTGTACTGATTTTATTTTATTTTTTTAAATCAGAGAACAAGAGTTCTTGTGAAACAAATACATATATTAGTTGATTTGTTTCAGGAATAGTACTTCTGTGCTCTGCCAACCTCTGCCATTCCTCAGAAATCTCACTGTATCCTATGGCCAAAACATAAGTACTCCCTTGTCTGTCTAGAGTAACTTGCATATCAGAAACAATATTTTGCTAAGTAATGACTTACACAGCTAGACAACTCCCAGTGCTCAGCTAATACTAATTGCATTTGCAACCAACTAAGAATGTGCCTCACAGCAGTTCCTTCAGATCAACTGGCGGTCCTAACCTGTCACTCCAAAGCAAAACATTTGTGTCACTGTGCTCTAATTACTGATCTTTTCTGTTCAGATAAGCATATGACTTTATGACTCTGTTACTCTATGGAGTACAGCCAGATCTTTGATACCGTATCATATACCATGTTTAAAATCATTTCACAGCATTTCAAAACAAATATTCTCTCAGTTCCTCCCACGGCTACTGAGAGTGCAAAAAGAGCATTAGCAGGCTCCAGAAGACACATTCATAACACATTTTAACTGATGAGGTTACCATATGAAATTCCATGGAAGCTGTCTGCTTCTTCATCTGCTGCTCCTTCATCTTTCCTGTCTTCCCCTGCTGCACATGGGGTGCCGCTCACAGGATGCCATCCTTCCCGACCTGATCTCATGTGGGCTTCCCACAGGCTGCAGTTCTTCAAGTTTAAATCTGCTGTCACAGAGGAATGACCAGCATTGCTCACTGACTCAGCTCTGGCCAGCAGTGGGTTTCATTTCGAAGCCAGCTGGCTCTGGTCTGATACTGGGCAGCTGCTGGGCTCTGCTCATAGAAGCCACCCCTGCAGTTCACCTGCTACCAAAACTTTGCCACATAAACCCAATACACCGGGCAAATAAACCATATCTCTGCACCATACTCAGTACATAAAAGTTCTCCAGAGATTGTCCTCCTATTCCCCCATATGGCTATTGATTTAACATTGTATGTGGTCCCTCCTTGAGCTAATGGTATATCATTACAGAACAAAAGGGAGGGGCTCTGTTGTGCAAGGAAGGAGCATGCACAGGCTTCTAGCAGCCCGAACAAAGCGTACCTATTGATTAAATTAAAATGAAAGCAAAAATGTCAAGTCTTGATTTTGTGCAGGAAAACAAATGACAGTTTATATGCATAGTTTCTTTATGTCTCAAAAATAGTATTTTCCTTCATGAGCAGTGCCATTGATTGATGCTATTCAGGCAAAAGACTAAGAACATTTTGTTCAGTAATTATTATGGGCTTGAGCACACAGACTACAGACAAGAAATCTATTTTAAACACAAAACCCAGTGTGCCCTTCACTGCAGGCATGGCTGTGACTAACAGCGATGTCATGCTTATTATCTTTACCAGATGCAGAATTTCAAAATGAACTATCGAGCTCATTAGAAGACACAAAGCAAAAGATAGCATCCAACAGACATAGCAACAAATTACCAGGATCCAGGCAAACTAGCTCATTACAAACTGAGGTGGAATAAAAGAGTGAGCATAAGACCTACAGTAACCATGCACAGCAAACCCAGAAGTCAAACGAAGAATTGGATTCTTGACTGCCTTGAAACAGTCAGGAATATACAAAAATGGTAGCATGTTTCAATGACTGAAACATGAAAAAATGTTAATATTAATAATAAATATTATTAATATAATAAAGAATAAATATTGTAATTAGACAAAAACACATGCAATAGGACATACAGTAGCCAGGAGTTTGATTAAAACTCCTGCTACAGAAAAACTTACAGCTAGAAAACACACTTATTCAAGAACTATTCCCTGTCAGTGATGCTATGTACCTCCTCCCCCTCAGCCATGCCTACTGTACTTCGTCTTTAGCAGAGTTCTAACTCTTGTGGAATAGAATTTTTCTACTGTTTCCCTAGAACAAAATGTTTTGAATGAGGTACCTTAGATGTTCTGAATGATGTTGGACTTCTGTCTCTGAATTTGTCTCAGAATTGCTTAAAAGTATTATTATGCACTAATCTCAGGTTTTGGCTATACATACCTGAAAAACAAGCATCTGCTCTATGTAGCATAAATATTATGTATACTAATAAAATAAAATAGCAATATCGTTGTTTATTTTTGAGGAATCTTGATCACAAAATGGGGCATCTACCTTAGCATCACCTTATCCAACACCTGCCTTGAAAGCTTTAGATAATCCTTAGGAAACAGAAAGCAGAAATTCAAAAGGGTTGTTACCATGATTTCAGTTTTGTGTTTACTTGCAATGAAAAGAGGCCAAGCAAAGCAAGATCATGAATACTCAAAGTCCTCTACCTTGACAAAACCAAAGACATCACGAGAAATTGAGAGGAGTGAGAATGTCTCAGCAATTCAAGGGATCAACTGGAAGCTTTATTTCAGTATATTTCCCAGACTATGAGATTATTTCTAGTTGCAGCTCGAAATCAGAAACATCTTGAGAAACTGAACAAAACTCTATTTAAATTTTACGGTCACTTTCTCTTCAAAGGAGTTCTAAGCAATCTGGAAATCCTATTGGCCTAATAGCTATCCTTGACCAAACACTTTCAGAGTAGTTAAAACCTTGGATAATTTTGTCAAACATAAATATTGCATTCTCTCCTGCTGCACACACTGTATTTTTCACTTCTTCAGATAGGCCTTTATAACTCATTGTTACAAATAATGAGTGAATGCAACACCTGTGAATCTAAGTAGAGAAACAGAATACAGACTGTCCAACTTTTCACAAATAAATATCTTTGAGTGGATCACACCAGTATTTCCTAAGAGCCTCCTTTGTCTCTAGAGATATTTTTAGTGCCAATTCATTCTCTTTACCCATGAAGATGAAATAAGTGTGCTCATCAAAGCACCAAATTTCATGTAGACTTCTTGTGAATTTTTAAGCCACTAAATAAATCGAATTTTCAGCAGGAAAAAGTCCTCAGATTAAGAGGTCTGTCAAGAGTTACAGAGGGTCATCTTCAATACACAGTCTGTGTGTTCCCAGAATTTGTCACATAATAAAGGCCACAAATTTAAAAAAAAAATAAATATCATAAATGGAAAACAACTGGGCTTAAGCACGGATTCTTTAAACCTTGGGGTTAGCTTCCTCCACATAGTAAAATAAAAACTTTTGTAAGTAGATATTTATAATCCCCAAAGGAACAGGGTAAAGGCTAAAATCAATTCTTCATGGAATGACTGTATTTTAAAGTATGCTAGAACAATCTAAAAGAGGTCAGCACTGTACTGAGTATGTCTCATTTTTCAAGAAAGTGTCAACAATAAAGCAGGGAAGCTTTATATGAATTATCTCCCTTTGAAAAGACTTAAAAGACAAGTGTGCAAACTGCTTATATAAGGACGTCAAATGAAAAGAAGAAACATCGCATCTATTATATAACAAAATGGATATATTTTCTTCAGTTTAATCTATACACTCTCATGAGTCATAATTCTAGGATGCCAGGATAAATAATTAGACATGCTTACATCTTCTCAAAGGATATTATTAGCTGTTTACCATTGTGTCACTTGACGAGTAGGGCATAATTTTGAATTACCAAGTGAAAATTATGAAATCGTATATTTATTAAATTATGATCATTTATATTTTGACAGTCCATAATAGTTTTCAGACTTCTATGAAGACTTTTTGAATGCCTTCTTACCTTTTGATAGCTAAATCCCCGTGGAATTATTAGAATTTGACAGCTCTACATAAAGTGGAAATAATGGGGTTTGGCATCTGAGAGTTCCTTAATCCTCTTCATCAATATTGCTGCAGTAATTGAAAATGTCACACTAAAATGATTGTGAGCCTCAAACATCTGTCACTTATAATTATATCAAAAAGTTGGTATGATTTTTGCACTGTGTGTGCCATCACAAGACTGCAATACTGAAAGCGTAATTACTTCAGCATGACCAATTTGTTTCAATATAGAACAAAAAAAGTGGAAAAAAAATCACCCACTCAAGGCTTTCAAGAAAGTCTTGATCAGCCATGAGACGAAAACTACTCAGTTGTGCAGAATGAGACAAACTGTGGTTTCTAAATCACTAGCATCTATGAAGAACAGCATTGATATTGTCACTGAAAACAGTTGTACCATACATACATTAAGTAACAGAAGCCAACATTTGTTTAAATATACAGGTGAAATCTCACATACAGTCTTTCCAAAGCAGTGTGATGTGCATATATATATAAACACATGTATACACACACATAAGTAGCTCCTGCATATGACTGTAGGTAGCTGTTACTGATTACAATTTCAAACAAGATTATTTTTTTCTCACACACTTCCTCAGAAATGATCTAGTATTCCTACATACTCTTATTGTAAAGGTAATAGCTTGTGAAAATTGTTGGCAAAATGTGAGGTCAGTATTATACAATTTTCAACTGTTATAACTTTCCGTCACTTAGGATTTATTAGTGGGCATTCCATAATTTAGTGCACAGTTTTTTTTTTTATCTCCTCTACTCTCTAAAACTTATGATGAGATTGGTTCCAGTAGCATTAACACTAAAAATAATAAATAATTATCATTAATAATGGTATTTAACACTGTACAGTCTGAGCAACAGTTGTAATAAATCTCCTATTAGGAAACATTTTTTTAAAGATCACTCTTCCCAATTTCTATACCTCCCATGTTTTGGATTCAGACTTCGTTATACTACATCCTTGGAATTCAATACAAATGTAATCAAAGACAATGACACCATTTGAAAAATTACCAGATGCCTCTTGATTTCTGCCACAAATTGTTTCTACAAGACCAACTCAACTCAAGCAGAAAGTGTCATACTCCACTTTATCCTACCATTCTTACAATTTTAAATTTTATGCCAACATTTTCTCCTACCAAACATTCCAGTCTTGACCTACTAGAGTGCTGAATCATCTCTGCCTGCTGGTGACCTTTCTGATCTTTTCAGCTGACACTCTTCAGCATTTTTGTTCTTTCTTCCCTTCCAGTTCACACTCCTTCCACTTTATGGTGACTAGGTGTTGCTGAAGGAATGGCAACATCTTGCTCAATCTGGCCATCACATTACAATAGAAGAATTGCTTAAGATAGAGCACATAAGTACACCATTTAGCTTTGCTGCAACAGGGTGATTGTAGTTTAGTTCTGTAAATCTGATTGCTTTTCATATTGTTTTCATGATGTTCCTTATTTTCTTTTTTGTTATAAATGTGGTTTTACTATTTTTTTCTTTCTTTTTATCTGTTTATCATTCATACTGGTGAACTCAGCTTTCCTTGTACATATTCTCCTTCATGTTTGCAAGGAATTCCCCCTAAATACATCAAAGACACTTTTTGTCTCCCCTTTAAATCTTTTATGAAAACCCTGCCTTTTGGGGGAAGTCAACAGAACCCTTGACATCAAAATGCCAGGAAGTAATCTATTTTTTTAAGAGGCATTGTTTTTCAGGTTTCTCAGTGTATACTCAGTGTATATCAGTTTTCAGTGGATACCTATCCACTATCTTATGTCTTCGACTTAATTCCTAAATATCTGGGA
Source organism: Perdix hodgsoniae (assembly GCA_035772895.1). NCBI lineage: Eukaryota > Metazoa > Chordata > Aves > Galliformes > Phasianidae > Perdix > Perdix hodgsoniae. The sequence goes on along the minus strand of JAPSGF010000009.1, from coordinate 8,023,455 downwards.
CAAATTTCATTTATTAGCTTAGTTTACACAACAGCTAGTTGATGTTATGATTTATACCTGCAAGGACAAATTAAATAAATAGCCTATCTTTCCCCTAAGAATTTCAGAATCTGGTTTTCAGAACATTTGCAGAGCAAAACTGGAATGGCATAAAGTGACGTGGCTACTAAGCTCAAAATATAATTTCAAAGAATATTTTTCTCAAACATAGGAATGCATGCTTTTGAGTTGTGCTGTTTCTCCTAAGAATTTTTTGCTTTTTGTAAATCTTTCACTTCCCTGTTTCCTCAAACAAACAAAGAAAAATCTTGCAAAAAATGAATATGAGTTTAGATGCATGAAGATGACAGTAGAATGGGGTTTATAAATATACATGCTTATTAATTATAAGGCATATAAGTAATGTTTGTTCATTAATCTCTTATCAGCAGCAGCAAGCACTTGACCCTTAAATCAGAAATGAAATAAACACAACTGAAAGCCACACACACACACAGGTTGAGATTTTTCATTCAGAAATATCTCCAGAAGGGTTTATCCAGCTAAGCGTTTACTGTTTAATAGGGAATAACAGTTCTGTCAGTAACTACATGAGTGGATCCCTTCCAAATCAGGATATTCCATGATTATGTGAACACTAAGCAGGTTTACTTTGGAATTCTTAATTTCTGATTGTGTATTATTCCTTCAAACTCTCAAGAATACTGGATAAAGGAGATGGAGTGGTTTTGATGAAACTGATGAAAATCTGTTGTGCTCTGTTCACATATATATGAGTCAAGGAGACTTAGAAGCATTAGCCTTCTATTCTGTCACTGAAAGACTTTGAATTCAACTCATCATTTAAAAGTTTCAGTTTGCTTGATTTGGAATATATATATATAAGCCTCCACACACAGGTATACATTCTGTCATAATAGTTGAGGGAAAAACAATGTCCTAGCAATCTGAGGCTTCAAATGCAGTTTAACCAATGAGAAGATCCTACTTGCAGAAGGAACAAGTATTGACCTAAAAGAAAGGGAGATACAAAGGAGACAACAAGCAAAGAAAAATGAACCTTGTCATGATAACTGAGAGGGGATTTCAATCCATCCTGTACTAATTGTCATCACAAAACAAATTCTGATTTTGAATTACTAAGTACAGAAAACAGAACTAATTAGATTTGGAAAAAATATCATTAATACTAATCTGTTATAGACATCATAGTGAATTGGCATGTGGCCCCGCATACTTTTCCACTTTGTAACAGAACTTAAAGGCTTCATGTTTTTCACATGGAAAGTCAGTTTTTTAAAGTGACAATTTTTCAGTTCAGTGATCAATGTAAGCTTCTTATTCATGCAAATAGACCTGCTGGTTTCAGTTTTCTTAAAAATGTGCCTTTAAAGTTCAATCTGGGGGGGAAATCGTCAATCACATACTTAAAAATATGCATAATTTGACAAATATAATTGATATTTACTAGAACATTTCACTGAACAGAACATGCTCATCTCAGAGCAGTAAAATGGCTCAGATTTTTACTCAGGAGAGAGAATAAGGTCACAGTACTCATGGATGCTAAGTGAAAGCTTTCCAGAGATTCAGAATTTCCCAAAAGATTTATCTTCAGTAAATACAGAAGTAGACTGCAGCCTCCAAAAACCCTAGCCTGCACACAGCAATGGAAAATAAATAAATAAATAAATAAATAAAATCAACTGCAGTAGCAAAGAGAAACAAAAGAAACGATTTTCAACATAATGTATAAGACCAGTTGTCAGTATTATTTTAGTACAGATGTAGTTACTCTGATCTGTAATCATATTTAAATTGTATGATGAAATTCTGACCCTCAGTCACTACAAAGAGAGTGAAGAAATAGGCAACCTCTTCCCATAAATCGTTGAGTTTCCTGAAAATATCACCCAGGGAGAAAGATGTCATTCATTAATCTTTACAAAATTGAAGTTATATCCAGCCATATTAATTTCTATTGTTTGTTCAAAATAAATAGACCTTCCCTCTCAAACTGACCACAGAATGTGCATTTGCACAGTTGAACCTGAAAAGAATATAGTTAATAAAGATAAAGCAAATGTAATATTACAAATTATAAGAAAGATGAAAGTGTAAAATATAGGAAATGACAGGAAAAAAAAATAACTAGAATCACTTAGAAACAGGCTTTGGATTAACATTGGATAGAGATACGGCTGAAAAAGAAAAAATGGATAAAAAGAGAAAGAAAACAACTATTCTATTAATTATATATTATAATTATAGAAGGGATTTGATTGTGAAATTTGTAAGGTCAGTTTTAGAATGACCTTATTTTCTGCACAGAGGATCACATCAAGAAAAAAATCCAATATTCACAAAAACGTGCTCTAAAACTGTGTAGAAGCAGTACAGCATTCTTGTGTGGAAGAAGTGAAAGTACAAGGAAAGGATTTTTTCATATCAAAGGTAGCGTTAACAAGAGAAAGGAGGCCAGCTTTCTGAAGGAATGAACTCTCCTTCTCAGTGCAATCTGAAATGAACCTCTGTGACAGAAAAAGAACTAAGTTAAAAATGTTAACACAGTGTTGGCTGTTGTCCTTTAGTCTGCTACCTCTGTTGTGTACTCAGAGACACAGCTTCTAAGGAAACAAAAATTCTGCAGAATTAAGAGTAAATTTGCTACTCTGCTCCTCTTTAAAATGGTAGACCTTACTCATCCTATGATGTTTGTTTTTTGATTATTTGTTTTGTAATTTTATTTCTGCAACAGCAGCTAATGATTTGTCTTGACAGATTAAGATTGCTGAGGGGGAAGGCTCTGCTGGCCTACAGCAAATGAAAAGTAGTAAGAGAGACCTAGACTGCAACATATCATAGTAGTTAGGATACATGCAGCAGAGAGGAGGCCCTGTAGCTCAGGAATACTGGACATAGTACCAAATACTGTATGACTTGATCATGAGTACAATGGTAAAAGCATCTGTTATGCTTCTCAGGCAAGTTATCTATAACCACACCTCAAAGATAGCCATGTATATAATTTATTCTCATAAACTTGCTGCTCAGCTGTATGTGCTGCTCTCCAGAGTAAACACCTGAATCTGTCACCATGTTAGAAACTATAAATAACTAAGTATCACAGTATGCCCAGCTATAAAACCAGAGGGGTTGCTGAAGGTGGCATTCAGTCTGTTCTGGAAAACCTCAAAGAATGGAGACAGTACAATTTCTCTGGGCAAATTGCTCTGTTCCTTGCGTGTTCTTACAGGACCATTTAAGTTGGAAAAGACCTATAAGATCATCAAGTCCCACCACCAATTATTCATTACAGACACTGTAGGTTATACTATTAAAGATGGTTCCCTGTAATAATTCTTAAATCATTTACTGCTCTTCTGTCATTTTTTTCTATGATGCAAACTGAACTGTGCAAAATGACTCCCTTGAGGTGAATCAAAACTAATAACTGCATTGTTTCATTACTGACACAAGATGGACTCCTGTCCGAAGAACTGCATTTGCATTTAAATATTTTCATCTTATAAAAAGCACATTCTGGAAGTATTAGGCTGCAGTATTAAAATACTGTCAAGAATGTGATTGTCATAAAAGCTCACGTAACAGCGCCATTACAGAATCAGGATTATTCCAAGTTATTGAACACCTTTAACATATTTTAAAAATGGGATTGTATCTCATCTTCATAAAATTTCTCTTACACAGGGAAGTATTAGAGAAGGCTTCTGTGGAGAATTAGATGGTTATCTAATTCTTTTATAAATGTCATATGCTGCTCAGGTTACCAGTTCGATACCAGTTCATCATACTGACAGGAGTTAAATCAAGCAAGGCTGCTAAGGGGGAAATCAATAGCAAGGAGTACAATGAAATAAATATTTATAGCAGGTAGCTTCAAAGTTGTTATGAATATATCAGCTTGAGCTATTAAGTAGTATTTATTTCATTAAAATATCAACAAAATTTCGTCAGAAATTTACTGTGGTGATTAATCCTGTCCAAAGGTGATTGTGTCCAATGCGATATAAACATAGAAATGGGTCTAACACTCTGTAGAAAGACAAAGAGTCAAAAGTCAAAGAAGTAAAGGCACGTGAATAGAGGAAACTGCTAGAAGTAACTAGCTATCAGAACAAAATACATATTGTTTTAAAACTTATACTGTGTGAACAGTTGTTCATAAACATAGAAGTTTTCTTTACATAAGCAGAAGCTTTGACAGTAAAACTGTCACTGATTTTAAGCCTTCAGAATTAGCTGAAAGCCTCTGTGACCAGCACAGAACTATATATGAAGACAAAAACAAGTATTCTCCAATAAGAAATCCTAAAAGGAGGAGTATTGTGACATAATGAAGCCATAAGTGTTCAATTAAGATTTTTACAGTCACTACTGTAAAGAATATAATATGTTGGACCTAAATAAACTGAATTACACTCATAGAACCATATAATCACTCCGATTAGAGAAGACTCCAAGATCATCAAGTCCAATCTCAGCCTAACCATACTACCCTAACACTAACAATCCAACCACATCCCTGAGCATTTGAGAGGAAGGGCTAACTACTGATCCTCATGTTAATTTCTACACCATTTTAGACTGGATTTTTTTCCTTTTTTCTTTCTGCTCAGATTTTTCTTCCATACTTATTTGTAAGAAAAATATTAACTCAATTCCATTCAATTTGCCAGCATATGAAAATAGCAGAACTAGTTCTCCCATTCCCAATAGGAAATCTTTGTTTGCAATCAAATCTTTCCCAAACTATCATAATACTATATAGAATGTCAACCGAAGATTCAATCAACTAGTGTATACATTAAATAAATTAAAATAACAAATCTAATACAACTAGATCTTACTGTCTACGTGTTGTTGATCTCAGTAGAAAAATCAAGGACTGATGAAACAAGTAGCTTGAATTAATCCTTACTTCTAGAAGCCCGCTGCACATGCTAGTTGCTAGACTTGAAGTCACCAATTTTCAGATATCTTAAAATGCAGACACTATTTAAGAAAACAATCTGGACTTTTGATTGTCAAAAGCCATTTGGTCCTGATTTATCTCCTAGCTCCACTGCTAAACATTACTTTGTTATTGCTGGAATTCTCTTCCTGCTTCAGTGTGAGAAGGCAGACTCACCCCTTTTCATTCTTACACTCAATGAAAACAGACCACGTGCTTCTTTCAAATACTATCATTTAAAGAAACTCTTCAAGATTAGTTTTGAGGACAATTCTGTTATATTCATGCTGTTCATCTTCACAGAATCCTATTTGGGAACCCACTGCCAAGCATTCTGATACAGATTGGCTCACAGTGTACAGTAAAGGTTCCAAATCTTAGTAGACATTTCAGTATCTATTTCTTATACTTCCATGGTCATTCCATTTTGGTTTCCCTATTGTAATGCAGTACCCTTTCCAGTTTCATCGAGCAAAAACATTTTACTGCAGATCTATATCGGTCACTCTGAAAGCAATTCATCCTGTTTATTTCTACAGAAATTGCAGGAGATAAAAGAGCACAATAACACTATTTGATAGAGCAAATTCTCAGCTACAGAACACTATTTTTCAACATAGTCACCACCATTAGCTATGCATTTTTGCTAGTGATGAACAAGAACCTGCCTGCTGCACTCACAAAAATACGCAAGACTGTCCAGAACATGGCTAGCCTTTCATATCCTGTCACCACTGCTAAAATGCATCATCCACTGCCTCACTGTGCTGTCATCCACTGCTTGCTCTCCATAAATATTCCACAAGCATTAATGGATGTCTATAACTGCTATTTTTTCCTCCTGAAGTAATTAAATTACACACCTTTGCTTCATACACACTTTCGTGTCAGACTGCCCTTTTACTGCCATCTGTCACACAGCAATGAAATCTAATGGATTATTGGCGGGAAGGTTCACCCTCTGCTGCCATACCACCATCTGTCTCTGACACTCTGGGCCAACATAATAATATAGGAGGCATTACTTTCGGGGCAGCCCTTGCATATTTATTGTTACCACTACAGTAAGATTTTACTATTTCATAGTATAATGTGCAAATTCTACTAAGAAATAATATATATGTACTATATCCTCCCATTACCCAAACAACAGAAAATGCAAACTTAACAAGAAAATAACACTGAGAAAAATTAGTGTGCTACCCTATCCTAGTAGAAAATATAGCAATAATCCAAAAATAGCATTGTGAACAGCCTCAAGGAAGGTATTGTCTTGTAAGAGTATTAGGGCCAAGTGAAGAAAGTATTTGAAAACTACAGGAGGAGTACCAAATTATTCCAGGGATGCTCAACTCAGTGTCTTTTAAGCAGACATGAAATTAAGCTTTCTATTTCACTAACAGTTTCTCCAAGTACCATCCATAGAGCAGACTCCACATTTTGGAATCACAGTGCCACATCTGCTTCTCTTACATCTCACCAGAGAAAGCACTACATGCTCAGTAAAAAGATGCATGATATCACATATTACTTGGCAGTGACAGCAAAGCACCATTTCATATGGTTCCTACCATAACAGACAGATGTCATTCAGACTGTAAAGTTTTAATGTTATTCTGAACACATGGAATATGAACAAATAGATTTAAAATATATATAAATTTCATCCTTAAATTATATATTCTTAGGAAAAAAAACCACCTGAATATCTATTTCATATACTTGTGTAAACATTTAACATCAGATTTCACACCACATAAGCATGATTTGAACCATATTACGAAGATCTCAAATGTCCTCTTAATAATTGTCCAGATGGGGTGTGTTTATAGTTGAAAGAGAAGTGGTACTTAAAAGCAAGCTTCACTATCCCTTTCATGATTAAGTTTGAATATTAGATGCAACAATCAGTAGTTAAAGCTCTTCATATTACAGCACTAACTTAGCAATACAGTAAGAATTAATTATCATTTCACTGAATGAAATGCTCTGCAAGCTACAACAGCATGCACTCACCAAGGAACAAATCCGATTTTGATGAGGAAACAAAAATGCAGTTCCAGTAGAAATTATTGCCTTTTTTTTTTAATTCTGAGTGGTCTCTTAAGTCTATCCAGTATGTTTGCAATATGAAATTGTCCTAATGATCAATTCCTGTTGCTTCAATATATAAAAAAGAGACAGTGCAAAACTGAATGCAGCTAATCTTTCCCACTGAGCTGCATAAATAATTATTTTGTCCTTGTGCTACCAGTGAAGATAATGGAGCAAAAAAGAGGCTGATTCTTTGCTTCCAAAACTGAGTACATCATCTGGGCAAAGAACACTGACTTATCTGATATTGCTGTTACCTTTTGAAATACCCAGCGGCTAATATGAAAAGGGCAAAAAATGGCTTTATGTAAGACAAAAATGAAATTAGTTCTCTTGAATTGCTAGACAGTCTGCTGCTCATCTGCCATCCCCAATTCATGCACAGGAGTCAGTATATCATCTCTTTTGCTATTTTTCTCCCTTTAACTAATAGGAAAGAAGTTGGATAAATAAGGACACAAAGATGATAAAATGCCTGTCCTCCTGGTTTGGTATGATGCCTGTCTGGCAGTAGTTTTTTATTATGCCAGAGTAAGTTGAATGAATGCTCACTGTGTCCTGTCCATGTCTAATTCATTTCCTGTCATTCCTATGCATTGTTTACAGAGCTTTTACAATGGGAAAGTTTAATATACTTTCCTCATCTATCGATGAATAATTTCTCAGTTACCTTTTGTGGTACTTTTTTTTTTAAAGCTGATCATGAATTTATAATGAAAAAAACCTAACAGTTCACATAATTGCATATATTGCAATTGCTACTTTAAAATTCTAATCATCATCCTCATGCAAAATTTCCAATTACTATTTGCTGCACTGCATAGATTCACCACATTTTAGAAAGTAAAATAAAATTACCTCTTCATCCAGAGTCTATGAAATTATTCAGTGGTGGTTTACTAAAAGCCAGAGTGAGGTAGTCAAAACGAAATACAAACTGATAAAATATGTTTCTTTGTTTTTCACTTTCAGCCATTTTCCATTAAAATGCTGAGGGTCACACTATTTTCTGACATTTCATCTGAAGGTACATCCTGCCTTCAGACTAAACAGCACGGGCAAACATTCACCTCTATGGATAAGTTCTGTCAGCGTTCATTTATAAGCAAATAAAATGAAAGCAGACTCTACAGGTACAAATAGCCTTATGACCCATTTCCTTTCCAATAAAAACAGTAAACTATTTATACTGGGAATTATTTAGAACAAGAAGATCCAATGATAATGCTTTGTGTCAAATACCACAAATATAATGCTCTACTCCTCTTATGCAATTGAGTTTTTCTTATGGACTACAGTTATGGATTCAGAATTCAAGCTGAATACACCTTCCCATTACATTTTTGTCAAAAGCTGACATACAATCATTTATTCATTTACTGATAAAGCCAGATCAATTAAATGAAGCTATCACGTTATATAATAATGAAGAAAAAAAGTATCAAATCCCTAACTGCATTTGTAGCTCCTAAACAGCCCAATTCTATGCACATATTCACCACCTCATGTAAACTGTGATCTTTTTAAAGGTGTAGAGGACAATTACTTAACACAGGAATTTCAGAGTACAGTTGCTATAAAATGCCGCCAGAGTCTTCAAGAAATAGATAACAAGGATATCTTTAAAGAAGTCATCGGGCCCTATTCTTAAATAATTTCAAATGTAATTTAAAGTCACAAATTGGCAAAAGCACAAAATAGTAAAAATAACAGAAGTGGAACAGATTCAACGACTTTGATTTGAAGAGAATACTGAACAAATATAGACACGAAACATGCTTACACAGAAAAAAAGACAGAACTTCTATTCATTTTGATATTATTTATCAATTTGACTCTTCAAAGCAAGAGTTAAAGAATAAGAGTCAATTAAAGCTAGAATAAACAAATTGATTAGAAAATATTTTCTATGAACTTTTATTGAATTATTTAATTTTATATGTGCCAAACAAAATTAGCCATTCTGCTAAAATTACTTATTAGAATAGGACATTTCTTACCTGCATGCAAAATATGACCAATCAAGATTTATGGTACATTTGGAAAGATGTCTTCATATCGTCTCTATCATAGTTCAGGTTGTCAGAAGCGTTTTCAGATTTCATTTTGTGCTATTATTCATTTAAGGATGTCCGAAGATAAGTTTGGTGCATTTTACATATACCATGAGACTTGCTTCATAGTAAAAAAGATTTCTTTTCTTTTAGAGATATCAAACTGAGAAAATAGCCAGGAAGTTTCAGTATTTTTTCCATTAGGATCTAGGAATACAATACGGTTAGTGCCAATATTATCAACTATTCTGTATATTGACATATCATTTACATTTTTCAGTTCTTGCATATTCAACTACTATTCTAAGTTTTAAACATTATTTAGACTAAGAAAAAATGCCTTACGTGAAGATTAGCAGAAAGGTAATAAATAGCCAATACAGTCCATAAGGCCAAAATAGGCAATGCCCAAAGGATTCAACTATCTTTCTTACATGTACTCGAATTCAAGATTACACCTACACATACCACATACACACCCTGTGCTTCCCCCCTTTTATACATAGATTTTTTTTTCTCTTTTACTTTTCTTAACTGCTTCATAACTTACAAACGTATGTAGTTTAGATTACTTATTAAAGCACCCAATTTGAACTCCAAAATATTCTCAGGTACACTGGAAGCAAATGCAAAGTTCTGACATTATAACATTTTTCTGTCATCCAAGTACAGTAGACACTCACTGGAACATACTTTCTTTTCTACCTGGACAACAGTTTTTTGTCCTTTTTTTTGTCCTTTTTTTTCCTTCTCTCAGTCTTACCTTTCTTTTTTTCTTTTTTTTTTTTTTTTTTCCCTCTTCTGTGGTCAGGAAGGTTTAACTTTGTAAAAAAAAAAAAAGAACACAGTGACAGCATGTCATTGTCTGACAAAGTAACAGACTTTCTAGTCTACAGTTCTACAGTAAGTGTGAGCCACTCTTCACTTATATCGATATCTAACAATCCTCCAGTGTAACTGATAGCTTTCCTTATGATATGAGAGTTGGATCAAAGAAATTACTTAGACTCAAGGATTTATTGAATTTTGACTGCATGTATTTGAGGCATGGAGAGTTTGAGTACCCGCAAATACTATTTCAATTTAATCAGTCCAGTCAGCCTCACATTTGCTCCTCCCAGTCTTATTGTGGGTATTCTGCATTACTGGATACACCTCATAACAGGTGCTTCCTAGCTAAAAGTATTCATCATTATTTAAGCAATGTAAACCAATTGTTTGACAAGGATGATTTCCTGCTCTTAAAAGGTAGTCCTAAAGACCAAGATGTTTTTCAGATTTTAACTGAATAATGTTATATGTCATTTTCCACATCAACAATACTTCTAAGAAGCCCTGAAACAAGTTTTTTTCATATCAGAGTGGCTGAATGAAGCTTGAGGAGGTGCTAGAACTTTCACTAAGTTACAGCACTGACATTTCACAGAAGCTGAGAAGCAGCAGAAGAAAAAAAAACTAAAAAACAAAACAAACAAAAAAACCTTCAAGACTAGTTCCGCAAAGTGAAGAAATTCAGAAAGCAGAAAAGTGGTAACTTCTGAAATTTAGAATGACTCAAGCCTCATCATCAAAACTGACCTTGATAACTTTGCTGTTTAACTGAAGAAGGGAACTCTGAAAATTATTAGCAATGCAGCATAACAACCACAAATTACTTCTGTAACTGTGAACCTAAAGGATCAAGATCACAATTCTTAAGTCTACCCTTTTCTAATCCTGGTAGCATGTCATCATTTAAACACTGAAATCCAACACTTCCAATTGCAATTGTCACGTATTTAATATATGATTGGATAAGAGCAAGCATCCAGCAGATACAAACTACCAATGGTGTGAACTGATAAACAAATTTTAACGACAATAGATTTTCTAGTCTTGTATTTAAAAGCACATTTAAATGAAAAAAAAAAAAGTATGACAACTTGTTTTCAAGTTACTATTTACATACATAAGTATCAAACAGCAAAAGTCCTTCCATTTAATTAAAAAGCAAACAAACTACGCACCTTAATTTTAATATGAAAACTCTAACTTGCACTAGCAATCTGGCAGGAACAAGGAAAGCATTCAATTTTAGCTACTTCTTTCTACGATGTTTCAATAATGAGCTGAGAAATTGCAGTCAACTTTCTGCTGTAATTAAGCTTCTGCTAGGATTGGAAGAGCTAAACATTTAGCTTTCTCCACCAACTGAATGGGGATCCAAAGCAAGCAGCTGGGACCAGCATCCATCCTTCATGGCTGTAAGACACAGCACAGCCACAGAGCCAGGCACAGCACTGACCACTTTCTGCTAGTGAGGGCACACCTTGTGCCTGCTGCTGACAGGTAACTCCTGCTACCCAACACATACAGCATTTAAGTTTTTTAGGGGTCTGTTATACTTTGTGGTTGTTCAGCATACGGTTGCAACTGCTTAAACTCAATTTACCTTCAAATAATTCCCCCATAACTAACCTGCGAGTCACCACCACAGCGCGCAGAACCTTGCCAAAGGTGAAGGCAGGTGGAGTGCAGCAGGGGTGTGGTTGGCAACCCTTAGGCACTAGGATCCATAGCCAATACAAACTGAGTATTCCCCAGTATTCAAATGCCAGGGGAAGTGGGACCCACCTGTCCTGCTGCTGTACCTGCACTGCCTTCTACCTTGGCGGGACAGAGCCAAAACTTGCAAACTACTTCCTCTGCTTGGCTGCACTGCTGCTTCTGCAAACAGTGAGGATGTGCCACTTTTTAACTGTTGTATTTGCAACTAAAAGTATTCTGTTTCTTTAGTCTCCACCCTGTTGGTCTGGTCTCCAACCACAACAACATGCTTTCTTTTTAGTGCTCTTACAATAAAACTAATAATAGCTGCTCTGTGAGAACTGGCTGGTCATCATTTAACTTCATTTAAGGAAAATGGGTTAATCACTGTCTGAGAAAAGAGACATAAAGGTTTCAAACCAACACTAGGACTTGCTAAATTGATCCCAGTTAATGGATACATTCACATTCAACACCAACCTCAGCTGTCCTCATGTTAGTTCTAACAGAATCAGTGCTTTTTTCCAAGAAGTTGGCAGAGCAGCAGAAAATTAGAAATGCCATATACTGAAATATTTAAAATTGACTTTTTCCATGCCAATGACAAAACTGTTGTAAAAGTCACGACATATGGTGCACTTATAATCTTTGTTAAACAAAGACTACAAATACAGTACAAAAAAATGCATTATCAAAATAATACTTTACATCTCCAAATACAAACAAACAATATTTATCCCTAAGTTTATATTTTTCTGATCCAATAACTTGTTTATATCTGCATAACACATTCCCTTATCATTGTGTTATAGCAGTTAACCATCAGAGAACAACCTGGGTGTACAAACAGTGCCCAGCTGTCCAATCAAAGCAAAATTGCTGGCTGCATAATCTAAGATTACCATAACCAACCCTTAAAGGAGAGGCAATACCCACCAACTTCAGCTCATCTTGTAGAGGAGAAAGTTGAGCTATTTGTTGGCTTTAATGAAAATAATACAATTATAAAAAAAAAAAGTGCAGGTAATAACATATAGAGTCGCTCTGTCACACACACAGAATCACCATTTACTGTTTCTCCAATCACTCTGTGCTGTTATTCACACAGCATTTTCAGTTGTGCCACTATTATTCAGAAGCAGATATTTTTCATCAAATTTGCTTTCTTAATATTCTGTTTCTCCCAGATTGATCTGCTAAAATAAGTAGGAATGAAAATTATATCTTGCTCAGTTTGTGTTTTTTTTTAATTATTTTTCTAGTAACTTGACCCCTACATTGTCATAACCACCTTGCAGGGAGTTATAGAGGGCAGTAGTCTCTCTTGAGCCTCTTCTTCTCCAGACTAAACAGTCCCAGATCTCTCAGCCACACCCCACAAGACTTGTGCTCCAAGACCCCTCACCAGCTTCATTGCCCCTCTGTGGACATACTCCAGGGCCTCAGCGTCTTTCTTGTAGTGAGGGGCCCAAAACTGAACACAGTACTCGAGGTGCAGCCTCACCAGTGCTGAGTACAGAGGGATGATCAATTCCCTGCTCCTGCTGGCAATGCTATTATATACAAGCGAGAATGCTGTTGGTCTTGTCTTCTTCGCCACCTAGGCACACTGCTGGCTCACATTCAGCCAAGCATCAACCAACACCCCCAGATCTGTTTCCTCTACACGATCTTCCAGCCACTCTGCCCCATGCCTGCAGCGTTGCCTGGGGTTGTTGTGGCCAATGTGCAGGACCTGACACTTGGTCTTAGTTTGCACCATTCTATATATTTGTCAAACACATAGTATGTTACATTTAAAGGCTATGCTGTATAGATTTGTATTTTCAATGTTGTAAAGGCATTGGACTACAATTCCAGTATCTTTTCAAAATGTTTAATTGCTGTCAATATGAAATATGGACAAAACTATGCTGATGAGATAATTAGATAATTAGCTGATGGAGAACTAGAGTCTTGGAGGTTTGATGAAAAAAACAGCAGATGTGAGTGTAATATTCATAATCATGTAGATTTGTTAAACTTCACAAAAGTACTGTATAAAATATAAGCTGGGGAGACGTGATCACTGCATTCGCCTAAAGCACACAGCATGAAAGCAGTACAAACTTCTTTTCAGATCTGCAAATGCATATCATCTTCATATGCACATGAGCTGCCTTCCATGTCTGAATATTTTTCTCTTGAGAGTATAGCAATCATGCCAAATAATGTTCTTTTTCTTCAAATAAAATTAGACTTTCAGAGTTCAGGTCTTCCAAGGTGAAACTGTTAAAGTCCAAGAAATGCTAGCTATGTCAAAGAAAAGCTTGGGAATCTTCATTCCATCTAAACCTCTACTCTGCTTCTAATATTTGATTTTTATTATTTTTCTTCTATATTGGTTAGTTAGCAACACTTCCTTATATCACTAATCAAAAAAAAAAAAAAAAAAAGACTGTAGAATTCTTTTTTGTTGTTTTTGGTTTAGTTGTTGTTGTTGTTTTTTGTCTAAAAATTGGGATGCTGAAACCGAGGTTACTTTGGGTTTAGAAGCCAACTTGCTTAGAAACAAGTTCTTATCACCTGGAATTCAACATATTCCACTTGACACACAAACAGATACATAACAAATAAAACGTACTATACCTATCTATGGCCTCATTTAACAACTCTGCAAAGAGCGCTAGACTTGCTTGTCACTATTTTTCTACTGTCACCCTAGAATAGCAGGTAACATACATGCATAAGTGTGAATAAACATGCTCTAATTAGCATACAATTCATTACAGATCCAACCTCTTCTCTTGCTAAAATACTTCAATAACTCTCTTCCCTCCAGTTTTCAGTGACCCAGTTTAACACAGTGTGGCAACAACTGTGGGGACCCTGAAGCTTATCATGTGGCAGAGATAATTCAGTTAATTCAGAGATACTTCATAGGTAAACTACTTTGTTAGCAAGTCTTTCTTGTCCTCTGCTCGTATCCGCCACACAGCTGTTCATCTTATACCTGAGTCAAGTGGTAAAGTACAGAACAAAACTTGCAATGTGCATCACAGCTGCTGTTTCAAAGACATAAAATAATTCAGGAGTACTGATTGTTTTAGTCTGTATGCTGTAGCGACTGACCCAGCTAATAAACCAGGTATTTGTGATGAAATACTATTTGTGGAACAGTTACCACAGACATAGCATACTTTTCTATACAGTAATTAGCTAAATCATTAACCAAACTCCATCTGAAGATAATTGTGTGAACCATCAGCCTATACTATTAACTGAGAGCAAAAAGGGAACTATTTGCTAAAAGAACCAAAAAGTCAGTAGTCATCTTTTGGCCTCTTCTACAAGCAATTATTAATCTTGTTAGACCCTCAGATCAATTTAATAGCGATGGTCAAAAGATTATCTCAATCAAAGTAATTCAAGGCCTTGGTACTACTTTAATATGAACTGTAGCCAATCAACTTCTAGTCAACCTACCTTCCAATTTCCAGAGACCTGAAAAAAAAAACATTAAAAATTTGCTCTGCCTTTTCAGCAGTATTACAGGGACCAAAAACACATTTTTCTTTTAGGGTTTCATTGCCTAATACTTTTATCTTACACATAGACTTTTATAGCTACTGTTTTCTCCCAAGACTGAAGAAAGTGGAAGTTTTAGTATCCATGTTCTCAGTTCACAGTTACAACTGGGTAGACTTTCTTTCAAGTACACAGCAGTTGACAGCTCCTGACTTCACTTCTTAATACACTGCACTGTGTGTACTTCCTGATATTGGAAAGGAAGGAACACAGACATTCATTAGTTGATTCCAATACTTCAGGTTTGCATATGAGGTCCATTTCACAGTCAGCAGTGATAACATTATATGCAACTAACAATCAAAAAATATCAGTATAAAGTTATCATTAGCTGGTTGTAATGACATAACAAACATCATCTTTTGGAATAACACTCCAGTGTTAAATTTAATTACATGGGGACATAATTCCTAGATTTTTCCTAGAGAAAAACAGAATTGTTTGCCTTTATAATTAAAACAAAAATCCCAAAACAAAACACAGACAGTTCTGTTTCATTTTTAAACTGATATATAAAATCTGAATAGTTCTCACCTATTTGGACTCTGTGCATTTAATGTCAGATTTATGTTTTATTTCAGTGCCAGGTTGGTCTAGATCATAACTTTTTAACTTAAATGTACAAACAAGCTACCAAATGTACCAAATGTATGTTTTTAACTTAAATGTACAAACAAGCTACCAAAACAGTGTGCACTGTTCCTTCCCATCCTTTCCATTTCCTCCTCTAAGCGTCTTTCATTCTAAGACAGAAATGTGTAGGGAAACATAAAAGAATTAACTGGTTGCCATAGTACCTGTTTACAAGCAGGTTAGTTCTCACAAAATGTGACTGAGCATATACAATTAGAAAAACACTAATAGTTACTTCACTACATCTTAAAGAGAATAATATTATGACAACTGTCCATTCTAGGGATCTGACAAGGCTGAGCATTTCTGGGAAGAGAAAATTGAAAGAAAACCCTTAGCATTATGATTTATCTCCCTGTTTTACCCACATCTATTTATTCTAGGAAAACTCTCAGTTGTAACTGTGGTGATGAAAGATGGCTGCTGATGGGTATGATGACAGCCAAAAAGCTAATGCTGCAAATGGATCATTCTTCTTAGATTTATAAGGTGAGCTGGCAAATCTGGAAGGAAATCATGTTTAATCCTAACACCAACACATACTTCAGTTGTATCTGTATTCTCTATTCCTTTAGAATTCAGCTTTCTATTTGAAGCAGAGAAAAGATTGTTAGAGAATGTATGCTTCCTGCTTTCAGAAGTAGTCCTCCACATGCAAGGAAGCAGCAGTAAAGCAAGAAAACCTGAAATGAAACTGGCAATAAAGAACTGTAGTTCCAATTAAAATTGAATCAGATTGGCATTGAGAGTGAGTGAGATAGCACTGAGAGCCCAAGGACACGGAAGGTCAACTTATACATACATAATTAATATGTTAAGCTTCCATGCCATTTCATTGAAATGTGTTATTCTCTCAAATACAACCAAAACAATGACAAGTTGTCTTTTGCAGGCTTTTCATGTGCATGTCTTCTGCACTGCAAATTTCCATAATAAATACAATAGGATGTTTTAACACCTCTCCTAGCATTCTGGGATGTGTTTACTTTGTTTTAATACTGCTTAGTATCACAGTTGTGATCAATCAGAAAGTTCAAGGACAAGAATCTATAAACAACAATTGGTGCTTTCTTTCTTCATAAAGAAATCATCAGAAATTGATGCTTCAGAAGTAATTCAGTATGATACTTTATGCCTGCTATTAAAAATATTTTAAACTGTTGGTGTTTAATTCAAAATTCAGAAGAATGCAAGACTTTTTAACAGATTTTAACATATCTGTGTTTCAGTTTTTGCTAGCCATACAGTAAAGTGTGTTCAAGATGAACCTTAAAATATAGTTAATAAAAATATAGATAATTCCTTAGTATAGTGAACTACTTTGTATATTGAATATTGTAAGGGAATTGTCAATTATAGTGAGAGACAGGTTTTACGATGAACACTTCAATAAATCTATGTACTTCTAGACTGCTTTGTTATCATGTGTGACACTTCACTGCCTTCTCTCTCCCAAACTCAGTCTGAGAAAACAATAATCATCTGGATGCTTTTAAAAATGGTATTAAAATCTTCAGTTTACCAGCTGAAAAATGATGGTAAAAGACAAATGTACTTTGAAGCCTTCAGATGAGAAGTAAATTCATCCGCATAAAACACTGAAAAGGATCAGAAGACAATTGTAATATTGTTAAATATCTTCTCTTTGAGATCTGTATATATCTATTGTTTGACTGGGTGTTGGAAAATGTGAACACCCTACAGACCAGGAATTTATCTCCAATCAGAGACTATGGTTAAACTGAAAAATGTTTGAGGAATACAGTGATACCAACATTTTAAAAATAAATCTTAAATGGCTTCTTTTGTACAAGTAAAAATTTGCAAGCATCTTGCAGAAATGAAGGTTATGTTTTATCATCTACAGCTTCTGAGTAGGAGCTGTACTATGAAATATTTTTACTTAAGTTGCAAATGGTAAGACATGTATTTAACTGAAATTATATTCCACCAAAAGGCTTTTGATCTCTATGTGTTATTAAAAGAAATATCAGGCCACAGAGTACAGGGGACACTGAATACTATAGGCAGCACTAATATAAAGAATTTGATGCTGACTTTGAAAAAATAAAAATGTTGTACATAAAAATCAAAGCGCTGTAAATCCATGATGACTGGTGGGAGGATGCTGACCTACATCAACATTTGATTACCTTCTGGCATTGATTTTAAACTGAGCCAATGTAACATTCAGTCATTACTAACTTCTTTATTGTTCCTGTTTAAAATAGAGCTGTCCAGGTAAAAATCTAACAAAGAAAAAAGAAATGAAATAAACAACCAAATGTACTTAAATTTAAGCTGGAGAGGTACGCTGAATATTCATCACAGAGTATTTATTTGTAATAGAACCTTTTTCTATTCTCAGCTGCTTTCATTCTGCAAACTGTGAAGTAATATAAAGTCTTTATTAAAATCCTTACCAAGTACCTACTTTCAATACTCCCTATAGCTAATACTAGAAAGCTGAACATAATACAAATTATTTCAAACACACATACATAGATTTTAAGGATTATTTATTTAATTCATCCTAAGTTATGACAAACCTCTTAACTAGTTTAATCAAATACAGAAAGACTTCATACCTACCATGACAACTACAATATTACTAGACGCTCAAGAGACTGAAAAACTTCAGGAAGCCAGAAGTCCATGTTGTCAGAAGCATTTAAGGGTATTGAAACAAAACTGGAAGTTTAATAAACCGGTCACTGCCATATTCTAAGCCCAATGGTTTCCTAAGGTTTTATTCTAGTGTCAACAGTGGGGAAACTGTCATCTGTAGACTTTTCTTCCTCGTCTTTACCAAATAGTCAAATAGTCATTATCAGCTCCCAAGATCTACAAACTTAACTCTTCAACTGCCAAAATCTTTTTTGACCTGATGCACTTAGGTTTGCTTATTAATAAGATATATAAGTCCACTACAAAAGGGTGAATTTCATCTATAAATGACGCCTCAAAGCCTTTTAAAACACCATGCTTAAGAAAAAGAGGAAAAATAAATAAATACATTTAGAAATGGTTTCGCATATGGAAGAGATGGAAATTAACTTGCTATTACATCCATAAACATGGAACAAAAACAATACTAGAGTTTAAAATGCTTTTCTGGTTGGTGACTACTATTATAAAACTATAAAAATATAGAGAAATATATGGGATTTTTTTTCTTATTTTTTTAAATCTAAAATTAAGTTCATAGGTTAAAGGAATGTAATTAGAATGGAAATGGAATAAAATGTGTTGAGGTACAAAATATTTTCAATCTTTGTCAATGAAAGAGGAAATAAGGCAAGAGACAAAAGAAAAAATGGGAAAAAAAGAGGAAAATAATGACTTTCTTGTCCTATTATAAATTTTACCCTTTTAAAGACATTAGTTTAAGTTGATAACCTTTGCATTTAAATTCAGGTCGACACATTGCTTGAAACCCCACAATCAGTTTTGAAACAATGTGCAAGAATGCTGGGGTGGAAAGGCAGAAGGGAGAAAAAGCGTTGTCTGTAAGGACAGATCTGTTACTTAGAAAACATTCTTTAAAAACCCTAAAAAGAATAAAACAACTGTTCTTAAATCACTGCATAATAAAATTAGCATCTCTAAATGAAGAATACAGATAGATTTAGGTTAGATAGAAGGAAAACACATTTTACAGTGAGGGTAGTGAGACACTTGAACAGGTTACCTAGTGTTGTGATTGGTGCCCCATACCTGGAAACTTTCAAAGCAAGGCTGGATAAGTCCCAGGGTAACCTGATCTAGCTGTGGCATGTCCCTGTTCATTGCAGGGGAGTTGGACTAGATGGCCTTCACAGGTCCCTTCCAAATTTAAGGATTCTATTATTCTATGAAATGCACTCTATTACACACAATACCTGACACAGAATACAATACCAAGAAAAATCAGAAGTCTTCATCCCTACTAATGTGTCAGTCTTTTAAAAACAAAACACAATACCAGAATTCAAAAGTTCTCTTTCCTTGAAAAAATTTCTTATGTCCATATAGTTTCAGTTGCATTCCAACCTGACAAATTAGAACGCACTCTTAAGTAACTATTTAAATAGTAAGAGATTAGTTGCAGTCTCTTTTATATTTCAACCTGAAAAAATTACTACCTGAATCACTTCCTTCCAGTTGCTATTATTAAATTCTCATTGTATGTGCAACTGCAATTCGGTTCAGATGTGCCTGCAGACAAGCAGAATATCTTTACTATTTTTTTTCCTAAAAGTATACTGAAATCACTTTCAAGTTTCTCAAGTAATTGTCAGAGAGCTTTCTTATTTCTAATTAAAAGTGGTCTTGAACTTTGGGGAAAAATTTGAATGACCATAAGCTTCTTCAATTCTTCCAGTTTGTCCCTTCTTTGTTTTGGAACATTTTATTTTATTTTCATGCACAAAAGGAAGAAAAAAAGAAAAAAAGAAAAAAAAAGAATGAAGAGAGGCAAAATGATTATGTTTAAATAATTGTTTTTATAAAATACTGTTAATGTTTATGGGAATAAGTAAAAGGAGTTTTCTGCATAATGAAGTTCCTCAATTAAAAATAAGTTAATGTGCTGGATTAAGAGGGTGCTGGGAAAAGAATGAAACAGTTACCTGGCAATTGATCAAGGAGTTTTGTCTTACAGAACAGCATTAGCATAAAAATAGCTCATAAATCTGAAAGGCTGAATGCTAAAAACCATTGTGGGAGTTTTATTTTTTAGAAGAATATTGAATTAATGAGAAATAATACAAAAGAGGAATTTAATTATTTGGAATAGAACAATTTTTGAACCAAGCCTCTCAGGACAGGTATGATTATGTAGGTCACAAATCAGAAAAGACTTTTATGCATATTTCATTAAAAGCCACATTTCTTCATGAAGGATAGTAAGCAATAAGCCCTGTTCAGACAGTACTCTCTCTATAGTGCCTTAAATGAATGATATTTCCTTTGTGGTTATGGAGCTGTTAAGACAAGCAGTTAATAAATAAAAAACAGACTTGTTTTTAGGTTTTTGCTTTCACATAATAATGGAGTTGATTTTTTTCCTCACTTTATCCTTGTTCCTACCATCATATTGAATGTATAATGAAGGACACCGGGAAGAATTCCTAGTCTGCTTGTGCTTCTGGAGGGTTAATATCAAACTGGCAAGGATAACAGATAGGCATTTTTGTGTACATCTAAACAAGGCGATTTTAGTTTTGAGTTGTGTCTGAACCCAGAATGAGACAAGCTGATTTCTAAGAATTTCAGTGAAATTTTACAAATCTAAACAAACAAACAAAAAAGGCCCAGCAATAGTTAAATTATTGATCAAAAGTATTAAATTTTTTTCATTGGCAAACACTTTGCTGTTTTCAAACAGGAAACATTTTTAAACTTTAAAAAAAAAGATTTTTAAACTCTATTTAGTGTTTATCAGCTTTAATTCTTGACTGGATTTCATCATAAAAAGCATCCCCCTGGATTTATACGCCTAAATGCTTTCAGTGAAATATGTATACAGCCTTTTTACCACTGTTGTCACTCTTTCTTAGCTGCTAGACTGAGATGTAAGTTGTTTCCTTTTACATACAAGAAATGATGGAAATAGCCATCAGCAAGGCTAATTAGAATTTAAATGATCATTTTCTGTTCAATCTTAAAAAGTTAATGTGCATAGCACAGGATCAGAGGGTCTATCAGGTACTGTCCTGATCAGGTACTACTAAAATCCTAGTCTATCCAGAACATTCTGGTGAAATGAATCATACTTCATCGCATGTCTTCTGAAGGTCTGTGTACTGACATCCTACACTACCATGTTCACTAACAGTACTAAATAATTTCTTATAATACATATTCGCATTTAGGAGAAATAAGTTCCAATACTTGTGCTTTCATATACACTTAAGTCTAAATGTAAGTAATGAAAATAAATCTTCTTTCTTGCTAAATCATGAAGAAGCAATTTCTATTTCACTTCCATGCATGTCTCAGCTGTGATAACTTTGTGTCGGAACTGGACTTTGTGTCCATGTTTGATGGATGTTCTGAAATACTCCTCCAAAGTTCAAATTATATTTAAATTAATTAAGTTTAATTAAAAATAATTAAATAAATCATAATTTAATTATTTTCTGTTGTTGAGTGATTTTCATCTTCAGAGAAAACTAGTTTCAAGGAAAGGAAGTCAGGTTGAATTGCCAGACATGAAGACAACATGCAGCGGACATGGTTTAACTAAGCAGAAACATTCTTTCATCAGTGAAATACGTACTGCTGCTTCACACATAAATTGTCATCAGTCCCTGTGCCCACTGCTGAAACCACATAGTCCTCCCACTAAAATGCCTTCTTCATTGTAATATCTCTTCTTTAATGCCATGTTCTGTGGCTTATAAAGGCTCCATATCCCTTCTGACCAAATTGTTATGTGTTGTGTGAATAAACTGTAACATTCAGAACTCCCTTTTAACCAGACAAGACAGAGCTTTAGGTAGTGCAAAGTTGCCAAACTACACTATAGTGGATAAGAGGAGAAAAGCTTTCTATTCCTCAGAGAGGCTAACACAACACTTGCAGCTGGAAAAACCCTAGTCGCACACTAAATCAGTAGGAGAAAGGGTCAAAGTTACTGTTACTGTGAGACAGCTCTCAAGCTGGAGAAACAGGTTTTGTACACAGCATACAGCAACTTACTACCTATAACATCAATTCTTATTCTTTCTCCTTCTATGAAATCCTGACAATTCCGGTGAGAAGAATGGAGAGAATGTTCCTTATCTACATCTCACACCAGCAATCTTCATATCACTTCATTTCACTTTCAACAGTAAGTGCAAAAGCCTCTGGGACAGACTCCCAGCGACAAGCCTTACAAACCCTGGCACACTCCCACAGGACTCTAGGAAGAGTCTACATTTTGGTCTAACACAACCAGATGGCTTTGGAATCATCACCTTCTCCTGACCAGTTTTTTCCCCATAGGAATTCATAACATTTAGCAGATCCCACACTAGCACAGTCCTGCAGTGATTGATATACAACACAGCTGGAAAAGGCAACAAACCATAGAATCATAAAAGTTGGAAAAGACTTCTAAGATTATCCAGCCTGATGCCCACAATATTGTCCACTAAATCATGTCCCTAAGTACTACATCTACTCTTTCATTAAACACCTTTAGGAAGACTGACTTCACCACTTCCCTGGGCAAACAGTTCCAAAGTCTAACCACTCTTTCAGAGAAAAAATTCTTCCTAATATCCAATCTGAACCTTCCCTGGTAGAACTTGAGGCCATTCCCTCTTATCCTATCACTAGTTAACCAGGAGAAGAGGACAATCACCACCTCACCACAACCTCCTCTAAGGGAGTTGTAGAGGGCAATAAGTCTCCCCTGAGCCTCCTCCAGACTAAACAGTCCCAGATTCCTCAGCTGCTCCTCATAATGTTTGTGCTCCAGACCTCTCACCAGCTTTGCTGCCCTTCTCTGGACACACTTCAGGGCTTTGATGTCTTTCTTCTAGCAAGGAGCCCGAAACTGAGCATACTATTCTAAATGTGGGCTCACCAGTGCCAAGTACAGGGTGAAAATCACCTCTGAATCTGAGCTGTTTCATAATTGCAAACAACACATGAGCTAAAATTTGGTTCCCCTATGGCCACTAAGCATCTACAGAAGAATACATGTATGAATTCTTACATGTCTGCTAATGCAATGGTCCTAAGTCTAAATATTTAAGCTTATGGACACCTTTTGTGCTTAACTTTCCATTTTGCTTGTGATTATAAATTCCTGTTAGCTTAGTTTTCATATGCTGTCTATATTTAGAGTATTTAATCTGGCATAAAAATTACTCCTGGTCTGCACAAGATGAGATGCTGCGCTTAGAGAGCCAGGCAAGTAAAAATAAGAAGCTTTCAATTTAATCTCTTATTAACTAGCAGTGATCTCGACTGCTGTGATTTGAAGGAGTACCACACCAATAAAAACATACATACATAAATAAAGTGTAGAGGCCACTACACTAATTAGATTTATCTGATCTTGCACACATAAATTGTGAATAAACACAGTACAGACAGCACAAAACTGATTGGAAACAACACTTTTCCATCAATTGTCTTTCAGAAATGAACAGAAGCAGCAAAATGAGGTCCACAATGTACACCCCACTGTTTTTCCTCTACTGTAAACTATCCCTAAGTTCTTGAAAACAGGTCAATTCAGCCTTATTGTTCCCAGTGTACTAGCTTTAGAGCTGTTAAGGCTGAGCCTAGAAAAGAACCCAGAAGACAAAACTAGGTCTTATTTAAACAACTAAATACTGGGAGGTACACACCACAGATAAGGAGTAAGATTTGAGTGAAGTCAGAATTTTCCCATCTACATGAGTGATGCAGTCTAACTGTACTTATCCTTGGCTACACCTAACTGAGGTTCCATCTTTTAACTCTTATCTATTTTCTGAGACTATGTTATGATAGCAAAATGGTTGGTGTGCTTTCACGCAGAGCAACTGGTTCTTTCCCCAAGACATCACCACAGGCTGTATTTCTACCCTAAGACACAGCCTTTGCCAAATTCTGACTAAGGCTCAGATTTGTTTATCACTCAAAAGTTTTGTCTTAGTCATATTCCCTCTTTATATGCCTCCATTCACAGCCTCTCCCCCCCCCCTTCTTTTGTCTCATTTTCAATTCAACATATATAAATATACACACATACACACACACATATAATAATAAATATCTACAGACTAAACACTTTCTACAGTACCATTCCAAAGTTTAAAAAAATCTATAATGGATTAGGTCAGGACTAACAGGAAAGATTTCCTTCCAAATAAGTAATATTCTGAAATTCTCTTAATTCAAAAATAAATAAATAATAAAATTTTTTAAAAGCGCATTATTTTTTCCTGACAAAGATTGAAAACTGTTTGCCAAAATCATGAAAATGTTTAATTTGGTCTTCAATGCATGTAAGTCCTATATATTTGCAATATAGTAGAATAATTTTCACAGGAAGTGTTCAACCAGCCCATGTCTATATTCTGAAGTAAAATACTAAAATACTAATAGCAAAAAGTTACTTAAGTACTTTTAATACCTTCCTTTTCTAGCCTCAATACCTGTGCCGTTTTTGTAAATCTTTGTTATCTCATGTAAAGCATCTTGAAAAAGCACCCACTGCTATATTTGATTTTACTCTTAGATGAGTGCCTTTGATACTGCTTTGATCTTCTTGTTTTAATCAAGTCTCGCAGAACTAAAGATTCAAGCCACATTAGGATCCTGAGCATGTTTTTAAAAGCTATAATTTAACACTTTGGGAAAAAAGCAAGACTGTTAAAAAACTTTTAGCACTATTTCTTTAAAGATTTGATTGAATGAGGATAGTTTTAAGGAGTTTTTATTTTTTAGTGTCAGCAAGCAATTTATTTTCTGAATCTATTTAGGCAAAAAAAAAATTCTCTTTTAGAAGACTGAATAAGAAAATTCAATGAACAAGAGCCTGTAGTTCATGGTTTTTAAACAAAAATTTGTGGAATGCCTGCCAATTTCATTTAGGTGGAGGATAATTATTTGTGAAGTTATATTCAGAGTATAACTAACAACATTTGTATAGAATCTAAAGCAACAAAGCTCATATACTAGTCTAGTCAAGATGTTGCTTCATTACTCAATTTTCTGCTGATGTCTTAATTCATTGGAAGTTTATATTAAATCTCTGAATATAGGAAATAATTTTAATGATTTTAAAAAAATCAATCTAGATGTCAAGAAGAAGAGTGAGCTTTGTCAATTTTCTATCAATAGTAGCCAAATCACTGAAGTTCAATATATATTTTTCTCAAAAAAAAACAAACTAAACTAAAAGGTACAATGTACAGTAGTAATTGCACTTTCACAGTCAAATTAACGTCAAGTTAATTTTTCATATCTAATATTCCTTCCAACGTTAGTATTTACAGCAAAGTATAACACAATAATGTCAAAACATTACAGAGAAGAGCCATTTCAGCCATTTCTGATCTTTTCACAAAGAACTTTATCTGAGAAGCATCATTAACATGACAATCTTCACTTTAAAATGAAGGAATTAAAAGCAAGTTCTTAATGATACAAAGTTCGCGTGAGCTACTTAAAAAAAATACTTTCAATAATTTTCAAAGATATCAATAATAGTATAAAATTGTACCTGTTTCTGAAATGTTGTTTTGTATGTTTTTCATAAAGTTTGATACATTCTGAAGTAAATGCCAAAAATGTCAATTAGCTATGAAAATAGAAATTTCAGAAGTTTCAGGTTTTCCTCTTGTAAATATAAATATTTATTATGCAATGATAGCAGCAGTGCAGTAAGTTGTAATGAGATTTTCATAACTCTCTCAATCATTTTTTCTTCACACAACTATGAGGCCAGTGGCAGATCAAAAATACATACGTTACAAGAAAACTTGCTATGTCTCCCATTACAAAGATGCATTTTAATACTGAGAGCAAATACTGGGATAGAAACAGCATGAATTACAAAGAGAGTACTGAAGTTGTATACACACACACACTGCTTTCAGGATGCAATTGGCAAGGTGCTAGATAATTCTTCTAAGTTCTCTTTTCCCACGAAAGGTTGAACCTCATCATCTTTTGAGGTCCCTCTCAATCTTGTTTTTTTTTATTATTATTCTTTACACAACATTGAGCTTATAAAATCAATTTATATCTTGCTGACCAGAAATTCATCAGTATTGTCCACATACTCTTCCATGAATACTGCAAGAAGCAAGCCTGACTCAAAAAAATAGAGTCGTTCTGAGTTCACCTTTTCACTACTAGTATCAATCTTCAATTTCCATACTACAGAAAAAAAGTTTAGAGAGCATGAGTAAACTAAAAAAGCAAATGTAAAATTCAAAAAATAATGGAAATAAAATTAAGGTCATTAGAAGTTAATTCTTCTGCTACCTTTCTTCATTGTCTAATATGTCAACTTAACTGTAAGAGATACGTTAACACTTCACAGATATGTAATGTTTAGGATCCAGATTTAACACCTACACATTTCTTCCTTCATTTTTAGAGACCTTTACAGTACTAGGTTTGTATTTTTTATTTAAGCACCACAATCAACAAGCTCATCAATCTTCTGAAGAAATCCAGTTGTCTTTACAAAGCAATAAGAACTTAGTAGAAGACAAGTTTACTCTATACAAGTGCAGAAGAGCAAATCATACAAATCAAGATGTAAAGAAATACTTTTTTGTTTGACAGGCAGAAATTATTTAAAGAGGGTGGAGGAGAAGAGAGAAGACAAACTGCCTGTCGTGTCAAATTGTCTTAAGCAGCTATCATACACTTTCATTGATCTTATTCAGAAGTTGATAGTATAGAAACTACACTATACTGGATCCAGTATTACCTAAAAAATGTGGCTTCATTCAAAGGACATAGCTATTAAAACACAGAAATATTTGTTTGGTTATGGCATAGTATTTTGCACGACTTTGCAGGACCTATTCTTCAGGCCTCGATCTTGGTAGTGCTTTGAGATGCATGTGTGATGTAGTGTTTTAAATGCTGGGGTCCAGAATTTCACTCTGGTTTTAAACATTTTCCTTCTTCCAATACAGTTGTATTCTGGGAATAAAGTGACACAATTCCCCACTAATTCCTAACTGCAGCGAGTGCTCTTTGGGGGTAAAGATGACATTTTTACATTGAAAGATGAAGTTTCCAGTATGACTGACCTTGAAAGTACTAACAAAGTAATTACTCTGCTGGTCAATATGACATAGCACCTTAAAAATATGAGCAGATATCCAGCCAGTTAACATGTATGCTGCCATCTGCTGAATATAACAGCAAGAAATTTTAACTTCTTTGAAAGAAAAACTGCATAGAGCCTTCCAAGACATATGGTACCAAACCCCTCATTTGTAGCTTATTTCACAAGTCAAACAAAGGCAGTCTTCTACTTCTAAAAGATAATCAGTAGTACCTAACATTTCTTTGACCCACAGTTTTAAAATGAAAACTGACACTATCCCAGAGCATTCATTAAAGCTTCTATTTTTAGTTCACACCTTACCAACCGGAGCTCAGGTGTATTCAAAAAGATCATGAGATTCACGTGAATGCTCATGCAGTGCAGATGAGAACCAGGAAATTCAGAGTCAAGCCTCAGCATTACCCCTGATTTTAAAAGTTCACCTCTAATTTTAAAAAATTTAAAAAAAAAATAAAAGAAAAAAAAAAAAGAAAGGAGATACGTTATAAGCATCCTTCTCAGCTATATGGGACAGTGTCACAGAGTCAAAAATACTGCATGATACATAATGCTATGTTGTTTTCTACCGTTGGTAATAAATACTTTATAAAGTTGGTAAAAAATACACTCAGGTCAGTAGATGTCTATCTGTATACACACAATGAGTCTGAAATTAGTTTTCCTTGCATATAAGGGTTTATAGAATTGAAAGTACTACTGAATAGTGATTACACATCGTACAATTCTGCTATTGCTACTTTTACAGTATCTATTTGCAAAGTTCTTTATGTTCTAAATTATGAGAAGTATTTAACATTAAAACATTACAGACATTCCTAAAACGCAGCCATGGAATACATTTTCTGATCACCCACCACTTAACTTAAAGAGAAATATTCAATATTAAATCATTCTAGATTACTAAGGTTTGACTGTGGAATTAATTTTATGTTCATCTACTAGTCTGACTTCAACTGTAACTTCACATGCTGCAAATTATGTATTTTAAAATGTAGTATTCATTTTTAAAATATGGCATTAATGCAATTATAAATTATGAATATTTATAGTATAAAAATATTATTTCTATTCATATTAAGCATTTGTACTCTCTTCATTTTCAAAGTCTATCAGCCAGCTCATATTTCTGTTAACCCACTGACTATATTTTACTATCTATACTACAATTCTGAAGTAAAACATACTTCAACTGTAGTTTCCCAGGTTTCACTTATTCTCCGTGATTATATAGGGGCAAAATTCACATGTACCCAAAAATACACTTTAAATTCACTCCGTTGAGATATGTTTTACAGAACTAGTCCACATTGAAGGGAAAAAAAAGTATTAGAAAGTAATAAGCAGAATTCCATAATGTTCTAGGGTAAGCACTTCTGGTTCATAAGCATCTCTGAATTTTTCATATATTTTGTTGCATTCACAAAGAATGCCATTCTAACATTTTACTCTGATGCAATCTTTAATTATATGTTTTTATTTCTATTTACTCAGCAATTTATATTTAAATTTAACTGATTTAAAATCTGAAAAGACCAGAGCCATACGGTGCTCTAAAGGAAAGATGATGTTTACTTATAAAAGGACAGAAAGGGGATTTATTCTACTAATTTGTTTTCTAATGCATAAACAAAAACCTTGATTTAAAAAAAAAAAAAGTGTAAGTGATAGCTGAAAGAAAAACAAAGCAAAATGAATTTCTTAACATAAATATTTTAAAATATTCATATTAACTTTAACACAACTTACATTTGCACAGTATGAAATCTTTGTATGAATTCTAAATATCCAGGGATAACTTACTAGGAGAGAACCTACAGAAATTAGAATTGAAATCAAATTACAACAGGAGTAAATTGTAAATACAGACCACTTAAAAGAGCCTAACTCACTGGTTCTCTATTAAACCTGCCTACTTTATGCAGTACCTAAGTATTCTTACATTTCTGTTTTGTGCAACTCTATATTTCACAGAACCCTGTAAAAAATTATGCTGATTAACAGGTACTTGCATCTACAGTGTACTTCCATACCAGCTTTGCCAGTAATTTCCTTGGAAATCACACTGGCATTACAGTTCTTCAGAAATACAAACTAAGTATTTTCAGTACACTCATAGAAATTATGATATTCTTCAAAGGCAAGTTCCCTCTCCCCCCCCAGAAAATGTAATCACCTCAGAATCACAGAATCATCAAGGTTGGAAAAGACCTAAAAGATCATCCAGTCCAACCATCACCAAAACTCCCCAGCTAAATCCTATCCCTCAACACAACATCCAAACGTCTCTTGAACACATCCATGTTCGGTGACTCCACCACCTCCTTGGGCAGTGCATTCCAATGCCTGACCACCCTTTCCGAGAAGTAATATTTCCTAATGTCCAGCCTGAATCTCCCTTGGCGCAGTTTGAAACCATTGCCTCTAGTTCTATCACTGTCTACACGAGAGAAAAGGCTGACCCCTAGCTTACCACAACCTCCCTTCAGGAAGCTATAGAGAGCTATAAGGTCTCCCCTGAGCCTCCTCTTCTCCAGGCTGAACAATCCCAGCTCCTTCAGCCGCTCCTCATAATGCCTGTGCTCCAGGCCCCTCACCAGCTTCGTAGCCCTCCTCTGAACACGTTCCAGGGCCTCAATGTCTTTCTTGCAATGAGGGGCCCAAAACTGAACACAATACTCGAGGTGCAGCCTCACCAGTGCCGAGTACAGGGGGACAATTACCTCCCTATTCCTGCTAGTAACACTGTTTTTGATGCAAGCCAGGATGCCGTTAGCCTTCTTGGCCACCCGGGCACACTGTCGGCTCATGTTCAGCCGAGCATCAATCAACACCCCCAGGTCTGTTTCCTCCACACAGTCCTCCAGCCACTCCGCCCCAAGCCTATAGCGCTGCCTGGGGTTGTTGTGGCCAAAGTGCAGGATTCGGCATTTGGTCTTGTTGAACCTCATCCCGTTGGCTTCAGCCCAGCTCTCCAGCCTGTCCAGATCCCTCTGCAGGGCCTCGCTACCCCCTCGCTACCTCTAGAGCAGTTGATAAAACATTCTTCTAAAACATTGTTTCAGCACTGCTTCTTTAAATACACAAGGAAAAGCTAGACACCAGAGAACTTAACCTAATCTTATCAAGACTAAAAAAAGAAAAAGAATTACATATCCATCTTATTATTTTCCCTGAATCAGATTCCCTTAACTCCTCTTTCACCTAATCCTAATATAAACTGAGTTTCGCTTCATTTCACTTCCTACAACCCCAACTGAAAAAAAACAAATAAAACCAAAATAATGGGGATGCAACTAAGCATAAAATCAAATCAAACCAAAGCAATAGGGATGCAGCCAATAACCCCCTACCTACTTATTATTTCTATTCTCTGCACAGTAACTCCGTACCCAGTTAGCAGCTGTTTCTTTCTGTCCTTTTGTGGGACAAAGAAAGAGAAGCCTTCAAATTCTTAAGGGGAGAAGAATGATAATTCAATCACACTGTGATTAGAAAATACGGAATGATAACTTTATCTTTCCAGTCAGCTCCAACTAATAGAAATGTGCCAACCCCCTAAAAACAATGAGCTCTTGCAGTTCATATTTTTGCTGTGTATTTAAATGACACTCTGGTTAGTTTGGGTGGAGAGAAAGGCTGCTACCATTGAAAACTAGAAACGTGATATACATTTTAATAAAAGCTACAAAATCCTACGCTGCATTCAGAACCCAGCACTCTTTTAAATAAAACAATAAATGCTGTTTGGTTCACAATACCATTTAGAAACAGAGCTTTAGGATAGAGCTGTGAGAACAGAGAGTACACATTGTTCTTGGTCCAGGAATAAGATAAAGTGAGCAGAGAGACTCACTTTTCCTGGTGATCAGCTAGGCTTTAATTCTCTAGACAAATCAAAACTTAAAAAAAATAAAAAAAATTAAAAAATCGGATGTTACCACATTAAACAGATATTTAAAATTAATCAACAGCAGTAACAACCATAGGAAAAGCCCTTCAGCAGCCACTACGGGGCAGCATGTAGGCAGAACTGAAGAGTAGTTGCTTTCCTTCTCCAACTCACACATATCCCAGCATATTTGACAAATGGTAACACGTGAAATCTAAGATTACTCTGACCATAAATCAGAAACTTGAGTCCCGTGAGGTAAAATAATTAAAATTTTACCACGCTTTTGCAATGCCAACAGGCAGGTGCAGTTACAAGTGTGACTGACATTCCAGCCATACTCAGCTGCACAGACCATACAACCCTGAATATTCTCATCTTTCTGCCTCATTTTCCCTATCCATGGTGATGGAAGAACAACTCCAAAGCGCACACCCAGAGTCTTGGTTGGCAAAAGCGTTGCACAAGTTTGTGTGCTCAAACAGAATAAAGGAAACTTGGACGACTGCTTATCACGCATCCTCAGGAAGGCATCTAATAGACTTCTTGGCCCATCAGCTCCTCTGACCTTGACCTCTACAGGCTTTGCCTCTGCAGCTCTGCAGCAAAGGGGCACAGATGTCCCTTCCTGGTAGGTGGAGGGGTGGCCTCTTCCCCACACCAAGCACAGGCTCATTGAGTAGAGGAGAAACAGCCTGAGGTAGAAAGTGCGAGAGCCTCCAACAAGTCCCGCTCCTCTTACTGTCAGTCTCCCACGTGGCAGCACCCAGTGCTCCCCAGCACGGCTTGCCCTTGCTTTTCCCAGTGCCCAGCCCGGGGATGCCAGGCTCATAGGAGACTCTGCACGTCCCTGCTTGCACTTAGCAAGAGCGCGGCGCCCAGCAGCACTCACGCTGAGCAGAGCAGAGAGCTGCCGCCAGGCCCCGCCGGGAAATAACACAGGGTTGGCACACAAGGTCTCGGAGAGCCGCCCTGGGACACGCAGGGACGGCGCCTCAACCCCTCAGCCCACTAGCGCATCTCCACCACCGTCGGTGGTGATGTCACACCCCCGCCCATCCCACCGCCTCCCGGGGCTCCAAGCTGGGCGGGGCGGGCCGGGGCAGCAGAGCCGCTCCGGCAGCGCCGTCCCCGCCCGCCCTCCCCGCGCCGCGGCTGTCTGCGGAATGAGCGTCCCCCGGGCGGCCGCCGCCGCTTCCACTCGGGCTCCGGCGGGTGGGCAGCAGAGCGCGGCTGCCGGCGCGGTCTCCGCAAGGAGAGCGGAGTGAATGACCGAGGGCAGCGGCGCGAAGACGCAGCCCCGGGATCAGGATGCGGGCGCCCGCCAGCATCCTCAACCTCCTGCTGCTGTCCTTGCTGGCCGGCCTCGATCCTTCCAAGGTAGGAGGCGGCCGGCGCCTGACCCAGCCCGGCGGAGCGGAGCGGGCGGCAGCCGGTGCGGCTCGGCTGGGGCGCGCGGGGAAGGCGGCTGCGCGCCCTTGGCCGCCCGCGCTGGACAGCTCCGGGGACATCGGGGGCGCGGCCCAACCTGCGGCGGCTCCGCCGGCTGCGCACCGCCGGGGCCGCCCCGGCTGCCGGCCGCGTTTCGAGGAGCAGGGCAGCTGCGGGCCCGGGCCGAGCCACGGCCGCATAGCAGCGCCCAGCGGCTGCGGCAGCGGCGGCTCGGCAGGGCTGCGGGGGGAAATCAATTCGTGCTGGGGAACGCGGGGCGTGGGCACGTCCGGATCCCGCTGTGGAGCTCTGCTCCCGAGCACCGCCGAGTTTCATTGTTGTCAAACGCGTTCGGGTCGCCAAAAGATCGAATCTAGTGTTGAAATAACGCTAACAATGAGCGGTACCCGTCTTAGCCGTGCAGTCTGACAGGGAGGGTGGGTTTAGATGAAATCATTGGAAATGAGAACTGCAGCACGGCACTCGCAGCGCTGGGGAATAAAACTCGCTGGGCCTGCAGATGGCTGTTGTGCTATATAACTTAGAACTTCACCTTCATCTGTGTCATGCAGTCTTATACACACGAGCATCATAAAAAAAGAACAAGAAACATCCCGAGAGCATTGCAATTCCCCAGCAGCCCATGCCGTGCTGCCATGATCTGTAACATGCTAGTGAATGACATTTAATGATACCATTTCGGTACCAGATGACCACATGAAACAGTACTTTTCTGATGTTTTTTTCTCCTCCTAAATAAAGGAACTAATTTCATGAAAATATGGACAGAAATTGCAACAATATCAAAAAGGTATTCCAGTTAAATATATAATATAAAACAGAACTTAAAAAGCAATTCAGTGGCAATCTGATCTACAGCTGCACTATTTATATCAATTTTCTATCTTTAAAATGTAGTGAGAATATAACAAAAGCAGGTGATACAGAATTAATAACATCAGTTGATAAAGAATTACATCTATATGGTTTTGAACTGCAGCTACTGACAGTACCAGCAACTGCTGTGTTCTGCAGAGACTTACCAGGCAACACACGGGAGATCCACGTCTGTGTCAACAGGAACACATGGGCACATTACTACAATCACAGGCTTTCTCAGTCATTTTTCTATCGTCTGTTGCACTCAGATCTATTAAAGAGACCATCTGAAAGCAGAAAAACAAAAACACAATTTGTCACTGTCCACTGAAGACTAAAACACTGATAAAGAAGACCAGGTTTAGCTGGCAGAAATCTGCTTAATTCAGGTGTCAGAGCTACGTCCTAAAGTAACAGTGGGAAGACATGTTCCATCTTATGTGTGTGTCACTGACCAGCACTGAAAAATCAGGATGAGCCACCACAACCAAATCTGATCACTTATCTTTTAAACTTTGCTTCTAGTGTTTTTTTGGCATGGTTTCCTGTGCAAAGGGCATTAGAAAGGCCTTTTATTCATCATGAGGTGAGACATTTTCAGGGATATTAAAATGCTAATTGCAGGCCCTTTTAACTCTGCAAAGAAGCCATGAGCCAGAAAGATCTGAAGTCCTTAAGAATATGTAAAAATGTGAGCCCTTAATCAAAGTCTGCTGTTTATTGGAGCTAAACTGGGTTTCCAGAAATAAAATAAATGAGAGATGAAATGGTTATTCACATCCTTGGCTAAGATACTACAGCACATTTACCATTTAAGGTGTCACATGGCAGATGATAATTTGGTTTTGTTGACTACAAACACTGGATTTCACATTTCTTTGAAAAATTACCTATCTGTGGTCTTATGGTTAATATTGTTGCTTCCGGTTTTGTGATAGGATTTTTTTGTTCTTTAGCAAATAAATACAAGCTACAATGGATATCACTTTAGAAATCAAAGTAATGCTCAGTTATTTATCTTACTTTACGCTAAATGGAAATGGAATAACAATTTTCTGCCCTGTAGGTTTGGAAGCAAATATATCACATGAAATTAGTCACAAGAAACAAGGAGGTGTTCACTTCACTTCTCCAAAGCACTGTGCAATATGCCCATGGCCAGATGCACAACTTTTTCATGCCCTTGACACTCACAAACCATTCAGCTTATGAAAATAAATAGCCTCAGATATTTCAGAGTATATACAACATATTCCTATTTATGACCTGCATTATTAATATTCAAGTAATAATTTAAGTGATCAATTACTTAAAAAATTTTGCCTGCAAAAAAACTAAACTTTTTTTTTAGTATTAGGCTAACAGTGACTCTTAAGACTGTTGTTCACAGGCAGTCTTATTAAGATAGGGCTTTTCTACTAAACTTAGTACATTATCTACGATTGCAAAGTATTTAGAGATCATCATCTTACGGCAGTATATGTAACCTCCAAAAAGTAGAGTTTATTGTCCAATTTTTGATACATTATAATTTTATTTCAACAATAGCCATTTATTGCCCATCCTTTTGTATTCCACTTCTTTTTCTGATAAAGAATATTGGCCAGCTCTGGCAATTCTCCTTTAACAAGCTCACTACTGCTTAATTGTAAACACTTATAATGCTAATTGTAGAATATCAATTTTAAAACTCTTATTAAAATGTCATGTCTGTTAATTAGATTCTAACTTTATTCTGTATTTATATGGGGGAAAAAAAAAATATATATATATATATATAATTATTCATCACAATGTGTTTCAGTACATTTTTACTTCCAGCTGGGTGATTAGATATTCAGCAGGAAAACAACTTTAGGAAAAGACTTGCAATACAATATCTTTCTTTTCTCCTACATTCAAATGTAGCATCTAAAAGAATGAATAACTACTACAAAATTTCTAAGAGTTACTGCTAGATGGCATCTCTGTGCTGCTTTTCTTCAAGCCTGGAGTTTTTTGAAATGACCTTCATAGTATGCAAAGTGGACTTTTGTAAGTTACTTCTGTTGGCTATGGATTGCTACCATCAAATTATCACAGTACTACAACAAACAAGCATTTTACAGGAACATAATGCTGCTCCATGTAACAGTAAGCTCATCAGGTAGCAAAATCCAGATGGCATTAAGTTTAATTTTGTACATTATGATAGATCTGAAAAATACGTAATTTTATCAATGCAGTTAATGAACTTTATGCCTTTATCTTTTATATGACTGTACATCCTTGATCTGGTGGATTTCTATTCTTTGAATTTTGCCCCCAGAAAAGTATTTCAAAAGAAGACTGGTGGGTAAAATTCCAAATGCAAACCATCTCTGGTATCATTAAAGGACAGTTGCAAAAAGCAACTATTATCCATATTCTTAAAAAGAATGAATGCAGTTTTAAAAGTTTGAGTGCATACTTAACCTTTGTATTTTGATTTTTGGAAGCCGTTTTTCTAGACTTCAAAAATCTACAATTCTCACACATAACCAAACTACACAATTAGCCGCTACAATCTTTCTTTTTTGCAGAGACTAACAGAGCTTGCTTAACCGCTGTTTTGCAGTACAAACTAATTCATCCCTGTTGTGAGACTGTATAACAAGAACATTATACACAAAAACAGGCTACTACAAAACACATTTTTTGTTGAAAATAGCAAGGCATAACACTATAATACTGCAAATATGTGTGAAAATCTCATTCACTTCTTGGGAATTAATTTACCCTGTTTTCCACACTAATATTCCTTAGTCAAAATGAAAATGTTATCTAACTATTTAGCATGCAGGATTAAGAATGCTCTAAATAATGAATTGCGGAATGCGGTGAACTCATGCCTTAACATTTCCAAGCAACACAATTCAAAAACAAGGGAAGAACACAGTTGTCTGCATGTCCTGGGTCCTCTCCTGAGTGTGATTCCAGTTCTTATTCTCCGCTAACTTCAGTTACTGGTTAAGAGTCTACAGAAAAGCCATTCAGTGGATATTAAAATGGCACCCAGCTGTAGCTCTAAAAGTGGTGATTCTACCAATTAAGAAGTTAGAATTTTAAAGTTCAGATCTTTGAAATCATAACAGACCTATTAATAAATGAACAGAGAGCATTCAGAAAGGCTCTAGTTTACGTTGGGAACCCAAAACCCTTTTTCCAGTACTAAAATATGACACAAATGCTTCAGGACATCACTTAAGACATTCTTAATTGATCTTAACTGAAAATTCAAAATTGCTGGGTAAACCCTTGCAGCAGTAGCCTGGGATGAGCCCAATCAAAGTCTACATTTCACAAGAACAGTAATCTGTCCTACTGCTTCCCTTCACAAGCCAGCAGATTTCTTGCCTAAGATGAAACTGAGAGAAGCAAGTTTTGTGTGCCTTGTTTTGCATACACAACTCTTTAATGAGGGAGAAGACCAGTATTCGGGAACAAGCTGAAAACTTCTCTTCATCATAGAAATGAGCTGAAAAATCCAGAATTTCTTGCAGTTAAGACTACTGGTACAAACAGAAATAAAGAATATTGCAGAATCTCATATCAGATCTGTTTTTCAAATGCTTTTAACTAAGATGTGAGTGTAACATTAGTACACATTTCTACATGTATTTATCACCCTACTGTTTGGAATTCCCATCCCTGGGGAGGTATTTAGGGGATGCACAGACATTGCACTAAGGGACACGGTTTAGTGATGGGACTCAGCATGTCAGGTTGACCATCACACTTGATGATCTTGAAGACCTTTACCAACTTGAGTGATTCTATGATTCTAAGAACTTCACTGCCTGAATTCTTAGTCTTCCAATCCAAATATGTATATAATTATATATATATATATAGTAGCAGTGCATAGTACTTTAAAAAATACTTGGAATACTCTACAGATAGAAAAACATTCAGAAATTAAATGTTTTTACGTATTTCAAGAATTCCAAAAGGATGATGAAAGAGCTTATATTGCACTTGTTTAGCATAAGGAGACAGCATGCACTACTTTCTACATGGTCTGCTAATAAACGGCTACTTGGTACACCGCAGAACAGAACAATTTTCTGTTTACCTGATTTACCACTGTTTTTCAAAAGGTCTTTCACAAAACAACAAAATTCCAAATCTGTCCCCTTCATCATTTTTACTTCCCTCTCCCCCCCAAAAGTAATGATCTTAATGTGTTCACAAGAAGATCTCTTAAGAACCCTTAAAGTACACAGCATCAGTATTCACATACATAGTCTTGGCATTAACCATGTTTTTGGTGAGTTTGTTGAAAAAACAGATGAGTGAATAAATGACTTGAGACATTCATCATCTGGGATTTTTTTCCCAGTGCTAGAAAGATACATGTTTTCCAAAGGATGCAACTCCTCTTATATCAATTACTAAATTATCTTTACCATCAATTCAGAAAAGGGTGGAATGATGGCAGGAACAAATGAAAGACTCAGTTCAGAGAGCTGCATCTTGATGCACTCTCTGATTAAGCACCAATCACTACACTGTAAATAACTTTGGTGCATGGCACTACAAAACAGTTTTATAGAATTTTTAATTGACCTCCTTATTTTTTCTTGCTTTTGTAGAACAGTTTTATGAAAATATTTTAAAATGTTTCAGTACATCACTTTAAAGGTACTAACTAAGCATTCAAATCATTTTTCATATGCATACATTTATTTAAAATTGTAGATGCTTTTTGAGTTTGGATATTACTCTCTAAATTGGATTTGTAGAAATACAATCTTCAATGCATTTAGAATATATTACTAGTACATTTACTCATATTTGTTAAACTGGTCCAGTCCTAGCCTCAGTATTAAAATTACTTTCACTATTCACTTTTCCATGTAGTTTTTCAATATACTATTCTAACCAATCCACCTTCTAACAGGGTTCTGTGCATTTTCAATATATGATATTGAGACTTCCAAGAAAATAAATAGTAAAAATTGTTACTGTAATAGCAAGTAATAAACAGTATGGAGAATAGAGACTGCAGTTTCAAAGAACTTCATCATCTTTCTTAGATTAGATGCAATTTTGAAGTGAATTTTTTTCCTTTTCAAATGTGAGTTATCAGTAATTTGCTTTTATTTTTATTTGGTCTGGATCCAAGTGAACCAAGACTTTTCCCACTGAATTGAATAGACATTTCATTATTTTTCTTTCATAGAAGAGAGACGATTAGTTGTAGCTTGCAGCTCATTGGCAGACCATTGTTTTCCAATTATCTATTGTTAACCCAACACAAAGCAAGTTCTTAAAGCTGAGTTCCCCAGCAGCTTCATGCTGCTCACAGCAGCACGCCAGCACTACCCAGCCCATTCCCGATTTCTACTCAAGACTCAGACATTTCATTGTCCATTTCAATGCACTAAATCAACAGAACGCTACCTTTTTTTAAAGGTGAGATGCGGTCTTCTATTTGACTATTCTGAAGCTGTTAATAATTGCGAAACATGAGAGTATACTTATGGCATTCGTTCTGTTTGCATAGTCATAACATTTCCAAGGGCTATGACATGAGATTTTGGCAGAGAACTTAGAAAGAAATTATCTTAAAGACAAGACCTCTTCTATATACATAATTTACTTAGCAAATTAATGCTATTTTTTCCTCCTCTATTTGTTCCCTTGTTTTTCTTCTTTTCTTGCACATTAGCAAGAACTGACTAATTCTTCAACCTTCCAATCATAAGTGTACATACATAGTAGTTGTACTAAACCTACATGTAAATTGAACTTGTACTAATACAGCAGATCCTGCTGCCCCACTAGTTATAACAGTAAACATCTTTTCAGTTCTGTACCTTGAAGACAGCTATCTTGGCTTTGAGTGTGATATGATCGTGGTATAGATAATGGTATAAAAAATGTAAATACAGCTGTAGATGTATGTACTCTCAGTTCTTAAAGTGAATGTGTAACAGGTTTGGCTTCATAATGAGATTTCAGATCGATATTATTTGCAGATATTATTCACAGGTATCAGTGAGAACTTGCATGAAGAATGGAGAGATGCATGCTGAGTAGAGTAACATACAAGACCCTTCTGAAGCATATTTAGTAGCTAGTTCATATCTGGATAAATCAACTACCAATTCAGTGCAGTTCTTGTTACGAAAGTCAGATAAGATCAGACATGACAAAGGGCTACAGTTAATTAAATAAGCAAAACCACTACTATTAAGTGATAATCACATTAGTTTATCATTAAGGTCATTGTAAAAATGAATGAGAGAAAAAACAACTGGTTAACAAAAAAACAAAGACTGCTAGATTCTTAGTTTTTCTGAAGAATTATGACCTCCTGGATTATTATACAATATACTCTGCATAAGTAGTTCTCAAACTGACAATAAATTGAGAGATTTTTGGAAACACCTTATTCAGACAAGAGCCTTCGTCAAAACTGGAAACTTACTTCTGTCACCTAAACTTAGCAACTGAATTATTTTAAAATATATGTTTAATTGATCAAAAAACGTGGTAACTGATTTATCCTGAACACCAGTTACTTAACATGCTTTCAGAAATTAATTTTCAAAGAGGGGTAAAGGACTATTCAAGACCTCCCTACTATCAGTCTCAGTGCACTCTTGGATCTGTCCT
Organism: Perdix hodgsoniae; assembly: GCA_035772895.1. NCBI lineage: Eukaryota > Metazoa > Chordata > Aves > Galliformes > Phasianidae > Perdix > Perdix hodgsoniae. The sequence goes on along the minus strand of JAPSGF010000009.1, from coordinate 7,982,983 downwards.
ATGACACAGGCTCCCCAGGCATGTCTTCATGACAGTAGTACAGTGCCAGAATCAGAACCTTGAATAACTCTTGCTACAGTTTTAGAGGTTATCCCTCCTAGTCATTATTTCACATATATGTAGAAATTAAAATAGGCAAGCGCAAACCACAAAATAATCACAATGAATTGTAGTGTAATAAAACTAAGAGAAAACACAGGCTATTTGCTAAATTCTCCCTGCCTTAATTTTGTGCGAGCTTATTCAAAGAAATAAAAGGCTAAATGATAGTTTGGGAGTCAGCAACCAAATGAATGTTGATAAACTTCTGACTTAATCAAAGCATCCTTTTTGTTACTAATCCCTATTGTCACAAATTAAACAGAGATAATGTTTTCTGTTTTTTAATTTCTTTCTTTTTCACAATATAAACTCAGAGCCGGAAAGATTGATAGTACATAATAGAAAAATGAGGGACCACATCTGGATCCCTCCTATTCCAAATTATTATGTCCTTGATTTACTTGTAGTGTGACCAATGGCACCCTATTAATACCTTTGTTGAAAACTGAAATATTATTACTTACAGAGAAAATCAGTAACTGCATGTAATAATAGCAGAACAGTGTCATGTTTTTAGATTATCTCAGTTTCCATTTCAAAAGCCAATATTGCTTCTAGCATTCCAGAGTTACTAATTCAACAGGACTGTTCAGAATCTGGGTATTTTTAAACAGTTTTCATTACTATGGGATTACCAAAATGTTATTCTTCCTAAAAACAAGACAAAAAGAGATGAAAATAGGGATTTTTAATTCATATATCTCTTTCTTCAATTCTAGATCCAGTGTGGGATCTTTTTCTACAGGGCACACAAATGGAAGAGTATTTATTAAATGATTTCATATTCTATTGAAAAGTAATACTTTGGAAGTTTTTGCTCACCAAACATCATATTAGATCATACATAATTGAAAATGTATGAAAAAAGGGTATGTTATTTATTTAGTATTGACTGGCTGTAAGGTTAAGCTAATACTTGATAGTTTATTTGTCCATTTTAAATATAAGCTTAAGTAGGCGACAAAGCCTGTTCACAAACTCCAGAACAGCTGGAAGACATTTTGTCCAAAACAGTTCACAAAATATTTCAGTGCAACCAAAGACTTTTGGACTTCTTACTATCATGATTTTTAACGATAATTAACTCCAAATCCTATGAGCTACAAGTAAGCATATTTCAAGCCAAATTCATTTGCTGTTAACCTAAGAAAAACATCCCAAAGTATCAAGAATTCACATGATTCTAGTTCATGCACCATACACATCTGATTTTACTTTAAAAGGCCAAAACAGACAGATCTGGTAACATGTTCGTTGGACCGGAAAGACATTCAGCTATCCTTGCAAAGGCACATATCCAAATTCTGAATCTGTTACTCCAATTAATATCAGTTTAACTAAAATGCTTCGTGACAGGCTGGGGGAGAAAAATCACTGCCTAAAGGAACTCATATATATATATATATATATATATATATATATATATATATATATATATATTTCTTCGAGGAGGCCGTGTTTTAATACAAGCCTGCCTGAACATAACATTCACTTCAGCAGGATCAGCAACTAAAGATCATCACATACCACCATCAGTTTATATGTGAGCTTAAGGAATGCCTTAATCTCCTTGAGTATTTTAAACAATGCCTAGGGTTCCACAGAACAATCCTGACAAACATTTTGCTGATTTTGCGTGTTTTATGGTATTCTTATTTCAAGATGGTTTTGAACTGCACCACTGATTCTGAAGTGAGAATCTGCATGATATGTGTAGTTTCTGGTACATTTGCCTTAGAAAATCTTTCTGCAAGTCAAAATTGATGAAGACTGGACTGAACAGCAAATACATGCTGTTCAGAGGCTTGACTTGTTCACTGTCCAGACAGAGACCTGGCCTGTGAGCACCAGAACTTCTTTTCAGCTCTCCTCTGGTTTGACACCCACTGAAAACACAGCACAGGGAGCCGGGCAAAATGCCCAGAGCCAGTCTGATGTGGTGCCATTGCCACGGTCAGTAGCCATGGCTTGCAAGCACTCAGAAACCCAAGTTTAGAAAGTCAGTTTAGCAGACAAATGCATTAAAACACTTTTTCACTACTTCAGTTGTCACGTGGTACACAGAAATTTTTTCTTTTGCAGAACAGTGTTTGGAGCAATGCCTGTATTACAAATGCAGAATGCATGAAATATCTGACTTACAGGGTAAATTAAAATCTGTTTTAAATAGCAGACTGTGATACAGTGTTAGCTTGCAATGGGAAGAAGGATGGAAGGGTAGGATTAGCAGAATGCACTAAATAGCATGGGTACATCGTGGAAATGCGCTAAGTACACTAAACAGTGAAGAGAGAAGGCTTAGGCAATGATGATAACAGGAAACCCGCATGATACAGCATGAGATTAAGGTAAATAATTCTACTGGAAACATGCTGAAAATATTGAAAATTGAAATGCCCAATGGGGAAAAAACACCACATCTTCAGGACTATTTTGTCGTTCATAAATGTATTTTCATAAAGCTAGTAAATATTATATATATAATATTATTATATTAACAAATTAGATAAACAGTATCAAGGTAAACTGGCATTGGGATTTATTTCATTAAAAATTATACTGCTGTTTTCCCAAATAAATGCCTATGGCTATACCTCCCACTGCCATTCACCAAGAACAAAAACAGAGAATTCCCAGGGAAAAAGTAATGGCTGCAGCAGCAAAGTTAGTTTCATTTCTCACCTGCAACATCAGTCGTGAGTGAGAGTATTTTTCTAGATCTATGACTAGTCAGCTGGCCCATGCTTGCCAAAGATGGGCACATGTGTGCAAGATGCCAGCAAAATAAAAAGAAGAAAAAAAAAAAAAAGAGGGTTAAAAATAATAAAGTGAATCAATATTTCCCTTTTCAAATGTAGTGTCCATGCTAGTTAGGTCACTCTAAAGGTAATGTCTCCTATTTATTTCCATAAAAACTACAACAGCTACAAAAAGCACAGTAACAGTTTGATAGAGGAAAATCTCAGCTACAAAACACTATTTTTCATCATGGTCACCAGCATTAGCTGTGCATTTCTGCTAGCAATGAACAAGAGCCTCATGCCATGCTTATAAAAAACCTGCAACAGGTAATGCATTGACACTGTCACGACTGCTGACACACACCACCTCACTGAACTCACATTCACTCTCTATAAACGTTCAACAAGAGTTGATGAATGTCAGTGGGTGCCATTTTTTGGAATTCAATGGCATATTTTTTCTCCATCCACACTTCCATGTCAGACATCATTTTGTCAAACTGCCTTTTGTCGCACAGCAATAAAATGTAATGGAATACCACAGGGAAGGTTCAACTTCTTCTGCCATACCACCACCATCTCCTCTGACATTTTGGGCAACATAATAAAATAGGAGACATTACTTTCAGAGCAGCCTTTGTAGATATGAAGAACAAAAATAAAATCTTAGATAAGTATTTGTTCCAATACTCATACAGACATAGCTTTAAAAGTTTGTGCTCTTTTTCTACCAAGTGAAATTGATGCTGGAGAAGAATGCTAGGATAATATTATAAAATGTTTTTGAAAATGAATGTATAATTTTTACTTGCATTTGTACAGGGTAACAAGTTTTGCTTGCTCATTTAAGAAATATCAGTATATTTTATCATTTATCAATTCAAAGTGTCTCAAATTTTAACTTTCAGATTTGTGAATTATTCATAAAAGCAATGCATCAAGAACTATTTATGGAAATGTTGCTGAAAATAGTGCTCTATGTTACACTCATTCTAGTCAAAGAGGAAACTAATTTTGTCAGATTGGTTAGATCACAGTATCTGCTCAGCCTCATTATTGAGTATATCTGCATTCCATTTTTAACCATGCCAATGATGGGACTCAGCACTTTACGGAATATTACAATACACATTGTACCACTGCAGTTTTTATTTCCCAGTTCTTTACAATCAGATTCAGTCCCTAGTATAACAAAATCACCCAGAGGGGCCCTTCAAAGTTCACACAGAATCAATTCTATCTCCTTCTACTCCACTAGCTAATGGGCCAAAATCAGAAATTATAACTCAAGAAACACCAAGCAATATCTGTGTTATTGATTAGTGGGGAGGGGAAATGCATGGTCCTGAAATTCTTGCTAAAAAGTAATTCCATACAGTTATAGCAGACAGTAGAGAAAATAAGCGAAAGATCGGTGACTTGTACAGAATCTAGGAAAAAAAAGGGACAGAAAAGGAACAGCTGCTGAAACCTTGCAAAAAAATACTGAGTACTATTCTGCAACAGGAAAGAGTAAAAGACTAAGGGATGATTGATTTTCCTTCAAAATATATCTCAAAAATGTGTCGGAAAACAAACAAAGCAAGGAATAAACTACTACTATTTGAAACAGAATCCTACACAATGTGATTTACAGCTGTTCCTGAGATTTTCTCATTCTCTTTAAGTAGCACTTAAAAGTAGCACTTTCAAGCAGTTTGCAACAAAAAGTTCTGTCCTACTTCTGTTTTACATTTTTTATAACACTGTTTACAAGACTTTGAAGCCATTAATTAATATATTTAAGTAATGTGCAAAATTAAATATATTTTCAAGGCTAAGTGGAAATATTATCTGCTCAGATTTTGAAATATTTCAAATTTTTTTTTCTTTTTTTTCTTCTCTTATTGCATACATCTTTGAAAGATGGGTCTATAGAAATACATTGGTGGATGTTCACGAATAGAAAAAGCCTTATTAGTAGTCATCATAAACAGCATTTTCTATGGTGCTACTAAGTTGCCAAATAGCATATCTAACTCTTAGTATTCTCTCACATTGCACTAAGACTTAAGTATTATGGGGATTTTCCACCAATTTAAAACATCATTCATACTTTTTTTTTTAATAATGTTCTAGACCATTTTTCTATTAGATTTGCACTAGCCTAGATGCATATATAATTTCAAAGTTATAAACTTAAGTATTTGCATAAATGAATGTTCTTAAATTCAGATGGGTATTTACACTAGAAATACTTGACCAGGTAAGATACAAAATAAGCACATACAGCAAACCTGATCATTCAAAATTAACCATATAAATTGGAAGAGCAGATGCTGTCAGAGGCAGACGTGTATCAAAAGCTTCAAGGCTAGATCTGAAGTAGGGCAATACCCTAGCTTTTGCCAGAGACACCAGAGAACATCCTTTTTATGGCAACTATTTTATGCCTGTTATTTTTAGCAAATAGACAACACCAACAGTTGTCTTTCTAGAAGGCAATAGACACAGTATACAATGGGTCCATTGGGTGCTTCTGTATGAGGAAGAATAAACAAGACTGCTACTGTGGGATCCACACAGTATTTGTATAGCACAATTTTAAGGCTATAAATTTCCTTATTCTATAGCTAGAAAAGGCATATGTTGAAGTTAAGTTAGTTACAAGTACAATTAAAAAGCGTTAGAACACCCAGGTCAGTGCTGCTGCTCAAGGATCAATACAGTAGCAAACAGTATCTGCACTGCAGCAAGCAAGCAGAGGCAAAGGACTGACTTATGACCAAAGAACATCAAAAAAGCATCTGATCCCAAAAGTTCCATCTACTCAAGGGATACAGAGGCCTGAGCTGTTATACAGTTTTTATTTATTCATGATGCAATGTTATAAAGACATTGTATCAGAAAAATATGAACACTAGCATTCCAAAGCATATCCATGGGGGAAAGAGTGACTTTACTTTCCTATTTATGAGCTCTTTTTCTTTTATTGCCTGTTGAAAAAAAAAAAAAAAAGAAAAAGAAAAAGAAAAAAACTTTTTGAAAGTTTCCCAAACTTCAGACTTCTTAGGTATTTTAGTTCTGTGATTTCCAAACATTTATAAAGGGGAGGGGAATATCCTCTTCGACTGAGATCTATAAATGCCCACATTAAAGCTGCAGGAAATGAAGAATGGAAACTAATTTCTTCATTAGTGGTATTGTATTATATTATTCATTGATACAATTAATGAAGAAAGTTATTGTAACTTAAGAGGAAGAGCAGCCACAGCAGGTCAACGCACTCAGCATATTGCTTGCATCATTCTGCAACTCTGACTATTTCCCAAGAACAGACCAGGGCTGCACTAAGGATGACAGAACTTGTAATCGTTTTGATGAGCCCTTTTGCTTTGTCCATACAGGTTCTATATGGTGCATGAAGATTACATAAGACTGCTTAACTCTGGCCTGTACGTCTGACAGGGAGGCACTCCAACCGCATTAGCAATCACACTGTTAGCAGTGATCCTGCCATCCCCAAGCCAGTAATTACTGCCTATGCCTGGGATGACAACCTACACATCACTAAAAAGCTAGTGGGGGGGATACAGAATCTGGCCACCATTATTTAACCTCCCCACCTTCATTTTCCTCCTTCTCTCCTCCTCACTAAAGGAATATTAACTGACATTCTGAGAGACATCTCTGTCATCAGAGCTTCTCTGTGAGGTCAGGGTCAGCTCCTGCACCCATTCTAGTGCTAAAGAGGAGTCTGTTTCACGTGCAGGGAAATTCTCAATCGTCTTTTCTGCTTGAAAAATTTATAACAAAGAAAGCCATGCTGCTATTTACTCCCTATTCATCATTAGCCAAATAAAACTGATGCATATTCTGATAAGACCTTAGTATTAAAAAAATACCAATGCATTCTGACAAAAAAATTGCCCATTACTACAGTTGTTCTCAGCTGACCTGACACATATAAATATTTTCTTCCCCTAAACAATAAACAGAATTTTTGTGCTTTACAAAGGAAAATTCACCATTTTCATTCTATTTATCTGATAAACCAACAAGCAAAATCAGTGCTCAGACAATAAATATCTGACACCCCTTAAATTTCTGTAAACAAGGTAGTACTCTGATGACAGCTACTGAGTCACTTCAGGTTTGCTCTTAGATTATCTGAAGACACAGTGGGGCTCATTACCTTCAGAGAAGACAGATAAACTTGCATAGTCCACTTTTGTTTAATACTCAGAGGCACCACTAGTGATCACCTAAAGGTAAGCTCACAGTACACAGAAAAGCCTATGGAGCTAAGCTCATTTGTACTCACTGAGGATTTTGTTCATCATTTTTGTATTAATTATCATGCAGGCACTGTTTCAGTATCTGCTAACACTAGGTCTGAAAATGCACAAAGTACAAATACGGTATCTTTGAATTCATGCTTTTCTTTTCCCCAGCTCAATTTTCAAATACTATTTTGAGAACATTGCAATAGCAGGGTGAGAAAAATGGAATTGTATCTTTTCTCTCTGTACAGCAAAAGCCAACACAATTTCTCTTACCACGCACACTTACAGTCCAGAAAGTGCAATTGGTGACAGTATGGAACAAAATCCTCAATCCTTAACCTAACTGAATAGGAATTTAGCTCTACAAAGCAATTGTTTCACATTATTAATATGTGACTGCCTTTACCATTTTAATTTAATGATAAGATAATCTGTTGTCATCTAATGTCTAGTACTTATTGTACATAGTTTAGATGTCACACATGCACATATATCTACATAGATGGTGAATTAGCATTTAGACATGCTAATAAGAGTCATACAAAATGCACATTTATAGCACATGTAAAATAACCCTTCTATTCCAGATCTACAACTTTTGGGCTAAGTTTCATCCCAGGAGTACTCAAATACAATCAACAGACTTTGCATTCAGCTGTACCTCTTCTGCAGACAGTCCAGTGTTCTAGAAACTGAACTGTAGTTTCACATCCATGACAAGAAGGCACTCTGTCACACTGTTCAAATCATATGGAAAACTTTCAGGATTGCCTCTTTTTTCTCCCCCTTCCTCTGAGCTGCAAGGATCATGTTAAAACACAATGACATTCTTAGGTTAAAATTGTTATTTAAATAAGAATCACTGTAACTGCCCAAAGAGAATAAAGGAGCAATTTGGAAGTCAAAGACAATGAAATTATGAGTTCAATCAGACTTAATCTGGGCTTAAATATTTAACAACCTTCTGTAAATTAAAATTTTGCTGAACAACGAGCCTTAGACTGGATATCCTACAATTGACTCACATGTTACCACATGTTCTGCAGGGGCCCTCTGAGGTATTTCTTTGGCACCTGGGAGATGGCTGACTAACAGGGCTGCTGGGACAGCTTCCATCTCCCTAGATTTTCCACAGCATGCCCATCAGGAAATCCAGAATGTAAAATTTGTCTACTCTTTACTGACTGAACCTGAAAGGATAAAAATGCAGTAAATTATTTGCCAAGTGACCAATTGATCTCTTCAGGAAATACAAGTTCGAAACCCTTCAAGCTTTTCCACTATATAGAGAAAAATTCATTTCCAGATGATCTAAAAGCATTCTTCCTTTCTTTAAAAGATTAAGCCTTTGGAAACTATATAGGTCATCTACATTATGCCCTCAGGATGCAGTTCTTAATAAGCATTTTGTTGCTGTACTGTTAACATGAACACAGCACAATGAAACGATTGTTTCCCCTTTCTTCCCAGTGATGTTAATTATTGCTATTAGTATAAGGAAAAAATTCTTATTCTTGTCACACTTATTCATTTGCAGTGGCAGGTATCTTGGGAAGAGAAAAGGCAAAGCTGTATCATCTGTTCTTGTATTCTTCCTTGTTTGAAATTCTGTATAGCATTCTGTCGCAAGAACAGAACAGGACCCATTCTTCCTTTTTTTCCTCAGCAGGTACAACAGTTGCTTTCACTCTATAGTGCTGAGTTCGTGATGCTTGCAGTGTTTACCTAAATAAGGCAGAGAATGCTGCTTCAGATGATGAGAGATCTCGGGAATATATATTCCTTTATCAATGGCAGGAAAAAGAGAATGGTCTAGAGCTGATTGTTTTTTCATGTTTCTTCCTCTTTCTATTCTTATGCTATCTCTTTTTATGAAAGGAATAATGTAGGAAAAAATACTTTTGAAGGGAAATGGGAGGGATCCTTCCTTTGTTCACTCTGATGCTTCCTTGGCACTTGTTTTTATTCAGTTTGGCAAAATTACATTGCAGCTGTTTGCAAGTGTTATTTAGTCCATTATGAATTCTGCGTGAAATATTTTTAGATTTTATGCTGTTGAGTCTCCTCTGTTTTAGTAGTTATTTCTAATTCATATGAGTTCCATGAATCTGAGAGCTCCATTAACCTTCATTATGCTATCTCTGCAGTTCACAGCCCAACAAACAAGCAAACACAAAAAAAGAAAGATAACACAAGATCTAAAGAGTCTTAAAAAGAATCAAAATGTATCAAACAGCTAGTTTGAAGAAAAGCCAAGAGGCACGGTTGGCTTATGTAAAGTAAGAAAGCAGGATTTGACTTTCTGGCAGACCAGAGGCTAGATTTCAGTTTCTGGCTTTTGTGTCTTGTTTTCCTGTCATCTTTATCAGAAGAGCACATTTTCTGTCACTCTGCTTTACTTTAAGAGTAAAGCTCATTTTAATAGGATGCATTATCCAGGTAATTTTTTTTCCTCCTTCCATCTTACATGAAAAGAGAAAAAGTTTCTCTTTCTTTGAGAATCTGAATGATTTAACATATTTGCATCACTCTGATTAATTTAACCAGTTTATTTAACCAGTGCTTAAGTTCATCTACTGTTGAAGAGGACAATTTCTCTAAGCAGTGTATCCCAATATCCCAGCTCTTGGGTATCTTCAGTTTGAATTTTTTTTATTAATTTGTTTAGGAAAATGCACAGATAATGAAGTTTGTTGTTGTTGTTGTTTTGTTTGTTTGTTTTTACAAACCAACAAAAAAAAGGAAGTACATGTTCTTATTAACTCTGAGCCCTGTGTCATACTAGAAATATGGCTGAAATGAATTGCCTGTGTATGCATTATGCTGAAAAGGTCATAAGATCTTTTTCTTAAATTGGAAATAAACTTATTTTCCTCACACTAAGAAAGACTTTTGTCATACAGCTCTTTCCTTTTGCTCTAATGTTTCTAAAATAACTTTACTGAATTTAGCATTTAAGAGTTAGATTCATCACTCAGAACTTGCTACTATGCATCACTGGATTCCAGTGCCAGCTGGAATGAGAATATCTAAAACTCTGTGCTATGAAAAAGAAAGGAAAAACAGTGATACAGTCAAGTGTGTGGTAAGTGGCATAAATTGTGTGGCCTGAAGTTGAAGAACTTCATTCTGAAAACACACAGCTGGCATTCTCTGCTCCCTTTGAGTTAGCAGACTTCCAGTTCATTAATTTCTTTGTTAGTGTTTCTATAACTACAAAAAAAAAGTATATCTTACACTGTAATTAAAATAAAATTGTAGTACAAACCAGTGACTTTCTTGCAGGACAAGACACACGTGTCTAGAGTGATTTACTTCAGTGTTTCTGATTCAGGAAACAAAGAGGAGTACATAATCTTGAAAGTCAATGATAATTGTTCACCTGATATTGAAGTACCAATGTATTAAGTGATAACAATGATGTCTTTTTAGAAATTTTTATATCTTACAGAACTCTTTAAAAGGTTGTCTTACAATTTCAAAACAGACTTTCTGCCATAATTTCTTTTATGAAGTACAATAAAATTGTAGCAAGAAAATTTTTCCAGTTGCTTGTTGGACTAATAGAGGTTTAACTGGGTACTATTCATAGGAAATTTTATTCATATTTGAATTTGTTTATGCTTCAATAAAACTAAATGATATTTGGGTAGTAATGTATGCATGGAAAAAAAAACAAAGAGCACCACTGTACACAAGACTTTTAGTAACGTGCAAAACTCTGTTTCTAAGAAGCTCAGAGGAAAGAGTTACACAGCACTCCTCCTCCTCCTAAACTGTATTTCAGCACTAGAACCTGTCATTTTTGCTGCAATTTTCTAAAGATTACAGGTTTGTTTTTCAGAAACCACTGACGTGTATCCAGTATAAGATTGGAGGACTAACATCACCATAAATCTCTTGCACTACCAAAATCTTGGCATTGCCAGGAGAAGCTGCTCATCATAACATAAATCAGAGCTGACTGAAGCCCGGAGTGCCAACAAGTGATCATCTCAGAGGACCACAAAGACAGTGAGCAAGAGAGCCATATTATATAGCCTAGAGATCTCTTCATGCTGAGGCATTCATTTTCAACCAGCTCAGGACAGCTTGAGAGTCCCAGTGCACTGTAACAGAAACCAGAAAGCGTCTGTTTCTTGAATTATGTCAGCCTTAGTTCTTAGTCTTCTGTTTCAATCTCCCTCAATGCGAAAGAGCTCCATTTTCAAACACAGTAATTTCCCACTACGTAATATATTAAGCATCTACTAGAAGGAATACTATACTAGATAGAGGAAAAATCTTATTTATAAGGGCCACTATAATAAGGGACAAAGAACGTTAGCTCATTTGGCTCTCCATTATTATGATCCACTGATTGGTATAAGCTCATACTCTTACTTCTCATTTCTTTACCTTGATTGCCTCTACTTAAAAAGAATTATCCATTAAATCTCAGGCTATTCTGCTACTACGTAAATTTCCATTTTAATATGCTATTTTTATTGGGATAATAATACCAATAATACCCTCCTTCCTCCATAGTTTTTCTTTTAATCTCATAAATCTTTGCCAACATGGTATTCTTCCTTTTTTTCCCCCATTTTTACAATAGATTGCAGGCTGTATCACAAACCCAAATAAATTACAGCACCAATACAGACTGTGAATCGTCTTGGACTATTCATAATTACTAAACACTGACTTTGTGCATTGATGTAACTGTACAGAATACTGGTAGGCTTTTATCCTAATAGTTACATTTGTAATGCATAAAACAGGATGCTGTGTTATAGTTGTGTTGCAGTTCATATGCCCTCGGCATAACTAATGGCTGTAAGTAATATGGAATTTATTATCTGCCCTCCAACATCTGATAAGCCTTATTCTCCTTCAGGGATGCTTTTCTTTTCTAAAACACCAATATTCGCAACTGTCAGTTCTTTCAGCTTCTATTGCGTTTTTAAAGCATCTGTGTAGTCATTTCAGCCAATTTTCTCCAGACAGTCTAAGTTATGGGTAATATGTTCGATTATCTTCTCTACAGTTACCTCATATTTAAAATTTTCACACGTAGACTGCAGGACCAGTTTTATCTCCTCTTCTGCTTAGCAGACTCCTGAAAAATTGTTTAATCTAATGAAGAAGTACTTGCATTTCGTGCAATTAATTACATATGGAAAATGAAGCATCTTGTGAAGTAAGCATTAGACTATGAAGTCAGAAAGCCTGCATCGCTAAGCCAGTGTCGAGTTTGGGGAAAGTGGATATTTTCACCCTACTAAAAGGCCATTATAATTACATTCTCACAACTGCCAAGCAAGGTGCACTAAAGACTTCATTTACTCTCTCCTGTATGCATACTTAATTCATCTTACTTCTAATACCCCACTTGTGAGTCAAATAAAGAAATTTTTCCATTCTTGTGATTTATCTTCTCAAGCTCTTGATTCCCAAACTTCACTCTCATACTAGTTTCATTTCGCTCTAGAACCCTTACAGAGTCTAGAAGATAAAATTGCAGTAACACAGGAAAAATACCTTCTGAATTAAATGCTATTTTGACCTGCTAAAAGCAGTTTAAAATAGCCTTACTTTTGCCATCATTTCATTTCTTGTATATTTCAAGTTAAATATATGCATTGAGAAAAGATAACATCACACAAATGATCTTCATTACAGTATCTTGTATTTCAGAATAACTATTTACAAATGCAACATATTTAGTTTGTTTCTCAGAGTGACAATCATCTCAAGGGATTGAAAGCTATGAGGTTTTACTATATACACTTGGGAATTTGTAGGAGAAATGAAAGTAATCAAGAAACACTTTGGGATACTGTTTTATGTTTTGCTGTCAGTTCTAAACTTACTGTACAGTCCAAAATTAGTTTTATGCAGGCAAAGTTAGTTATATAGTTTTTCTCAAGGAACCATTAGGAAAGTCCACACTAGGATGACTTCAGCAAATCTAAGTCAGTGCCTTCCTAATGCAGATAGAAAATCTAGAGCCAGGTCTGAATTTTCAGAGATCTGAAGAGAGATCTAGACCTAGGAATCGATGTTACAGGAACATTCTATACCCATGTATGAGAATAAGCTGAAAATTTGTACAAAGTCATCACATCACTTATTAAATACACTAATAAGAGATGGAGAAAACAGTTTGCTGAGGAAAGAATCTGGCAATTTATATTGCTTAAGAAACCATAACCATGAGTTCTGAAGAATCAAAAAACACAGTGCAATCAACTTCTGAACAGCTCAAATATGTATCTTAAGAATAAACGAAATACAATTGTTTTGCCAACAGCAAAACATTCAGATTTCAGGATGAAACAAGAGTGCTTGAATGTTTCTAGCAAGTACATTTTTGTGGTCTGCTTTCCCAGGCTCTAACTCATCCCAGGCTCACTTTTGCGCTTTCAGTATGGCTACATCAAGTATCCTGTTACATAATGAACTAAGTATTTTTCAAGTCTCTACCAATTTTTCAAAAGAACTGAAATGTCTAAGCTTATTTTTTTCTAATCTCTTTGAAAGGCAAATTTGTTTTTCAGCCCAGAATATCCATTTGTATTACTAATAAACCACTGAATATACATGCAATGACCTGATTTGAAAGCTTTCTGCTGATCAAAAAGTCATCTGTAACCTAGGGTCTTGTTTCTTTAACAAACAACAATTAATTAAAAGGTAGCATTCCAAAATGTTTATTCTTATAGCTAACTCATTTAACAAGATCTCCATGGGCAGATTGTTTTAAACAAATCTCAAGCCAAATTTTCTATGGCCAACTATCACTTGACAACTCACCACACACAAACTTGTATTCCACCCATACTAGTTTCTGACAGTCTCCAACAGTTTTTCTTGTAGCTAGTTTTGCTTTGTTTTAACAACTGTAACTCCTCATCCATTTTTGCACCTGTGTGTATGGCATTTACCTACATGACTTTGTTCTTTCAGTTCCCCTTGACTGGAAGAAATTCAAATCAAACCATGTCACCACGATATCACAACTTTTTTGTTTTCTGATCCTTAAGAGGTTTGTTACTGCACATTCTTAAAGTGACCTGTATATCCTTGCAAATTATATTTATTCTGCTCCTGAAATTCCATTTTTCTGTGCGCCTCTATCAGCTTGATATAAAGTCCTTAATTCATTTGTTTGTACAGTAGAAATCATTTAACCAATTTCAATAAATTGTACTTCCCTTTCAATGCATTTCCAAATAGTTGAAGCTTTGTCCTGCTCTATGTTCTAAAGTTTCTATATTCTTTGCAAAGTGACTAACGTTAATCAATGAGTTTGGTTGGTTTTTTTCCTGATACTTAAACATGGTGGCAGATACTGTTAAGGAGAGAAATGATGGAACATTTTCAAATGAAATCATGGAGGTGACACCTACTGTGGTCTAGTTTTAGCTATTCTGTAATGAAAAATATCACTATATACAGCAACCATGTAGTGATTATCCTTTTTTTTAAATACAACTCTTACAAGATCTGATATTTAGAGAAGAGTCCCTGGTGTGTGTTTTCTGAATGCACCACTCCAGGACTTTGTAGGCTGTCATATATGCATTTTTTCAGACCAGAATTTTTATGTCTGAATACAGTGAAATTCTGCTGAATGTCACACTGAATGACAATGCTCTGAAGGATTCTGTTTAGTCCTTCAGACAGCATAAATTAATATCTTTTCACTTCTACTAAATTACCTAAGCTGAGTTATTCTGTATTCCATAGTAGGGAATCTCAGCTTCTCAACATTTTCTGTTATGAAGAACATTCCTCACAGGGTCATGGAAGACAGTCTGCCTGCTGATTCTGCTTTTAAATATCAGGCTGATGGTTATGTTGCAGACATGTACTGCAGTTCTGAAGCAGCCTGTTTTCCAAGCACCACTGCTAAAGTGAATTACTTGTATTTGTGACTTCAAAGAAACTATTGGAAGCCCACTACAGTCATGATTAAGGAACAGCAGCTAGCATTGCTCTGGCTTCCACATTGTAGTAATACTGTACAGCCGTAACAGTATAATTAACATGGCAGAGCTTGTGCAGATATCTAGTCTTTTACTACTCTCACTTTTTGACATCACTAGGAAAAAGATACATTCAAAGATTTCTTGGGAACATGAGCTCATTTTCAAATTCAAATTATCAAGAACAATTTGAAAACTTAATAAACAGTTGTTTTTGAAGATTGCTATTGTTTCTGTGGCAACTTCTGCTACTATTTCAGCTACTTGGAACTAACCCAAAGCTTGACTATTTCTTTTGGAATAATCATTTTTCTGACAAATGTTATTGGCACTTAATCTAAGTGTTTTGCACGTCACCTGCTTGGATTCCTAAAAATAATTTTTGTTAAGTGCTAAAAATCAGAAATTATATTTTTAAAATTAAAGTTTTGGTCTAGATAATAACTTGTAAAGAAGATTGTTCAATTTTATTTATTTGTTTATTTTTGGGTTGATTGTTCTGAGATTTTCAGAAACTGAGAACAGTATTTCTGTCCTTATTTTTAAGTACATCAAAGGTAGATACTACTTCATTCTGGTGAACTGCAGCACCACCAGAGACTATTACTGATATGCTTCCGGTTATCTAAAGCTTTCTTTTTCCTTTTGGGGTGGACCAAAAAGTCATTTATTGCATTTAGGTTGCTGACATCTGTCCACACCAAGAAGACAGCACTGCACCCATCCAACCACTTTGCAGAGATGAAAAATATTTAGCCATTACCCACCTAGAATATTCTTAATTTGTCACAAAAAACTGATTTCCAAAGCTAACAGTGATGTATGATGGCACTTTCCTATTGCTATTTAATTGCTTCAACGCCAGTGCTTTGATAAATTGGCTAAGATATATATACATATTTTTTTTTCCCAATTTCATCTTAATAGTCTTTACTTTCATGATTTAACCCCTTGGAGCCTTTAAAAATGATTTTGTAGTCAGTAAAGTATTTAATGCCAGAAAAGATAAAGCTTGGCAAACTAGATCATTGTAACTACTTCTGTGTTACACCTCTAACATTGCAGAATGGCAAATCAGACCACCTTTACTGGAACAGTACCTAACCCACAACTTCTCATGTACACATGGTTTTTGAATTACCTTAATATTGGTTATAAATATCTATACCTTCCTTATATCTGTCCTTCTTTCCAGTTAAACTATTCTCATATTCTGAATGTTGATAATCCTGTAGAACACAGGATTACCAAAGCTTTAAACATTTGCCATTTGATCCCCTAGCCACTTCACCCTTGACTTTCAGAAAACAGGGCTGGTTCCCTGTAAGTGCTGGCTGCCCAACCTCAAGACGGTTCAACCAACCACTTTCACAGGGTGTAGATGGGCTGCTGTTTTCAGTAAATACCTCACCTTAGTTTTCTGACACACAGTTGCATTCAGAGTCACCCAAAACACTGACTTTATTCAATTACAGCAAATCCACTGATTTTCACGGCTCTAGCTCATCTCCGGGATTATATATATTCTACCTTCACAGTGAATTTCAGCTTCTGAATACCTGAGAACCAAGTTCTAAAATTTACCCTAAGTGAAAGCCAACTACCTCAGCTATGTACAGCACTGAGGTTTGTTCTCTCCCTGAATAGAATTATACGTATTTTGAAAATGGGAAAAAAATTACAAGTGATCAAAAGCATTAAGCATGAGGATTATCACAGGGGGGATTATATGTAAATCCTTATATGCAGCCCGTAACAAAAGAACATGAAAATTGTGGTATCATTTCAAGCCCGAGCAATGCCAGGTCTGGGAGCATATGGCATTGCACTGGCCTATTCTGTTGCTCTCCCTGTCAAGAAAAGGCACCCTGAGGTCCCCCAAAGCCTACAGATTATCAGCCTCCGCTGAGACATAAAGGGCTCTCAGCAGAATTTTTCATCAAGCTCTGAGCAGATGTCTCTGTATTTTATTTTATTTTTAAGTTTTTTAAGTGAGCATGAATAAACTAGCTCACCCAGAGAAATCAAGAGAACAGAGAAGGGTGATTCCACTGTATTCTTTTTCTACCTCTAGCACTGTTTTTATATTGCACATCTGAGGGGAAAGCTTTTAAGATAATACTGAGTACAATATAATTATCACTAAAAATTCAGATGGCAGCAATTCAAACAGAAAAAAAAATATTTTCACTTCAACTAGTCCTCCTTGCACTTTTTGCCCACCTCTTTCAATTAACCGCCAACTTTCGTAATGCACACTGCTCAGCCTCCTCCTTATTTCCAGCAATTCACATTGTGAACCATGCCCACTTACATGAAAATGCTAAGAACCTCTTCCTTTACTCAAAGGGAGTTAAGAGTTATCCTGAAACCAGAAAAAAAACAACAAACAAACAAAACAAAACAAAAAAACACAAGCAGCTAACCAAGGCCATTTCAGAAAGAATGCCACCTTGAGAGCATGGACAACAATAGAACAGTCTTATAGTAAGCCTTCTCTTGACACACGTACCATCAGTGGAGATGCCTGACTGTGATATGTCACAAAGGTGAGGCTGGTGAAAGGATATAATCTTGGAAGGACACTTGCCTCTCCATCTGCTCAAAAAACCTGGCTATTACCACTCAAGTGACGGTGCAAAGCCAGAGGTTTGTCTTAAACAAAAATGTAGTGATAGATGAAACAGCTTGAGACTTCTCAAGGTTTCAAAGTTCAGAGAACTGGAATTGAATGGAAAGGGCAAAGGCACTTCCACAGCACTGAAGGTGGAACAAGAATTTTAATTGCTGTTCAGATTCCAAGATCTTTGGCTTATATACACATTCATCTTACCTAAAAAAAAAACAGCAGTGCCCAGGAACAAGACTACTGTAGTGACACATTTCCGAATTCAGCCTACTATAGCATCACCACTGGAATATATGATGTGAAGATGAAGAAACTAAGCCCTACAGAAGACCACAGTATGAAGGGAAGCTTTGATGTCTGCACAAGAGCTTATTCTGTCTACTGAACTTGTCAAAGTGCTAACTTACTGAGGGGTTTAGGGTTACTGACTTTGCTCTTCTTCAAAGGAAGCTGTTTAAGATATCTGAGACATGAGTGCACAAACACTTCGATCTTTCTGCATAAAATGCAAGGTTTCAGGCTGAGTATTTATGTAGAAATTAATATATTTTCCTACCAAATAAAACTTTTTTTTTGTAGCATTTACCCAAGAACATGATTTTGAATTCTATGAGCTATTTTAGAGTAAGCTTTTTTCTTTTTTAAGCACACAGTTCTGATCTGACATGAGGGTTAAATTACCACTCTTGATCTTCTCTATTTTCTCTTTCTTAATATCCTTGTTTCTTCTCCTCCAGCTGGAAGATAGTTAAACTTGTTCATGCATTTATGTGCGTTCACATATTGATGACTTTCAGGACATTTGCCTTGTTGATATTTCTAGCACTGATGGTAACTGCTTTTTATTGTATCAAGTTTATCACACCTCAGCTGTGATAACAAAGTTATCAATTTGCAGTAGTATAGGACACAGACACCAAATATTTAAGGTCCTAGACAGGCATTTTTGCAGCTTTCCAGTGTAAGCTACCCTAACACCAATCCTCAGGCTAAGTTGCTTTAGCAGACTCACATCTCTCTCTCCAATCTGCAGTTGCATTACAGCACTGCAGTGCAAATGTGCTTTAAAGCCCTTATGCACTTGTAGCAGATCAATGGGAATCTAGATACCACTTGTATGGTAATCTGTAATTAGAAGCAGTCAAGAAATCTGGAGAAGCATCTCTTGCTACACTATCTTTACAGATGCATCTAGAAGCAATACCATCAATCACAATTTAGCAGGTTTTTAGTTCAGTGAGTACACTGATTTTTGTCGTGTCTATATTTATTTAGGGATGCTAGCAAAAAAATCATTTTTCCATACAGCATCTGTATAAAGCAAATAAACATTCTTTCAGATTTCAGATGTACCCCTTCAGTGAACTGTAGTTTTTTTGAGTATGTAAAACATTAAGCAGCTCACCTGGTAAATGTCTATCCAGAAAATATTACAGTTTGGGATACAGAGAATTTCGCCGTGTATTCTATTACCAAATCTCTGTGCTTGAGGATCCCTTATCAAATTACATGGCAGTCTCCAATGTGATTTTCTATTTCTTTTTCTAAAAACTAATTTTCCATATTTTTTTAATAAATAACAGTAATGAATTAGTTCTGAATGAATGTTGTGAAAGATTAATGTACATTTGGTGCACAAGAAATGAGGGTCAGTAGAAGTGTTTGCAGGACTATAGTAAGTTTAAGAAATGAATTTGTGATTGCACTTTCTTAGAAAAAGGCAACCCTTTCAATTTCATTATGAGTTTCTTTTGTGCAGACCATCCAAATTCAGAAACGCACCAAATCCATGGTTACTTCTGGGAGCAAATACAGCATTCTGTCTCTGCAAATTTTCAAGCAAGTTCTGTCCAAAATAACTGCCATTATAAATCCTTGTTCAGTGTTTCTTCTTTTTAAAATAATTCTTAAAAACAAACAAACAACAAAAAAAAAAACACTAACTACTGCAACAGTACAATGACAGAATTTCTGCACTCCTTTTCTCTGTGCTTTTTTTCTCCCTACAGTTACTAGGTTTCTCAAAAAGATGAATTGCTAGTGACCATGGAGATCATTCTTCAGCACTAGAGAACAGCAGATTTAACAGCAGATTAGAGCCAAAAGAATCCTCCAAATGCCATACGAGCAACCCACAGTTTGTTTTCTGTTCCTACCCAAATGGCAGTGGAAACATATGGAGCCTGCCAGCCCCGTTACGCAATAATTCTCATTAGAGTAACACGTACACTAACAGAAACACTGAGCAATATGAACCTGTAGTACTTCAATACTCTTTTACGAATAACAATGATCTTAGTAACAATCTTTTCAAATTATAAAGTCACTGAATGTTTGTAATTTATGTGAGATCAACAAATCAAGGAATATTTGGAAAGGTTTCTGAGAATGCTTTTGTGTTCCATGTGTAGGCAAACAGCTCTCCCCATTCTTCTGTCTGGGACATGTATAGTTCCTGTATCAGATCCTGAAATATTCCTGAGCATATTTCTGCCACAGGAGTAATAGGGAGTTGGGGATTATTTCTGCTTGGTTTTGTGATTTTATTTTTGAATTTCAGATAGAGATTCTGCAATTCTGCAAGGACTAAACCAATTAAGTGCTAATTGATTTTCTAGCACCTATAAAGAGATAATTCACCTATTCCATCTCCCACTGAAAACAGCAGTGACTATTAAGGGGACAGCACAAGATCAGTATTGTAGTCAAAAGTAGTGAATAGTCATAGAGTATTTGTTAGTGAGACCAAATAAGGATCTGAGTTTTTAATGGATGATTCAATCTGAGTTCCTCACTCTCCATTCACTCTGTGGCTGCTGAGTGCTGCAGTCCCGCCTCTCACTGCCAGCCTGCATCGGGATGATAATCAGTCACTATGAAAACTCATTAGCTCCACAGCAATGAGTCCTCCACTGCTGAAGCTTGGTGCTGTTCTTAGTACCATGGCAATGATCTCTAACTGGATGTCCCAAACTCTCCCATCTCTGGTAGGACTAAATAGCACCAGACTACCCACTTCAGATACTCTAGTAAGTAGCTGTGATGTGTTGCAAGTCATCTTAATGCTGAACTAGAATTTAAGTGCTAGCAAAAGATTTACTCTGTTGCCTCTTTGTAAATCTTTTTAATACTAACCTTCCTTTAATCACTTAATGCATGCTACTCTTTGGGCATTATAAATTGGTGAGCATGTTGTGGTCTTACTATGGACAAGAAGATTATCAAGTAACATCCTTAAATATTCATGAAAAAAATGTTTTCATCTTGAGGGTGAAATGCTAAAAATAGTACAGCAGCGTCATTTTATTTGCCTAGGCATTTTTCCTTTGTTTACTGCTCCAGAAAAACGTAGTGCATTATTAAAGAAAACAGATTTCAGGCAACAGATTTCTTGTTAATTTTTGTCTGGATACTGCTATACATTTTTCCTTATTGGAGCACAGTCAAACAAATAGCTGTTAGAAACAAAACAGAATTGCTACTAGGAGGCTGGGTATCAAAAAATTAGGCAAGTTACAAATGACATAAATAGCAGTTTGTATGGCTGATGATCTTATATAGCAGCATCTGTTAAAAACCACATACAGAAAACCTGTGATTAGCTATTCACGAAAAACTGTAAATAGCAAGCATTTAATTGGACAACAGGGAACACCATACTGGTATTCATAAGTTGAAGTGAAACAATTTTTCCAAATGTTTAGTGCAACGCTATATGTTAACTGCATTCAGATGTTTATATAACAGTGTGTTATGTAAAATGTAAATTTCACTATTTGTACAGAAGATTGCTATGCTTTAGACTTTAATTTTTTAGCTGTAAACAAAAATGATGCATTCACTAATCAATGTTTAATTGAATATATGCATACAGGAAAAGCATTACTGCAGAAAGCCACTATGTTTGGGCTTTAAATGCTGCTACTTAAAATTTAATTATGCTGTAAGAAAGAATTCTGTTAAGTTTTAGAGCAGCACAAAGCTGAACAGATGAGGAAAAATTCCATTTTTTTCTCTTGCAATGTAACTTACGTCCAGTGAACTAGAATGCAGGTGGCAATATGATATAACAAGAAATAAGGTTCCCTAACTTAAATTCAAGTTTAAAGCTGCAACTGAGTAGCTGAGAGTTTTACCCGAGTTACTATATACTGTAGGCATAAATAGTTACAGACACACATTATATCATTATAGATGCTTACATGCTCAGATTCAAAGTAGTGTGAACTTGTGGTTCCCTTTGCTCCAAAAAAAAGCACAAATTACACAAAGGCCTCATAAGTGTTATTTCACTGATGCACTTTACACTCATTAAGTGTTACAGACACATTTCATGTTTCAAGAGAGCTAGCACAAGTGCCCTAAGGATTGTGTCCAGGGACACAATCATAGAATCCTTATTATCTGAGCTTGGCATCATCTGCCTAATAGAAAAAATACCATCTTCAGTCTGTTGGGGTTTTGGCATAAAAACAAGCATCTCAGGCTTTTACTTAACTTCAGCTGTTGGCTGACAGACTTCATGCCCCAGATGTTTGACAATGCTGTAGTCATCACTAACTGTTCACCAAGCTGCTGTCATCCACTGTCAGCTTCCCCAGTGTAGGCAGTGCTCCAGAAGTTTTCTTCTAGGATATATACAGCTCAGAAATGTCAGAAAAACAAAGTAAAACCTCCTCATCTTCACTAACATTTTCTCCTCCTCTCAACTGGAACAATATGATGAGGTCAGGGGTACAGGCCTCCTCACCAGCAGTGCCTCTGTCCCTGGACTGAAGTCACAGGACAAATTGACAAATACTCTCTATATCTAAGCAACGATATGAAGTATATATATTGCAATTTGTCCTGTCACTAGTAACAGTGGAAGCTCCTTAACAGTTCTATAAGAATAGCTACAATTGCAAGTGAAAAAAGTACAACTTTTTGAGTTAAGTGAAATGATTGCATAGCACAGCAGCCTGCCAAACCAGATTAATGCAGTCTTGGAGGAGAGACCCCTGTTTTCTCCAAATGTACAAGAACTAGTATGATTTATTATCATTGCTGCTGTTTGCCAGTTGTTATCTCTTTCCTCGTTTGTTTTCTAAGGCCTGTCAGCAGTAAGCCTGCACCTGAAGAGTAGATTCAGTAGCTCTCCTCAGGTTTTGATGCCTGCTAGATTTTCCCCCACAGCAGTTTCTGCTTAAGATAGGGCTTCCATCACAGCACATTCATAGTGTGCCTGAAGGTCTTTTTTAGTGAGAATTTATTTTTTTTATCAAGTCACAATTAGGTTGAGTTGATCAATAATCTTTTTTATTAGACCAGAGCATTACATCATTAGAACCACTAAGTTCCACTGACAACACAGCCTGGACTATAACTGCTTCACTATAGACTGTGCATG
Organism: Perdix hodgsoniae; assembly: GCA_035772895.1. Taxonomy (NCBI): domain Eukaryota; kingdom Metazoa; phylum Chordata; class Aves; order Galliformes; family Phasianidae; genus Perdix; species Perdix hodgsoniae. The sequence continues at coordinate 7,959,884 of JAPSGF010000009.1, read as the reverse complement.
ATGGTGCTGCCTCATCCATTCTCCACTGTACAGAACTCATTCACTAACGTACTAAACTGAATGTAGTGAAATCTAAATATAGATTTTAACATAATATCACAAGTATCACAATCTGTGCACAAATCATACTGAGTATTCCTGTCCTATAAGTCTTATCACAAGCTCTAGGTTCATGAACTCCAACAAAAGCTTGCTCCTGCATAGCCATACTGTCTGGGCATCAGTTCTATACAGAAACATAGAAACTTGTGGAGTGAACAGAAGGAAGCTTACACTTTTGCAAGGGTTACCAGGCTTCGATGGGCTTCATCTGTTCCAGCCTGCAGTTTCAGTAGCTGCTCAAAACCAAATTAAACTACCTCTCCAGATGTAAGTTCAATTCTTGTTTTTGTATACATCTCTAACTAAATTCCTTTTGCCCTAAAAATTAAATACATCATAGAAGTGGAACCATTTAGCACTGGATATGCCTTTCTAGCAAATTCTAAGGCAAGTTTAGCTGTCCCCTATTTACAGTCATCTATGTACGCCTTCTTTTCCCTTGCAAAACAGAGGAACTCCACAACTCTGCATTTTTCGCTAAATTTCACAATAGAAGAGATCACTGCCATCTTCAGTGGCTTCAGAGTCATTGTAGGAAAAAAAAGTTTGCCTTCTAACACTGAATTGATTCTCAGAAGAGTAATGCTAACTTCCCTACTAATTTCAGTCTACAGAGATACTGCATGTTTTCTGAAGTGAGGAGTTATGCAACTTACTTCTCTCGCTGTGCATCAATAGAAGCTTGCCGGTTTTAACAATCACTCTCCATGCTGACAATTAGTGTAGTTTTATAGTATAATTAGTAATTGATTTCAACCAAGTCCAGAAATATCTCAGTGCTATCCATTAGGAACTGTACTATAAAATTCAGTCAATACTGTATTATTAGGAAAAAATAATGCTTAATATTAATTGTAAATTACAGATTGAGAAAAGAAAAATATTTCTGGTGTCCATTAGTCTTCTTTCCCTCACCTGAGTTCAGTCATCTAATTACATAGTCTCATTCCAACTCTAAGACCTCCATAAAATCCATTAAACAGACAGATACCACTTTCACAAAATGCCACCCAAGCTTTAAAGGCTTTTTAAAGGAATGCTAGGAATTTCCAGACTGTTCTGTCCTAGTGAAGCACAGTTCAGTGTCTTAACTGCATTATGCCATGTCTGCCATCACCTCCCTCCATCTAAACTAACCTGGCACTTCTCAGCACTGCTCTGCAGCAAGCCTTCTCCCTTCAGTGTGAGCACAGCTGAAGTCAATGGAGAGCAGTTTTCTGTGCTACATCTTGAAGAGCAAACTTGCTAACCCCCATCCAGAACCATGTCCAAGACATCTTCCTATTGCATGAGTCACAAATACTGCATTCTCTCTTTGGGATTTTATATTTGTTCTTTTCTGTCTTTGTTGTTTCCATTAGTCTAAAGTAAAAGTCATTCAGGCTGAAAGGACATATTTGTTCTCTGTAAATGAAAAACCAAAACATTGCTCTGCAAAGAATTAAATCAACCAGCTTCTGCTGAATCCCAAGCAGGAAACTGTTCCACACTGGAAACAATTCTCACAGCACACTGCTAAATAACTGTTACAAATCTGAACAAAATCACCAGTATAAATAGTTAAGAGAATAATGAGCAATGATTAGGAGGAACCTCGCTGCAAATATATACTGCAAAAGTAAAGCAAAATAGGTAGTGTTTTCAAACAACAGAATCAGTTCAGTTCCCTTCATTTGTATTATTACTATTGTACGTTACAGACTCAGATTAGCCCCAAGGAAGGGTGGCAAGTTTATAGTTCAGCCCAGGATCCTGATGGCCGCTGCATTTGTACAGTTGTTGCACCTGAACAAAACCTGTGTTCAAGAGATGCCAAGAGCAGGCAACTTAGACAGCTACTAGAGAAGGTAAGTCTGCCCAACTCCTTCTTGTGGTCAATACTTTTCCCACAAAAATCCACTTTCTGTTATCTAACAAAAATATTTCTTCAGGGTATGTCTCCTATCAGTGTTTTCAGCACCCTCCCAATTTTTTCTGTTATTATTATAGCATACCTTTGCCAACCTAGCACAATGAAGTTACATCTTTTCTTATTCATTCCTCCCAAAAATTCTCCTTACTCCTTTCTCCCAAAAGTTCTCCTCTCTACATAGTCAGGACTGATTTTCCCTGTGTTGAATGTTACAAATCCCACGTCAAACTACCTAGCTGTTGGAGTGTTTGAACTACAGCTACTGCTTCAATTGTGTGTCTTTTGAAGGTCATTCCTTGCCTCACATCAACTAATCATGAAATACAGGCAGGACAGCATGATCAAAGCAGACCGTACAAAAGAGAAATATGCTAAGTTGCTTTTACTTATTTTCTCACTATCTACTTTGTTCTCTGGTTATGCAAATTTTGCCCAAACAACCCAAGATCTACTCCCAGTACCATCCACTACTGTCTATACTAAAACTAGTAAAGTATTATGTTGTACCAAAAAAAAAAAAAAAAAAAGCTGCAACCATGAAAACACAAACTATTGCCCTGCATTCTCTGCATAGTTAAGTCAGTAGTGATTGTAGCGCATAACCTCAGAATATGAGATAGAATAGTTGAACAGCAGTAGCAGAAGGCAACATACAATGTCAACAGAAAAAATGCATTTTTAGCATATTGTATTTTTTCAGTATAGTTCTAGATAAAAAATCATGCCAGTGTTAATATAATGCCAGATCCTGCATATTTGCTCTTCATAAACTTGTGAACTTCAGTGGAGACTTAATTTCAGGTTTTTGACCGAGTCCATAGCATGACATGCAGATGAGTAGTTTTAGAAATATTTCAAAACTTAACAACTCCCTTTCTCAGAGGAAAGTTGAAATGGGGAAGGAAACAGAAAATTTGTTAAAAAAGAATAACTGCATTTGAAAAGTATGTTATTTTTAAAACTGGCAAAAGCACTGCTTTCATAATAAGTGCAGTTAAAATATAAATTTACTCTATATGAAGAGAACTCTTGCCTTACTATAGTGGAAGCACCAGCGATAGCTACAAAGTCACTTGCCCTACATACAAAATTTGCCTGTACATTCACTTCTTCTCATCTATTAAAAAAATAGTTTTTCTACCATTAAGACAATTGGCTAACACTTCCAATCTTATACCCATTTATAAAATCACAAGCAAACACCAATTTAACAGTAAGCACTTCCCAGCTTACATCTAGACAATCTCATGGTTTCCTTCTACTGAATTATTCTATCAGCACCTACTAGCTAAAAATGACTCAGCAAACCTATCCAAATTTTAGCCCCATCCCTCTTCTAGTGCCTGGAAGAAAACATATGTTACATAGAACACCGTGAAGAACAGTCACCACCTAGCACAGAAGACAAAGTAGACTAGTAGACTCCCATGCTTAACAGCATTTTTCCAGTCCATCAAAAGTGGAGCTGAGAGGCTCTTCCCCCCCATACCTCAAAGAAACTATCAAAATCCCTAATGGCTCAAAGATCTTACTCCTGCTAGTCTTCTTTTAGCCATTTCCCAAATTTTGTACTGTCATGTTATGAAATTTAAAACTTATACTATGTTATAAATGACTCACAACTAAAGCCTTGCTATAAGCACATTTTATTGCCTGACATTTAACTACTTAACCAGGAATAAAAAGTAAAGCAACAAAAAGTGCATTTAGAGAGTGTTCTTCTTTAACAGGTTCAGAATATGTCCCAATCTATTGAAGTTTTAAATCTACGGACTCAGAGGGATTTCCAGTATGTTTTAAAAATGGAAACACAAATGAAAGGGCTGAAGGCCAAGTTTCGGCAAATTGAAGATGATCGGAAGACATTAATGACAAAGCATTTTCAAGTAGGTTTTATTTTAACAACTTTGAAAGCCTGCTGGAAGCAATGTACTAAGCAGAAGTGCATGGACTGCTAAGATCTCAGCTTGAAATGCTCATACAAGAGCAACATTAAAAAAAGAAAAGAATAATAAAGTTTCCTTTATGATGACAATCTTTTGCTCTGTTCAATTTAATTGTGCTAGGAAGTAACTATTAATTATTAAAACATTATAGGATAATGTCCCTAGAAACTGAATCCTGTTTTTTTTCTGTACCAATGTGCATGCCATACTGAAAAATTATTGTTCATTCAAGATACACTGATAAATGGGAAGATTCAAAAAAATTAATATCAAATAAGTAGAGAGTTCTACGCTTTTTCTGTTACCTGATGTTTACTGCAGCTGAAGAAAGCCAATAATAAATCAGTTGTTGTAATTTTTATACAGTACAGTTAAGATCTAATTTCATATCTGAAGGTTTGCTATTTTGAGCTTGAGATAGGGGAGGAGGGCAATAATTCTTAGTCACATCTGTGTGATTAAAGAAAGACTTCCAAGGAATTTTAATGACCAAAAAAAAAGAAAAAACACATGTGCCATTCTTTTCCAGAGTAGAAAGTTCACAAAATTCCATTTTATACCCCGAAATAAACTATCTGAAGTACTCTTAAGGAAAAAAAAAAAAAGATACAAGAAGAAAATATGTTCTACAAATACCAGGTACAATAAATGGATATTTCTGGTCTGCAAGATAGGATCTAGAAAAAACATTCTGCAGACTAAACTATTTTTAACCAAGTATATATATTTTTAAGTATTCATGAAACAGAATGGACTTAGTTTTCTAATGCTTAGGTAAATAATTACATAATTTCTTTTTCAGATATACTGAATATCCAATAGGTATTAGTAATATCAGGAATTATTACATTAATGATCTGACTACCAAATTTAAAATTTTCTTTCATTATTCTTTATATTAGAGTTTGAGCACATACATCCAGTCATTTTCAGGCAGTAAGAAATAGCTCTGTCTTTTTTCCTTTTATCACTCATTGCTACACCACCACTGTATTTGTGTAATATCATTATATATTCATTATGTATTCTGTAGTCCTGTTCTAAACTTACTTGGGAACAAAATATCTAAATTGACTGCCTGATGCTTGACATCAAAGGTAGTAGATTTCTGCAGTACTGACCTTTTCAATATTTGATATTTGTATTGGTCAGTCATTTAACTTTCATTTGACAGCTTGCCAGGTGGACAAAACAGATTTTTAGACGTCTAAATGACAGAATAATTTGAAAGGTCAACATCACACAATATGCAGCTAGCTTTCTGAAATTCGATCTACTAAATTTCCAGTCCTTTATCTCAACTGAGACACAGAAACTCATTCTTAAGATAGCATTACCTCTCATATCAGCAGGATATGAGCATGTCTCATATCAAGTGCTAGGATATGTCTATGCTAGGATATGTCTACCACCCCTCATACTGCAATACAATTTAATTCTTGTACCATCATAGAAACAAGTTAGGGAGTGTCAGAAGACACTTTTTTTTTCTTTTTTTTTTTTTTAAATGAAAACACCTAGATCATCTTTATATCATTTACTGAAGTAAGATGTTCTAATGTTGTGGTTCCATATTTATGACAGCCAGAGTACTAATTTGATCCAGGTCACACTTGAGCACATGGTCATACTTACGTCAAATCAGCATTCATGCATTCGCTGTGCCTCTTACACACATTTTGCTGAGTTACAATCTTTTCATTTTTTTCCATCACGGTTTATTCATTGTTTTTGACTGTTTATGGCTTCACAGAACCAAAGCCTAAATTCACTACCTCCAAATTAAATAAAAACTTCGACTTCTGAAGCTATGCTTCCCATGTCACAAAGCCTGCTCTTGCTGTCATCAAGAAAACCATAACTATTTTATTTTTGCAGATAAAGTAGACTAAAACTGAGCTTTTACTAAGAACAATCAAATAAAAATAGTTTTAGCTGTAGAAGAACTCAATAATTCAGCTTGTAAAGCATAATTTGAAGACCCCCTGACAACAAAATCAAAGGAAAAGGAAACCCTTGATTATTAATTTATTTATAACTATTATTACACTTGAATTAAAAATGCTAATTTCTAGCTATTAAGATGACCTGTGTGCAAAATACCCTTCTGAACACATGTAGGTCTTTATTTTGAACAAATAATTCCAATATGAAAGGAATTGTTAATGCCTCATGGTTAAATTAGCTGAGTGATGAATAAATGCTGCATACCTCTCAAGCAATTTTCAAACCTGATTGAGAAGTGAAAACTCAGAGGTAGGTTTTCAACCATTTGTAATGGCCAATCCCATCCACTTCTTTCATACTTCCTTACTAGCAAAGCATTCTGTTTGGCATCAAATTATTTATTTTTGAAAAGTTTTACTGTGTTTATTGCATCCTACAATACAAGTGATTTAAAAAACTTTGCACATGCATCTCCATGCATCTGTTATTATGCTATTTATATATATATATAAATATATATATATAATATATATATATATATATATATATATATATATATAAACGCTATACATTTGTTTCTGCAACTCCTCCTTGCGCTTAGGCTTCCATCTAATTATCTTCTGCTTTTTCTTTTAACCTCCTGACTACACTCCAACTGTCCTTCAGGACTGTATTTTCTAATCCCTTCCCAATAACCCCCTCCATGGGTGTCCTCATCCATTCCCTATTTCTATTATCACCTAATACTAGAACCTAACACGTCTCCATTTCCACCTTTTTTTATTGTTTTGCCCAGTCTCACATCTCCCCATGCCTCTAAGCATCTGCTCATGGACATCCTGCTGTTTTCACAAATTAAAAACAGATATGCAAATCTCCATGTACAGCTGATACATCAAGGACAAACCTGCACACTTCTCAGAAAAGAAAATATTTTGATTTTAAGGATTCTTTGAGGCTTTCTACACAGCAATGACCAAGCAAAAAAAAAAAAAAAAAAAAAAAAAAAAAAAAAAACACCTCAAGCAACCTAAATTAATGGACATTAAGATTTATATCTTTAAAAAATAATAACAATGTAAAGAATGATTAGGCAACATAAGTTGCAACCAGAGAAATTCTCAAAGAACATGACTGCAAAATCTGAGAAAGGGACAGCCAGAGATTCCAAACTGAAGCCTTACTTCTTTAATAAACACTTAAGGATAGGATTGGCAACATAACACCAACTGCACATGGCAATAAAATGATTTGCAATAGTTCAGAGCAAAAAAATAAATAGAGGAAGCTCAAAGGCACCTAGTGATGTACCTGCATGATAAATACTAATCAGTTTAAGAACTACACATGTTTTGCATAAGAAGAGATATATATGATTGTGGTCAGATCTGAACTAAATAGGGCTCAATAGACCTTAAGAAAGAAATGAACTAGGTATTTCTGAGGAATGAAATAGAATTTAATACTTTATCTGCTATAAAAACAGGTATGACACCTTTGGTGCTACCATGTGTTCAAACCTAACCACCTTCTCTCAAGAAAGATACAGTTAGTTGGCAGTTTATGCCCTCTGGATAGAAAGTCAGACTTTCAACATTTTTGGTTTACATCACTTGAAGGTAATCATGTAACACAGCAGAAACAGACTATTCTCTCATGCATTTTATCTACTGCGTATTGCCATTAATTCTGAGGTTTCTAAAGCTTCTGCAATAAACAAAAAAATAGATCTGTAGCTAAAATCAATGGTCATTTTCAAGTCATTTTAATAATTAGGCATAAATATTACATAATGAAAATGAGAGGACTGAACTCCTTTAAACTGCCCTAACACGCATCCAATTGCCTTTAACAGGAGTTGAAAGAAAAGATGGATGAGCTCCTGCCACTGATCCCAGTTCTGGAACAATACAAAACTGATGCCAAATTAATCACTCAGTTCAAGGAGGAAATTAGGAATCTGTCTACTGTCCTCACTGGTATTCAGGAAGAAATTGGTGCTTATGACTATGACGAACTACACCAGCGGGTGCTCAGTTTAGAAACAAGGCTTCGAGACTGCATGAAAAAGCTCAGTAAGTTTAAAATTTCATGTATGATTTGATCCCTCTGTTGAATGTTTATTTTTCTCAGTGGAAAGAAATTTTCTTTCACAATGAAAGACTATCAAATTCTGATTCATGCTATACTAATAAATATCAAGAGTAACTCATCTTATGTACAGTCCTATCAATAGATTTGCATTAACATATAAACATCTATCCTACTGTTTACAAAAGAAATTATGATGGAAGATTATAAAAAACAGCAACTTAAATCTAAGACACATCTGGTTGGAAAGCCATAAAGATTCTAAAAGAAAAGTTGAAGTTGGAAGTAGAATGGAACCAGTTTGGCACTGTCAATACCATAACAATGATGCAAATTTCACTATGACATCTGAGAGGGCACTCCAACTTCACTGTCTTTAGACCTGTAGTGTCAGCACTAGGACAGCTAAGCCAATTTTTAATCTACAATACAACATAATTAGTAATACATCTAAGGGGAATAAAGCATGACTTCTCAAAAAATACAGCATTGGTCTATCAGGAGCACCACACAACATCAGAGACCCTCCATCTTCATTACTCTTGCACTAGCTTTACTTAGAAAAAGTCAAAGTTCAGCACCTTCAAAACTTAGCACTAGATCAGTAGTGCCTACCAAAACTAGATGTCTGAAGTATTATTAAGCTTCTTAACTTTCATTATCCAAATAAGGGCAACTAGTATCTACATACTTCACAACCAAATGCAAAATGCATCCCAAAAGACATCCATGCATTCTGAGATAGCTGAATGGATCACTATTAAAATCTTGGGTGCTTTAGAAAAAGAATAAATACTTTCTAAGTTAAGAAGGAACACAAATCAAAGAGAAACTCTAAGATTCCTTCCTGTGATCAGTACCTCAGTAAACAGTTATGGGATGTTTTACCTTCAAAGGCTATATGTGATATGAAATACATAACTAACTTTATAGGCAGTGCCTTCATTTTTGTGAGGCAGTAGAATGAGAAAAATCTAGGTTAGGTTACACTCTTAAATTATTTATTTTCAATGTCTTAATTTTAAACTAGAAATAGCACCACGATGATAGGCTAAAATGCATGAAAGACTGTCAAACAGAAATTTCTTATAGTCTTATTTTCCCCTCAGTACTTATAGAATGGCATATTATCACACTGACAGAAGGCAGTGAGGAGAAAATAGTTACTTTATAATATGGCAGCAAGCAAAAAAATCATAAATAAATAGTATTTTCAGATAGTGTTTCTTGAAGTTCATCAGGCAACAAAAGACCATTATATGCTTAATGAGTATCTTATTTTTCCTTGATTTTATGGCATATTATATAACTTTCAAACTGAGTAGTAAAATGATTACAGTACAGATTTTTTTTGACATCATAATGACCAGATGTATTCACAGCAGGACTCTCTTCTCAGATGTTTACTATTTCCTTATTTTTCACCACATTTCCCCTCAGATATTATGAATTCCTGCAGTATACTCTCTCTCTTGATGTACTAATGTAGAAAAGTTACATATATTAAATATATGTTCATGAACAATAGAGAGTTTTTAATGATTATGGAGCACGTCCATGCCACCAACACACTAATTGTTCTGTGTGTTCCAGCCATATACACCACAAGAGATGACCCAGCTGTGACTGCCCCTGCCAGTCTGATGCCTAAAAGCCTGCAGCAGCAGAAGGCAGATTGGCCACAATGTTACACAGGATTTAACTTGAACCTTAACAGATTCTGTTGCATTTCATAACACAATTACCTAACTTGCATGTGTAATAGCTATTTTCCATTGCTGTCCCTAGCAGGCACTTTTTTACCATTATAATGCATTATTTGTATTGTCCTGGCCACTTAGAGATCTTCCATCTGCACTGACAACAATTTCAATGTTTATTAGCATACAATAAGCAGTTGTTTTACTCTCCCTGAGATTTCATGATTACCATAGCAGTTGTGATGACTGAAACTTGCTTTTTCCCTTTGGAACAGGGGAAAGCTCAGGTTAAAACTGCTCAGAAGTTTAACCATAAAACTTTTAAAATGGAGCACATGAAATTAAACATGCAGAGAAAATCTGTATGGTTGCATATACCACAAGTGCATATTGAATTATGCACGTACAGGTCTTTCACTAGCAGTCATGAAAGGTATGCTATTGTGAGAGAATAAAGATTGCACAATAAGCCTAAGACCCTTCTATTCTGCCAATCTGTTTAGTAGCATGAAGAAAAAAACAGACATTCAGAGAAGCAAATACTCTGTAAAAAGTTATTTACTGAAGTATGAAGACATGATTCAGGTAGATAAATACTGGATTCATTTACAGCTATATCTATAAGTAATATATATAATATATATATAAGCTATATAAAATATAATATAAAAATATAATATATACCTATATAAGATATAGCTATATTTTGCATTAACACTTTTTGTTAAAGTTCAAGATTACAAAATTCCACTTATCCAAAGAAATGCTGGTGTATCAGTGACAAAGAAGGTATTAATGAAGGCATACAATTACTGATTACAGTGGTACTTGCACTGTCAAAGCAACCTTCCCAGTGTAATTTGGAGAGATTTATTAATATCTCTTAGTACAAAACTGTTCAGTGGCAATCTTTATCATTATCTCTATCTTGTAGATGAATAAGCAAGTCAGGAAGGATAAGTGACTTTCCCAGGGATTACTTGGCAAGTCACTGCCCTCATGCCATAGGATCCACAGGCTTTTTCTCAGAAAGCTCAAGTAACAGGACTGAAGTGCTTCCCGGATTTGTATTATGCAGGACAACAGCCATGCACCCATTAAGAACTGATTCTTTGTTCCTTCATGTAACAAAGTAACGTTACAACAAATTTGATCATAATTTGGAGAGTGAAATAACTCACGGACTCGGAATTTTTTTGTGCAACCACTGAAAATAAAACTCCATTTTCCCTCTTTATTATCTGCAATAAATGCAATGCTTACAAACTTCAGGAAGATTATTTGGCTGTTTTTGTTTTATTTCCTTTTTAAGTCCTTCTTTTAATCATACACTTAACTTGGCTTACATAGCAGCCACCAACATCCATTTGCATCAGAGCCTGGGAAGATGATATATTCCTTGCTGTCTTCAAAATAGCACCTGTTCAGTTTATTTTCACAACCTTACCTAATAAAGATCTGTGTGACCAGTTACTTATTAAAGAGGGATTTCTAGATACAAAGATTTAACCAGAAAAAAAGTCCTTGCTATTTTCAGAGAGTAGAAAAATCCAGGCTTGATGCAATCTTTTCCTTTGAACTGAATAAGATCACTTTCAATCCTACATAACATTTGTTTTCCGCATTTCCTATGTAGATTGACTTATACACTATGGTACGATCAAATAGCTCGGTGAAACACTTATAAATTTAAAAGAAAAATGAAATGGCACATCACGTTTTTCCTCATTCTTATGAAACATCCTTTCTTTAAAGATGCTACTTCAATTAAACACCTACACATCACTGTGTGATATTAAGTCTCTCCGTAAACACACAAATTCCATCAGGGTCTTGCTGCTAATATGTTTGTTATTTATGTCTCCTGAAGTATAGACTTTGGTTCATTAATAAGGTCAACAACCAAGATCATATTGATTTTCATTATTTCCTCTTAGACAGCCTAACACAACACAGTATAATGGATTAGAAGCCAAATGATACAGCCACAGTTGTTGAGTAATTCTCATATTCATTTTTTTAGTCTCATCCAGGCCCATAGAACCAGCCCATCTGTGTGTGTATAACCCCGGGGCAGAAACAGATGCAGGCCTGCACTTGTACACAGTGGTGCATTTTGTGTAGAATTGTCTCATTTTTACCTCTCTACCCTTCCCTTCATTGTTACCCCGATCAATGGAAAACTGAAACATTCAATTCTAACCTTTCACTGAACTTTCTGAAGGCAAAAATAAGTTGGGTTTTATGTCTTTTCATTTATTATTAAATGTTATTTGTGTCAACTGAGAAGATATTTTACTAGGCTATATTTTTCTTTATACCTAGAAAATGAAAATGTGCTCTAAAAGACAAAAAAAAAAAATATATATATATATATATATATATATACGGGCTTTGGTTTTGGGTGTTTTTTTTTTTTTTAGGGGGGGTTGTTTTTCTTTTCATTTCTTTCTTTCTTTTTTTTTTGAGGTTTTCTTTTGTCTCTTTGTTCTATTATATTTATATTGCTGCTTAAATCAAAAAAGTTAGTACAATGAAGATGACAGTTCATCTTCAACCTAAGCCTGAGTTCCCTGGAGCAATATTTTATTTTGAGCAGTTGGTCTAGTGCTCTGTCTGATGTCAAGGAGGGTTGTGTAATTATTTGCATTAATACATTTGTTTTTCTAATTTCAGCGTGTGGTAAATTGATGAAAATTACAGGCCCCATTACAATCAAGATATCTGGAACCCGATTTGGAGCCTGGATGACAGATCCATTGGCATCAGAGAAAAATAACCGAGTATGTTAAAATTCTGAATATCTGTGTCCTTCTAGAGTTTTATTTGCTTTATTTTAATTTTTAAAAAGAGATTTTTCCCCTAGGAGGTTACACTCGCCAACATTTCTTCCATCATTTTCACTGTTAAACATCTTCAGAGAGAGATCAACAGTGTTTGGGCAAAAAATATCCAAAGGCTAATGCTAGCATGGCACATTTATGCCATTTCCTTTAACTGCATCAGGGATGATATAAACCTATCTAAAGTGAATATATATTTTATTTCTTCCTAAGATTTTACTGATCTCAGCTCCTTAAGAACCTAAGTAATTTAATACAAACATCAACACCTGTGAGCACAACCCTCCCCCATGATACAACATTGCAGGATTAAGCTCCATAGAAGCTGAATACTGACCACTGGCCATAATGCACGTTATGTTACTGTTTGCGTCTGCGATAGGATCCCAGCCTGGCCATCCTCAGAGTTCACTTGCATAAGTAAATCTTGATTTGGAAATCCAAGAGTTCTCCATAAATTTCTAACAGGAATTTGGACAATATCGTATTTTGACAGATTGTTGTGCACCCAAAACCTTTCCTTCTTTCTCAGTTACATATTCATCACACCATATCACAGTCATGTGCCTCAAATTGTGTTTCAGATATTCACTTCCAACTTTTGTTTTCTTTCCAGGTCTGGTACATGGATAGTTACACTAATAATAAAATTGTCCGTGAATATAAATCAATTGCAGACTTTGTCAGTGGGGCTGAATCAAGGACATACAACCTTCCATTCAAATGGGCAGGAACCAACCATGTTGTCTACAATGGCTCCCTGTATTTCAACAAGTACCAGAGCAACATCATCATAAAATACAGCTTTGATACTGGGCGGGTGCTTGCACAGCGTAGTCTTGAGTATGCTGGCTTTCACAATGTCTACCCCTACACCTGGGGTGGCTTTTCTGATATTGACCTGATGGCAGATGAAATTGGGCTCTGGGCTGTGTATGCCACCAACCAGAACGCAGGCAACATCGTTATCAGCCAGCTAAACCAGGACACGCTAGAGGTGTTGAAGAGCTGGAGTACAGGCTACCCCAAAAGAAGTGCTGGAGAATCCTTCATGATCTGTGGCACCTTGTATGTTACTAACTCTCACTTAACGGGAGCCAAGGTCTACTACTCTTACTCCACCAAAACCTCGACTTATGAGTATACAGACATTCCTTTCCATAATCAGTATTTTCATATATCCATGCTTGACTACAATGCAAGAGATAGAGCTCTCTATGCTTGGAATAACGGACACCAAGTCCTGTTCAATGTCACTCTTTTCCATGTCATTAAGACTGATGACGACACATAATTATCTTTCATTTTTCCTTCCCTCGCCCTCCCCCACCTCAAAACAGCCTCATTTGTGAAAAATTCTAAAACATCCATTTCTCTTAATTCAATGTATTTTTCATTTCTTTTCTCCATTAAGAAAAAGTAACATTTTCTACCATGCAATGCATTTCAAATATGGCTGTACCTATGAAAAACAACTTGTTGGAAATAGAAGCATCGTAACTCATGATTCCACAAGGTACTGACAGACATTGTTGTGAAAAACACTACAGAAGTGGCTAAGGACAGTTTAAAAGATATTGATCTGCCTTATTTTAGAGTCAGAGACTAATGGTGGCTTAAATGCATGAATGTCTTTTTTTTACCTCATTTTTGTTTTCAATCTCTTGTTAAGCTCCAGAAAATATTTTGGTAATGTAAGACATATTGCACATTGTATTTTTTATTTCTTCTAGAAGAAAGATTTAACAATTTAATTTTACTTGGACACAGACTACAAATCATGTTGCCATCACCCAATTCCAGATGTGGTGCTGTACAATATGTTTTTAAATCTCTTGCAAACATTTTATCAACAGTATGTATTTCTACCATTGTAACCACCATTGTGCAATTGTATCTCTTCACTTATGTGAAAGTAAACTAAGTACTATTTTTTATAAAATATATTGAAGCTTAATTGCAGTTCTGGCTATGGGTCAGTTGACAGTGGCAACTCAGAAAAGGTTGTTATTTGTTAGAAAAGATGGTTCAATAGTAAAAAACTATTGAAGTGCATGATCCCCATTCTTAGCTTTGCTTGGAACACCCCTTCTTCCTCACCATTGGTGCTAACTCAAAAAATTGCAATTTTGAAGCCTCATGCCAATCCTTGTAAAACATTGGCCTCAGCACTTGGGCTGTTTTCCAGCAAGGACAAATAAAATGGCAGCTCTTAGGCTTGCTACAATATCTCATTAGAAACTGGATGGTAGAGGTAATATCTAAAAAAAAAAAAAGTATTGTAAGCCTCATTCTATCTCATTTGAAACTAGTGGGGGCGGTGACAAGGGTTCCATTAAGGAAAAAAATGAGACGCTATTTAGGCACACCCACAAAGAAACTAATATTAATAAGTACAATAGACTCTATATTAAGTTGGGTTGTCACATAAGATAAAGAGACAGGTACTTGAAACCATGTGGAAAGCCTTGTTCCTCACAAAACCTGAGATTTTCCTCTTTTAATCCCTTTAAGATTGCCCATAGAAAATCAAGAATACTTACAAAGCTACTCCTGTTTAAGAAAAAAAAAAAGCACAGGTATTTTGCTAGATCCATTTTGAAGACATATGGTTCCTCGATTCTTCCAGTGTAGCAGTAGAGACCATCTTAGAATAATGAAAACATTCACTTATGTCCTATACACAGTAATGAGTCTGCTTTACAACAATGCCCATGTGGAAATGAACACAAATTGCCTTACTTTTTCAAATTGGTTGCAAAACAAAAAACTACCTGAGAGGTTTCAAGAACTGACAAAGGGGGAAAAAAAACAACCCAAACCTAAAAACACACAAAATCAGAGAAAAGTTAGAATCATAGAATCATTAAGGTTGGAAAAGACTGCTAGGATCATCTAATCCAACTGTCCATCTATTACTAATATTGTCCACTAACCATGACCCTAAGTACTACATCTAGACACTTCTTGAACATCTCCAGGGATGGTGACCCCACCACTCCCCTGAGATAGCCTGTTCCAGTGCCTAGACACTTTTTCAGAAAACAATTTTTTCCTACAATACAACCTGAAAAGTTACTCTACTACATCCACTTTTCCCCTTTGTCTCTAGTAAAAACGGCAGCTGTAACCCTTCAAAAATCACTCACAGTGGAGACAGACTCCAGGTAAATAGACGAGTTAAACTACTGCACTCCTGTATCAATTTGTCACACTTTCCAGTCTTGACAATTGAACTGTGACAAAGGAAAATGTATGTGACTACTGATTAAACTGGCTTTTTATATCATATAGGAATGTTTTATGGAAATGAAATATCTTCACCCTAAAGCAAACACTAACCTTTCTTCCCCACAGAGTAAAAAACAAAACAGAATTTTTTTTGAAAACATTGCATTCCTAAAAAGTTACTAGTGAGAAATTAAACACTTTTCTACCATCATTAATACTAATATCTGGAAAGAAAAAGTTACTATTATTCTTCAAGTGTAATTACGGTATATACATTAGTATAAGTTTGTAACATTTCTTAGAGTAGTATTAATCTCATTTACTTAGCAATTTAAAGGGTAACATGACTACATTCCTAATAATCAAAGGAAAGAGACTACTGAAGAATGCTGAGGCTGAAGAGTTATTTGTCTTACTGATAAAACCACAGCACTAAGGTTTAGGAGTCATACCTAAATAAATCCTGCCCTTAGTAACAGTGGGTCGAATTCCTAAAACTTTAAACAAGAAAAAATAGCTTGCACACAACAGAACCTAGTGAGACACTACTAAGGAAGCAGCACTACCTCCTTTTGAGAAGCATCCATTTTTCTGTGTGTGTTGATCATCTGAATATGTTTTTAAAATAAGAAATTCCACTCATATTCCCATAAGGCTGCAAACACCATGCCTTAATATGTGCAATTTTAAATTTTACAAACTGCTTTCATAACTAAGCAGCACAAGAAAAATCTTCATAAAATAGCAGAAACCTACATAGGCGTAAGTAAAGTTTTATTCTTACAATTGCAATATAG
Organism: Perdix hodgsoniae; assembly: GCA_035772895.1. Lineage (NCBI taxonomy): Eukaryota > Metazoa > Chordata > Aves > Galliformes > Phasianidae > Perdix > Perdix hodgsoniae. The sequence goes on along the minus strand of JAPSGF010000009.1, from coordinate 7,943,315 downwards.
GCTGTTTGTTACTGGGAGGTCATGATACTTGAGGGAAAAAAAGCTCTTTAAACACAGGAAATTTAATTGTAGTGCCTACGTATATATCTTGGTGACAAATCATAACCTCCTGCTTCAAGGAGTAAGTAGTTACAGGTCCACCTGGCACAGAAGGAGGCAGGTGAACACAAGGCAAGCATTGCATGCTGCAGTGCCTGCAGTTTCCTCCTTGCAACAGGTAAACCATTCCCCATGACAAAATGTGTGCAACAACTCACCACAGAGAAAGCTCCTTGAACAGCAATCACCTTTTATAGATCCTTCTGGCAACTCATTCTAGTGAGTGCTGCCAAGCCTCTTGCTATGCACATAGGCTACTCAGCCAGTCCTACCTGTCACAGTGTGTTAAAGATGACCACAGGCAGCAACTGTGGATCCTAAATGCCATTCCTACTACTGCCAGTCACTACTAGCAAAGGATCAGATTTAATTTGAAAAATTAAAAATGATTTAAAATACTTATAACTAAGAGTATTTATTTTCCAGACAAGCTGAGATACTATCTATCACTCAGCTAAGCAGGCTGGATCCACATCACAAGACAAGAGAATCTTTGTTTCAATCCACAGCATGAGTAAATCTCTCACCTGGTAGTTTGTCGTAATAACTACTTAGAAAACACAGGGGCTAGACTTGAACAAACCACTCTTGACAAACCATTAATCTGGTTAATTTTATTCTTTACTAGTTTTAGAATTTCCAGGAAACATCTTTGATTTGCACTACTTTCTATACTAGACAAAATGTTCTGAGGAATCCTTCGGGTGAGTATATTCTTAGAATCATAGAATGATCAGGGTTGGAAGGGACCTTTAAGATCATCTAGTTTCAACTCCCTGCTATAGGCAGGGTCATCTCCCTATAAACCAGTTTGCTCAGAGCCCCATCCAGCCTGGCCTTGAACACTTCCAGGGTGGAGACATTCACGATCTCTCCTCTGGGCAACCTGTTCCAGTGTCTCACCACTTCCTAAAAACTAGTCTAAATCTACTCTTTTCCTGTTTAAAGCCATTTCCTTTCATCCTGTCACTACATGCCCTTATAAAAAGTCCTACACCAGATTTCTTCAAGGCCCCCTTTAGACACTGAAAGGTCTCTCCAGAGCCTTTTCTTCTCAAGGCTGAAGAGCTTCAGCTCTCTTCAGTCTGTCCCTGTAGGGGAGGTTCTTTTCCTATAAATCATCCGAGTGCTCCCTGCCATAAATCTGACCACATCCCTGGAATTCCAGAGGCAATGCTGAGCATCATTTTCACTGCTGAGGGCTGCAGCTGCAGAGCTGCCACACTCCCACAGCAGTGCTGCAGACACTGGTTCCTGTCCCACAGCACCCTGCAGGATTTGCCTTCCTCCAGAAGCTCACACGGTCTCAGGCATGCAGAGTAACTCCTACACTCCATCGGGGTAGCAAGGTCCTGAAAGCCACTTTCCCACTAGAAACGTTTACCAAAACAAAAGAAAAGCCAATTCTCCAAGCTGAGCTTTCCTTGGGAATTCTCCTATGCACAACAGCACACATGTATATTAAGGTACAAGCAAATAAAGTAACAATAAAATAATCTTGGAATCATGGAATAATAAAGTTATTTCTCTCACATGTAACAGAACATTTAGATTACACACAGATTATTACCTGTAGGGTTTTCGCATTCAGTTACTGAGGAAACATGCATTTATTTATTTTTCTCCTAAGCAGTTATTATGAAGACACAACAAATAATATTCAGATAAAAAAAACTAGAACTAGGTCAAGCAGCACATAAGTAATGCAGCACTGAAGTACAAGTGGAAGATTTTGCATTCTCCAACCTTACAGTGTCAAAAGATTGCAAGAGATGAGTTTAGGGACCTGATCAATGTAGAGCGCACTGGAGTTTTGTTTACACAGGAGGAAGAGTATAAATCTCTTGTTAACCGTACCAAAACAGTCCACATGAGCAATTCTACTGCGCTGAAGACAAGACACAAACTACATCTTGATTTTCAGTATAGCTGAGCACTAAAGGTTTGATGCTTTACTTTTGGCAGATAAGAAAAATTAGTCCCATTAAAACCAGTTTGAGTTCTGGTTTTACTTCTGCAAGACAGTAGATATAATGCACTAACAGCTGTTCTGCCCTTCCCCAGCAACAGATCAAGTGACAGCTGTATATTTTAGTACCTTTAACTCATTGCTACAAGTGTCAGACAGATTCTCATTCTTGGAGCAACAGCACTGACTGCCTGGCATTTCTTAGACGCATCCTCAGGTCTGCAAGGCAATTTGCAGATACGAATTAACCAATCAAGGAAGAAAGCAATTCCTTTTTTCAAGCCAAATTTAACTCTTCAGACTGAGTAGTTTAGACTAATAACAGACTAAAGGTATCAGGTTTCTCTAGCTAACCAAGAGTTGATATTAAGATTTCCTTTTTCTCAAGTCAGTGTGTCATTAATTCACAAAAACCAAATCTCTCTGCTCACCATCAGTTCCTGCACTCTTATGCTGATCTTTAATGGCTATTTCTAATTGTGCTTTCAGCCTTTTAAGGATGCCTTTGCACACAGTGGCGAAGCGTTGACTCAGCTCTTTCAGTCCTAGCATCATGTATTGCTAGTTAACTCACCATTATGATGAGCCTGTTAGATGTAACAGCCTTTAAATGGTTTTGGAAGGAAAAAAGAGCCACTTTTGTAAGCTCTTTTTTCCTTTCATGGAGAAGAAATCCAAGGGATGCCACGTGACTACTTTTGTGCTGCCTATACATACAAAGGTCTGTCTTTCCTACAGACTGAATTGTATCAGCTCCAGTGCTACCAGACTTTACTAGCTTCCTTTGTCCATAACAAGAATTAGTTGGAATGCAGAAGTTTTACCCAGCCCAGATGCTCCTGCAGTAGGACGGTGTAAGGGATAAGCCAGGGCACAATCCTTAGTGGAGATCTACACTGAATCACACAGTGCTGCACATCCATGCTGGGAAAGAATAAAGGAAACCTAAATATATTTTAGGCTCTTATGTGTCTGGACTAGTGGTAGATGAGGAACACAAACCTCACTGAAGTATGTACAAAAATGGTTCTGATCAGGCTAAAAAGAGGAGTAAATATGACAATTTGCATGTGCTTTTACACTGATTTGAGAGCTGAAGTAGGACTTGGAGAGATTCACAAGCCTCATCCTGGCCCTATGCCCAGCAATGAATTTTACTCTGAAAGACTAAATTGCACTCTTATGACAAATGTTAATATAGTGTTACTCTAACAGTATGGCAATGTAATGATACAGAGAAGAAAAACATCACCATATGCAGAACAGTCACCAACCCGAAAGTTGATAAACACTGCAAAGGATAACATTAAATAAATGAAATGATGCCAGTAGACTTTCACAATACATCATCTACCTTAATAGCACTTAGTTATAGATATTCAATAGAATATAGTAAGTAAACACTAAGTCTGTTGATTATGTTAGTATTTACCAAATGCCAATATGTGTGATAATTATGAAAGTGGATATTTACGTACCACATAAAACTGGATATTTATTATGCCATGAGACTGGCTCACCAAAAAAAAAAAGATTTAGAAAATCATATGACTGTCAGTATGGAACACTGCTGATGTACAACATTAAAACAGAGTAAGAAAACAGAGGAAGAAATGGAAATATCTTACACGACATGGTGCACACAATCTATTAATCAGTAGAGGCAGTGCATCAAATACATCTGAATGGAAGAAACAAATCTCAATTTTACGTTTTCCTTTCCAACTTGCTGATAAAAATAAAAAAGCACAACACTGATTTTATAAATAATACATACAACAGTACAGATTTAAGTACACATACATAACTGTGTCTGAATTCTATGTGGTATTTAAGACCATGACAAGAGAGAATACAGTGTCTCTGGACAATAACACACCAAGTGAAGCAATACTAAACAGAAGGAGAAAAAGAGTCCAAAAATACACAGCGTAAGAAAAGTATCACCTTGCAAGTCAGACTGCCTCAACCCGAGATGCTGCTTCTATCTGGAACAATGTGATGTCAGAGACCACAGCCTGCCATAGTGAGACAGTCACAGACCCTGGCAGCTACCACAGTTCAGTGCTACCAGCCCTATGCATGTTTGTTTTAGGGAAGTTGTAAAGCTCTCAGCCCATATTCCTAAGGAACAATAATGTTCCCCCTTGGTTATCTTATTATATATATTATCTTATTTTATATATATATATATATATATAACATATATATATTCTTATTATGTAAGAATACCTGAATAATGATATAAAAAATAAAAAATATTTCTATGCAAAAGGAACCTTTTAAATAAAGTCAAGCACACTGTATAAATGTAACAAGCTTTATAAGAAAACAATCCCACTTAGCATAAGCAGCTTTGTCTAACAGAACACAAAGTTTGCCAAAGATTCATGTCACTGTTCACTTCGTGGCACAGCCTCACAGACAGTGCATTTCTTTACTTGCTTGCCCCCTGGCCTCCCAGGAATTAGGTCTTGGGTGTCCAACCTTTCGGCTTGCCTGGGCTGCACTAAGAGTTGTTGTCTAGGGCTACATCTACCAAAGTTGCTTTGAAAGTAATGCCTCCTAATTATTTCCATGGAAACTATAGTTAATACAACAAACACAGTAACATTAAGAGAATAAATTCTCAGCTACAAAACACTTTTTTCAACATAGTCAGTACCGTTAGCTATGCCTTTTCACCAGCCATGACAAGAACCTACATGCCATGCTTGTAACAATGTGGAGGTGAACCACTGTTGCCACTGCCCCTGCTGAAACGCCCCACCCACCACCTCATTGTGTTCCCCTCCACTGTTTGGTCCTCTAGTAAGCATTCAGCGAGTGTCAATGACTGGACCTGAGTGCCATTTTTTCCGCATGGAGAAATTAAATGAAACATCTCTGCTTCATACACACTTCCATGTCAAAAGCCATTTTGTCAGACTGCACCTCTGCTGCCGCCTGCTACATGACAACAAAACAATGGAATAGTGGTGGGAAGGTTCAAACCCTACTGCCATACCACCAACCTCTGCCTTTCATGTCATAGGCCAACATAATACAATAGAAGGCATTGACTTTGGAGCAGCTCTTATTCAATATATAATACAGTTAATGCATAAGTGACAAAACTTATTTTAATTTTTAATGATTTTTAATAAAGCATACCATAAAGAGAACAACAACTATGTAAAACCAGAGGGATATGCAACCCTGTTTGTGTGAAATTAATGCACCAGTCAGGTTCAGTGGAAGTGACTGCAATTCATAGTGAGTTCTCATGGTGTGTTTGTGAGGTTTTTGATGAAATTTTACTCTTCCCATGCTTCATCCTTGGAAACAGTTACTCACAAATGTATGGACTGTCAAAAGTAATGACATGACTAAGGCATGACTGTAAAGTGAGGGATATTTCTCTCTGCAGAGCTTATAAAAATCTGATAAAGAGACATGATCAAATTTTGGACTGCAACACTATACATTCCTTTTAAAAATTCCCAGGTAATGGACTTATGTCAACAGAAAATTGAGTCACGGATAAACCCTAAAATTAATATTTTCTTTGCAATCTTGAAATCACAAAATTTCTTAATCACAACAGAAAGCACAAAGGCATATTTCTTGCTGATCACAGGACTGTGTTTAGCCAATGTATCAAAATCCATAAACTTATTTGCCATCACTTGAACGCATCACTGTGCTGTGCCCTCCACATTTCATATTTCAGCCCAGAGAAGGTTAGTAGCACACCAACATTTGGTTGGTGCTGAGTGTCAGTCATGTACCTGGGCCTGGCCACTTGGTGTGGTAGAGCTCCCACCACGATGGTGTGGGCCAGCAGGCAGCCACATTGCAAGCTGTGTCAGGCTGAACATACCTGAATTAGGTAAAGCAGATGCAAGAAATTCAGTGCAGAATTTTTTATAAACAATCAGACAGCTACAGAAGGCCTAGTAATGTTGGACAACTTTATTCTAATTGGTATTCTTTTGGGTTCCTTGCTCATCTGCAGCTAAGTAGGGATTCCTCTGCCTCCCAAATAACCCATTTCAATTAGCCTACATTTACACACACTGACATACAGAGTCCACTGTCATGCTCAGATATGAGCTTGTCTGAACCTACCCATCACAGTGAGCAGCTATTGGTCACTGACACTGCTGGGCATCTTCCTCAGAAGTTTCCCAGCCCTTTTATGAAGTGTTTCACTAAATCACAGGCAAGAGACCTTCACAGTCCAAATAATTAGAAATAATTAGATACCATTCTGGTAAATGCTCTATTTTCCATTTTCGTCCTTAAATAAGAAATAACGGTGCATTAACTTTAAAGTGGACATTAATGAAAAAAATTTCCAAAGAGAAAATATTTTAAAATCAGTAAGAGTTGTAAAAGAACTCAGGAAATTCTTATCCAGAGACATTAGATACATGCAAATTGGCATAAATTGCACTTCTCCTTTTGCTGAATCTCCAAACTATCAGACTGAAGAACAAGCCCCTACTGGAATCACTTTTGGAAAAGTATAACGGTCTATGAAATAGGAAAGGTCAGATTAGGTGATGCATTATTCATCATAGCCTTTAACTCCGACTGCATGAATGTCTGACATATTTAAATTCGAAGCATTTATCAGCTCTTTGTGGTGCATTCTTACATTCAGATCTATACATCTATTTATCTATTTATTACAAAATCGTTCCTGACTCTGTGATATTCAGAAATAGTGCTATTCTTTTCCATTTTTTTCATAACACTACAGGATACCAACATTTAATCATTTTTTTCTAAGAAAAAAAAAAAAAAAAGGTTAAAATTAGCATTGTGGATTTACTGAAGTATTTTACCTGGAAAAAAAAAACGTAGAGTGATTTCTGTTTTTTTCATTGACTACTGCAAACTTGGCATTCATCTAGACTGCAATCATGAGTTCCTACAAAGAAAGAATACAGCTTTATATTTCCTTGTCAGTCGTAGAAAATCCAGTTAAACAGCTTCCCATGGTTGTCTCTGCACGTTTCCACCTCTCTCCTGCAACTCACAGCCTGTTTGATATGATAAACTTATTTGTGGTGTATACTGTATAATAGATAAATAGAATTACCTAGGGTTAAGTCATCCAAAAAAAAGGGGATATACATTGACAATATATATTGGCATACATACTCATGAGGTAGAAAAAAGTGTATTTTTTGAGTCAGAAATAATGTTAAACAGGAAAAAAAGACTTAGAAACTATAAATTTGGAAAATTATTACAAAATTGGATAGTGAATTGTAACAAAATTCAGACCTTGCAGACCTCTACCTAGCCTCCAGTAAAAGTTAAAATTGCACACAATATAAATGATAAAAGCAAAATGAAAAGTACTATAAGCAGCAGGGCACAACAAATTGATTATCTTCTTTTTGAAGAAATTTAAGATGAAGTTTAAAATTGCCTAGGTTAAAACAAAAGAGCGTTACAACAGCTACAGTGAAGATCGCGGCAAGCTAGTTGTATTTTACTGATATAATTTATCTATATCTCCTACACTGACAGTAAGGCTGTAAGAGAGACAGAGAGGTGCAGATGTCTGTGTTGCTGGTTAGGGAGGCTGCTACATTTGGAGAGAATTGACAGTTTTCATCCTAGTTGAATATATTTGCAAGTGGAGGCCTCTTCAGTTTTTGCTGGAAGTTGGTTCACTTTGACAACTGTTTCCCAGCCAGTTGCAGATAGAAAAATTAGGTATACAGCTAAGTAAACCCTTTAGGGTAACTAGAGAAGCATTAGAGGGATCATCCAAGTTACACCAAATCCCCACACTGAGGTTTCTCTGCTCTGCAAAGATGCTTATTCAAAACAAAACACAAACTGCAGGAATACCAAAAGGATACAAGATGACTCAGTATGGCTTAAAGAAACGCAAACGGTTTGGAAAATTACAAGCCAGATAATCTTGGTAGATGTTATTTGGTGGCCAATGTGACATTTACTTCTATGTAATTGTGAGTCAAGGACTGTTTATTCCCTCCAGTGAATGTGGTACAGATGACACTTGTAAATAGCAACCATCTTCATCATAATCCACCTCTTAATTCACAAGTATGCAAGAGTGAGGTAAAGGCCTTAAATATTTGGTTTTTTTTTGTTGTTGTTGGGGTTTTTTTTTCAGAAAAAAAGTCAATTTATTTTCATTGTACATTTTTGCTTCTCATCCTTAAAGATACAATAACAGTCCTATGAAAGTATTTTCTTTGTCTACCCAGCTTCCAAACTAGTATAGTAAAATACCATGGATATAAGTATTTCTAGCAATATACTACAGCACCAACCTCATCCTTCTGAGTTATATTCTAAAACAGTTTTCTTTATTTCACGTAGTACTCTCTTCGTTAATTGATCCAGGCCCAACCCTATAACTTCAAGAGAAAAGGCTGAAATATATACACAGCTGAGTAAAATATCTTCAGGAATCTCCACATCCGTACTAAATAACTGGTAGTTATTGACTCAGCTGACAGAAAACTTTACTGCACTTATATTCTAAAAATTCTTTTCAATTTTACAAAATCCATCCTTCAATATCAGAACAATATTGCCTGAGATCCTAACATTCAGCTAAAATTTCCAGAGGTACTGAATTATTACCTTGAGAAGAACACTTTATTACAGATGCAGCAGTTGATAGTTGCTAGGACCTAACAGACAAAAAGCTGGACATGACCCAGCAGCATGTGCTTGCAGACCAGAAGGTCAACTGGGCTGCAAAGAAAGAGGGGTGGGCCAGCAGGGAGAAGGTGGTGATTGCCCCCCTCTTCTCTGACTTCATGAGACCCTCACGCAGAGTATTGTGTCCAAGCCTGTACTGTCTCAGCACAAGAATGCAGAACTAACTGTTGGAGTAAACTCAGAGGAGGGCCAGGAAAGTGGTCAAAAGGCTGGAGAAACTTTCCTGCAAAGACAGTTTGAGGGAGTTGGTCTTGTTTAGCTTGGAGAAGAGAATACACCAGGGAAACCTCACTGCAGTCTCCTACTACTCGAAGGGAGCTTACAGGCAGAAAGGGGACCAACTTAACAGTATGAGACCATGTGAAAAGACAAGGATAAATAGCTTTGAACTGGAAGATGGGAGATTTAGGTCAAGCGTTAGGAAGAAATGCTTTACTTAGGGAGTCGTGAGACACTGGAACACAGTTTACCCAGAGAAGCTGTGGATGCTCCATCCCTGGAGGCATTCAAGGTCAGGTTGGATGGGACCTGAACAGCCCTATCTAGTGGTTGGAAACACAGCAGGGGGCTAGAACTAGATGATCTTTAAGGTCCTCTCCAACCTAAGCCATTCTATGATTCTATGATATCAAATGTGCTGTTCAAAACCATCGAGAATTTTGAGAAGACGGAACTACACTTTCATAGATATCAGATGATTGTATAAAGAGATGTAACTAGTCCTGTTTCCAGCCAAGTTTATGTCAGCATTGTCACACCTGCGTGGTTCTGCTGTATACAGTTTGTTACTCACGGAACACAACAGGATCACTGCTGATAGCAAATACACCATAAAGAGAAGGCTCAGTCTGTATGAGGATGAATGCCCAGTAACTGACAGTTACCTCATCATTCTTTACAACTCACCAGCTGTGCGTAATTACATTCCATTTTATCAGGACTATCAAGCATAAATTCAAAGATTGTATTAAATGCAATCAGTAATGAGAGAGAACAGATAACTCAAAGCCTTTAGAGAAACAGGGCTACAGTTTCTTTTGAAGAGCTTTGTACACAGCTTCCACAAGGCCTACATTTAAATACAATAATGCTTAGATTGGACTTGCTTCTTGTGCTTTGAGTGGGATCCCTATATTTGTACATTTTAAGAAGTCTAAATGCTAATAAAAATATCTTTAGGAAAGAAAATTCCCACTAGAACCCGCATATTAAGTTAAGCCTTTCTACTGAAAGTATTATTAAATCCCACTAAATCCTATTTCAATTCAGTCAGCAGCAGCTCTGTGCATAAACAGATAGGAAGAATGCTATAAGGGATTGTGTCCATGAAAAGAAACTATCAGTATCTTTTTTTTTTGCTCATTCATTAACAACAAAATAATGGTGATTCTTAGAGATCTAGTTTTCATCTCCCTAAATCAAGAGGATACTGACAGTTCTACTTTAATCACATAAGTACCTCTAAGAACTTCAGTAAGATCAAACCATGAGAAAAACTCCCAAAGATGAGCACTTCTCTTACTCTAATTTGTCATGACGGCCCCTGGGATGGTCAGGAATACAAGATGAGGAGTATCAGATCTGCCTTAAAATACTCTAATACTTAAAATATGTTAGTGAAAATGAAAGATTTAAATAAGAGTGTAGAAAGGTGTAAGGGAATACTTCTTATAACTTTAAGTTACATTAATGTAACACATTTATTTCAACCGAAACACTTTTTTTTTTCTGAAGGAGAAAAAAGCAGATTTAAGACATAGAATATTGCAATCACTTTAAAAACAAATGCAAAACATGAGAAGACACCTTTACCTCCATACATTTTTTCATAGAGATTTAATTTGTAGAACAATATCATGCTCCTGAAAAACTTGTTGCTTCTGAACTGCTACTGAAAAACTAGCATATTTCACTCCATCTCTACAATAAGAGAGATTTACAATGCTGTTACATATGAAAGGAAGTTCTGTACTTCATGAAGTGTGTCATGAACCCAAAAATTGGATTGTTTGGCAGGAATTAAATGTAACACAAACAGCATATAGGGAATTCTACAGCTCAGGAACTGGTAGATACAAGCTGGTAAGAGGCAGAGAGCCATCCTTCCAACCATAACAGCCACTGGGCATAGTTTTCTACATGGATTCTTCTGTCCCAGTAAATGACAGGTTGTTTCTGCAGCAACAAAAAAACTGTCATCCTCCATTCTTACAACCCATTTTCCAGCACATTCTTCCCACTCATGCCACTTGTATGCTTCTTCATAGACAAATGCAGATATCACCTCTGTCTCTGCTCCTCACTAAACTCGGTGAGGGTTCACACTAAGAAACTGCATAATCAATGAATATGCAGATGTTATAATTATGAAATAAACAAGAGAGTTTGGCTAACCAGGTTATTACACTAAAAAGAGAAGAGATAGAATGCTTATCCTTGTCCTGGGCTCACTGTAAAACTCCAAAGAAGGGATCTCCAGAAAGAGATCCTTCCCCACTGGTAGTCAGCTCTTAAATGGCTCCAGGAGAGGTGGAGCCAGGCTCCACCCCTTCCAGCAGCACAGGTGAATTGCCTTCACCTATGCTCCCAGGGCTGACTCATTGCTCACTTCAGGTGATCAATCAGAGGTTTGGGCCATGATTTAGCAGTTCCCATACAGGAACCAAGTCCCTGAAAGTGCCTATAAGGCACACGGTTGCATTAAAATTTTCTTTCCACAGGTTCTGTCTCTGAGCCCACATATACTACTTTAATACCTGAAGCTTAATCGCTATATCCATAGCATCCCCCAAGGGTGAAGAGGGAGATTGGTCTGGCCCCCCCGGCATTCCTACCTGTCTTTAGCCAAATCTGTACTCATTCAGCTCAGGGTAGATCCTGAACCAGGGAAACATTCCCCTGAAGATGAAACAACAGATTGTGTTTCCCTAATCACCTTTCAGAATCACTTGGGGCAGGTTCAGTATTCAGGTGTCATTAAATTGACGTACTTTGTGAAATACTGCATGTTCCACTAAAGTATTGAAATCTTTAGAATTCTTGCATAGAAATTGCTCATCAGAAGATCAAGTACATTCAGAGTTACTCTCAGATAGTTAATTTACTTCACATTGAGCAATTGTTTCTGATATAGTCATTTTCCAGCCTGATATGGACTTCAGTGCTTGTAGTGCTAATTGCATGCTTCACACATCAAAGATCTCAGAGGTTCTAAGAATAGTACCAAAATTACACATTATTTCTTCTCTCAAAGGGTACATGCTCAACCTCAGTGGACTTAGAAAATATTTGAGTCGGTAGCAATATGAAAGAGTATTGTTTCCAATAATGCAATGATGGTGGCTGAACAAGCAGTCTATTTATTGTTATTATTTGCATTTGGAGCCAAATATATTTCCACTTCACAGTGATGCAGGTTGAAAAACCTTTCATCATATAACAACTCTAACATCCTCAACTTTCTGAGACATTTCCTTAGGGCATTTTCCATGACAATATTCCAATAGCTTAAAAATCAGCAAAATTAAATTGCAAATGAAAATTTAAAAATATATAATATGAAAATGTAACAGCCTCTTCCTAAATAATGAAGCCATTTCAAATGTTCTGCCTTTTTATATGATTACCTTGAAATAATCCTTCTGTCTCTTCCCATTTCTTAGAAACAAATATTGTCAATTTATATTTTGAGGACTGTTTATTTTAAAGACTATAAGAGCAGATTTTTTTTTTTTTTTTCATAGAATTCAGATTGCAAATGATGGAAAATTAAAGCGAAAGAAAGAGATCACATCATTCCATAAAGAAGCAACACACAGAGTAACAAATGAAGTTATTCAACTGACATAAGGACATTAGATTTGGATTTAAATCTACATTTGTCTACTCTTGAAAACATAATTTAACAGTAAGATCTGTTGGACCTAACCCTGAAGGAGATGGAGCTTCAGTCTCTAAAGCACTAAATGAGAAATAGGACAAAGATATCAGTTTGTATGATCTCAAGACAAGCCCTTTTCTTCCTAAGCTTGCAGTACACCAAATACAATAATATAAATATGTCCTAGTACTCATTCAAGCCTTTTTCAAATATTTGACGAGCAAGAAAATGTTTGATCCTTCCTATAGAAGGACTAATTGTAGACAAACACAAGAATCTGAACTTCCCTACCTTTAAGAGCATTAATCATTGGGACAATATAAATGTGCACTGTAATGTCAATTATATTTAAAAATAATCTAGTGAATGCTAAATAACACTGAAGTCCATTCATTCAGCTCAATTGACTGTAAAACCACCAGCTATGATTACTTTATGCATTTCATTAATATGGCTAATTTGCTCTACAGGGTGCCTGGTTATATGAAATGATTATCAAAATATGTAGCTAAACTGTAACTGACGCTAATTTTGACCATGACTACAGCAAATCTTTCTTTTATTCCACCAGTATTTATGCATTTATCAGTGGCTTTAAGCCTTTCCTCCTAAAGCTGTGACATTTTTCTATTATGCCCCTTACATAGCATCTGTGATGGACATGCATTGCACTGACAGTATGACTATACATAAATTTAAACTGTTACAGTCTGAAGAAAAAGTGATGTATTAAGAGTAGTCAGAAAAAAAAAAAAGAAAAAAAACAAACCTGTCTCTCTTACAGTATTTACTTTTCCTCCTTGCTTTTTCCTTGTTTGAACTAGTAGTCAGTAAGTGTATGCACTTACTTTGCTTTCTTTCAAAGATTACATGCAATTATCTTGGAAAGTCACAGTGATGGTTATTTTTAATCTAGGAAAAAGAGATGGAAATTTGTATATAATTAGATAAAGTGAAAGGCTGTATTTTTTGCTTTTCTTTCCACCAAATGCCAAATATCACTGAAGGGTAAGTATTAGCTACCTAATATATGGTGATAAGTAATGACAGTATTGATCAAATTGCAAGGAGGAATATTCAGTACTGTTTACTTTGATTCCTTTTCAGGGTTGCATGTCAAAAACAGAATGAATTCAGACTCCATCAATATTTCCTCTAACAAAAACCATTTCTAATTAACTGGATTTTCTGCACTCTAGAGTGCCAGAACTAATTTGTGACTTTTTTTGCAGCTGCACGGTGTCTTTTCTGCACTTTTGTGCTTTGATAATAGAGCACATGAGGGAGCTTTAGGCAGTTTAAACTTCGTTTCTCTGCAGAATGATTAAGAGGAGGCTGGGTATCTGCCTTAACCACAGTAACCATGGAGAGTAATTTACAATCATGTCCTCATACAGCAAATTTAAGATATCAGGCAGGTGATCTTCTGTTCTCAATTCCTTTGTGACCTCCCATCAGCTGTGAGTCCTGTTGCTTTCCAAACTGACAGCTATTCCCCTCCAGCGTAGGTTCCCTCCCATAATGAGAAGCAGTATGCACATATGCTGAACATTATAAGCTAGAATTTCCTGATCACTGCAGAGAAGAAATGAATAACATGAAGAGAAAATAAATACTGCCTTCTCTTCTGTTCTTCTCCTTTACACACAGAACCTGATAACTACAAAAAACAGTACGGGATACACAAATAAGTGAAAAATAACCATCTGCATACATACACCATGTCTTCTCCCAGAGACACTACCTCTTACTCCTCCTTTAATGTGAAAATAGTAAAATAGTAGATGATGCACAGCTTTACGTTGCCAGCACTTCACTCGTATTTCAGTGGATCAATAAGGACTCAGACTCTTTGTTCCCTACTTGCCGATAGCTAATCATCGATTTCCAGTCACTAGAGTAGGACCGTCAATGTCTGTAGACATCTCCGACTTTATGTGATAAAGGAACATACTCTAGACACTGAAAGATCTTGCTACACCTCATCAAATAGTGCAAAGATGTTGGAAGTCTCTGTGGAACACAGTGCATTGTTAAGCATGGATTAAAAATAAATATAGCAAATTTCCAAAATGCCTGTTTTCCTTGAAATTTAATGAAAATGAATTGAAATTTCTTTTACATTGCATAAATGTGGCTGTGCAGCAGGTACACACTAACTTTGAGATATACTATGCAGATTATCTTTCATCTTCAGAAACAGACATGTTACAGAAACTTGACTTCTAGAATATACATCCAGTGGTACATCCAACTTTTGGTGGTAGAGGTTGAACAGCATTACACATATTATGTTAAATAGGTAACTTGTGTCCATAGACTCTGAAGGTGTATTATTACTGTAGTCTCACTTCCCCTAAGTTCCTGGCCATTTAATTCACAGTGTTATCAAATGTTCCAAAAAAATGTTGCTATGTATCTGCTTCTGAGCTGAGCCTTTACAGGATAACCATCAAGAACCATCCAGTTCTCTTAATCTAACCACAGTGCAGTTTACATATCTTCAAGAGTATCTAACACATAATAATTCAACAGTGCAATTACAAGGGTGTCTCAGAGCTTGGGGAAGGTGCTAAGGTATTTCACAATAACACAGATAGTTGAAGGAACTCAACATACCTATTGCTTTTAATCATTTAAATGGTTCGTTAGCTTTTCCCTAAGATAGGAAAAATTAAGTTAGCATTAAGAATGTAAAGGACATTTTAAAAGGGTGAGACATCTGCACCACTGTTATCAAACTGAAACCCATAGTTCAGGCTTTCTCAGTTTCTTCCCATTTGCACAGGCTCCTGTGCACCTACTTTAACACAAAACACCCATCTCATTCTCAGTCAATGTTTATTTCCTCTCAGTAGATTAATTTGAAGCAGAATGACACAAACGTTACCTCAAGTGAAAAGTAAAGGAGAATCATTAACAAGGTACTGCAGAGCAAGCTCAACCCTGGTATATTGCCCATGAAACTACTAACTTCAAAACATCTGCACATTTAGCACATACACGGACATCAGATATTTCATTGTTTGTGTTCTTTGCTCATCACACAGGTTTAAGGGCATAGACAAACTCAACTTATAAAGGCAGTCCAACTGATTAGACCACGAGCATACAAGCACAGGCTCCCCTAGAATGCAGGACCACAGATTAAGGCGGTTGTGCTTCTCTACTATTCTGTTCAGTTTTTGGAATCTGCTAAGTCATAGGCTGACAATGATTTAGTAAAGAATTACAACAGGAAATCTGAATTCCAAACTGAAAATGAATAAAATGAATACAATCAATGTTGTAGCATGCGCTGCCATTTGTTTGGCAGATTTTTTCATACTGTCAAAGAGAAGCTTAGTTAGAATCAATGTTATTTTCTCATTGCCAAATTAAATTTTATTTTGTCAACAATCACAAAATTAAGACTTCTTAAACTTTTACCATTGCTTATAGCACTGCAGATCCCCAAAACGTTGGGGTACAGCTGGGAAATGTAAGGCTATCTTCCGATGAAATTAAAATGAATATTTTGAAAAAATTCTTAATTCCTTTTAAATTTTTGGAATGTGGAAAAAATAGAAAATAAAAAAAATAGAAAATTAGAAAATTAAAAAAATAAAAATAAAAAAAAAATTCTATTAAAAATAGAAAATAGAAAATTACAGAGAACTCATAAGCTTAATCTTTCTCTTAGCAAACAGTGGAACAATTCCTTCAAGCACAAAAACACAAAAATTCAGCCCCTATAATTTTGTGATAATAACAAACCTATTTCCATGTATGTCATGGTAAAAGACCTTCTAGATATGGAATAAAAAAAACTGAAGTGACGCATCTGGGTTTCAATCAAACAACAGAGTTTCACATTCTCATAAGAAAGCTCAAGTAATATGCAGTAAAGAATTTAACTACTGTAAAACAAGTACACAAGCAGCTGATGAATTGGACTTGGAAATCATTTGTCAGCAGCTCAATCAGGGTCTGCTTTTGCCTAGTACTAGCCTATACTTTCCACTAATTATTTGGCTGAGAGGATAGCAATTAGCTCATCAGATTTGCAGAAGATACAAATTTAGACAGATTATCAGTGATTGACAGCATTATAGAACTAAAAAATTAAGAGAAGAAATTGTATGAAATATATGCCATAAACACGAGTATGATGTGTTATTTTCAGCATACTGTGAAAGTGCAGGACAGAGATGATTGTTAATCTGCACAACAAAATAAGGAGTTATCCTTGACTGAAAATGAAATTAAAACTCTCCTGCTGTGAAAAAATATCAGCTGTATCAATATACATGTTGATACATGCCATATTTAAGTCTGTGTGTTAGACAAATAAATAAAGCTCACAAATCTTATGAGCTCTAGAAATTCATCACATCGGCTTTAAACCTGCAGTTGATTTCCAGCACTCCTTTCTGAAAAGATGCAAAACAATTGGATAAAGCCTAGAAAAGACCCTCAGGTCATCTGAAATGTAAAAATACAATCTGTGCATGGAAGATGTAGGTCTTTGTACTATATGGGAGACAAAATAATAAGGATTCCTACGTTGATATGATTCTAAGAGAGCAGGAAGTACTTCACTATAGACAGGACAAGTAACAACTGCTACAATCACAGGAGATTTTAAGTTAGATGTAATCTAAGATACACATAAATACAATAGAGAAATTAAATAGATAAATCACAAAACTACTGTTCCCTATTCTTCCATCCTTCTGCCAGTGGATGTAGTCCGTCCTTAAGTATTGTGAAATGTATGACTTAATGCAAAAGAAAAACTTTTCAGACATGAAAAATACACATAGCTCACTGAAGTCAGCTGCAAAAATCTCACTGGTTTCTGCAGTTTGAGCAATTTGTCCCATAAGATGCGCTACGGTTTTACTTGCACTTTCTTTCACTGTGAGATGCGTACAAGAAGAGGCAGATGAAGAAATATTTTATAAAGTACATAACCTCCACAGCAGAGATTACTGTTAATAGCAGTAACTTGAGTTGGAGTTTGGGGTTTTTTTTGTTGTTGTTTCTTGCTTGTTTTTTGACTGTTTTGTTTTGTTTTTTAAACAAACCAAGAGGGAACCAGAAATGTTTGGAAAAATGGGATTAATTTCTTTCCTAACATGAGAATCATAGCTGTATTTTGAAACAAGTAAAAGGCAATCTCTGTGTTGCTGAATAGATTTAATGTTGATTGTGCTACATTTCTTTGACACCTTTGTTCTCTGATACTAAAATCAATTATAAGAATCAGGAAACATTTAGTGCTCAACTGATAATTTAAGGTTTTTTTGTTTATTTTTTAAAGCCAATGACTATGTTGTTTGTTTGTGTTTTTTTTAATATTAATTTTGCACAAGATCCAGTCTTACTCGGTTTTCTTAGGTACCCAGAAAGAAATATCCTGGTAAGAATGTCGTTGAAAACAGAAATTGACTGAATCGTCTATGAATAGCAACCCTGTGCTGGTCTAGCAAATGCTTGGCACTACAGAATAATTGTATTCACTTTGCAGTTGCCCATGAGCAATAATTCACAGACAGAGGCAAAATACAGGAGGAAAGTAAAAATCTCATTTTTCTGTACCACAAGAAATCAAACCACATTCCACAAGCTTTAACAATTTTGCACATTTACTATCAAGCAATTTCAAATCAAATAAGGCAGAGGTTCAGACCTGGGCTATCCATTCAAAACTGATGGTATTTTTGTTACAAAAGATTTACAATAGCTTGTCCTTTTTCTGTACGTAAAAATATTCTTCCATTTTGGGATTAGATTTAGATGCACATTGCCAACTAGAACTCCATAATTTGAACTATTATTAATGTTTTATTATTATTATTATTTATTATTAATTTTACTTTAATAAAACAGTAGCAGGAGAATTTCAAAAACCAGTAAGAAGATACTTCTATATGAAATTTAGCAACTTACTATAACATATTTCACAGATAAACATTTGATTAAGAGTTCTGAAAAATTAGGAATAAGTTGAAGCTTTTTGACTGTATAACAAACATTAAGAAGTGAAGCAGTGGCTCCCATTTGTATCTCTTTTTATAATGGTTTGAATTAGAAAAGATTGAATGGGTTGGGGTGTTTCCGTACTTAAGCTGTTGCAGTTATTTACAAAGCAGGCATTCCAGTAAAAACAAGGCCAATTTGAATTCTGACTCAGCCATCCCAACTTACAACCGAGGAAGCAAATAGGTTCAGGTGGTTGCTGAGACAGCTGCTGCTGCTGCCCAAGAGTGGGCTGCACCCAGGCAAAATCCAGGAGTGTCTGTGTCCCCCCTGGGCTACAACAGCTGGAATCCAATCATTGCTTCCTCTACATTTTCCAGCTGATTGGGTTGCCTGTCTTCTCACTGAGAACACGCGCGCTCATCTACATCAACAGCAATGAGAAGTAGCATTGTGTTGTGCCTGGCACTATACTGAATCTAACATGCCATGACTCTACACAGACCTTAACCTTATCTCAGAGTATGACATCCAGAGCAATAAGCAGATTCTCAAGTTCAAACTATTAAATGCATGAAACAAGCCCCTGCAACACAGGAGTCTCAGTTTTAAGCTTTCCCAACCCAATGATTATGTTTTTGGATCTCCTTTATGTCATACTGCCCCATAGTAGAATTTTGTTGATGAGTAATCTGATAATGACAAATCTATATGACAGATGGCAATTACAAAGATTGCAGCCTGAATGCTTAAGAGAATGATGCTTGTAGACATTATGTAAACATAAGATGTCCCTTTGGTTTAATTTAGGATCCTCTAGATATTTTGTCTGTGTAATCAACTGGCCCTTATCAAGTTTTCTTCTAACATGTGCTTCTGTCTACTTGTTCATGACAGTCTCTGTAAGTGCATATTCACACCTTAAGGGGAATTTGTTCCTTCTGTTCGCTTCTAAAATGGAAACAGAACAACTTCAGTTTTCACTCTTCCCTTTATCCAGAAGAGCATAAATACTGCATCTTCAAAATTTCTTCATGTAGCATCACCTCTGTCATTGATTTTTGTATGCTGATCATACCTGCTACAACATTTTTGGCAAGGACAATAATGAAAGTTATCATTTAGGCCAGATACTCCTTCGCAAACAATAATTTTAGTGACTCTCAATAAATTGAGTAACCATTAATGAGCCTAATTCTCCTGAAATCAGAAAATGAAGACAAGATTTTTCAACACAGAGCTCAGGTACTTTGTTTTCTTTAATCAATGAATTACAAAGACATGGGAATAATTAATTTTATGTAACATCATTTTGATTTCAAGATATTTGGCTTCCTCTAGTTATGCATCATTCATCAAGTAACTCACAGTCTATGTTCAGTGCCACTTTGTTATTTTACATTAGAAATAACTAATGTTGCAATAGCATTATGACAGCTTCCTTCAACACCAGAACACACTCAACACTAATGGATTTGTTTTCATTGCTTTTGGCTATCTTTCTCTACATGATCTGACAGCTTTAGCTTGAATTTAATTTAGCAACAGGAGTCAGTTCTACTACCACAGACACAATTCATTTATTCCTAATGAGGAATTTGAACAAAAGTTATTTGATCTGATAGCTGAGGAAAGTCATACTGAACATAATGCAAGAGGAGGTTCAAACAATGAGGTAGAAACATTCTTCCTTTTTATCCTGGTATGTTTACAAAAAATTATTTCAGACCATCAAGACACCTTTAACTTGTAATCTGCACATGGGACTTGAACCAGCATCCACATAAACTGCTATACTGAAGTGACACACAGATAAACTGAAGTACCTGCCAGGATGTATTTCACACCCAAGCAGTTTTCAGGATGGGAGAAAGAGGCAAAAAATCTTTCCAGCTGAAATGTGAATCTAATAGTGAAAAGCTGCTATAAGAACTTCAGAACTACAGAAATAATATGGATAACCTACAAAATATTTGACCTTTATTCTCTTAGAAAAACATGCGAGTTAACTATTATGTTAGTACTGTGTTATGCTTATTATCTCCAGGGATGAAGAGTTCTCTGTGACAGAGAGAGATTGCCTGCTAATAAAATAATGTTGCTTTCCCTTTGCTATGCAGTGACCTGATGGCAGAGCTTTTTGGACCCTACCAGCTAGAAGGTGACAGCTGCCAGAAGCTGGATGCAGCACAAGCGGAGTTATCTGCGTTTCCTCTTCTTGCTCTTTAGGAAGATGAGAACTGCCAAATAATTTGTGAGACTATGAAGTCCTATAAGTCATGCTTTGCAATCATGTAAGGCAAAGGAAAATGGATTCCATTCTGCGAAACATTTGCACTCCCTCTATACTAAATGCATGCTTCCATATAGACAGTGGTCATTCCTGCTTCATGACAGGTAGAGAAGTTTGGAAAAAACATCACCTCTTAAATACTTAATGTTTTCTAAGTTCTGCACATTTTTCTTTCTTTGGATGCCCTGCACAAGTAGGGGTAATAAAGTTCAACAGAAACAATTTCTCTAGTCATACACTACTATACTATTGTATGACTCTCCAAAGCAATACAAATAGAGGAAGGGATGATTCAGTCCATCAGCCCAGTTTTCACTTGAGAACCAGAATACGCCTGACCTCAATTTTTTACTGGATAGTTGCTTACCCATGAATGTCAGGGGCATGGCAATGAATGGAAAGCTAGTTGCAGGACTATTTTCTTTTTTACTTGTTTTGCACTGGTTGTTTTTTTTTTTCCCCCTTTCAGCCCTTCTCTCAAACAGAAAATTGTCCACCATTTTACATGATGTATGTACAGCCTAGCCAAAAATGAATAGGACTAAGTACAACACAGCCAACTCTCCTCTACTACTAACATTGCTATTATTACTCATAAGTACTAGGAAATCTCACCTGCTCAGATCATATTTGTAACTACAGACATAGTTTCCTACAGATAAAACATCTGATGGTTAAAACATCACTAAATGACTAGGTTAGAAAGCACATAGTGATTTAATTCTCCATATGTGGGAGCCCAGAAAGGGAGACCTTAAAGCATTGATAAGCAGAGTTAACTCAAAGATCTTTTCAAAATTCATAGGGTACTGACTATCCAAAAAATCCTGTCTTCATGAAATCAGCAGAACCAGAGAACAAATTGACTATTATTTGCATGGAAAAATAAAACAACTATGGGATAGCTTTGTTCCCTCAAATATGTACAATAACACATTCCCTGACGGATGCTTATGAAGATGCACACAATCCAGATTGTGCACAGAAAATACGGTTGGTCTCAGCTGTCTCTTGCAGTAAGAATGACCATTGCATTAAATTTATTTCTCATTTCTTCTACATATGCCACTGATATAAACTTGCAGTATTTGTGTTTGAGAAGTGGAAATGAAAAAATAACATTTGAGGATGACTTCAGATTTTGTAAGGAAAATACACAGATTCATTATTACCTAGCCCAAAGGATTCCAATTATTTTATTGTTTAGAAAGGTTTACCCAGAGGTCAGAAAAACAAGATTACTTTGACCCACTAACAAAAAGCCCTTCAGGGACACACTGAACATACTGATTCTCTGATTTAATTAGGGCTACTCCAAAGCTACTCTAAATTCCAGTTTGTCTGCAAAAGCCAGGGAAATTATGCCTGCCAGAGGCTGCTGCAGTATACTCAGAGGATGAAAAACAGAGCAGATAGCTCACTTGCTGCTTCTTTTCTGCATAGCTATGTATTCTACCAGTACATAGCCTCTGCTGCCCAATTAGAACAGTTTTTAATACAGTGAATAGATGTAATTTGGTAGCCCAGTCCTGCACATGCAGATTTGTTTTTAAACAACAGCAGCATAAAAGGCTATATTGTAAATGTTTTCTACATTGATCTATAGAACAGTGGTTATTTAAAAGATGCCAGATCACAGCGGAAAGCAATTGTATCACCCCAGTCTCCACTGCAGTAACTTCTGGAGGGAAGCACTGCCTTGTGGCTGTGCACAATGATCCACAGCTCATTGACCCCTGGAGGGACACCATAATAAATGCAGAACATTTTTAAAAAGTGTCTTCTATAGAGATGGTCACAAATACAGTTACATAGGTTTGGACAACTTATGCAGCGCATCATAGCAAAACCAGAAATTAAGACTTATTGTGATAATCTGTGGTAGAGGATTAAAGAATTAGACAATTAGATGATCCTTCATACAGACTGCAAAATCTGTGCTTCCATACTATCCTAGCTCTACAAATACTAAAATGCTGACTGAGCAATGAATAGAGCACAGCTTTGAGGGATTCTGTCTGACCCAAGTCCCACAGCTGGGAATAGCTACCAAAGTTATGAAGAAAGACATAAGAGTGCTGCCTGTCCCAGTTTCTGATAAGGTCTAACATAGTCCTATGGAAGCTGGCAGGCATAAGTCCCTAAGAGAGTTGAGTTGCAAGAAGTATCAGACCTACTGCACAGGATTGCTCTTAATTCCAGAGGAAAACATCTTACTCTCAAACAGTCCACTTTAACTTCTCTACACCTACAGTAGCATCTTTAGTTGTACACTACTAGAAAAAAATTGAGTCCATAAAATCACACATGCAGCCAAGCTTGATTACTTCTAGAGAATAATATCAATCTTTTCAAAATGCAGGTTTTGAAGTGCTATAACATCATTTGTTGAAAAACACTCACAAATGCTGCTTCCTACATCTCAGATGTATAACCCGAAATAAAAATATGAAATTCCAAGTATTGAACAGCAGGCCAAATCTCAGGATTTATCTATCCCAGCAATCAGAAAACTCAAGATATAGGTTCATGAACATACTTGTACTCCAGATTCTGATTAACTTACTGAAGTTGAGCATTCAACTTTGTTGAAATGGCTTTTAACACATAGTATATACCCGCATGTATCTGCCACTGCATCTGTGCAATACATTGCTGCCAGGAAGAGATGAAAAATAATGAATCTTTATTACCATTAAAATAAATATAAAATACGATAACATTAGGTTTTGAGATGGCCATGGCTTGGCAAGAAGCCTGACTGATGAAGAAAGGATTTGCTGTAGCTACTGCTACAGTTGCAACTTTCGTGCTGCCAAACCAAATCCTTCAAATTTATCAAAGGACAAAAGTTATCGTCATCATTTCAAAAGCGTGCTGAATTTATAAGCACTAGTTGTCATAAAACCCTTGCTGCTTCTTTTTACGCTATCTTACCTTAGATTTTTCATTATGAAGGGAGAGTCCTAGTCATCTTTCTTTTCTTTTGGAACAACAACAGCTAAACTCAGCACACTGTTAATGTGTGAAGAGAAATACTACATTGTGCAAGTTGGAAAGAGTTGCCATCACACTTTCATACACCTCTGCACCACTTTTTCCCCTATATACTGTGTTTATTTCTCTATCTTTTTCTCACTGTGATCACCTCCTGTTATGTCTAACTTCCTTCTGCAACTGCAAAGAGGAAATGATATAGGAGCATTAAGGAATACAATGCAATGGCAATCAGAGAAAGCAAGATACTTAGCTACTACATAACTTATTCATTTTTACCTACATTATTCAAGTACCTTACGTGTAGCTTTCCGTGATGCAAAATAATTGAGTGCATACATACAATTACTTTTAATGGGTTATATTTAACATGACCCCTCTATAAGGTAATAAATTTGAAATGTTTTCTTTGAAGGTCACCTTGTTAATGCAGTTACACATGTCAGCACCAGGTGCCATCTGTTATCAATACAGAGTGGAACCAAAGTTAATGAAATTCTCAGTTCCTGAATGGAGATCTCACCCAGTGAACAGTCACATTTCGATGCACAGCACATTTCTGCCAAAAGCACAGTCTTGCACTCCACTCTGCACCAATAAAAGCCTCTAAGGAAAGGATTTATGGATGAGAACAGAAAACACAGGTGAATCTTCAAAGAGACTTGTTTTAAGTAACTGCAAAAATTGCCACAGGAATTAAGGTCTGCTGACATTTACGTTTTTGTCTGATAATCATTAAGAAGCATCCATGAAAATAAAAATTTAGTTTTAAAAATTTGGCCCAAGTTGTGGGAAAGTACAACCTAAAAACATAAGCCAGTACAACACACAAAGTTCAGATACTTATAATAAAAATCTCAGAAACCAAAAGCTTTTAAATTTAAGCCATTGCTCGCAGATACTGGAAGTAGTTGAAATTTTCCTGAATTATGTGTAAACATGTCCTTTAGTTACTTGGATTTGAAGAAAATTAGCTCATTTCACCTGAAATCTTCAAAAATAACATCTTAAGCTACTCCAAAGAAGCATAAAACAAGGATGCTGACATGTTCAGCGCCTGCTTTACTCTTACTCACTGCAAAATCAAAAATACCAAAAATTTAAAACAATAACAGTGTAAAATGCTTGGCGTAACAGGTTGCTTTTGGGTAGATCACCTCATAGCGCAGAAAGAATTGACATTAATAAAATTATCTTGTCTGGTTTGTTCTTACATTGAATACTGCCTATGGCAGTCTTGCAACATCTTCAGGGTATTAACTCAAAAATGTTTTCACAGTACTACATTGCTGCATTGCTAAGACAAATTTTAATCCAGACAACTCAGGAAACTTGCTAAACCTAAGCAGGTTTCCATAGCGACTTTAATTATACTACCTGTATAAATACTGTATTTTATTACAAGGTAACAGGATAGTTTGGCATTCTAAAATTCTGTCAAAACAATCCTCAATGTTTGCATTTCTGATCTACAAGTGTGCTCCTATCCTCTGACCTTTTTAAGTTACTTTTACACTTTACCATGAGTTAATGCTGCATCTTGAGAGCAAGCCTGATTCTGACTTCACTAATAGCAGGGTAAAGCAAGACAAAAAGCAAAAACCACTGAAATTCAGATTTTAGTTTTAGAATAAACTGTTGATGGCCTATTATTGGACAGAAGCTTTTTTTTTTTTTGTCATTTAATAATTAGAGAGTTTATATTCAAGAAATGTAATATTCTTCAGAATCAAACAAGACAGGTCAGTCACAATAGAGGAGAGAAAATAATTAGCTTCAAGCCTTCAGAAAATTGGCAATAATATTACAGATTACTGTAGGATCCTCAACTGAAGACACAAGAACTGTTTGATTTTCCAGATGAATTTAAAAACAATATAACTTCCCCTTTATAATGTACTTATACTTTAATTTGAGATTAAGTTTTACCAGTTCTACCAGTCTACTTTAAATTTGGTTAAATAGCATAACAGAGCTAAGTTTGATAAATGTTCCTTGTCCTGAGCATCTTGGTCAACATAAAAAAGAGAAGCTTTAATGACTTGTAGAGGTATACAGCTGCCACTGAAACAGATACCTCTAATAAACTGGGCTATTGACTGCCTTTGGGAATGGTCATTAGTGACTGCATACTTTAAGGAATATCACAGAAGGATGCTCCATACAACAGAACTCAACTTTTTAAAATTCAGATATTCATTTATTGGTTGGCAGGGACCTCTGGGTCATCTTGTCCAAGCCCTGTTCAAACAGAATACCTACAATAACCTAAAGCAGGATAACCTAAAGCAGGATGGTCAGGTCCACGTTAATGCAACTTATGAATATCTCCAAGGAGGAGATCCCATCATCTCTCTGAACAGCTTTTTGCCAGAGCTCTGTCATCCACACAATAAAAATTATTCCTGATGTTCAGACAGAAACTACCGTGTTTCAGTTTGTGCCCACTGCCTCTTGTTTTGGCACCGCTGAGGAGCCTGACACCATCTTTATTTCTTCTCTCCCTTTAGGTATTTATAGGCTTTCTAATATTTCCTCACTCGGGCTTCCTCATCTCCAGGCTAAACACTTCCAGCTCACTCAGCTTCTCTTCACAGAAGAGCTACTCCAGCTCTTTACTCATCTTGGTAGCCTTCTGCTGGATTCTTTCCAGAATGTCCACGAACTTTGATATCTACAAATTCAAACTTTGGCTAGAAGACATTTAAGGCTTGAGGAGATTCTTTGAGCACATGGAATAATCAATCTCCATTTTTTTGTCAGATCTGTAGAGAATGTCTACATTGCAAAGCTATGCCAGGAACCAAGTCATCAGCAACACACCATTAAAAAAAAGTGATGACCACAAAACAGGCACAATGATGAACTGTTAGATGACCAATGCTTTCTGTTGTACAAGTAAAGATCAGAATTAAATTTGAGCTGCCCTCTATGCTTCAGTTCCCATATCTTTAAATGAGAAAATAATTATACCAAACTATCTAACTAGGTTATTGTGTAATTAAATGAATTTACCGGTATCTCCAGCTGACAAGGAATCATAGAATCAACAAGGTTGGAAAAGGCATCTAAGATCACCCAGATTAACCATCCACTTATCACCAATATTTCCCACTAAACCATGTCCATCAGTACAACATCTATCAGTTTCTTGAACACTTCCAGGGTTTTGGTGTTACTGGATAGGGTATTTTTTTTGTTTGGTTGGTTTTGTTTTGATTAAATTGCTTTTTTCTTTCTTAATAGTAAAAAAAATTGTATTTGAGGTCTAATCAGCAATCAGTCCTTTTATGGAAAGGAGTGCAAAAATATCAGGCTATCACTAAGCCTGAAAATAGCCTACTGTGTTGCCTTTTCCCAGATATTTGATGATGACAGAAACATTCACCCTTCCCTTTCTCAGTTCCCAGGCTGCCCAAAGGGAACGGCTTATAATCTCCAGAAAGTTGTTAACACAAAGCTGAACATGTATCATGCCATTATGATGACAACCTGCTCAAAAAAAGAATAGACAAGAAGAAAATGAAAAAAGTTAACAGCTTCTACCACACACACATACATATATCTACCGTTCATGGCAAAATATTGACGTACTGTGATGCCAGAGTAACTGTCTTGAAGCCTAACTGATCAGTCTAACAATTGAATTTGTTGTAGTCAAATTTGAGTATTTTTCTTCATTCAATTAGTAGTTATCTTCACAGCTTCCCAATAATTATTCTCAGCCAAAATATACATCAAAAAAATGCATCGTGTGATACAGGAATCTCTCAGAAATCTCTCCAAACCGTGTGACAGATGAGCCATTACTTGAAGGAGCTTCCTGTCACACAAGAAATAGTAAGCTACAGTAGAAATCCTTTCACTTCATATTGCTTGAAGTCATTAATCTGGATTAAGTGCAAAATTTGCTTTGTCATTTAGTTATTTCTCCTGATATTTTTCTGCTTTGTTTAATTCTCACCTCATAGAAATAACCTGGAAATATTTGAAAATGCACAAATTTAATTATTATTTTTTAACTAAGTATTAAAGAACAATGGTTTCTCATTAATTTGAATCTGTTCCTAGTGTGCCCACTGCAGCCTTGAAATGCACAAGAACTCTTAGTTCTCATGATGCTGCCATTTCCCATCACAACTATTCCCTGTTGCTTCTACTCCACACTAAAACGATCTCATTAACCTTTTGGTATTCATTGCCCTTCTTCTCTCCATAGTAAACCCCAAAGAGATATTCATTTGACTCCTCAATGCATGTTTGATTTATGATTATTCTTGAATGACATGCATAGAATGTAACCAACTATTCCAGGTTAATTTGTTCACTTTTGAACAATCTTCCTCTATGAGAAGCTGAATTACATTTTTATTCTGCTTCCACATTACTTCAGTAATATTCAGTACTGAAGTACTAGCGTTGGGTTATTACAGTATCCATGCATTCTTACCAACACAGCTGTTTTAATATATGCTGGCACATTTTTATGTAGCACTAGCTTCCCTCCTTCCAGAAGAAAAGTAAAGCGATTGCACAAAAAACCTAAGCAGAGCAATGGATTCACCCAGAACCATACCTTTGTCATTCTTGTCATAAACCACTTGCTAACACCTAATGTAAAAAACTTAATTCACCACCACTGGAACCAGACTTCATCAGCAGCAAAGGTATTCTTTGTGTATGTGCGTGTGAATACCCCCCTTCTACATGAGTATTTACATACATGCTCATAAGTCCACATGTATAGAAATATACACTAGAAACAGAAAGGGAAATTTTGGCTTATGGTAAGAGCGATATTGAGAGTCCAAGCGTGAAGTACCGTGTTGAAAGGGAATAAACAGAAAAAACATTTACGAATTTCAAGCAACTGCCTGCATGATTAAGTACTGTTATGCTTCTAAAAATTTATATTTGTTCTGTCATTAGCCCTGAGTGTACTACTTTTACTGTATCAGTATGACTGGAAGTTATTTCATATACTTTTAATCATTATTTCAAATTATTAAGACAAAAGCTATTTTGCAAAATAATTATTTCAACTTGCATTTTTAATAATACATACAAACATTTTACTCTAGAGGGTTTTTTCATTACTATTTCATTAAAGATGCAAGCATTCACTAAACAAGCTGATTACTTCTAAGGTTTTCTTACCACTGTATACATTCCACTGAAACAAGAAAATTTAATATTTCACTAAGACATTTTTGTGCTACAAAACATGACAGAATATAATCACCAAAATATCTTCATAATCCTAATCTTCCCATTGGATCACAGAATCATAGATCAAGTAAATAACTCCAGAACGAAGGACCACCCGTAACTCTCAGGTGCTACGGAGTCAAAACATTCATGCAGAGAGTCTTTTTACTGCACTACATTTGAAAACTTCCAAAATATTGTTTGAGTTATGAATATTATTTGTTTTCAGTTATTACCACTCATTTTCATGCTGGCTACACGTGCATAGAGAAAGTGGAATTCCAGTATTACAGTTTTCTTAAGTAAATTCTTGTTACTTCACAAAGTTTTCCACATAAGAAGTTACGTGAAAGAAGTTACAAGGAGCACAGAGCAAAATAACACACAGTCATTCACAGGTCTTAAAATTATTTTGATTTCTATACAAACATACCTATTACTTGCAAAAATTCATTGGAAAGTAAAATAACTTCCCCAAACTATTAGCCTGTAGTTATTTCTTGTTTGAAATTCTAGGACTCTCAGATAACCAGATTCCTTGATACTCCTGTTTTTGTGATTATTTAATTCTTACCCTACACCTAAAGATTAGTAAAAATTTCAGCACAGCTTATTCACTACTCACTGCTGAGTCATTTCTAAACTAAATTCTTTATGCAGCTAAAGCTATATACTTCCTACTCTTGTTTTTACCTTTTAATCACTTGGCCCTTTTCAGAAGATAATTTTGATTAGTGCAGCAGAAACCAATTTGAAACATAGATGAAGGACCTCCTTCTGCTTCTCTGCGTATACGAAGGGTAATATAACCTTGATATAGGAAAAACAGTTTTGCACTCAAAACTTTAAGTGCTATGTTGTGGAAGCTAATGCTGAAAAATTAGAGAAATTATGTATCTATTTGTTTCTTCTTCCTTTGGAGGTTATAAATGCCCTGAAGCAGATCATTTTTACAGAGTGTTTGCTGTCAAGAAGCAATGAAGTGCAAATGGAAACCAATTGAACTCTGCATTTTGTTTACCCAAGAAGACAACAGCTGGAGAAAAATGGAGTATTTTAATAATTAGCCAGTCACATTAGATGAGGGACAAAGTGGTATATGCTCTAGCATTATAATAAGGAGACTTCCTTTGGGGGAGGTAGAGAGCTAGCAATTATCTGCCTTTAAGACCAAGAAACTAACTTAACCTTATATGAGGATGCAAGAAGCATCCAAAATATGGACATTACAGACAGTCCAAAATACCATTCTCTGCTTTTTCCAAATAGTCAGACTTGACAACTTCCTTGCTTCAATGTCTAGAATCCAGATATATCCACTAATGCCTATCATCTCCAAAAGGAAAGACTGATACATGAGAAATTGTTGAATTATCTGCTATTCTCTATCTGAACCAAGTAGAGCTTGTTAGTGTATTAAGTAGTGTAGTGACTAGTGTATTGTTTTTGACACCTTCTTCTTCTTTAGAGAATTCCTAAGTTTGGATAAAGCCTTACTAGTAGAGAAAAAGTAATTTGTCTCAAATAGAAATTAATTCCTAGTAAATAAATAACAGGACATAAGGCCTGTGAAATATGAAGCAAACCAATTTTAGTTCACTGGCAACTGAATTATTCATTTCAAATCACATTCTTGTGAATTTAGTCCTTTTTCTTATCTCAAATTCTGGAGGAATTGACCATAATTCTATTCAAACATTCATTACCTGCAAGTATTTGCTGAATACTTTATGTTAATAAATGTAAGTCCTTGGAACACTTGTAAAATCTTCACCTCAGTGTCACACTCCTCTGTTATTTCTGAAATGTTTGGCTAACTTTATTATGTAATAATGTTTCCACATTTCAAACAGGAGAATAAAAATGGCAAACAATGAATAGCAAACTAGAAGGAACCAGAACAGATTTTCGGACAAAAAAAAACATTCAAACAAGTATTCAAGGCATAGATATAAAATTGGAACACTGAGAGCCTTAAATTCAACCACTGCTTCATGTGAAGGTCACTTATTTTTTACATGTCCTCATCCTTTAGCCCCAACTTATTAGTAGGCTTCATCCTCTACTCTCTTTAGATATGTAAAGATGAAAACAAGATCAAGTAAGAATGTACACATGCATAACTCTCTTGATTTAATTATGTTTCTGGAAAATTTGTTCTGATTTTTTTTTTTTAACACTGTACCTAAATTACATGATGTTCCTGTGTCCTACATTGCCTTAATCATTCTTATTTGATACTTTGTAACAGCTCCACTGAACTAGAAGAGGTTATTTGAAAAATTTGGCACAACTTTAATGACCAGAGTCTTCAAGTTTGGCTTACTATGTGACCCTCAAGACAACAAAGTAATATCAATAAGTTATCCATAATAAACAATTTAGAATAAAATCCTAAAGAAAAAGTGATCAAGAAGGAAGATGTATGTAAATACTGCAACAATATCAAATTGAAACAAATTCACAGTATATATTTTTACTTTTTAGACAGTCCTGTGATTGGTGTCTACTTAACTTAAGAGCATTTTCTGAAGAGAACTGTAAGACTTGACTGAAGACTATGCTTCAGTTGAGCTAGCACAGAAAATAAAGTTTGAAATTAAACAATCACCCTATTACCCACCCTCTTATCAGATGCTAGGTCCAAGGAAGTGCAGTTCCAACATATCTGCAATGGCCATCACATCAACTAGAGAACATGGGTATTTCATAACATGGAACATTTAGGACTCAATTCCAAGAACATCTGCAACACATTGTTTCTCACCCACACTCAAAACTTTACTGCTGAGGCAATCTGCAAATATTTCAGAGGAGCAGAGAATGACAAAGACTGAATTCAAAGTCAAAGGTGACAAGTGTTTCTTGAAAGATAAACATAGCACTGGTTTAATACTACTTCTGTTGATACTAACTTTCCAAATAAAATCCATCATATATTAAATTACCTGTATAATCTTGAATAAAAATTTACTGAAAACCAGTAAGACATCACCACAGGCACACTAACAATTATTACAAGAATTCTTGTGTTTCTGTGCTTCCAACAGAGCAAGAAAACATCAGCTAGAGGAACACAGGACTGCTATAATGCTGTGAAAAGCATCCATGGGATTTAATGGCAAAAAATAAGTTCCAATTACTCCCTTTCAAAGATAATGTAAGAAAATTTCCATAATGGAAAAATAAAATCCATCTATAAGAGTCAAAGACAAAGAAGAGAAACTGAACTGTCAAGTGAGTGAAATGAAGAAGGGGAATGTAGAAGGATGCAGATGAAAATAAGTGCGAGTGTTGTAGGAAGTCTCACTGAGTGACAATCTCTAAGCAGCCACTTGGAAGGAAAAAGAAAGCTCTTCAGTTTGAGAAAAAATTGCAGCAGAGACCAAACCTTACATCAGAAAATTATGCATCATATATTGACAATATCATCTGGAGTAATCACTGTAAATCAGAGTAGGTGTAGGAGAAACTGTAAAAATACATGTAAACACTGAACATTCCATTTCATTGCTGTTAAATGCCATGTTGCTTGCAAACAAAAAGAAATAACTTTACTTCTGCTTATAATCAAACATCACTGCATTTACCAAGATCATACAAATCACACCTATGCATGAATGATAAATGGATAGATACAGATTGATACAAGACAACAGCATAACTTACATTCTGAATCCACAATACCCCATAATTGAATCCAAAGTTTATCCAAAGTTTAACAATGGGATCTTTTACATACAGAGAAAAATTCTAAAAATACGTAGTGTAATTTAATAAAATCCTTACTTTATTTCTCACCAATGTTTACCACAGGACCCTGTAAATATGCAGGTAAAAGAAACTGTAATAAAAAAGGTCACACAAAACTGCTGTGAAGAAATACAGACATTATTAAATGCAACACAATGGATTTTCATTATTACTCTTTTGTTACACGTTTACAAGGTCATGTGATAAGTGGCAAAGAAGAAAGGAGGGCATCATCAAATACTGACAGAAAAACCATTGGAAAACCTAGCTATCTGTGCTTGCTGTGTGGGTTTGAACATTAACCATTGTAGTTTCCCATCTAGTATAACTATCACATGCCCATCACTTAACTCCACAGTGTGAATATCAGTAATCACTATATTTTCAAGACTGTGAGATGCCATTTGCATCTAAGAATTGTTTTTTATAGGCTACCGGACAGATTGCTTTTCTGATGTTTAGGGCATTCATTACCAATTGACTTTGCTTGGCAGACAAAGTGAATTATCCTTTCCCACTAGTGCTTTGAAACCGTGCCCAGTTTAATATATCTCACACTTCAGATCCCTGTTCTTACTGTAATTTACTGTAGTCAACCACTATATTCTTAAATGTTCTTAAGTGTTCATTCCTAACACTTGATGATCATCTTATACCTTTTACCTTTCAGTGCAGTTTATTGCACTCACAATACCAGTTCATACAACCTCTAGACAAAACCAGCACAAATACCTCCTGCAGCTCACTATTACTCTCTCAAATATAATGTTATGTTTTTCTAGACTGATTGAATTATGAAAATATTTACTTCTAAAGAAATTAATGGATTTACAAATGGATATCACAACGAATACCATTTGCAAAATATCATTCCCCCAATCTGCAACACTAATTGATTACAAACTTTGGTCCTGCTCTCTAAATATTCTTTCAGATCTTTGTAATGCAGTGAGTGCACTGACAAAGAAGTTTTTCATGATGAGACAGTAAGATCACTGATAACTCCATTCCAAAACCTGCACATATAACAAGCAGAACTTTCAATTTATTGAAAAAATAGCTTTGTTTCAACATACTACATTCTCTTATTAAATCCCCTAAAATAGTTATTTTGAGGCATTTCAGTTTTGTCTCAAGTGACCCTCATTAAATTCAGCAACAGATTTACTACAGAATCAGATGGTAACGTTACACCTACACAGTATGGACAGTGATTTCATTTCATTCTCCGATGTATTTTATAAACTTATTTTTCTGATGAGGAAAATGTATGGTTTTAATTCCTGCTGAAAGTACAAATAGTACATTCTCATTAAATTCAGTATATTTTATAAACATGAGACTAAAGAATTAATATAGCTTCAAAAGAAGAAATCCACCGAAACAGAAGTCTCTAGAGTTCACAGTTACCACCATTTCATCTTTTAATCCACTGATTACAGAGGAGTGACAACAGCACAAAACAAGTGTAAGGAAACTAGGATTAAAGCTTGTCACCTATCAGAGAGACTAATTCAATTAGTAACTTGATTGGTTGTTAAGCTAATGAGTTTAACACCTAATGAAAATAGATTATAGATTCCTAGAAACAGGCCTATCACCAACTATATTAACATCATAGGATTTTTCAAGAATTTATTTACAACAAAAATATGTTTGTTTGTTTTCTTTTAAAGTTTAAACATAGTGAACTTAAAGGTTCACAGAACAAACTCTCCTGCTGCCACTTCACTCTACCAGTATAGGAATGGCTCCACAGAAGTAACTCAATTAGGTGGAAAGATTTTGCTTCCATCCTTTACTTTCTTCTCTCAGAAGTATATATAGGAGGAGATATAAAAAGCATGTATTAATTTTGTCTGCCTAATATATTTGAAGAGATATGGAAAACAAAAGGAACAACATTTTCAGAATCTTCCAAGCCTTCAAAGATCCTTCAAATATTTTCAATATCATCTCTTTCGGCAGGTAATTGGAGAATGACTTCCAAAAGATGACCAAATGTTTCACAATGCACAAATTTTACTATGTGTCCCTTTAATTCTACCCCATTTCTGACACTAACCAGTACTAGAAATTTAGTAAAAAAAAATAAAATAAAATAAAAAATAAAGGAGTAATTTAAAATGTTCAAGAAGTATAACTGTGCAACAACTAATCTACCAATTCAGCTTCTTTCAAATTTAGCCTTGAATGCGAAGATTCCCGTTCCATTCCATACAAGTTCATTCAAAGAAAACAAACTGAAGGAAGCAATATGAACTTTATGCCTTTCATTCCTTCCATTATCTAATTACTGCATTTGCAGGCCTGTGCAAGGAATCATGTACCTCGCTACAAATAATTCAGTGTAACTTCAATTTTACGCTCTCATACCAGGAGCCAAATTTACACTTCATTTCTTGTACTTCTATTTCATCTAATCACAGGTGTCACCAAACATCTACATCTTTTTGAGCCTCTTTATTACCACATGACATAAATGAGCACCACAAAATATTTCCATCAGGTTTCTGATTGTTGCATTTGGACTTATAGCTTACATATCTTCTCACTTGTATTTTATGAAATGAAATACTTAGAAATGCTCAGATGACTATGGAGCCCCAGGTAAAATCTACACCATTATTTCATATTAGTTTATATCTCCAACCTATTACACCGAACTTGCTATAAATTTGAACCCTCACAGACTGTACAGTATCTTTTATGGGAAAAAAGTGACACCTCCATACAGTACCTGCATACAGCAAGGTGACAAAGTACATCTGTTTTTTTCTTTTACTAATATATCATTTAAACACAAACCAAGCAATGCCTTATTTTCTTTCTGCCACCTGTGAAAAAAATCCAGTTTCAGGGTGACTACTAACAGTGCCCTTCCAAATGTTCTGCATGCGCATGCAAAACAACTGATTTAGAGAGCCCCAGAGACCTCAGATGTCATATAGAAAAATCAGTTCTGTAGGCACAATAATCCAGTTTGCCCTGTAATCCAGTATGTCCAAGATATGCCATGCTTGCTGCATGTGATCACAGCATCAGTGAAAGCAGATATCACGGAGCAGTGGTGTGATTTTCAGCAACGGCAACATGTGTTGACCTTGTCCATGCACAGGAAAACAGTTCTTGCACAGTATAGCCCTAGATCCCTCCCATCCACTTTTGGGGAAAATACATTTATTGTTCTTCTGAACCATACAATAAGACTTGCATTAAAGTTTCATGAAAGTAACACAATACAAGCATATGTCTATAAAATGGTGAATTTGCTGCTATGCTTTCATATAATCTGTCTGAGCAAACTGGAAATGCAGAATGCACTGAATGAGAAGGAAAAGTTGTGACAGTACAACATGACTGTCTGGTAATTCTTTTCCTACACCTTTCTCCCCATCAGCTGTTTTTCAAAAGACACCATTGATATTACTGAGTACATTCTTAGTGTGAACTAGGTTATACCCTGCTTTTCCACAGATATAAAAGAATGAAGCAGAAAATATGAGTTTTTATTGTTTGCATTACATATTCTCACAAATCACAGCACTTACATTCAGGTGGGATATGTGTTCTTGTCTTTCTCCTACACTTGGTTGAAACCTCCCTATAAAGTACTTATTGACAAACTTTATCTGTATTATATTTAAAACACACCTTAACTCACTTCTCTTTCATGTTTCTCCTAATGTTTTGTACACAAAAGGCTGTAAAACAATATAACCAGTTATCTGTTGACTGATGCTTCAGATTGCAAATTTAACATACAAATCCACAGGGAATACCCAAACACAGATCGAATACTGTCACAAGTACTGAACATATTATAACCTCATTTCACAAGACATCTGAGCAAAGGTGAGTTACCAGTGTTTTTGAAATACACATAAAGCTCATGTGCTTTATTATTTGTTGTTCCTATATCTGAACCCAGATTCATTCATAGAAATATTGAGTCCAATAACTCACAGACAGTAGCCAAAGAATCCAAGGATCACACAGAAACATGTCTGTGCAACTAAGCCTCCTGCAATTTATTCATCTCTATCTTAAAACCTTGCTGCTGAAAAATGAAACAAAAGCAGTGACGAGCATTAAGCGACTAGCCGCACTATAAGAATTCAAAATGAGCAGCTCCCAAATAGCCTAATCATGGAAACATACTGCCTAAGCTCTGCAGCAAGGGCTTGCAAATTACAAATAGATCCCCAGAAATCAATAGCCATTTTCAAACAAAAATATATATATATTCAAACTAAATTGATGCTATAATTATTCTGTGCAAATTAGCTATTTGTTACAGTAAGAATATAAAACAATAGTTGCAAAGTCTATCCAAAAATTGGATCTCACTGAACTTTCGAGTCCAGAAGCATACTCTCGAACTACTCTGTATTAATCAAATGAAAAGTTTGCTGCAGCAGCCAAATCACATTCATCCTTCCATCTTACTCAGGAAGCAACAAGCATAAAAAGAAAAAAAAAACAAAAAAAAAAACAGTGAACTACCACTGCGCTGGAAGTAGTTCTCTGCAGCAGAGAAACTGCAGGGAGGAAAGATCTTTTCAGACTAGCATCTTCAGTGCCTCCATTTTTTAATTGGGAAGATAATCACAGGATCCTACTCTCAGCATCTTTAGATAGAGAATATATATTCAATGTTTATTTTGGAAACTATGCACATAGTTCACAAGGTGCAAGAGTTAAACCTTAAGCAAATTTTGCAGAAACAGCCCAATAGTCTCTTACCCACAGTACCTCAATGCTGTTCTACAGAGCCACAGTCACGTACCGCAGTCCTCCTCTTTGCCTAGGTACAATCTTGGCACAGCCACTCTTATCAACAACAAGAAAGGAAGCATGGCTAGGGTTTGATAGTTAATGTTATAGCTAAGTATTTTCCCATGGAGAGCCTTTTGACACAAACATGCTGCTATAAGTAGCAAGCATTATAACTCTGAATCCACTTCTCCAGAGTGGCCTACCTTTTGAAGGAGACAGCACAGAGCTTTACACTCATACTGTTCTTGAAAGCTAAATGCTTAACAACACATCTACTACCCAGCTAAAGGAGTGGTAGCTTAGCTTTACTGTGTGGACTTAATGTTCAAACTTCTCTCTCTACTTCCAGGAGTATACATACCTCCAGTAAGAGTAACTCTCACGTTTTGCAAGGAGATCTGATGAACTTAAATATGAGTAAATCCCCTGGTTTGCAATTTGCACATTCCCAACTCTGTCCAGCTACTTTATCACCGAGAAAGAATTTAACTTTTATTTTTTTGTCCGTGCAGAAAAATTAATGAAACCAGTAAGGCCAGTTTACAATCAATTTGGTCATAGGGGTAAAATATTCACTACCTTGTGTGATGTGAATTACCATGCTGTAAAATGGCTTATTTCTTTTTTCCTCTAAACTACCATTTCCTACAAGTTTCATTTTCTTCTGTATCTTTGTTTCAGAATCTTTTCCCTTTAGGTCCAATAAATTACTTGCACGCCTTACTAGCAACATCCATAAATTGCACATATAGATCAAGGCATTTCAAATAACCACAAGCAAACTAAAACTAGACCTTATTTTCAGCTGTTATAGGTGAACGTACTGAGAAGACTGCACAGGCAGCTGGCCTACTTCAAGTAGGACTAGGTGGGCATTAAGCATCCACTGGGTATGGCAATAAGTCTTAGATGCCACTCAGATGTCACATCCTACAGAAAGGAGTGGGGAATGTTATTGGTTTGTTTTTTAATATACTTTTTTTTTTTTTTTTAATGGAGGCCCAGAGCAGGGAAGGGAAGCACAATAATACTTGCCCTTCCTGAATACAGTGCATTTTCCACCTCTTGTATGCCACATATTTTTAGGAACTTGTCTGTTCACACAGAAAGATAACCTCATCTTTGACTCAACCCTGGTCCTGAAAGAGACAAGCCATGCATGAGAGTCATGCTCACATAATCCTACACCACAGTGTGTTCATATCACATAACCCAAAGTTAGACATTCTTTGCTTCTCAATTTGTTTCAGAAACTAATCACACCTGGACAGTTCCATAAAAAATGTTTTTCCAGATGTAAAACAGTTTTCAGTAGAAGGTAAAATATGAAAATAGACCTTCAAGAAACTTAACTCCAAATTCCATTTTCTGTGTCACATGTAGCATTTACAATCCCCAAATAATTCAGAAGTGCATTCAGGTATACAGCTTACAAAGAAGTGAATCTTGCATCTTACAAATAGCCTGACAAAAAAAACCTGACAACTCATTGTCTCTCCCTGTATTTTCAGGTGACTACTATAGTAAAAGCACAAAAAATATCCACAAATCATGGTTCCTAGAAACAAGCATTAAGATGCTCAGGATTGTTATATGGACATTATTACAAAGAAGGAGTAATCAGAAGATTTATGTCTGGAAGAAAAATATATTCTAGGAAAGAAAGAAACTGCTTGCTTTTTTTTTTTTTTTTTAATCTTCTCTTGATATAGGATGCAGTTGGGAAAGGGAACAACCAGGACCTACACTAAGTTACAGGAGAAAAGCAAAGGACACACACTGGAGATACAAATCTGCTGGTCTACAAATGATTAAGAAACCTTAAGTCTTTGACTGTTATCTTGCCTCTTGAGAGTAAGCATTCATCCTGGGGACCATCATTTTTTTGTTTAGTATTTTGCTTTTCACCTCAGAGCCTCTTTCAGCACCATATTTCTCTCCTCCCCTCTTTCTTTTCCAAATAATATTTTTTTAATTGTTATTTTGATTTTTCTACTCCAAATTCTCAAGCATTCTTTCATATAATTCATTCTTTGACAATTAATCTACTAGGAACCCAGTAACACAATCAATGCTCAGCATATTATTCCTTACGTGTTTCTTGCTCTAAGCCTTAAATCTTGAGAGAAAGAATAGGAAAAGTCTGACTTCTTTGCAAATGGATTGGATAATACATTAAAAGCAAGAAATGGAGACTGATACAGTCTGCTACTGCTGTGCTCTTCTATGTTACTGCTGCAGCTATATGTTGTCCTGTTATTGCTCATAAATTTCCATGGGACTCCAATACCTTGAAGCTCTGGATGAGTTAAATACTAGACCAAAAATTTCTCATTTCTGTGCCTGAAAGTCTGTTAGCTGTATAAGATAACATTGTTTTCCTTAAAATTCTGATTCCTTCTTTCTCACTCTCTAATAGTTCAAGTATCATTCCCTGAAAATTGCTTGGTAGTGTTAAACTAACTCATCACATGCAGTGATATTGCTCCTTTTTTGTATTTGCCTGTCTTCGTGGCATACAGAATTGTAGCTGAATCATCCAAGCAGGATTTAGCTTTTTCCCAATAGATCATATCCTGCAAACCTATCACACCTTTTTCTTTTAAGTTGCCCATATTGTCATAGTGGTTGGATAAAGATATGCATTGCATTTCCTTACCCAACAGCTTTTCAATAGCACTACTGTTTTATTTCAGCTGCTATTTTTCAAGTAGAATAGACATTTCTTACTATTACGCTTCTCATGGGGTTACTGCTGAATACAGAGTGTGCCAATCATTCAGGTTTAGCAGCAAGTATTA
The DNA here is from genome assembly GCA_035772895.1 of Perdix hodgsoniae. Taxonomy (NCBI): domain Eukaryota; kingdom Metazoa; phylum Chordata; class Aves; order Galliformes; family Phasianidae; genus Perdix; species Perdix hodgsoniae. Next base: position 7,902,873 of record JAPSGF010000009.1, on the reverse strand, counting down.
CTCGGACTGTCTTAGCTCAGGCTGATGAGGTGTGGAGCCCATAAGAATTCTAACAGCTACTTTATTTCTTTAGTTTCTCTTGTTCTTTTTTTTTTTTTAAATAGCAAGTATTTACTCAGCTTGGGTAGTAGATAAATTTGTGAGATATAGATTACTCAAAAATACGTAAACAAGTAAAAAAGAGTAAATTCCATATTACATTCCATTATAAAATGAAAAAGCTTCCCACTTCATTAGTGCATAAGCTCATCTGACCATTTCACTTAGAAATTTAGTTGCATTTATACTCCAGTCTGAACTTCTACTAGATACTGGCACAGCCTTATGTGGAAAAAAAAAAAAAAGACTGGCTGATGAAGCCTGTGAGGATATAGAACTTGTAAAGAACATTGTAGTCTTTCTTAATTATGATGTTGAATAGATGATATGACTTCCTCGTTAATACACTGCAAATGAATACAGTGGAGCATTTAAATAGATTTAGTTTTTATGCCCATAGAAGATTTTTCAAGTAATTTGCACATACACGGACAGCAGTTTTCCTTATGTCATCTGTGGTTTAACATCAGGATGCACGACTTGAAGATCACTGCCAAATAGAGGCTTCTACAGAACTTTCAATCAAATGAAATTTACATTATAAAGCAGCCTTTGTACAAGCATTCTGGGGCACTGAACAAAACCACTTTAAAAATAAATGTAATTGAATATTAATGTCAAACCAAACAAATTTTATAGTTAGAAGCATGCAATTCCTCTACAGCTCTCTACAAATGGGAATTGAATTTTGCAACCAAGTATCATACTAAACAGAAACATGTAACCAAGGACACAAGCCAAATAAATAGCAAAATATTAAAAGTATTCTGGCAAAAAAAAATGAATTTGGCTGCAACTTGGGCAGAACAGAGACAATCTGTGAACATACAACGACTCAGGATAAATCTAACTGATTCACACTACGATTGAAAGAAAACTAAGTCTAACTCAGAAGTTAAACTTAAGGCACTCTTGAATCTAGGCTACAGTCTTACATTGACTGTTAGCCTGTTTGAGGTATCACTGAATAACTTGCTACCATTGACTTAACAGTTCAAGAGAAACCCAGTAAAGAAAAATAGATCTACTATATTGCAGGACTGCAGAATAGTCTGGAGCAGCATGGAGCAGAACTGTTATTCTAGAAATGTAAACATAGTTATAAATGTATACCTATTCTGCACAAATTCAAATAACTGATCATCTCCAAGTCCAATAATGCCAGCGTGTGAAGATCTTAATTCTTCTCAGATCTAGAAACGTAATACATGCACACAAATAAACAGAGGCATTACATTCTGAAAGACTTGGAAACTTTTTCTCATTACTCATTGCCAGGAATGACTGCTGCTTACTGAATAATAAAAAAAACACTTCATTATTCAAACGGAGTAGAGATATACAACCAGAAATGCTTCTGACCTATTATTTCTGAACATAGAAAAATAATTCCTCTATCTTGAGTTTCAGAGTTGGTAGCTCCTGTCCTCTAACAGTTGTTAACACTGTGGACGTGAGCAGCAAAGTTAATTTCAAAGGTGCTATCCATAGGCTTAATACAAAGCAAGTCTTGAAGGATCCTCCAAGATGATCTTACAATATCCAAAATATTTCTTTTTATTACCATATTTAACAGATGCTAATAAGAATACAGGTTAACAAATTAAACTCACCCAATGAATTCAATCATATATACCACTTAGGACCCTACTGTACTTACAATCTCTGGAGATGGCTTTAGATTTAAGTAACAGAGTTGATTTTTCTGCTTTCTACAGATTTTCTACTTTTTATTACAGTATCTGAGCAGTACATCACATTAATAATGAGTCACAATATCAACATTGTTTATAGAGCTAATACAAACAGCCCTTACTGCTCAAAAATCAGCATGCTAAAAACTGAGTATTAAAAGTTTCTGGAGGCCAGTAGCAAAAAAATAGCTTTTTCTCTGTATTTTTTGTTTATACCTGTCAGTCTGTTGCCAAAGCAGTGCTGTGTAAGTTCAAAGAGCCCCCAGTACTGCTGAACAGAGCTTAGGAAAAACTTACATCTCAGCTTGTAGCAAGGAGTGCAACTTTCCACTCATTGGGTCTTAAAGAAAAAAAAAAGCTCAGTGTTCAAGCAGTGTTACCCTAGGAACTTCAACAGGTAAAAACAGCAAATGTACATCAATCATACTGATTTTTCCTCAGTGTAATATATTACCACTTTCTCTCTCATGGTCAAGAACATATACTAACTTCACAGAGGCAAGAATATATAAAGATCCATTCTTCTAAGGACAAGTTCTGAAAATGAAATCAGAAACTTATTTGCATTCTCTGGGGATCAGGAAATCAACAGTGGCAAACACCATAGAATTCGGTAAAATACCCCAGTAGTGTTCAGTACAGTAATTTTCTTTCAGTCAAATGCCAGCTAAAAGTATTTAAAACAACAAGCAACAGCAGCATCTGTTGTACCCATGTGGACAGGCGCAATTCAAAGTAATTATGATGCCATACAATTTAATGAGGGTTTTTTTTTTAAACCAGAAATGTTGCTCTCTCCATTATTTTAACTCAAACAACTTATAACACAGAGATACAGATAACCCATTACACAGGGTAAGATTTGAAGGGATAGATGAAGTCTCTGTACTGAAACCTGAACAAAATAAATTAATCCCATCCAAACAGCAAAGAGGCTGTGGATCAGCTCTCCACAAACTGTTCTCCTGTTCTTCTTCCAGGAAAAAAAAGGGGATGAGGTAACTGGCAGGGCTTTATAACCATTTCCAGCCTTTTCCCACCCAGCATCTGAAATGATAACTTGGCAAAGCATCAGGCAATATTTTAATCCTAGTGTAACAAATCCTCTAGTTTACCAAAGCAAACTCCATAGCACTGCAGATAGCAACGGCTACTTAGGTTGAGTATCCCATAGAAAATTTACAGAAGAAAGGAGGGAAAATGGCTCTGCATAAAAAGATAGAAAATAGCTTCTATGGAAAAAAATATTAAGGAAGTACATTCATTCACAGAATCACTGACCTTCATCCAGGAAGAAAAGGCAAAAAAAAAAAAAGATTTCTGAAGACTTTCAGAAACTCCTGACATGAATCATACCATGTTTGCCCATAACTGTACTATTTGCTAGTCTAACAAAAGAGACCACTTCAAACTTGCAATCCTCCAGAAACACATCTAGTGAACTGTACCAGGATCTGTTCACATCTGTACTCCCACTGCATCATCATTATCTAGAAGGAAATCAGTTCTCTTTGCACAGAGGCTCTTGCTCATGCCAGTACAATGCCTTGTGCAAGAGATCTCTCAAGGACAATTTACTCCATTCTTTACTCACTCTTGATTTATGTCTTCACCTCCTTCATTTTGCATGTACAGCTCTGTTTTTTAAACCCTTGCTGCTAACTTTATCCTGATGTCAGCCAGAATTTTTCTGCTGGCTTTAATAGAAACTGGATTAGACCTTATAATTTACTTTAAACTTAAATAGATAAGAGAAAAATAAAAGCTAATTAAGCAACTTTTACACTCTCCTTCAAATAATGTTTATGGGACTTGAAGTTTCCCAAATAATTTTAAGTATGCCTAGTTTGTCATTTTAATTCAAAATTTGGCATGCAAGTACACTGGTTTATAACACAATAAAATGCCCTCATTCAAAGGAGGCTAGAACAGAGGTCATTATTATGAATTACCAGGGGTTTTGGATTAGGTTTAGAGACACCAGTGTGGAATACAAGCTCATCAACAGTATGAAACATGAAAACCAATATGTATTCCCCCCCCCCTCTTCCAAGCTGCATGGATTCATTTTTGTACTTGAAAACCTCTTTGTTCCCTCCAATTGGGGAATAAAAACATGGATTTTGCTACCTGTTACTATTTTCACACAAACTATTAGTCAGATTCAATTCTCAGGTTAACACTGACATGATGGTGACTTGTACCACCACTACAATCATCCCATGGACTTGATCTACGTAACACAAGTTTTTGAGAGCATTATCCAAATGCCTCTGTCACTGAGCCTACGGTGTGAGCCTATTGTAGCTATTTCTGCTCAGCCAATACATAGCAGGCCTTGCCAATATGAAGAGTCTGAAGAACCTAATCCTACCCTATTTTGCAAAAGAATATTTCATCAACTCTGGCAAAACTAGCATAATTTAGAAATCTCTGTTTCAGGTGTATATATATTAAGTATATAGTGATTTGGGGGTTTCTTTATAAGTGTGAAAGCAGAACATATTTCATATGCAGTCTACTGGCCATATGATTTATGGAGCCTTTTAAGAGCACACTCTCCAGTTCACTTTTATTTAGAAAGACTTCTCGGATCTTGTATTTTGTAAAGAGCCCAGATGTCTCTGAGCCTGCAAAAGCCCCCCACTCTCTCACACTCAACACACAAGCCTGTTTCTCTTTCACATCCTGTCCTCTAACAGTTCATTTACAGAATAGTGCTGCTTTTCCAATTAATTTTCTGCTGAATAATGCATTTTTAAAGGGGGAATGTGATTAGAGCTGTTTAGAGAAAATATTAGTCATACAGCACTACTACAAATTATTTCTGTATGTATTTCAACAAGAATTATAAAATCCTCTTGAAGCTCTGAATTTTATTCCATTGTAATATTAAACTATTTAAGATAGCACTGCATAATTCAAAGGTAAACAAGTTCTAAGAAGAAAATTTTATAACAGGCTTTAATGTACAAGTCAGCATCAACTGGATCTTTCTAATCATAATTCTGATTGTTAAAGCACCAGGGAGTCCATCAGTATAGAAACTATATCCTGATTCAATTATGTTATGCATTTAAAAGGTGATGGTTTAAACTGGTTGTTACCTTCGTGCCATACTCAATCAACCAAAGGAAAAAGCTTTCTCCTAGGAGAGGTAAAAATGAAAAGCATATCCAGTGTAATGCATTAATGGGTACTCCCCATGATAAATTTGCATTCTTTTCTTCCAGAGGATGAGTATTCCTTCAATGCATCAAAATAAACATCATGCCTCATTCCCCTCTCATATTGTTCAGATCCCATATATTTCAGCGTAACACTGATTAATGGAAATAAATTACAACACACAGTGACTTTGAATAAATTACTCCAAAAGCTTAGCAAGATTAATAAAAAGAACAAACAAAAAATAAAACAGACATAGCAGAAAGCCAGTCCAAACTTCATCTACGATACCCATCAAGTCACTTTTCTATTTATCTTGAGCCTCAACCATAAAATAAAACACTGCCACTCTTAGCACTGCAGCTAATAGTAATACCTATGATAAGACTTAACTCTGGTTAGACTGAGGAGATAAATTTCCTCTTACTATTGAATGTAAAAATGCTAATTTTGTAGCTCACCAATTTAGCGGTCCAATTTCCCTTTGATCTACAATACAACATTTCTCTTTTAAAATTGACCAAAAAAATTGGTTCCCAGATTCTGTACAAGATTTGTCAAGCACCTCTTTTACCAGTAAACACACTGAAGTTGATTCTCCTTAGTGTTCAAAGCAGTAAGGATCTCCAAATAACATCTGAAATACTCAGAGTAATTCACCTATACAGTTGTTCGGGTTTTTGTTTTTCATTTTAAACTATGCCAATTGTGATTATTAAGGTAACAATAGTGGCCCATTGCTAAACTAACACATCATTTACTAAATAAATGTATTATTCTGCTTTTCACATTTAATTCAGTTGACAGGAATGAACAGAGGACGGTTTCCCAATCTTGCAATCATTTGAGACAGGAAATACTTCTCAGTGCTGAAATAAGTTTATTTCTTGTATATTACTAACAAAGCACACATTTTAAGACTCAACTGAAATGTTTAACTTGGTCTTTAATGTTAAAAACTTAATGTTTTTATTTTATTTTCCCCCTCATTAACAATAATTCCAAACTAAACCATGTTAATGAAAAACAAAAATAAAAAAAAAGGTCTTGATAGGAAATAAATCAATAGCACTTTTTGCACAGTTTTCTGCCTGGATAATTCAATTTTCAGCAAAAAAAAATCTCGCCATTCTGTAAACATAAAATAAATTTACAATCCATAAAAATGTCCTTTTGCTCTTTTGTTACAGCTGTGGATAATGCTTCAACTCCTTTACATTCCTGTGCTTCAGTAAAAACCTTTCTACAAACATCACTCTTTCAAGAAAACATGGACAATATTACTCAGAAGATACTCATGATCTGAAATCAATTTCTTCTATTTCAAATTCAGTCAAAGCTTACTACATCTCTTACTGTTTTTCTCCCCCAGCTTTCCTCCAGCAGCATACATTGCTTATTTCACAGTATTATAAGTCTTCTAGGTTCTGACCATCTGCTTCCTCTGTTGTAGTGAATCCCTTTTAGATGCATTACACAGCATACAGGATTTCTTCTCCAGTTTGCCCAGGAAAGAGAATGCCTAGCTGACAAATGGTGCTTGCCTTGGCAACAGCAAATACCATTCACTAACTGCAGCTACCTTTTGTCAACAGACTTGTCCCTGATTCCAAGACATGACCTTGATTCATTTCCAGTCTGCAACAAAGTTCTTGTTGAGACAGACTGGACTAACCATGAATTATTCCTGTAGAAGCTCATCTCAAGTGGGTTCCACTCTCCATGCCACATCCCCTACAATCAACATGGCTCCATACACATTTTTGGAGTAAATGATATGATGCTTATTTTGTTAAAATTGGTTGTTTTATCTTATCATTCTAAAGAAGATTTAAAGAATCATAGAATGGCTTGGGTTGGAAGGGACCTCAAGGATCATCAAGTTCCAACCCTCTGCCACAGGCAGGGCCACTAAACTCCAGATCTGGTACTAGACCAGGTTGCCCAGGGCACCAGCCAACCTGGTCTTGAATACCTCCAGGGACAGAGCATCCACAGCTTATTCGGGCAGCCTGTGCCAGTACCTCATAACTCTCTTTACAAAGAACTTCCCTCTGACAACTTATCTAAACCTTCCCTCCTTGAGCTTAAAATCATTCCACCTCGTCCTATCACTAGCTTTGTAAAAAAAGTCAATTCATCTCCTTTTTATAATCCCCTTTTAAATACTAGAAGGCTGCAAAGAGTTCTCCTTCATAAGGGCAGGTGTTCCAGACCTCTGATGATCTTCATGGCCCTTTTCTGGATCTTCTTCAATAGCTCCACATCTCTCCTGTACTGGGAGGCCCCAGGCCTGGACACAATACTCCAGATGGGGTCTCACAAAAGCCAAGTAGAGGGGGACAATCATCCCCCTCTCTCTGCTGACCACTTTTTTTTTTTTTTTTTTTTTTTTAAATGTAGCCCAGAACACAATTGACTTTCTGGGCTGCAAGCATACACTGCTGGCTCATGTCCAGCTTCTCATCCACCAGGACCCCCAGGTCCTTCTCCACAGGGTTGCTCTCAAGATCTTCCCCCAGTTCGTATAAATATCTGGGATTGCCCCGACCCAAGTGCAGCACCCTGCACTTGGCATTATTGAACCTCATTAGGTTTTCATGGCCCCACTTCTCCAGCCTGTCCAGGTCCCTCTGGATGTCTTCTCTTCCCTCCAATGTATCAACTGCACCACTCAGGTTGGTTTCATCTGCAAACTTGCTGAGATAGCACTCAACGCTATCATATATGTAATTGATGAAGATGTTGAAGAGCACTGGCCCCATGACCAACCCCTGAGGGACACAGCTTGTGACCAGCCTCTACACTCATACAAAACCAGTTCTTCACCAAGTCTGTATATGTATCTGGAATTACTCCAACCCAAAAAAGAAGGAGAAAGGTAATGTAGCAAAATCATCCACATCACCATCAATAATATTCCACAGGTCCAAATCTTCACATAGATTAACTTGATAATTCTTAGTGTCTACCCATCATCACAGAATTTATATAATCATTTATTGCTACCATTTCTATAACATACTAATGATACCTTTGTGAAAGATATTGGTAACAAGGAGTCGCATTTACTTCTGTGCATTTTCACGCATGGCTGTTTTCCACAGCTTCTCTATTATTTTAGAGCAAACTCTTAGCAACCCGGGAAGTGGAACACAGGACTCGCTTGCTGAGCTCATAAATCAGTTAACCACAGCCTGAGAAATAGGTAAGAAAAACAGATGGTGTAACAGTGGCCCCCAAAATTACAGGCAGGAAGTTATAGCAAAGGCCTTGAAACAGCAAACACAGAGTGGTAACAGACCACAGAACTACCAAAACAAGTCACAGATGTTTGATTTAAGGTCACTGTATGACACCAACTTTGCTAAAACCATTTTTTAGAAGTAAAAACAAAAGCACGTGTGAAACTCAATATAAATCACAGACCTTGGAATACTGTATCTATGAATCAATGAAGAGAGAGCAAGTGAGTGTACTATGTTAGCAATCATACAAGAAATACCAAAAAAGATCCCAAAATATGGAGGAAGAAATAATCATCATATTTCCCTCAAAGGGCTCAGAATGCTGACTGTTCATTGCAAAACCATCTTCTCTTCCTCTCAAGAAATTCATGAAACCATGGAGCCAATGCAGCATGGAAAGGTAATGGGTAATACTAGAAATGGAGATTTAGAACCACAAAAATCTGTATACTATAACACTGTGAGCTATACTAAAAAAAGATACTTTGGATATTAGATGTTAGCATGGTGACTAGGCAATAGTAATTTTTTGAACACACAGTCTATTCACTGCACCTGGATGAAAGAAGTTTTGGCTTAGATAACATTTCTTCAGCCTGCACAAAATTGAAAGATTATTTGGACTTGCACCCTACCTTGAAAGGCTGGCTATTAAACCCAGATGTGACTATCACATTACCATCATCATATTCCTATTAGAATTTCCCCTTGTCAGGACTGAATTCGCTTGGTAATGAAGCACAAACTGAAGCATTCCACCTCAATTGAGGTTGTACACCTATTTTCCCTTCCTGCAGGCAAGAAAAATTCTACATTTCTAGGCGTAAAGTAGCTTTCTTTTTTGCTTGTTTTGTTATTATATTCACAATGTATAGTGAAAAAAATGAGGTAATAAGCAGCTGTATGTATATCACTCCCTGCACCACTTGAGCTACACAATACATTGGATGTATGCATAAGTAGTTCAATACAATTTTTTGTCTTATCACTTAATTGGCAATTATAATCCTATAATTAACTACAGAAAAGAGCCTCTAGCAAAAATCAGCTAGGCAATCCAAACATAAGATACAAAATTGCTCTTAAAACCAGTCAACATACAGCTCTTTTGCAAATGAACAGATTCCACTAGAGTATGGTCAGTAACTGCACCTACATTAGCCTCTAGCCATCAAGGCATTCACATCAGTTAATAGTGGAATTAAATGGTTATAAAACAGTCATCAACCTGATCTGGATTGGATCAGTTGTCAGCTTTTTCTCAAAAAAGAGAGAAGACTGAAAAATCCTGACTCATCTTGTTGTTGTAAATACCTTGATTACAATCTCTTAGTTCTATCACTTACAGAAGTAGAGCAATAAATGAGCTCTTGAAAACATTATTACAATAAGATGTCATCATGACAAAAAGTCAATCTTGACCAGCATCCATCATGCTGCATTTGACTGATTTGTTCGTGTCCTGCAACGGTAGTTATAGGTTAGCTGAAGATGGCACACGTTCCTATTTCTTTGAAGAGGATAGAAGATGGGCCAAAGCAGAGTGACAGTAAGTATAATCTGTTAAGAATCGTCTCATCTTCCTTTTCTAGTACTGAATACCTTTTCACCCCACCTCATCACCTAAACGCACCAAAGAATTATTTCTTTAGATAGATGATAGCATAATATACCTTGAAATGTACTAAAATTTCTTCACACAATATAGCTGAATCCAATTACAGCCTCTTACCAGTCTTTTCTAAAGACACTTAACAGATGTTTAAATAGTGAAATTCTTTTAATTTTAATATATTTGTAACTCACACACTGAACAGCTAATTCAGCAATGCCTCAAACTGCTACTGTTAGATCCAGAAAAACAGAAATCCTTTATACCAAAACCCAGCTTCATAAAGAAAAATGAATTTAATTACACAGCTCCTTCTCTAAAGAGCAGTTAATATTGCATGGTCACATCAGCCTTTCATAGACGTCACCAAAGACTATACAAAAACCTCAAAGAATTGTTCATACAATTGTGAAATAGCGATACAGAAAGACTTGCTTACAGATTTACAAATCTTTTCTATTTTATATTCACAAAACAAAAAGCTAGCAAAAGTGAAAAGATGAAGTATAGGTCTTATCAAATTTATTACTTTCCCGCTTTCTCTATGCAGCAAAAGTAAGAGGTTTTTAAGTCACATAAATCATATTATTCATTCCTGAAACAATCTTAGCTTTTAAATATTAGCAAGGAAAGACAGCGAACAGAGGACAGAACACAAAATAGTATCAGAGTTCTGTCTTCTCCCTTCCTCAACCTGTTTGTTTCTTGGGGAGCAAGGTAAGCTATCTAGCAGTATGACACAGCAGTCTACAACCAAGCTTTGACATTATTACTTAAGACATAAATTACTTATTATTGAATGAAACCACGTAAGATAAGTGCACCTACTGAACAGTCCCAGGGTTATCCCCATCCTCTTGTGATATTTCTTAAATACTGCAGGTAGAAGAAAAGGGACTAAGAATCTCCAAACACATCCTGGTGCCCAGGGACCCTAGAGATAAGATCAGTTTTAAAATTAAACCCCTACTTTTTCCCATCTGGACAAGGAGGATGCTCACAGAATGGCAGTAAGGCAGGTGACAGCTGTCAAGGCTTCCTCCTTGAGCAGCGTACTTAAAATTAGTCATGCAATTGATCTCTATTTGCAAACAAACTCAACAATAGTTTCACCTAAACACATGCTTTGTTACCTCAACCAACAAAAGTTTTGTCCAACATCACTGAAATCTTCTATGACTTTCAAATACTAATTCATAAAGTTGTTGAAATTATTTCTGCTCTCACACAAATATGTTGAGAATTTAGTTTTAGTTACTGAAAGCTTACTGATTTATACAGCTAGAATTCAGCGCTAATTTTTTATTTTCAAGCTAAGCTGTACCATCTCACTTTTAACTGTAGTTAAGTCATAATTAGCTGAAACTACTCTTACATCTTTCAGGATGAGGGTGGTTCAAGCATTTAAACTCTAGCCAAGGACAGGCATATGCTCTATTAAAAGGTTATAAGCTCCTTAGCACGTTCACACTGACATACATACTGATGGGAATTCTAGGAAATCTCCAGGCAAATGGGAAACCATTCTCCTCAACAACACATGAAAAGAAGGTTGCTGTAAAAATTCCACCTCCCTTTTCCTAAGAGCAGATATGCCTAACTACAATTAGGCAAGAGTGACCTTTGAAGCTCTCCATAGTTATGGGAGCCTTTGTCTTCCCTCACAATCTCTTTCAGTTTAAGAGTTTCTGTGGGTACTTAATGACATTGCAATACACCCCAAACACAAAGGTTTCGTTCACTTCAGCAGGAAACAAGTGTCCTAAGAACAGAAAGGTAGAAAATGAAAACAACCCTCTATGTTCATGGGTGTTAGCTATTGCCAGCCACATCTACATTGGATTTTGTATCAGTTAAATGAATAAATTCAGCTAATAAACTGGATTTTCACATCTTTATTTTGCTTATCTTGGAGAGAATTTACCTCCTCCCTTCAGAGCAAGGAAAACTATCTTAGGATACTACAGGATGCACTGACGTCTTAATTTAACCAACATCACATAAGTAAAGGCTCAGATATTTACTACTGCGCACACGCGCTTAACCAGTGTGTACATTTGCTTTTTATTACATTTACATTTTCCTCACATCTATAGAAAATGAAGCTTTGTTCCCATTATGCCCAGTAATTTTTTCTTTTAGTTATTTTCACCTCCTGGGTAGTTCACAAAATGAAGTCTAATGATCTACACCTCAACAGCAACCTGCAAGAAGCACCAAAACAAATCAAGTGCAGGAGTGCACACTGGCTGACAGCTGTAATGAATGAAATTGCTTATCACACTTCAATTCATTATATATTCCATGAAAAAAGACTCACATGTAAAATGAGCTATTCAAATACATACTCTGCATTTCTATTAATCTAACAAAGTGGATTGTAACAACCCTTATCTGCTCAGCACTGCATCACAACAAAGCAATAGTGCCTGCCCGGATGAGGATGGAGGACACAAAGGGATAATGCAGGGTTCATACACAACTTCGCTTTCTAAGGCTGACTTCAAAGCTACCAGTCTGAAAAGCGTTTCATTTGTTTAGATGCCTTCATGTACCTGCCACATCTGTTCCATATGTTTTCTAAATGAATCCAGTACCCTTTTTCTGCCCGTGATGCAAATTCCACTTCACTTCTGCATCGTCTGGATTTCAGACTGTTGTTCACTGCCATCTGCTGGAGTTCAGGGACTTCATAGCGAAGGAAACACTGAACACCGCAATGGATTTCTACGCATGCTTTTGCTTACCAGATTCACCAACACTGTCTTGCTGGTGTTTGAAATGTGGAATTATTTTTAGGCAATTGTTTCAATATTCACACTTCACATAAATGTTTTGACCTTCTTTGCCCCACAGATAGCATTACATGGGGAATCTAGATGAAGATTAAAAGAAAAGGCAGAACTTGATCATTTTAACTGTACTTTAGTTGTGCCAGGTATGTTCATAAACATGGAAAGAAAGGCAAAAATTAAAAAGTTATTTAACACAAGTTTCTTTTTTGATAAAAGCAAAATCTATTTTTAATTGTAGCCTATTTAGGGAATCAGGACAGCTGCTTAGTCTGTTTAGTCTAGTTTCAAGAACAGAGCGTAACAAGCTTAGTCTGATTTACAGAAGTTACATATTTAATGCAGCAGCTGCAAAGATATCTAGAAATGTAATTGTAAACACACAGAACAGGACATTGTCTTCCTGGTATCATAAACACTCTCACAGCCAGAATTAAATTCCAAATAAGTACAGAGCACTGTAAAGTTGCCATAGCAGTGAATTGTCAGCCTTCTGCATTACCTGCTTAGTCACGTCCATCTCTGAACACTGATGTTTGGCAATGAAGATGGTCAAAATCTCCTGAATTAGATGGATAAGATACAGCAGCTAAAAATTGATCCAAAACAGTCTGTAAGGGAGGCCCATGCCTCAACACTTTAAAGAGATTTGAATGGTGCAAGTATGTAAGCTTATTTATTTCACATTATCACACTGTCAGGATGAAGCAGAGCCAATGAATGAGATTTTATGGCTTGGTGGCCAGTCAAAATCTCAGCCACAGTTTTGTACATCATACAGATTGTCTGCTTAATGCACTGTTATTTTGAAGAGCAGTCCATGAATACATTAAGCATTTAGATTCGTACAGAGCCCAATCCCCTGGACATTTCCTTTCAGAGCCTTTTTTTCCCCCCCAACAGTACTTAACCAATGCTCTTTTCAGGCTGTCAGTATGGAAAAAAAAAACAGCATTCATGCCTACGGTAACAGAGAAACTGAGGTACTCTGAATCAAAATATCTTACACCTTAAATCAAGTACAGCAGTAACAAGACAACAGTTTCCCAAAGATAATGCTTCTTTAGAATACAAGTCTTAGAGCACTGCTTAGCAGTCATTGCTCTGGATGAACAGACCAGGAGAATGGCCTACATCTGCTTACAGAAGATTCATTTTCTGTAAGATAGCAGGCACAGACTGCTTTTACTCCAATTTCTAATAGAAGGAGACATCACTGCTTCATAGATTTTCCCAAACTGTGACCTCGTAACCTCAAATATGTTTTCTATAATTTAAAATCACTGATCAGAGTAAGGAGAAAAGGAAAACTGAGCCTATCTTCCATCTGTCCCTGTAAACTGTTAGCACACAACAAAGAGCACAGCAAAGTTGACACCAATAGAAGGAGGTAGTACATAGTGAACATGTTTATTAAAAAATGATATATTTTTTACTTTACTGATGCAACAGTGCCCAGAAATCAATGAGGAATAGAGCCTTGTGGTACCCAGCACTGTACAAACATGAAATAAAGTGACAGCTACATGCCTGATGAGATCATAGGCTAAATAAAGAGCTCAGAAGGTTAAAGAGATGCTTTTCATTGACTTCAGTAGGCTTTCAGCTGGGCTCTAGGGCATCTGCAGTCAAACAGCCGCTACAGACTCCTGAAGCACACACTCCAATAAGCTTCCTGAACTGCCACCCCTAAAGACCGGAACAGAACACAGCTAAGCAGACATTTAGGGCCTTGTTTCTTAAGACATTTAATTACCTGAAGAACAAGCCTCACTGAAAGAAATAATGCAGTCACATAACAAATTCTTAAATACTTTTTAAAATGTTAATTTCAGTTATAACACAGGCTTTCCATTAGGGTGTAACAGTTGAGGAAAGTGACAGTGCAGCAAAGTAACAGCTCTTCATCGGCTGCATAAGAACGACAAAGGGTAGGTTTCTCATAACTCAATCACCATTTGGAAAACATTGAAAACTAACACCTATCATCATACTCTTTCCACTGAACTGGAAAAATATTCTACACAGACAACAGGGACTTCTTTCTACACCATGCAGCTCATTTGAAGATCATTCATTCCAGTCTTAGAAACATTAACTAAAAAACAGATTCTTTTTCAGAGTTTTTCTGTGAAAGAAGGGATTCTGGCTGACGTGATAAACCAAGGGGGTACGTTCATTACAAAGAACTTCTACTGGTGGGACTTCAAATAAACTATAGAAGACAAAGCTTGCAAACCAATTTATGGTGCCTTTTGAACCATGATTCTGGTTGCTCTGTTAATATCCTTGTTTCAGGAGATTGCATGGCATATTTTTTCAGCCTTCGATCAAATACAGCTTCTAATTTACACCATTTGATAAACAAACCAAGCATTTTGAAGGTGACAAATAAAATCCAGTATTTCTGCAATCTATTCTTCTGCACCCTTGATACATGGGCACACTGCTACCAATGATAATGGGGTTATGATGGTCTCAGGCAGGGAATATATTCCTCAGTCTTTATGGATTAAAGGTTTATACTCTGTGCTGAAATTGTAGCATCGCACTCCATTTGAATGAAATCAAGTATAAAGATGCAATGAGTGATTTGCCTTTGAAAAGAAAACATTTTTTCTAGAATACGTTATATTTACATATGAATATAACATGAGATTCACAAAGTCATTGCTTTCATACACAGCATGACTGTATTATCAATGCATATGTCTAAAACGTTAGCCAGAACAGGGAGCAGATATTTAAGTTTGTGTAGCTTGACAGCCTCTTCCACATTAGTAAGCTGTCTCTGTCCTTGAACTTTTCCCACTCCTGGAACAATCTCTCACCTTCTTTAAGTTGTACTGCTGCAGAAGGAAATAGCTGGGGAAACTGAAGGAAGCATCTTGTGGGTAAGATCCTTGTTCTCATTAATCCTGTTTTTTGGTCATTCATTTTGCACAGTCCCCCGTAATACCTCAGAACCAAAGTCCCTAATAGTCTACAGCTTTTACGCCTATCACATCACCAGTAAGGTCTCCCAGAAGCACAGGGTCCTGGTAATTCCTCCACAGTATCCCTACCTGTACCAGAATAACTGTGTATACTGCAGATACTGACTGGAACACAAATATCACGTGCCATTACCACCGCAAACACATTTTAAGAATGGTGACAAGAGCATAATAAAACTCTGAAAAAAAGTCCCAGAAGTTATTATTTCAGAAGTTATTTTTTATTTTGTGGATAAGTGACAGCTAGAAACTATGATATGTTCTTTAAGTACTGACTATTCTAAAACCAAAACTAAAAAAAATTCTCAGGAATCATAGCACAGTAGCAAGCTACATTACCTGCTACTCCTATTTAAATAAATGTAATAAGCATGTCAGACACTGGTATCTCTCATTGTGTGCAAAACCGAATACCTATAAAAAGCTAGCATTGCCTTCAGTAAGAATATGCTTTCCCAAGGTATGAATGTACACAGGTAAAGAGAGAAAGATAATAGGAAAACCTCTCCCATGTGGGCTAGAGTTGTGTAAACGAGTGCTCACAATGTTTTGCCATCTTGTTCCTTTCAAACAGCTGTTAAGCTTGTAAGAAGCAGTCACTCATTCTCTACTGCTAGCAGTCTCTGCGTTTGCAGTCTTGTCAAAAAGTGGTGCAGTAACCATGAGCATAAGTTTAATAAACACCACTAAAACTTTACACTGAAGAAACATTAATATGGAGAGTGATTGGTAAAAGTGCAGAAGAAGTTAAAGCTTTTGCTCTATTTCAACTGTTAAATCTGTGACTACCTTTACCCTGCAAGTCACTCTCAGTAGTTCTGGTCCTGCTGCAACCTTTGTTTACATCAGTAGCCCTTTCTCTTGGGAAAGGTATTCTTGTACTTAGTACTGGAGTCCTGATTCATACTAAATTACCACAAGGTTGACCTGAATACATTGATTTAGTCGGAGGAAAAGAGCTTTCCTTGGCATTGAAATTGTAGCCTGTGGTTCAGTATTCGTATTCAAAACCACCTGAATTAATGACAGCACTGAAAACACACATTTAGACTTGTTTGCTTTACAAAGATTATGCAATACATCCTAAACAACAGCTTACACTTTGCTTTCATTATAACTACTTACATTAAACCTGAGCTTTCAGGCTCCAGTTGAAATCACAGTTAATAAAATAAGTTGCATGTCTGATAAAATTTCAAAAAAGCGAAAGAGAAATAAAGTAGTTATGCACGTTTTACAAATGAAAAATCTGAAGTAGGAGCAATTAACAAGTATGCTGTGTGGCTCACTGTTTATGCCAGATCTACTGAACCTTAGTAGCAAGGCTTTAAACCCAAAGAAACCTTTGCCAGCTGCTCTGATTTCATTCATTTAATGAATTTATTTATATGTTTAAGTGAAAAAGTAGCCCTTATACACTGAAACGAAAAGGGTAGTAAAGACTCAGCTCAGTATTTTCACACAGATCTGTAAAATGTACTTCTCCTCCCCTCAGGATACACTGATTGAGAACACATGCATGGCCTCTGTGGATCCAGATTAATTTAACCCTACCTTCTCTACCAACAGCAGACAAAAACACAGCCAGAAAAACACAGAAATGAAACGAGCGTGCAGCGGTGAGTCCCCTGAAATCTCTCCACCTTGTAGCAATTTGTGTTCTGAGACTTAAAGTATCTTTCAGTAGGCAATTTATGCTGTTTTGAGTAGCGATGCTGATTATGTGATACAGGAAAATTATTCTTTAGTTACACCGCAACTTTCTAACAATATCTATCTGAGGCAGTAGCAGGATATTTTTTTTTTGCCTTGCTTTTCGCATGTTTATTTTTTATATACCAGTATGTAAATATGAAGAAAATATTCTATCAGTGCTGAGACACATTATGAACAAGTTGTGTAACTGTTTCAGAAAACGTTTGCATGTATTAGACGCATCACATATGTTTACTATCAGAATAGACAATTTTCTAGTTATAAACATATGTAAAATAAAAGCTGCACTTAGTAGCTTAGTAGAAATAAAGGGTGCAGGCAGTGTTTACAGAGAAACTAAAAGGCAATATGAAAGGAATAAGGAGCTCTGGCAGCAAGAGAAAGGAGCAAGCACAATGAGAAAGACTTAAAAGCTGGAATTGCCTAGAATGACTCTCAGGATTTTGGCATAAAAACACGCAGCAATAATAAGCATTTAAGCGTACCTTTCAGCTGTAATAACAGATGACCTAAACATGAAAATTTTTAGTCTGACTACATATTGTATATTGATTCAAGTTTGTATTTCCATCATAGTAAAACATGGCTTCACAGTCCACAAAGATCATCTCAAAAAACAATTGCAGAAGACAACTGCAAATCATATGATTGTATTAGAAGTATGTTCCAACACTATGTAAATAATTGCCATAATTCAAAGACTGATGGCTTAAATCTTATAAATCATTCCATGAGGCTTTGGCCTAAATTACTAAAGAAAAAGGAGACAGGAAAAGGATTTATTTTCTGAAGAAACAACATTAAGCCTATCTTTGAATTCTGCTTTGAGTTGTTAACATTTTTCCAGCATAAGTTACACAATAAATAGTAATTCTCTAAAACAACACTAAGCTCTTCCAAATCTCCCCAGAATGCCTTTTGTCATGATACCCATCTAAAACAGGAACAATGAGCAGGCAGCTGTTGTGCTATGATCCTCATGATTCTGACTGCTCTCATCTCATTGTTTTCTTTTCCCACGTCTGTGTATCCACCTGCTGCCTGTTTAGACATAGATTATAAAGACTTTGGCACAAGGATCATGTCTTTCTTCTATATTTGTACAACATCTGCCACCTAGGAACTGACTACAAACTGAATTTTTCCTCTTTCCACTGAAGAAAAAAATTCAGACAGACGCATGCTATTGTCTAAAGGTAATTGAAATTTCCCGTTTTTTCTTTCGCATTCAATCTACAATTTTTTTTTTTTTCAAGCAGATTGGTTAATAGTCCATTTTCCAAGTAGCCATAAGTCAAGTGAGGCAGCTGAGTTCCACACTAAGAAATAAGACTTCCCAAATCACTATAATTTTGCTTTGTAGCTCTTAGAATTCAAAAAGATTGTAATGAAAAAAGCATGGAATTGGAGTACCATTGTAACAGGAAAACAATTCTTCCAGCAATATCAGATGAATATTGGCTAGAGTTTCAAGATCCATCACGCATCACAAAGAAAACAATAAGTCACACCTCTATACCTTCCACCCCGAGAATAAACCAACCTTCAAGTACGGGCACACAGAAACAAAAGCAGCCAACACAACTTCTGAGTTTCAGACTTGGACACCAAGTCTTACACAACGATTTGTATATATAGGAAAGACAGAATTTAATTATTTTATGGCATTTTCTATGTTAATCAATAACATGCCTTCCAGAGCAACTGGATCAAATCTGAAACTCAGATTTGAGCACAGAAATCAAAGGTAAATCACACCTGCCTCTAATGATCTCCCATGCTCACAGATCTTCTACTGCTGTTCCACTTTCTTTTTTTTACTCTGATATTGACAGGTTTTTCAGAATGCCCATAATAGGATAATTAGAACACACAAAATACACTTGCACCAAGGTAACAAGGGAAGGATAGTTGTGTATCCACATCAAACAACTTCACCTGACATATTTCAGGCTTTCTTGTGCACGTCTCATTTACAAGTACATTCCACATAATCCATTTACTTTTTACTTCTTATCAGCACCTTCCTTGACAGAATCACAGAAACACCAAGGTTGGAAAAGACCTACGAGATCATCCAGTACAACCATTCACCTATCACCAATAGTTCTCACTAAACCATATCCCTCAACACAAAATCCAAACGTTCCTTGAACACCTTCAGGGTCAGTGACTCCACCACCTCCCTGGGCAGCTCATTCCAGTGCCTGACCAATCTTTCAGAACAGTAGTATTTCCTAACAACCAGCCTGAGTCCCCCCTAGCACAGCTTGAAGCCATAAGGAAACTATAATACAGTACTAATGTATCATTTCTCCAGTCTGCCTTCAGAATTTGTTATTCCACATTAAAATATAGCCAGTGAAGGACTACAGAAAATATCAGGATACAGAAATCAAGCAAGGGTCACCTTTTTGTCTCCCTGCACCACACCTGCATACAGCAGATTCACCCTACTCAGTGCTCCCACTGCCATGATACCTTCACATCATGTTCCCTTCTTCACCGATCACCATGGAAGTCACTGAAATATTGCTCATCTTAAAAGATTCTCTCTGTGTGAGAGTAGGGGCATAGCCTGCTTAGGCTGATACTGGACTAGTAGGAAAGCATCACAGTAACTGTAAAACAAAAGGTGAATCATGGTAACTGTTCCACCTATTGTTATGTGTTTCAAGAGATAAGCTCAGATCCTTTTCTTCAGTTGTTTGCAACAAAAAATATACACTCAGTTGCTCACCACTAATCACAGAGCATTGTATTCAGTCCATCTTTTTCTGTTTTTCATGATGTTCAGCATTACTAGACATAATGGAGAAAGTGGAAAAGGTACTAAGCAGACACTGTGTGGTCCTCAAAATGCCTGCCTGTGCAATCAGATCCCTGTAAGATCGTCATATTCCAAAGCTTCACCCTTGGTGAAGTCCAAGTTACTACCTCCATTCTTCCAAGGAATGCACTAACTAATTCATAGTATACTTGCATACACAAGAAAAGAAACAGTTAGTGCAAAAAGAAAGAGATACTTGATGTACCTTCAAACAAACAGTTTATCTTCAGCTTTTTCTGTTTTGGCACACCAGTGACTACTAACAAATATTTCACAGAACAGAGACTCCAAAGATCTCAGTAAATCTTAAAATGGCTTTGGTTGGAAGGGATCTCATGGATCACCTACGTCCAACCCCCCTGCTGCATGCAGGACCACCAACCTACATATCTAATACTAGATCAGGTTGCCCAGGTCCCCATCCAACCTGGACTTGAACACCTCCAGGGACAGGGCATCCACAACCTCTCTGGGCAGCCTGTTCCATCACCTCACCACCCTCTCCATCAAGAACTTCCCCTTGATATCCAATCTAAGTCTTCCCTCCCTCAAAACCATTTCCCCTTGTGCTGTCATTATCTATCCTTGTAAAGAGTTTATTCCCCTCTTGTTTGTACATTCCCCTTAGGTACTGGAAGTCTGCAATGAGGTCACTCTGCAACCTTCCCCAGGCTGAACAAGCCCAGCTCCCTCAGCATATCTTTGTCAGGTAGATGCTCCAGACCTCTAATCATCTGAGAGAGCTTAACATGCTCTGTACACCAACAAAACAGTTTTCAACATTTTTTGCATCTTTTAACGGACACTATTAAATGAGATCTGCCAAGCCTGATTTATCGAAGACCAAAAGATGCATTTGAAGAGGCTTATACTTTCAGAACATACCAGATGGATGGAATTCCCACTGAAAACTCTTGTACACTTTGGCCGCAAACTGAGGGAAAGCCATCCAATGTTTCCTGCAACCATCCCTTACTTACTTTGCAGTATGGTAGTTATATATGTTCCTTTATAGCAAAGTTGCATTATAAATTCACATCTAAGACAATTACACAGCTCCTATAGAGCATACAATTTCTAGCAGGCTGTAGTGCCAACTCAGCTCCTCATCCTGAAAACTGCTGGGTAAAGTCTTAGCCGTGATGGATCTCAACTATTTGCATCATTCAAGTTTGCAGGGAGTCTCTAAAACTATTTTCTTCCCCTTCAAATTTTCCACAATATTAAATATCTCTGAAATATAACTTGAGGTCTGGCAGTAGGTCCAATAATACAGTGCTAGGTGTACAATGCTGCAGTTATCAGTCACACAACAGAACAGGTCACGCATAGTAAACAGCTGCTTCATTAGCTTGATGGAATATGTAGCATGTACAAAGTGACAATGCTGCTACAGACTATAAGGTGAAGACTCATCACAAAATACATTATCATGGCCCAAATAATATATGCCATTCACAATAATACATGAAACTCATTCTGACAAGTGCATGTTATTTAACAGTAAATGCATGAAATGCCAGTTAAAAAGTAATTCGGGTTTCCAGATTGGACCTTTTTATTTCTTGAAAAGAAGAAATGGAATCAGGAGAAAAAATAATATTTCCCTGCAAGCTATAAAGCATAATATGACAGGCTTTTTATAGCGCTAAATTAGTAAGCATATTAGTGAGTTGTTCCCCAGTTCACTACCTAGCTCTCATTTCATAAGGAAATTGAGGCAGTCCTCCTAACATCATGAGCCCAGTACCAATCCTTTTATTATTAAAAAATAAGTTCATTTTACTAGTTTTCCTTAGTTAATAATGTTATTCCATATTAAAATACAGAACTTTTTTCATGGATAGCAATACAAGATGACCATCTCTGCACCTTGCTCTTCCCTGCACCAACACACCTGAATCACTGGGCTCAGTGTGTATGTAAAGAAAGTGACTGCTGTGGTAGAGAACAATCTATGAAGTAAAAACTGGGGTCATCACAGGAGTGATGTTAACAGCAATCAGGAAACACATCAGAACCAAGGGTAGTATCATAGAACACTATCCACAGCATCTGAAGAAATTTATTTTTCTTTAGCAGAAAATGCTATCTAAATAACAGGGCTTGTATACAGTGACTTTCAATGCTTTACCAGTGTATTTGGAGAAAAGGCACCATTTATAACCAAGGAACACACTAAAGTGAAATAAAGACAATTTGCAATCCTTAACTGCTTCTCTAAGAGCACCTCAATGCTACAGTACAAGAAACGATTCCTAGTAACAACTAAATTACTGAAGGAATGTAACATATAAATGCTGGTGACGAGATATATAAACTGATTTTACACTAAAATTATTGGTCATTTTCTTCATTACAGGAAAATCTTAAACATCAAGTAAAATTGTTAATATGGGATGAGTTAGCTTTTCAACAAGTTCTCAATATCACTTTTTAAGTCTTCAACAAATTCATGCTTGCAATGTTATTTTCCATTTGGCACTTTTGTGGCAATGTCGACAATCTTTAAAAAAATTGCAAAGACCAACAGTAACATGAAGATGTCCAAAGCACGTTAATTTACAAAGAACCTTGAAAACAGTTCTTGAACATTTGCATTTGTTGCAACATGTGTTAGTGATGAAGGGATTTCATATCACCACGCATTCAGAGTGCATACTGTATACAAACAACATCAATACAATTTGTAAATGTAGAACTGAAAAGGATTTAACAGCAGGACACTGCAGTGCTACCAAGTAAGAAGTTAATCTCCAGCCTTGCTTCTTTATCCACATTGCCTAGAAATTGATTATAAACTTACTATTCATGTGAACAAGTCACTCAGCCCTGAAATTTTAAACATTTATTCTGCTGTCAGTTTCCTGAGCTCTCTTCTTAGGTCCCAGCACTTCGCTTCCTCCACTTTTCCCTCATCACTCCTAGCACCCTGAAATTTTGTGTCTTAATTCTTTTCTTAGCCCCCTGTAGTTCTAAAAGTCCTGCTTCAGACAACATTATCGGTGAACATACTGCTCCTACTCCATTACACTAACTGATGTTTTGTCATATATGGAGCCCCATCTGAGTGCTATTTAAGGGAGTATTCACCAAATAGCCACTCCTAAACATGTTTGCACAAAATCAGGAGTGGTTTGTTTGTACAGGAAGGCTGGGTCTAAAAGTTCAGATACTAAAAAGTAAAATCATTAATTTACTAGTGTGAAAAACTATGCATCCTAGAAGTTCTTCTTTCTGCTGTCTTTCTTAGACTTCAGTCTCGTTAGTCCACCTTGGCAGCTCATAGGCCTTGAATTGGATCCACACACAAGATCACAGAGCAGCTCAAATATATTATGCCTTGCTCTGTGTGACTGCAGAGCAACTGAGAGTTATTAATACTAATTCTAAGTCACACATCCACATTCACAAGAGCCAGCACCATTAACAAGCTGTACGCAAGTCCCAGATTTTTCACTACTGAATCTCTTCATGCAGATAAGCATATCAGAGGTTTTGAGAGACTATACTTCATCTGTGGACTTATCTAATAAATACCAATAGACTAGTAAAATAGTATACTTAATAAACAAAAATCAATACTTCCAAATATATGTTGTAAAGCTAGGCATTCTCATCTGCTCTGACTTGAAAATAGCAGATAATTTCTGAAGCACTGAGTACTATCTGGTCTTACTGCCTTCAGTTGGAAAATAAACTGTTTAATTAGATACTTTGGCATGGATCTTAACTGGTTAACTTCCAACTCCAGCATTAAAAATGCTTTCCTGGAAATAACTAGAAGGTTTGTTTTTTTAAAAAACATCTCTTAAGCAGCATGATCTTGTCTAAAAAGTTTGCTTGTACTCACTATTTGAGCTTCTCTATCTACCTCATTCCTATGGAAGGTACAGAGATAGTTACACATACTAGAGTATAAAAGCATTTACAACATCTAATAGATGATTAGAGGTAAGTATACAGCTGCATTTGACCAATTTCAGGATAACCGAAGAAAGGTAGTATTCACAAGATGATAATAAGAAAGGAATAGCTTACCCTGTTCCAAAGATAAGGTCTCACTGGAAAATTTCCAGAAGGAAGCCATCTCCAAGTAGAGATGTTGCCCTCTTAGCTGCCAGCCCTTAAATGAGGTTAGGGTCACACAATTGCTTACACCTGAGCTCCGAGGGCCAGCCACACCTCTTCACCAGGTGTTCAATCACTGGTTCAGGCCACAATTTAACAGTTCCTATACACAGTACCTTTTGAGATCTGCTTAACATACAAAGCCCTAGTTCCCCACCAACACTATGAGCTACCTCAGCAGAAAGTCAATACAGTGACAAAGATGTTCATCAATTTATGAGCTTATAAAAAGCATTTAAGTAGTCTCGTTATAAGCCGTAACTGAGCTACAAACCTCTCAGGTATAGCTCATTCTCCATCTTCTTCTGATTCAAATGTTCACGTCCTTTTCAAACAAGGTGTGTTGGCTGGAAGGTATGACACTGTCTGGCAGAAGGTGGGAATGTGACATCAGATACAAGCAGGAATATGAGAGGAGAGCACATCTGCCCATGCACATGTCAAGTCATTCTATTTTCTGGCTGCATGTGTTGAAATTTCCCTCAGGTGGCAGATTTCCACTGAGACACAAAATCAGTATTGATGTGGATGAACAGAAATGTACATCAGAAGACTGTTTTGAATAAGTTTTGATAGCATCAGCAGGTATTCATCTAACTCAAAATAGGTCACTGAGGGGAATCGTAGAAAGAAAATGTTACCTAAATAATTTTATGCTTGATTGATTTTTAATGTAATTAGTAACATCAGTATACTTTCTTTCTAAAAACAGCAGTTACCAATAGATTCAAGTTACTTGGCAGCACAAAAGCACAGCACTGAGTTCAAGCATAAGAAGGTATGTGTTCATATTTATCCTATATTTTTTTTACAAGGATTTTTTGAAAAGCACAGAATGCAATTAAAAGTTTGAATATATAGAGTCTCAGTGTACAATAATGATGAATTTATAAAGTCATAACAAAGGGTGAGATTCCTCCAAACAACAATATATCAGCCTCCTGGAACTCAAGCTGTTTTAGCTGTACACAGAAAGGTCTAACTCATTTTACACATTAAGAACAAATCCACATCACAATAATTCCTTCAGTTTTGTAATTCATGAGACAGAACACACTGAACACACCACCACTAATAGATAGGCTTTGTCCCTGGAACACACAGCCAGGGGCAGTCATGAAGAAAGAATCGTGGTTACAAGAGAAGTCAGGCACTTCATGCAGTCTTCACGCAATACATTCAAAGCTTTTAGTCCCTCAGACATCTACTGTTGAAAACGAAGGATATGGATAAGGCCCAAAGATTTTGGTTTGATACAAGCAGAATGCTTGTACAACAGCAGCAGTAAGGTCCAAGCATAAAGCAGACACTAGCAAGAAGCCATACAATGGCTCTGACTCACATGACAAGAATATTCCTTAATCTAAAGAGCAACTGAAAGTAGTCATCACTGCCTCAGCCTGTGCACAGCCTGCATATTGCCTCAGGCATACCACAGTGCTGAGATCACTCAAAATAAATCCTCTGTTCCAGTTCACCACAAAGTTGCATGAGTGCTCTGTGACCCTTACCTAATGTCCTGCCTCTAACCAGAAGCATTCTTCTGGACTAATACTATTCTAGCACCAGCTAGTCTCCACAGCAAAAAAACTAGACACAGAAATAGTGCTCTATTTTCCCCTAAAGTACAGTTAGTACTAACATAACAGCTTCCTATTCACATTAAGCTAGAACCAATACATTTCTTAGCACGGAAATTTGATTATCAATTTCAGTGGCTGAATATTCAACAAATTAACACTATGCAAGTGTAACAATGATGCATCCATACTTAGATGTATTCTAATTTTACGTGCTAAATTTGTAGGACAGTAATTTCTGAACTACAGGTATCGTAAGAGGTTTTCTAAACATATAGCAGAAAATTGAAAACAAAGTTTCCTCTTACCAAGAACACATATTTCAAAATTAATTATAAGATGGCTATTTCTTCCTCATTAAATCATTCACATTTTGAGTCTATTTTTGTTCAGCAACTTTAGTGACCTGAATGAATGGATAGTATGCACCCTCTGTAAGTTAGCTGATGATATGAAAGTCTGAAGGAGTGGCTGACACATCAGAAGGCTCTGCTGCCATTCAGCAAGACCTAGTTAGGCTGTAGAGTTGGGCAGAGAAGAAGTTCATGTAGCTCAACAAGGACAAGTGTAAAGTCCTACACCTGGAGAGGAATATGCACATGCATCAGTACAGTTTGGGGACTGTCCTGCTGGAAAGGAGCTCTGCAGAAAAAGACCTAGGTGCCTGGTGGTCAACAGGGTGGCCAAGAGCCAGTAGTGTACCCTTTTGTCCAGAAAAACCAATAGTATTCTGGAGTGCATTAAGAAGAGCATGGAAAGCAGATCAAGAGAGGTTATTCTCATCCCTTACTCTGCACAGAGCAGGCAAGGAGTATGGTGAACAGAGAACAGGCCAGGTTCTTTTTTGGTGGTTACCCAAAGTCAGAAAAAGGGACAATGGGCACAAACTAAAACATAGGAAGTCCCATGTGAGCATGAAAGGAAACTACTTTCAGAGTTATAGAGCACCAGAACCATCTGCCCAGGGAAGCTGAATATACCCAGAGAAGAAGATTTTACACAATCTGCTTGGACACCTTCACTTCTAACATAGTCTAGAGAATTTGCATTAGTTGGGATCTCCAGAGATCCCTTCCAGTTCCTAACATTTTGTGATTCCACTGGAAGTACTGAAAATATTTTTTCCCCCTTCCCTAACCTTGTAATTTCCAATCAGGTTGTCTTCCTGAAGTCTCCTTCAGAAGAGAAGGAATTGATATTACACCTAAAGAAAAATTTGAATATTGTTATTCCAGTGTCAGCACCAACATAAACAGTCTCTCACATTTTTAATCACTTATATCAACCCTTATTCATTCCTTAATTATGTAGGTATTCCTGTTCATGAGACTCCACCAAAAGCTACACAACATGACAGCTCTTGAGGAAAAAAGAGTATCTACATGACCTCATGTAGTTTCCTACCCAGTTCACTGAAGATTTCCTTGAATAATTGTACTGACTTAATTAGTAAGGAGGAGAAAAATAAGAAAAGGAGACAAAGAAAGAAGGATAAAACATTGGAAATTTCACTTATGTCAACTGTTGTCAAATTACAAATCTAGATATGCTGAAGGCCATCTTCACAAGGCAATTTATTTAAATTATCTATGCAGGTACAATTTTTATATGCTGAGAATCAGTTCTACTCAAAACAATATTGCCCTCCTGTATCAGCAAGCTATTATCTGGCAACTGATTTGTAGTTAACAAGCAGAGCACTGCACACTCACTGACCCTCTGGATAGAAGTGAATGTGCCCTTTTAAATTTAAAACAGCACAAACCTCCATTCCACTGTGCTGACTTAAGAGCAAAAAAATCAATTTTGAAAGAATATGGAGATCTCTCTGCAAATGACTCATTACTTAGGTCTTGAGATACTGATCAGTGCTGAGTAATCCATACTGTCTATCCATCTGTCATTAAGTAGACTAGAAAGAAGACAGGAAAGAAGGTACTAAAGAGAGAACAGCACTGCTTTAAAAAAAAAAAAAAAAACTGGGCAGATTAGGAAGAACTGTATAACACAGAAGTTAGTTTGTCTTGTCTGACAACAGTAGGAGCACTAGCAAGTAGCTGTCCACCACATCTTTGATCAAGGAAAAAGAACTCTAAATAAATCCTCTGTAAGCAAAGCTAAGTGCATGAAAGACTACCTGACTCCTACCACTAGTCTTCATTTTAGTAACTGCAACCCTCACAGAACCCAGAGTCTTACTACCAACCATCAGCTGTCAGTAAAGCAGTAGCAACAAGAATAAACCATAATGTAAAACTTTGCCCAAAATTACAGAACATGGAAGCCAATGTTTTGAAGGACACAGTACAGTTTCTGCCAAATACACAGCCATAGCTATGTATGAATTCATTTTAATGGAGTACATTGAAAACTTAATTAGTCTTGTGCTTGAACTTTGTAGACATAAATATGCATATGCACATCAAATGCTGAAAACACTCCTAATGCTTAATTGACATCCTGGCAAAATGAAAAAATAATACAGGATTGTGGCCTCAACATGAGTTCATTTGCAGGTAGTGACTTATGTCCTCGCCCATTCAAAATTTGAGGTTTAAAGATTACACAATGCCTGCCCATTAAAAAATGTCTAAAGAGCTTTAAGTTCTCTGGAACTAGATGCATTCTTACTGAATTCACAACATTTTGATCATCTAGGCTGCTTTGCTATTCCTATTCAGTACTGAAGATCAGTTATCTCCCAGCACATCCTTGCTTTGATGTACTAGTGAGTACTATGTCCTTAGCTGTGGTGGTGTTTTTTGTTTTTGTTTGTTTGTTGTTTGTTTTTGTTTGTTTGTTTTCTCTCCAACAGGAAGAAAAAGCATCTTTAAAAAGGATTCTATTGCAGAGTTCCATTTACCCCCTTTCTGACAGCAGATGGGTTTTGGTTTGTGGTTTGTTGTGGTTTTTATCCCAAAGCCTCATGACTGAAGTATAAGGCTACAAACAGTTTCTAAATTCTCTTCTCCCTAAACCTACAGCAAGAGGTAAACTCTGGACTGGAAAATGTTTCAGTGATATTGTTGCTATGGCAAAGCTTAGTGCAAGTTTAGAGACTGGGCATGCAGCCAAGAAGAGAATGGGGAGGGCTGACATTTCCCCTTTTGTTCTTCTCACAAAATTTCTGCAGCTCTTCTCAAGAACAGAAGAAATGTTTCAGCTTCAATTATCTCCACAGGAACTTGGGTTTTTTTTTGTTTGCTTCCATTCCCTGCCCCCCAAGAGCTACTGTAACTTAAAACTTTTCCTCCTTTCACAATGGAATATATGCATATTCATTGTAGGTAATTCCTAAGAAGATTGTTATCTGTGCTGTTGATTTTCCCTTCTATTAAAAGAAACTAGACAGGAAGCCGGGAATATAAATTCAGTGGCTCCCTTTAAACACCAGTCTAATGACAAAAATTAGGATATTTCCAGGTAAAAGGTACCAGTTTATGGCTAGGAGTAGATTCCTAGTCACTGCTGTAAACAAAAATTCAAAAACTCATTTACTGTATCGTGGCTTACATTTCATTATCTTTAAGTAGTGTTGGGCAATGTTTGCGTAACCTAATTCTATACTTGCATTCAATTAGTCTTGGACATCAGTATAAACTGTAAATTTATACCAATATACTTATATTTAAGACCATTGTTTGTAAAAAACAAGTTTATACAAATGTATTTGTATATAGAGAAGTGCAGTAGGATACAAATCCAGCACAGGCTTTTATTTATATATTTCAACCACGGAAGGCAAAAGAAGTTACAAAAGCATATTAGATGACCTTAGAAACACTTTGATAGGCCCAGGAGACACTGTTTTCTATAGCTCTCCAAGTACTAGCATTACTGAGATTGAACGGTTAAGACAGTTTTATGCACTTTAAGACAGTAAAACCCCCAACAGAATTATGTCACATTCTGGAAACTCTGCTGGATACAAAAACTGAGTAGTAGTTTACACTCGGGAAATTAGATGCTGAAAAGAGTTAATCTGCAGGTGTATATGAACACACCTCTGAAGGAAACAGACATCATAGTATCAAACATGACAAAAGGATAGTAATACTAAAGAAGAATTCAGTATACCAATAACAGGGTCAGTGTCAACTGGCCCCCTCCAAATTACAAAGGTCTTGACTCAAGCCTAAGTCATGACAAGGAGATGGAGGCTAAGTTCTTCACTTCACATCAGGCTGTCTCACTGGAAGATGAGTACATAAACACAATGAAGTATGAATTCAAAAACAAAGTTATCTCAACCACATAACCATCACCAATTCCCATTTTCAGCAAATGGAGTTCCTATGATTCCAGGTTTGCTGACTTTCCTCGGTCAGCTTGATACCTACAGGGAGGATCTCAGTAGGCCTGAATATAACACGAGTTCAGGCACTGTGTAGACACTGGTGCATAGATCTCTCTTCTTATATTGCTGAACACTTGGTACAGTCCTGCTCTGTGTGCTACAGCCGAGATTAGGTTTCACTTCGTCCTTCTAGCCCCAAGGAACGCCTGCAGAGCTGTAACCACTAACTGAAGCACAGCATGCAGGATTTCACACCTACTGCACTGAAATTCCATTGCCTTAACGTCACAATCCAAGAAAGCTTCCCTACCTAAGATAGCAATGATTGTAAAGAGTTAGATATGTTTAACCTCAAGAATAAGAAGTCAAAGCCTCAATCTGCTATAACAGAATGTAAACTGAGCGTAGTACCTGGCAACTACAACCTAATTTACATCTCCACAATTCCAAAACAAGCAATTTTAGAAATCCATCATTTCAAAGCTACCGATGCTTCCTTTTTGTTCAGATTATGAAATGAAATTTAGTTTAATTGAAAACATCTTCTACAGCAATGTAATTGTCTCCCAACTGTTGCTGAGAAATCCATTACAGAACAAACTTCACATAAGAAAAAAAAGGTTTGTGCTGCTCCACTGTCATCTACGCTCTAACAGTAACCAGCTGTGAACCTCAACTTCAAAACCCTTTCATAGAATGTCCACAGGACACACTACTCAGTCAGGTTTGCAGCAACAAGGAAATTCTTTGAGAAGCATCCTAAAATTCTGGAATAGTCTAAATCAACCCATAAAACAAGATACATTGATAGGAAAAAGATAAATCAGTAGGCTATTGTACAGTAAATAAGAAAGATAAAGCAGTTAGAGATATCAGTGGCAATATATATATACATATACATTTTCTTTTAGAAAAATACAAAATAGAAATACAAGATACCATTCATGAACTTCAGCTTATACATAAGGACTGATAATCAGACACCACCCTTAGACACAAGGAGAATCATTTTCCCTACTATAGGAAATTAACTATCAACTGGAGCAAAAGTATTTGTAAAGATATTCTAGAGGAGTGACTTGATGCATCTACAGGCATTTTCTGATGAAATCAGTAGCATTTCAAGGTTTAGTAATATTTTAAATGGGAACAGTAACAGCGCTTTGCTGAAATGACAGAACATTGACTGCTTTGAGAGTAGCACCTTACTACATGATGGCATTACATACATAACAAAGCCATGTAATGAAGCATAGCAACACAGAAGGGTTTATGATTGCTGCAATCTGTTTAGCCATCTGCTCAAAAGGCCATGTAATGAACAATTTAAAAGACACGCAATGGCAAAGTAGGGACCAGGCTGTATACAAGAAAGTGAATCTAAATGAAAAAGAGTCTCATTCATATCTTCCCAAAAGAGATCTATTACTGTAATAAAAAGCTGTAGCAAAGGGTTGTTATGACCCTTTAATGGACATTTCAGTCATTAAAAACCTCAAAGGATGTTAACTATTAAGACTGTTTTAAGGCATTAGACCATTTTAATAAGCTTAGTCACACAAGCACATACACCCCTACATTTAGTCAAGCACCAAATCTTAGTAAAGAAGTGACTAAAAATCTGCCTTTCTATCCTTTCAGTCACTTCTATGGTTTCTAAATTGAAAACATTACTTGTACTTTTCAGATACAATTAGAGCAAGCCAAATTGTGTGTATTTGGGAAAGAACATACTGAGAAATATGCAGTATTTAAAGGATAAATTTCTAACAAAATGTATTTGGACAGGACAGTGGCCGAGGAAAGGTAATTCTTTGGGTTGGTCTGGGTTGGAAAGGATCTCAAGGATCACGAATCTCAAACTTCCCTGCCATGGGCAGGGCCACCAACCTCTCCATGGTGTCACTGATCCACTAAGATGCTCAAGACATAGTAGGATAAGCTGAGGATTGAAGCTTGCTTTTTTTTTTTTCCCTCTTTGAGAAAGATTGCACATATCACAAACACAGGAAGACAGTGGCTTGAGAACAATTTAAACTTCTGATAAAGCTATTAGAGACCAAATTTCAGCAGAAGAACAATACCACCTAACAAAGATTTTAAAAAAAAAAAAAAACAGTAGAAACTAATATAGCTTCAATGAACTTAAATATATACAGCATAGTTGAAAAGCTAAATGCAGCTTGGACAGAAGTAGGCAAGATCTCTGAAACAGGTTTATTTCTGTAGAAGTTTCTATGCTTAATTCCAACTGGCCTGGAAAGAAGTTAATCTGTAACACTCTAGAAGTAAAAAATGACTAAGAATCTCTCCAGAGGATTTTTGATCCTCTCAGATAGAAACAGTTTTCTCGAGTATCCTACTACTCTTTTAAAAATAATAATAATAATAATAAGAAGAAGAAGAATGAAAGTTACAAAGCCTGGTCTGTTTCACAAAAAGTCTTTGGCAACCCCATAAGGAAAGCAGAACACATTCTACGCAGCTAGGCTTGTAAACTCCTCTTTGCTACCTATACAAGAACAAGAAATCAAAATGCAGCTATGTAGCTAAATTCAGCATTCTTTCTCCCAGCATGCAGTTGGTATTTAGATCTATGTAAAATGTTCCAAGCAAATTTGACTGAAAAAGGATCCTATTCCATTCTATTTCCAAAATGCTGACTGAACTGTTAGTCAGCTGCCATAGCATCCTAATACTAAGGATTGTAAAACTCATTGTACAACAAGCATTGCTCCATTAATAGAAGGATCAATTCTGTTAAACTGACAACTTTCAGGGGAAAGTGATGAAAATCTGCACTTTAACTGATGATATCTTCAGACTGCATCTGTTTCTAAAATTTTTATTTCTTAAACAGTGTAAACTGTCTTTTAGTGACTGCTTGCGTCAACTACACAAATATTTGTTACTAGCATGATACCTGATGGCAAGAAAAGTTCCAATGTCTTAGGAGAAAAAAACTTCAGTAAGAGTTGAGGGAATCTTTTACTAAAATTTTGTCACAACTTAGAAGTATACAGACACTAAGGAAAATCTTCATTATCCTATCTACAAACCACAAGTCCTAATTTATTTAGAGGACACTACTCAGCAACATTCAAATTAACAACCCTACCATCTACTTAAAAACTTTCCTGACTTCAGTGACATTGAAAGGAAGATGCTGCTTAAATGCAAGCATGCAGTATTATTTCCCATCTGTTATCTACAGCTACGTGCAGAGTATATTACTACTCAGTACAGCATGACCTGGAACTCAGGGCAGAGTCCAGGAATATAATTGACCATAATTCTTCTCCTTTTTGGGACATAATTTTAAGTTAAAGAACTCTTAATCCTTCAGAAAGCTGCCATAACCGAACCTGGAATAACCACAATTCAGTTGAAATGTTACAGAAAATATCTACTCCCCTAAGAGATTTAACATATCTGCTCTGAGGCTTTGACTTGAGAGGTGGTGGGAATTGCACCATAGGCAAAACCTAAGAATAAGATTTTAAGGATTCTGTAGCTTGAATATTTGTTCAGTAACAAATATATGGGTCTCCATATCTGTCAGCTGTTAAGGATGATGAACTATCTGCCACCCTGCCATTGCCAAGGAAATAGTGACTCAATTAGTTACAGTACCATATTAAGAAAGTAACGAAGAATTTTTAACTTCTGCTAGCATCTCTTTTATTGACAAACTAGACATCCATTTCAAAGAATTCACAAATTTTCATTTTCTCACTTGCTAGATTTGTAGGATTCAATACATAGTCACTTTCTCATTATGGATTAAATACATAGCACACTTAATGAAAGGCTGCTGCGTTTAAACTGTAATAGAATATTTCTTTCCTGGTGCTCCCACCTTTAACACCGATAGCATGTAACAATTTCCTTTTGAAAGACAACACACCACAGTCACCAAACACCTTCTTGCATCCAGCTCTGCAGCAAACCGAACCATTAGGGTCCAGAGGAAGGAGCAAACCATTAGGCCAGTCAACTCTTCTACAGTTTCTGTAGCTGTAAGCTAGAAAATTCCACTCACAGACATCCCACCTAAGCCTTTTATAATCTTTACCTATAGACTGCTAGATCATTTTTTTTTTTTTGTTTTGCCACCTTTCAGTTCTAGTTTATCAGATGATAGCACAAAAATGACAGTTGCACCACTAGTCTCAGGCTGCTCACATGTAGATATCCTGACCAACAATTTAGCCACTTACAATATTATAACCACACCACTGAAAATCATTAATTGAAAATGACTGACACCCTGAAAAATAGTAACCACATTTCAAACTCCAGTTCTATACTTAGCTAACTAATAATACTTTGAAGAAAACAGGTGGAAACTTCCTGGACAAACAGTCCCAGAGGTGTGTGTTAAACATCTACTGAGTAGAGACCAACACATTGCAAGAGGATTAACAGAAGCTGGGATGGTTATTAAATGGCACATTAACTTTTTCTACTGTTCATGACAGAACTTGAACAGCCCTAGCCTCAGCTAAGTAATGACCCTCATAATGAAAAGCTTCTGTCCTCAATTCACAGCATAATCAAAATGAAATACATTGTTTCAGTGCTGTTCTGAACAGGCAGTCATCACTATTATGCTGAATAGATAACCTGCTTGCATATATGGAGAAAGGCTATTAGTAGAGAACCACTCAAACCTCAACATTAGTAAGAGAATATACGCACTGTTTGCTTTCCATTTTCTCCCCACATATTTGACCTATTCATTCTGACAACATCCAGTAAAGTTCCCAGTTTTTTCAAGGATTTAGTATTCTAGTCTGCATCTTTCCATTCTCTTCAGTTACATGTACAATTTCAATTTATAGTTTTACACTGTGAGAAAAAGCTTAGCCTTGGAATTACAAGAAGTTACCTAACAAACATAATTGCAGGCAATGAGACATGTCAGCAGAAATTGCTGAATGAGCATTATGAATAACATCTGATGAGCACTGGAAACAGGGACACTGCATGGATTCCTCTGCCTCCCCAAAATTACTTTAATGACAAAATCAGTTTTTGAAAGTGAACAGCTAAGAATTCAGTAGTCATACTGCCAAAGCATCACAAACTCTCTTGCATATGGTATTACCGCAGCCTTGGAAACAGCCAACCCACAGTTGAGAGTGGCTTCCCAACTGACTCTGTAATAGATGAATAAGCTGTTGTTCTTGTTTGAAACTACTTCAGGCACTATTAATCTTCAAATTTTGAAAAAAGACTGTTATATGAAGCTGTTGATTTTTCACATCTTTCCACAGAAATTAGTCTCTCGCATAAAACTCCATAGAAGAGATTTTAACATTTCACAGGTAACACCTCTCCAAAATCATGTTCCTTACTTAAATAATCCAAACAGGCACAACTTTTACTTGGAGAGGAATACTGGAAAAACATGATGCATGCTCTTCTTCCTTCAGGGTGCGTGCAAGCATGAATACAATCCCTCCCAAACTACTTCAGTGACAGTACAGAAATATATGAAAACAAGTCAGTCATGTCTTCCTAATATCAGTCAAGTCAGTCATGATTCAAAGGGCTTACTGAAATCAAAGAGTGAAGAAAAGTTTTACATTTAAATTCACCAAGTTATGTCTCAACACATTCAGACAGTATCAACCACAATATGACAGAATTGACTCTATATGCTAGATTTTCATTTTACCAAGCTATTTCAGACTTCCAGCTATAATGATCTAGAACCACCTCTACCACTACACAGTGCTCCAAAATCTACTATAACTAACTTCAGTGTGTACCTCTGGGCTGCTTGCAGTTCCACAGGCATGTAGACACAGGCAAAAGAAATCCATTTAATTGCTCATACCCAAAGTCACCATCACAATGCTGCAATGCTTTTGTATTCAACCGGAGTCAGGCTGAAGCATGGTCTTCCTTACCCTGGTGAGATTAAAAAGAGAAGCCTTTCAGAAAAACATCAATACGCAGACACATTTCAAAATGGTGTTACTGGAGTAGCTGAAAAGGGCCACAGAAAGGAGACCATGCGGATCAAAGAACTGAAGTATACTTGCAAGACAGACAAAAACAAATCAAAACAAGGCAGACTTCTGGCATCAGTGAAGCTACCTGTCAATATCACAGGGACACAGCTAGAAGCTTCTCCTAGCTGAAACGTGCAGAACATCGGTAACTGAGGACAGACAGATGTAATTGAAGATCAGCTGCTACACCAGTTCTCTAATGAACACAAGTGACAGAGACAGTCTGAATTCTAGAAAACATTTTGAGTGCCT
The DNA here is from genome assembly GCA_035772895.1 of Perdix hodgsoniae. Classification (NCBI taxonomy): domain Eukaryota; kingdom Metazoa; phylum Chordata; class Aves; order Galliformes; family Phasianidae; genus Perdix; species Perdix hodgsoniae. Next base: position 7,866,435 of record JAPSGF010000009.1, on the reverse strand, counting down.
TTTGAGATAAGGTTACCCTGCACATTGCAAGGAGGCATTTCACAGCACTGCACTCAACCACATTATAGAACGCAGGCCACAGTATTTCATCCTAGCATTTAACAAGAGTATTTCACAGCATTTCCACACTATATTTCAGGTGAAATAGTACAGTAACAGACAGGAAAAATTCCACTCAAAGAACATGATATAATACTGACTCGCATTGGTGCAAGAATTCACAAAATTTATTAGTGTGGCAGGAACAGAAAAAACCTTGAATCCTTCCTACTCAGTCAATTTGTCAATATAGTAAATTAAGATGTACAAAGAAAACTGTAATTTTAAAAAATGGTGGCTAATAATGCCCGTTTTGTTACATAGCAGAATTATCTCGTCATTTGCTCTAGACTGCATAACTGTGCCTTTCTGAGCCTGAGAAGAAATAGTCTGTCAATTTTCTTCTCTTGGTGGGTTGTGTTTTGTTGTTGTTGTTTACATCTAAATAGGCATCTCTTCAGTTTCCTGTTTTCTGTGCACAAAAAAATATCCTTCAAAATGAATACTTTAATATTAACACAAATATTAACGTAAACTACCAAGACTGAATCTTTCCTTATTTTGTGTCCCACTTAACAAGGCTCCCTAAAGCCTTTCTTACCATCTCACAGCCAGACTGACCAAATCAGCCCAGGAAGGAGGCTGAACATGGCTTCAAAGTTAGAGGGCCGGATAGCTTATTGATGGAAAGTCCTTGGATTTGCCAATGAAGGCAGCACAGGAGTGACTGCAGAACTCCACATGCCTCAGGCTGCTCATCAGCTTGCTGCAGAGAGCCTCACTGTGAGCCTGGACTTCACACACACAAAAAAACCCCACACACCACAGAAAGCAGCAGCTCACAAACTGAGACCACTTCATTTATGAAAATGCTCCAGGCAGAGGGATTCTGCCTCTCAAAGAGCAGCATGTATGTAGCCCTGCAGTACTAGAAGCAGCTGGCCCCAATGAGTTGCTGTATTCTGGGAGCCTGAGACCTGGCAATGCTCAGAGCACCATGATGCTTCTACGGTTCACAAGTGCTTGCTGCCACGGCTGTCCAAGATTCTCAGCAGGCAGCCAGACTGAAAACCAATTATACAACAGTAACTCAAAGGCCAAATACACATGCATCTTTTCACGTACATGCACACACCAAGTAAAGGCATATTTCCAAATGCTGTAACTAGATGTAAACTCCCATATTTCTTATTTCCAATATTTTAACCAGTGTTGATTCCATTCAAACATTTTCAAGTTTATCACAAAGTTTTCTCAAATTGCAATAAAAATAAAGAATAACTGTAAGTAGAGTATTTGTTCAGGTGCATATATATATGTGTGTGTGTGCAAATTAGTGGTGCAAAGGTGTAGATGTTTTTTTGCGAAATAGTGCAAATGTTTTAGCCAAGTAACACAGAAATCCGACTTCCCGAAGAAGGCAAACACACATAAAGAGATAGAGATAGTTACTACTTATTCCATATCATCCTTGATATCTCTTTAACCATTTCCAAGATTCTTCTAATGGATACATTAAAAATAATATTTTATTAACATAAAGCACTATATGCAAATAAGCTGTTAACCAAATATTTTATTAAATTGCATGGAAAAATACCCATTAAGTCACTAAATTATATCAGGTATCCTTGCAAGTTTAATAAAATTGACTGTGTAAGTAAAGGGAGTATAAAAAGCTAAAGACAGAAGTTCAATAAATTCAGAAACAGATCAGCTTTTCCACACAGAAAAAAAAAAAATCACATACCAAATATAAAGATATCATTTATGTTAAGAAATAATAAAGTTCATAGTATGCTGTAATGCTCTAATGGAATGGAAAGTACTGTGATAATAGCAGGGTGGTAAAGCTTCTGGCTGCAGCAAATGAGAATGAGCCCAGATGCAGCAGCTGCAGAAATGAAGGAAGAGAGCTGCTTATCTTTGGAAAGCCTCAGGTAGACAAGGATCTCCAGCAAGAAATACCCTTGCCTCCACTGCCAAACCTTAAATGAAGTCTGAGAAGGGGTAGATCCCAACTCAAGCCTTTCCCTCACTCCCGGGCATTGCATGCACCTGAGCTCCCCTGGGTTGGCCCTGCCTTCCTACCAGGTGCTCAATCGGTGTTTCAGGCCATGACTTAACGGTTCTACTACATATATACATATATATACTCAGATCAGTGCAGTGCTGGGACAAATTCTGTCAGACATCTTGTAATGGGTCCCCAGGGTGAGGCTGGTGTCAGGAACCAGAGGTTCAGCCTCTGTGATGGAAGGCCTGGGCTGCCTTGTGCCTGGCATAGCCGGTTCTGGAGGGTTCCAGATAGTTCCCCAGTGATCCCAACACAAGGGGCAGCTGAACCTCTGTCTCAAAATTAAAATAAGACTAAAGGCAGCGCATGCAAAGGGAGCCTACAGCACATATCCAGTAAGATCAGAGAACAAGGCATGAAGATGCTTCAGACTCTGGAGCAGAAAGCCCCCACAGCTTGTAAAAAAGATCACAATAGGGGAAGCAACCACAGTGTAGCCATGAGGACACCATGAGTGGGGGGGGAACATAAAGACTGTAGCCTGTGGGAAAGGCCCTTGCTCAAGCTGGGGAAATGCATGAGGATGCAGGTTTGGCAGAGAAGAGCGTTACAGGCTGACCACACAAACTCCACCCCACATCATGCAGGAGTAGGGTTTTGTTCCTCAACACTCAGATATTTTAATAGACAATAAATTAGAAATATTATAGACAATAAAATAGAAATAGAAATTTGGGAAATATATGTATAAATATTTCCCAAATTTAATCTTTTCCAAGATGATGGCTGGGGAACAATCTCCTGGTCTTTATTTCACTTTACAGTATTTTCCCTGTTATTTATTCACTTTGCAGCATAAGTAGAAGGAGCAAATGGGCATTGGGCTGGGCATCTGGTTGCATTCCCAGGGCAACTCACGACACATCTCCAGCAAAACGTCTTATTAATTTTAAACTTTATAAACCACCACTGGTTTGCAGTTGATCTACAGAGTTTGCAGAATGAAGGGGACATGTGAACCAACTGCCACGGCTGCTGCATAACACTGAGTTTGCCTTGAAAATCCATAAACATTTATCTGGAATTTGAAGTACATATTCAGAAGCCTCTGCATACAGTTGCATTTACCTCTGCCAGTCTTGCTTCACACTCTAGATAATGCTGAAAACAGGACTAGCAAGTCAATCAATACAGAGCTTGTGATAGTGGAGTAACAGAATGATCACAGAATTTTATCAGAGTGAAAATACATTAGCTTGTAGGTGGCTTCTTCTACATGATGTGGGGAGTCATAACATAATACCCAATGATCAGGAGGGATAAAGGTACTGTAGGATGTTACTTAAGAATACCAAGTATACAGGGAAAGCCCTACTTTCTCTGGGAAAAAAAAAAAAAAAAAAAAAAAAAGGCTATTGCAGGGTTAGGTTGGTTTATTTCCAGCCAAATGTATTCATCTGACTGCACAAGCCACAAGAATTGGCAGAAAGCAAGCTATCAAGCTCTTGCAGTTCTAGAAACTCACATTTCTTTCCATCATACATGAACAAGACATAGAGCTTCACTCATAAATAACATTTCAGGGTGTTAAGACACAAATTTCATGGAGGGCAGATCTGGCTAAAGCAATTTATCAAATTAGAATATTCAAGCCATTAAAACAAGGTTTTCAATAAAAATAGAAGTTTAATTCAAGATGTACGTTCGTCTAACTACAAACATACCTAGAATCAGTGTCAGAACAGACCAAGAAATAATCAGCCATAAACACAGTGCTCCTGATAAATGCCTGATTAAGCCAGTGGTTTTTTTTGTTTGTTTGTTTTGTTGTTGTTTTTGTTGTTTTTATAAAAAAAAAAAACACTGGCTTAAACAGGCATTTATCAGGACTCTACGACCAACTCTATGACCATTTCATATTATACATTTTCTCCCTGCAGAGGGAGAAATAGTCCTCTGGACAGAAGTCAGAGCCAATTAACAGATGATAAAACAGAATAGATAGTGAACACATGTAAACACTCACTGCAAATAGGGACAGGCAATTATAATTTAAAGTGATCACTGAAAAGCCCTTACAGTGAATTATCTTGACAGGGATGCTTTACAGGCCTGCTCATCTAAGCTATGAGCCTCAATTATGCTTGCAATTGTTCCACTGCTTATTCATGTTCTACACATCGACCTTTATTTAAAATTTAAGCTTAAGAGTACTAGTAAGTCTCAATCAACTCAGTTACTTCTGCATCAGCCACAGGCAAAGACAGCTTTTGCCTACTTCACGTAAGTCTCTCTCATCTACCTTTGCATTCCCCAGTCCCCAAATCAGCTTTTAGGCAGTCCCCAGCAAATTGAGCAGGCTCTCTTTTTCCCTGTAGTGTTTTAAAGGTTCCCTCTGATCCCATCAGCAAGCTTATAACCACTAACCTGCTCCAGACTACAGAAGCAACAGAAAGAAATCACTAGCATTTTCATCGCTTTTTCTGAACAACCCTTGACATTTTCTGGAGTATATTTTATCACAGCAACAGTTTCAGCTCTAGTTAGTTTCCTAGTTCCAGCCCTGTTCAGAATAACCCAGCAGAAAGGAACATAAGTGAAACTAACTGTGCTTGTTAAAAATAAGCATTTATATTCATCTTCACACTAACTCTTTTTAGAATAGAAATAATATAGCTTTATTGATAGAGTATATGTTTTAGCAGCTTGGTAACAAATTAAAGCCCATCACTGAAGTACTTTCCAATTCAGTAGCAGAATTACACTTCTATTGTGGACGCTTCACTCATGTAAATTTGTTTTAAGTTACACAATAGTATTTTGCGTTATGTTTCTGTAAGAAATAAACCAAGGAGACTAGATGGATAAAGGCATATCACAGACCCCAGTGATTCAATTTATGTTTGGATACCTTACTTTTAACACAGATACAGACTCATACACTACAAATATTCTGAAAATCAAGTTAACGTATGATAGTTTTAAGAGATTCAGTGGTCCAATATAGTAAATAAAATGGTTTAAATCCAAGAACTAGCAGACTAATATTAGCCTTCAAATATTTAAGTTTGTAGAACTTCTGCTGCAATTTCTAGTTCTGAAATACAAACAGAAAATTTCTTAATGCTCATTGATTTCTTGGAGCTGCCTTATTTCTTGGAACTGCTTATTTATGTTCCTGAAGTAATGAATAAATGAAGGACTATGCTCACACATTCTCCTTTCTAGTAAGTGTGAGCATTTAAACTAGCTAACTAATGGGAAATACTATGTGTACAAAAACACAGGTTCAAACTGAGAGGGAATGAAAGGATTCAGAGGAGAAGGGATTATGTTCTAAAAACGCTCATCACACAGCACTTGATAAGAGCAGTTCCAGAAATGGCATCCACCTTCTACCCCAACCCACACATAAGTATGTTGGTGAAAATCACCATCAAGCAGATAACAAACTCACATTTTCATGACAGATACAGCCCAAAGAAAGCAAACAGGTCCATAATGATGGGACAGGTCTGCAGTTAAGTCAGAACATACATAAACAGGCTACCACCTAGTCCTTCAGAACCTGCAGACAAGAACAGAAATAACTAGCCAGGATGGAGAACAGCACTCCTATAACATCTCTCTTACAAGAACCTATGTTGTAAGTTTAAAGCAGAGTGCCTTAAACAGGCAGCAGGTGGGAGGACTCAGGAGAAGCTGGTCAGGGCCATTAGGAGCTATCAGCACTTTAGGGCACCTGGCACAAGTTTTCTGGAAATCGGTAGCAGGATGCTTTTTGCAGCTCATTGTTTCAAGACACATATCATTCACTGTGAAACTGAAGACAAATAAGAAATAAATTTTTATTTGATATTAATGTCCCTATTCATCAAGATATCCTTAATTTCATTTTTTGATTAAAGGAAAATAGAAAATAGATCTATGAATTTGATTCAGCTAAATTGCGGTGAAAGATATTTCAGATTTTTCATACCTAAGATGAATGGAGCGAGGGGAAAAACAAGAAGGACAAGCAACTTATCAGCTGGAAGCAATCTGCACTGCAGCTGCTATGGGAGAACGAGAGGTCAGGGAGTTAGAACAAAATAGAGTCCAGCTGCTATTTCCCTGACAAGTGGGAAAGGTTGCTCCACTTCGGCAACCTAACAAAATAACAAGACTTCAAACTTCTCTTGGAGGAAGGAAAACAAATGATTTTCTTATCTAGAAGATACTCAGAATACAGCTAAGATTGTGCTTGAGTATAATTTGGGAAAAAAGAAAAATCTTTTCAACCCAAGGATAATCAATCCGTTCCTCAATCTGCAAAAGCAATGCTTCACAGAAACATGAAAGCTAATGGAATTCAGAGGAAGTTCTAACTGCAGATGTCTCTAAAAAACATTCCTCTCATGTATGTTAAATGACTTAGTTTCTATATCTTCCATCCTAGCAATTCCTCCATTACTGCGTTTTTCCTTGCTTTTGTTGAGCTTCACTGTCAGCAGTTTATTTTCAACTAGTTTAAGATTACAAAAAGAAAAAGGAAAAAAAAAAAAAGTAATTTCTGCCCTGTTCCTAGCAAAGCACATTTGTAACAGCAGCCTAAGATACTTCAGCAAAGCCAGAAACTAATCATCACTTTCTTTCTAAGAGTTCTGCATATTTTCTGAACCCTTCTGTTGGACTAATTCAGAGAAACTGCAGCTACTGAATTACCCCAGTAAAAAAGAAAGGAAGAATATTTTCCAAATCTTGTCCAAGTCTCCTTTAGCACAACAAGTATGTCTTTAATCCCTTACTTATTAGAATTTGAGTGCAGTATAGTATGGACTTTCAAATACCTTTTAAAATTAATTTTCTTCCTATTTTCTATTTTTCCTTTCTGAAACAGATAAACCTAGTAAACAGTAGGAAGGAACAGCCTAACCTATACAAGCATTAATACTAATCACCATTTTAAATCTGAGCAATTAAATCTGGAGCAATTAACTCAGAGTAAATGAGACAGTGCACAGCTAGTTTCACAGCTGGTCAGTTTTAGAACATTTTATAAGCAAGAGCTTTTAATTCAAGATCAATTGTGATCTAATTCATATATGATTTTCTAATGAAGTGAGTTAATGAAATAGTAAAACATATTTTTAATTCCTGATTAGGAAACCAGTAGTAAATCTTTCTAAGGAAGATTTTCATTTTATTCTGAAAGTGATATCTGTCACAAATGCAAGAAAAATTGTTTTGGATGGATGTTTAAATCAGTTTTCTGCAAATTTCTAAATCTGGTGAACATTTATTTTATTTTGTATTGCCTGTTTTAATAGACAGTATTCATAACCAGCAGAGTTACTGAAAATAGAATTCATTTTTCTTTTAATTCCACGTATATGATTGGCCAGCTGTATCTTGGCTTGATTGTCCTTTTATCTTGGCTTAGCACAAAGTAACCAAGTTGTCTGCATGCAAAATTCAAAGCAATGTTGTCTCAGTTTTAAGACTGTTGGTGGACAGATATATCAGATGTCTCGAGGATATACTGACAGTGATAAACAGAAGATAACTGATAGTACATGAACAAAGCCACTACTTCTCTGTTCCCCTTTAATTTGATTTAAAAATTAAAACTGGATAATTAATATATAACTCTTATGTCAATCTCATTTAACACCAACAGAGCAAAGGATGTTAAGCCTCTGCAACAAATCAACAACAGGGTTTCCCAGCAATCCAGACCCGTGCAATGGCTTTAATAGCCACATCTGTTGCAAGGATTAAAATCACCCTGCAGCAGTAGTGCAGAACATTTGGTTGTGAAATGCTGAGTAACATCAGGAGGAAGCCTCAGAGATGCTGCAATGTGCTGTGGTGGTCCTTGGGAGGTGACAGGGAGGGATAGTGAGACACCTGGTGTCTCACCAAGGTGATGGTACCAAGTGCAGAAGATTGTGGCCACCCCCTTTTCCATTCCCTGAGGTAAGTTTTTTGGAACAATTAATTTGCACTTATGAGTAACACCAAAATTATCAGAGCTCTTTGTGTGACCCTCTATGTAGCAGATAGAAGAAAAGAACAGATGTAAAGAAAAAAGAAAAAAGCAAGAATCAACAAAGTTAAATGACAATTAAGCTTAAGTTAAAAACAAGCAAACAAAACAAAACAAAAAAACATTCAGGGGCCGTGGATAAAAAATAACACTTTGTCCCTTAGTCTCCATAACAACACAACACAGTTACTGAATGAAAGTTGTAAGAAAAAAGTAAGAAAACCCCAATTCCATTGGGCCCCATTTGGTCCAATGGAATTAACTAGATTTAAAGAGATGCCTTTACAAACTGGCGTTCCTCCTGCTATTTGCCTCTTTGTTGATGCCATTGTATGAAAAGCAAGAATTGGCAGCATGGAAGAGAATAGCAGCTTTGGTTCATTTCCCTTCATCTCTTTTTCCTCTTTGCAGAAACACTTGCTATTCTGTTGTGTAAGCATAACTGATTTAATTTTTGACAAGATGCAATTTCGTGGATAGAGAAGCTTAAAACTCAATTATGGTTTACCTTGTTTTCAAAATCCCTTGAGTTTCTATCAGTCCTAAACAATACTTCTAAAAGGACTTGATGAAAAAACTGTGACTTGTGTCTTTCTATTCTCATCAAAGCTTAAAGACAGAAAAAAAAGCTCAAAAGCTCACAGAGTATAAGTGCACCTAAAACTACATACAAGAGTTTTGCTTTTTATGTAGCCAGTGCAAACCTAAAATGATTCAACTTTCCAAAAATAACCCAGGTTGATGCTGTGACATCGTCAGAGAGAGATCAAACGCAGCAGTCAAAAAAAGAAAGCAGAGTTTTTCAAACCATTGAAATCTTCACTTTGTTGAGTATTCTTTATCTATATTTCTAGAGAATTAACAATCTATATATCTATATACTTCATAGGTCTTTACCACTGGACACATGACCTACATTCATATCCTTGCTGTTGATGCAATTCTATCACAAAAGACTCATGTAAACATGAAAGCAGACTTCATTATGAATTAGACATCAACAACAGTATGACACAATTGAACAACTTTATACCAAATGACAGAATCTGCTGTGCCGTAATGAGCTCTGAGTAGAGGAAGTCCTCATGTTGCACAACACACTTGCCACATACTGCAAAAAATATAGGGGAAATTGTTTAGTGCAAATCAGCACTAATGCAATAATAAGGCAAGATGGAAAAAATTTTGGAACACTTTTATTATTTTTTTTTTCTTTCCCTCCCTCCAGTGCTTGAGAGTTGTATTATAAGAATAAAGTTTCTGGAGACAGGAATGAGATATGAGACAAGCTTACTAAAAGCTCCATCATAATGAAATTACAGTTTATTTCCTAGATGAGTACTTTGGAGAAAAGATGTTTATGGTGGTTCTAACCTGCCAGCAGACAAATGGCTGACCTCCACAAACAGCTCAGGGAGGGGAGCTAATGCTACTGCTCCTTATAAAAAAGGGCTTTTGGTTTGGTTCGTGATTAGCCAAACGGTACAAATTTCACAATGAGGAAAGTCACGCTTTCTGCAATGCTGGGGATTCAGTAGAAACTCTTGTGGTGTAGCATTACATTTCAAAAAGGCATTTTGTTATTTATTTACTTATGAACACAGAGGTAAATATATTTCAGGGCATATGCAGAGGATGCTCAAGGACTCTTCACCAGGCTTAGATTGCAGCTAAGGTTTGGTTTAATCTGTGCATCTCACAGCAGGCTCCAAGGGAGCATGTACCATTCAAGAACCAACAAAAAGAATGAGCAGGCTACAGGCTTCTCTGTGCCTCTCCCAAGAGTTGTGAATTCCACAGACGTTCCCAAAATATGGCAGTGACTTTAACATACTGGCTAAATTCTTAAACTGTCAGTTCAGATCTGACTGGATCGTTATTAATTTACTAAAGTAAGAAAGAGTATGTTAAAAGTGACAGTGGGTGCTGAAGCAGGCGTCTGCCTCATGCTGTTAATTACTAACACTATTTGTGGCAGAGAGAAACTATAACAAGATGCCATAGGTAAGTCTCAAGAAGGTGCTGCTGGGTAGCTATCAGTGTTTGCCCATTTCCATATACACTGGTTCACCAAATGTTTCCATGTCATGCACCTATCGCCTGGAGGAATCTTTTTCAAGGAAAGTTGACTTACTTTCGTATTAAAAAACAAAACAGCAGTTCTCATTTTGTCTAGCTGCTAGTAATTTTGATTAGGATGAAATAGCTTACCTTTTTACTGCTTGCATAATTAAGGAATCACACTGTTATTCCTGTGGTTTTTCTTGCTTATTATTTTCCACTGTAATCCATTAAACATGGTATTAGCAGGGATTTGACACACCAGATTTAATCAAGAGTATTCCTTATACATCATTGTTTATGCTTAGAGGGCTACACATCAAGCAGAGGTTTTAGTGAGTTATCTGACCTTTCATTTTGAGCCTGTACCCCCTGATTACACTTTCCTTTTTTGATACAACATATAGGCAAGGTCAAATTCTGCCACTGCACTTGCAAGTATCCTCAAGAGGCTTACAGAAATGGGCTACCTGCTTGTACAAACCATGACTGCAAATGTATTTGCATTATCTACATATTTTGTATTCATGAGGTTTACAGTTCTAGGTTGCAGCCAGGAAAATTGCTTTGTTTTTTTGTAAGTCTCTGGACAGAAGGCAAATGAAAAAGTATCATATGCTGACTACCCCACACAGTCCTTTGAGCTCCACCACATTTCCCCTGACAATTTCTTCTCTATCAGTCCACCCCTCTTGGAATATCTTTGCTGACACAGCATCTTCTAGTAGACACCTTTTAAAATTAATTCTACCAAAGAACATTTGTTTCTTCCCTTGTACCTAAAAGTAATTGTGCGTCATTCCTCAGCCACGGAGAGACAAATGACATAAATAAATTGACTTCATCTTCAACACATCATTATTTTGAAACACAACTGGTACATTTATATAACTGTAGACTTCAAGTCCAGAAACTGAGCACAGACCTCATCTCATAGTCAGAGGAGTAATAGGAGCTGATGAAATGTGTTGCTATTGACAAACAATACATTTTTCCACTTAAGCTGATACAAGGTCAAATCTCTATAGTAGGACATCATGGAGTGTGCATCACAGATTTATCTCCATAAAAACAGAAAAAAGCATGGCCTTTATCTCCATATCTAATAGTTCAGATGTCAGGGCACTCGGGCTATGAAATTTCTTCTGTTGTTCACTTCAATGGCCTTCCAGAGCAATTAGAGAAATATGTAAGGTCTGCAACATGGAATTTGACTGCCAGCAAAGTCAGGATAAATACTTCTGGTGCTACAAATGGATCAGCCTTTAAGAGTGCAAAAATACTACTAGCATCTACAGCATGCACAAGTGAATGTTTGTCCTCTTTCTCCAAAAATTTAATTAGAGGCAGAGATAAAAAAAGAAAATTCCAATCCTACTGGGTGGTGCTTTATTCGGTACATTTTATGCCTGCATCACACTCCTACCTCACCTGCCTTTCATACCATCAAGCTGCCACCACACGTTCTTCTCCAGCTCTTTTGTCAGGAAAACACTGGAGGTTAACAATGTTTCTCTCATGCTGTGATACATTCCTCCCTTCCCATTTCCAGGTAGTTCAACTTTTCCCGGAATAAGGAATTTCAATATAAAGAATGTAAGTTTACTGGGGAGCCTGTAAGACTATTTTTTTTACCTAAAAAGAAATACAGCCAGATTCATCTAGGAGAGAATTTGATTAAAAATACTGAATTTCCCATCTTTCTTTTTTATTCTGTGTCTTCATTCATTTTCCAGGTCTAAATACCTGATCTGAATTTCAGTAGGATGCTAGCATGACTTTGTGACACATTGGATCACCACTACTTCTGGAGTACTATTGTCTTTTGCTTTGTGTATTCCAGTTCATTTGCTAATCATATCCACCATTATCAAGTGCAAAATCCAGAACATAATGTGGAGTACAGTTGGCATGTTTGTGCTTAAGAAAATATCCTGCATACTGGAGTAAAACTCACAGTGCTAGAATTGCATTTCTTCCATGAAAAGCCTCCAACAGCTTTATCCAGTTGGTTCATTTGTCTTCTGTGACTTCATCAGTATTTTTTAATAAGAGAATGCTTGTTTAGAAAACAGTACAAGGAAACTTTCCTTGACTTAGTTTACAATTTGGAAGGGCTTCAATAAATACCATACATCAAGTACTGAAGAAAAAACAGGTGAAAAAATGGGTTCTGTAATTCTGTAAAACACAGCTAAGTGTCCACAGCACACAATGCTAACAGCCTATTTAGTGTTATTTTTGATACAATTCATTCTCTTTGAAACTTAAAATCTCAATAGGCGATGCAAAACAAAAGATTCTCTCTTGCTGCCAGCTATCAGTATTTTGACCCTGTTAGGCTGTGAAGAAACATTTTCCCAAAGCTGTAATAACAGGCAGATAAGCAATGTGTTTGTTCAGGATGGGGAGTGAAAAAGGAAGGTAAGTGCAGCCATGTCTACCAACTGCTGTAGATGCCTTCATCTACAGAAAGGACAAGCTGCAAACTGCCTATCTGCTTAGAGAACAGAGGTTGCAAGGTACCTGCCATCTAGAAAGAGTCCACAAATAGCTACCATTAATTCTGGCAGCTCCAAGAGCTAGATTTAGAGGAGGTGCCTGAAGGACAGTGAGCCCACACAATCAGCATGCAACAGCACTGCCACCTGCCCTGCCAGCCAGTGAAAAGAACAGCCAGCAATTCCCCACAGGCAGCTGCCCCAGCTTTATTGCTCAGGGCAGACACAGCCAGAGAAGATGCTAAGATACAGGCCTGAGGAATAACCAGTAATGCTGAGTTCTGAAAGATGAGGAAGAAATAGTGAGGATCAAAGGTAGCAGAGAAGATGCTGAAAGGGTAAGACAACTTGAAACTTGATCATTCACTCAGCAAAGTGAGACTGCAAAAGAAATGTTCAGTGGAGATTCAGAAGGAACAAAACTATATAAAGCATTCTCAAAATTTGGGAAAAATGAGGAAGGAGAAGACATAAGTAAAATGTGAAAGTTTGAGTTTATTCTTAGTCTGAAGTTTTTGTTTTTGCTTACTGCAATATGAGGTTGCAGATAAGCAGTTCTGTTGTGTTTTTTTTTTTTTAACTTTCAGAAAAACTGCATTTTGTATTGGAGCTTCTTTGTAACTCATTGTGAAGCATTTGAATAAGAAAAGCCAATGCACAGAGGTCACTTCTCAGCAGAGCAAGTGGATAGCTCTGGATAGAACTCATGCACTGAATAGATTGCTGTCAGTGCTTGAGCTACCTAACCTGAAGCTCTTTAAGGTATCTCCCTGCTGCACTGCAGTAAAGGTTTGTTACTGCAGAATTAGCATAAAAAAACCCTGAGAAATATGAATCTTTACAGGCACCTGTATACCTTCAAATCCAAAAGCCTTGCTGTCATCCCACTAATCTGTTATATAGGCTACTATATTCAGAGAACTGATTTGGGGAAGATGAAAAAGCTATTTGTTGTCATAGAAACAGTATGACTTTCTACTGCTGTGCAAGCTGATATGGGAGGATATTATTGTTTGGACTTCTTCCAGGCATCCAGATTGAGAAACACTAAAATGCTTTTTTAAAAGCCCCTGAGATTTTGCCAAATAACCAGATCTACAATTTTCACAAACATATTCAAATATTTACCAATTGTTGTGGTTAAATTTGAAAAGCCCTGGATACAGGAAACACTGTTGAAAAAATTTGTTCTTTGCTTAAAAAACAAGCAAGTCATGGAGATCTTGTAAGGCTACAGAAAATGTCCAAAACTCTGTAATCAGTTATAGGAAGGCAATTAAAACATCATCCAATTATCAGGCAGCTGAAGTTAATATTTTAAAAGCCTACAGTTAATGAGTTCATTAAGGTTAAAACCACAAAAGAAGATTTCCCAAGGGTTTAACAGCTGCCAAAGATCACCACTAACAGCAAGGAAGGAAAGATGTTTATGACTGTTCCTTTACGTTCTTCGTTCTTTTACTCAAGAAAAACAGTATCAGTAAGTCATTAAACATAATGTGTGGTAGTGACCAAACTTCCAAATGATCCAGCCAAGCAGCTGTGTTCTCCCAATGGCTCCAAGCCGAGACAGATTTACACCTGAGTTACAATTCATAGGATACAGAAATACAGGGCAACTGGAAGTGTTTTAGATGGTCTCATTTCATTTTGAAAATAGTTTTCTTCTACAGAAACATTTTTTTCCAGAATATTTTTCCTGAAGTATCTTCATCCTCCATCCCCATAGTTATATTTCTTGGTTATGGTAGAATGCAAAGGTAATTCAGAAGGTATCGATAATTCATTGGAAAAGTAGTTTTTTTTTATCTATTTGATTTGGTAAAAGAACGAGCATGTCTAGAATCTCTGTCATGCAGGCAATGAGTTCATCTGAGTTGATATCCACCTGTTTTATTGCCTTACTAAAATACTCTTCATCTTTCTTGCTGAAGGAATCTGCTTCTAGTACAGAACATCCCTTACTCTTCTCCCACCTCCACAGAAACAGAATACCTCAAGATTTGTTATTCAACTTTCAGCTCTCTCAAGCCATGAAACTGGATAGACACAATACCAAATTGAGCTGTGAGGAAAGTAAAGCAAAACCGCTCAAGGTGCAGCTCAGATAGGAGTGCTCATCTTACATTTAGTGTCTGACTTCTCCCTGGACAGCAGCCTGGGGATGCAGCCAGCCAAATGGCCTCCTCCTACACCAGATCCAGCATCCATCCTACATTCCAGCTTCATTTTGAAGATTTGGGCCTTACACATTCAACTTAACTGCCATTTCTAGGAGCAATCTAGTGCAGCGTAGAAGGGTATAAGCTACTGGGGAAAGAATAGCATGTGAAAAACAAATTGTCAGTAAAGGGTTAATAATTCACACTGTAAATGTTCTTGTATTATGTGTATAATTACACGGAATGGAACAGCAGGTAAATGAAAATAAAATAGCTGACATTGATTATTCAGACTGATGCCACCTGCTGGAGCTCAACTAAAGACAGGAACTGAAAAAGCACTCAATGATACTGACCCAATGACAGACTGCAATGCCACAGTGGTTTTTAGCCAGTATTCCTCAGCAACCCTGTGTCACTACCAGCTGTGGAAAATCCAGCCTAGACCCTTTTTCTTTCCTTCTGTATACTAAAAAAACCACTTTATAAAGACAAAGACCATTCTCTTTCAAGAGAGAAATTATGACTTTTAAAGCCTATCAGTCTGGGCAATGTCAGGGTAATATGGTTAGGTTGAGGTTGGACTTGATGGTCTTGAGGGTCTTTTCCAACCTGAGCAATTCTATGATTCGAATATATTTGATTAAGAAGATAATTCATCTGTTGTTAGTCTGTTTATCCAAGCAGAGAAGCCCCGGATGCCCTGCTGCATCTGTAGTTCACTGACTTAAGAATGCAGTTCTTCACTGTACTGCATCTAGACAGAGATGCCTACCACTGGAACTCGTAGACATGATGTTGATATAAAAAAGCAGTGACATGAACATGTAGGCAAACATGGCAAAGTCACATTTGGAAACATCCCTCATTTACCAGTATAGTAACAACAGTTGTTAATAGCTGTGACACTAATACTTTGCAAAAACTCACAGAACTAATTCTGTGACAAAACAGTCTTATCTGGAGTCCCTGGGCACTACCCAGGAGATGCGGAATGCAGTGAAAAATAAGTCATATTCCATCTAGATATCTGAAGAGCTCTAAGTTTTTTTCTTCTTTTTTGCGATATGGGCAAATCTGCTCAGATAAATACTACTTCAGAATTTTATTTTTTTTATCAAAGCTACAGCCAAATTCTCAAAGGTTGCATGGTCTTCCCATTAGATGACAGGAAACGAAGGTAGTTTGTATAAAAGAGATAAGGAGGCAGACTGAGACATCAGCAGTCGGAAGTGAACTGTCTTAACTTGTACCAGCAATTCTTAAACTTCTCTACATGACAACTGTAGGCTTGTGAAATTCCAATAGCTACAAATTTTTCTACTTCCACGTGGTCCCAAAGAGGTACTTTCCTTGGCTGGGGAATCAGATTTCTACAGGAAGAAAATAAATTTCATTGCAAGATTTATATCCTCCTACTCTCCTGGAAGTCACAGATTGTACACTGGATAATGTCAGAGCCTGGTTTATAGTCAGTCCGATGAGATACTGAAATGACTGATCACATAAATTGCTTATAACTGACTAATTTGAAATTCTCAGATTCAGAGATTACTTATTTTGCTTCAGGAAAGGAGTAATGGGTGTCTAAGGGGGAACACATGATGTGCCTCAGTCACAAGATTAATGCTGCAGTTTCAGCTGGATGAAATCTGGCAAAAAAAATTTGAATAATTAGTATTTTCAGTTAAGGAAAAATAATAATCAGACGTTG
The DNA here is from genome assembly GCA_035772895.1 of Perdix hodgsoniae. Lineage (NCBI taxonomy): Eukaryota > Metazoa > Chordata > Aves > Galliformes > Phasianidae > Perdix > Perdix hodgsoniae. Next base: position 7,849,913 of record JAPSGF010000009.1, on the reverse strand, counting down.
TACAACTTAGAACATTGTCAGTACCTATAATTTTCCCCTCTTACATATCATTTATATAATGCTGGCAAATTACAATGCTAACCAGAAAGGGAAAATCAGGAGACAAAACAGCTGATGTCATGGTTTAATATATCAAGAGAGGAAGGTTAAAAAAGGGACAACATGATAGCAATAAGTTAAAAACTGATGCTGCAAGTTTTGGTTCTTGTTTGGCTTGTTTTGATTTTAGTTCTTTTTGCAGATTCATAATTTATTGGTGCAATATATAAATTTGCTGTTCTTGCTTATACAGCAGAACTTTCCTTCCCAAATATTCCAAAAGTTGAAAAAGTTTTTATCTGCCCTCTGCTGGAAACACACAGTAAAAATACAGGACTCCCAGCACTCTTACCTGTACAGAACAGAAATGACTGCCTCTCCACCCACGCACAGAAGACCAGCTTCATCATGTATTCAGGAGTTACCTGGGTGATGGATTTTATTTAATTCTCTTAGACAAAATAAACTTTGTCTTATTTGTCTAAAATCAGCTCTACTACATAAATAGTAGGGTCCAATCTAATTCCATTTAAACCATAGTAAATAAGAAGTATCTTTATGGAGATCAGAAGAATTAAACTATTACAAAACTGTCTAAAAGAAAGTAGAATTATCTTTTAGAAATGCACCTGGTAAAATGCAGATTGTCATGTTCAGAGACAGAGACACTTTACATATACTATGTCCTTGCTGTGGAAATAAAATACTGATCTAAGTGGAAGAAGTCATAAGTTAACAGAAATAAATTTAAAAAAAAATTTGCAAAAAAATCTGATTGATATTTATCCATTTTTAAAATAAAAATTTTATGGAGACACTGTGTGTGTGTGTGTCTGATCCTAAGCCTTTTTCACAAGAGACACACGTTACAGGAACACTAGGAATGAAAAGGAAAAGGGCTCAACAAAACTACTTTTTGAAAGGAACTGATGCTTTTAATCAAAACCAGGGGTAGAGAGGCATATGCTATAGCAGCTCTGCCCTGATGAATAAGGAATTGAAGGACCTGTCAAAAACACTATACACATCCAGCACTGTTACTACAGTACCACACTTCTTAAATCACTCCTCCCCGTAATCAACATTTGAAGCTGTTTCTTTCTGTAAGTATTTGCTTTTGTTTTCTTGGTTTCCATCAGCAGCCTTAGCTACTTCTTCTTCTCCTTGTTTTGAGGGAGGACTCATAAAGGGTTGCAAGTATCTGAGTGAAAAATATGCTTTTCCAGCAATAAGTTATTAATGATGGCACTGACAAGACAAGCTTTTCTTCCAATGCTATTTCTTCATTTAACTCAGGTCCAGCCATGATATGTTATACCATAATCCTAATCTTACAATTCTAGTCAACATATAGGAATAAGCATAATTAGGTAAAATTTATAGAACTAACCCTCTAATTAGTATGCAGATTGAATTCTAAAAATCTCACTGCTTCTTTTAGCCAGCTTTGCATTAAGCTCTTCACCTATAAATTAATTCTGACTGGCCAAACATCAAAGCCCCCAATGTTTTCCAAAGATGATCTTTGGGATTATAAGGACTATAAGCAGCATTACAATCTGTGCCTCACTATATGTACATCTTACACTAATTTGGTCAGACCGTGTGTGTTACCATTCAGAGCATATTATGACAATCAAACAAGCAAAAATACTGTGTAGGCCATCATGCAGCACTTTTTCTGGGTTTGGATTGGCTTCAGCTAGTGAAGAGCTTCACTTTTTTCACATTTCTCTCTTACTGCTGGAAAACATCATACTCAAAAACAGTGCAGCTGCTTCCTAATTTTATTACTTGACATTGGAATTCTTAAAATTTCTTTCCTCAAAGAAACATTTTACCTCTCATAGAGGTCCTGACTGAATTCCATCCTGTGGCTTTCAATTTTGTAGCAAACCTCACAGAAATACTTTAAATAAAACATTAGCCTGTTCTCTTCTACCTTTCATGCTCTTATTGTAAATTAATTTTTAATCAGTTCATAAACCAGATACAGTTCTCCTTTAAGTATGTACTTATGTACTTATCACGTGCTGTTAAAAGCATTTTAAAAAGGGCAATTTAAGCACATTGCCAAAGCTGTTCTTTAGAAACCCTCTTATTTACATTTGTCTCTGATATCAGCTTCTAACCATGATGCTATTCTTTTTTACTAGCTTACAGATGAGTATTCAAGCTCTGCTTTGGATTACAATCCATTTCTGCCTTCTGGGCTCACTGAAAAAGATTCTGTATTAAAAAGAAGGCTTTCAAGGCTGCAGAGAGAAGCAAGGAATCCATCTAACACACATATTTTAGAAACTCGATTCTAACATTTTATTTGTTTTAAAATACATGAGTATAAGAAAACTCACCTAACTACACATCCATGAAATCTGTTCTGTAAGGCTGAAGCATTTTGTTATAATAAGAAATATAAGATTCATAATTCATAGTACATGAATGGAAAATGACCAAACTTTATGCAGTCAATATTGCTTAGCAGTTGCCTTTTCATTATAAACTCTCCCATTGCTCCTGATTTTCCAAGCTTGAAACATTCTGCCTTCACTTACCACAAAGTTGCCCATCCCAGGCTAATATCTGGGGGTGGGGAGTGGAAATAACCAAAAGTATGTATTTCCCAGAATTACAGATTTATTACCTTCACTGAAAACTGAGCCCAGCTAAAAAGTATAATTTAATTATGCTTAACCACCACAGACATCTTGTTAAATCTTCACAGAATTTAACCAGCACATTTTTCAGTAAAAATTGAATGGACTTTTGAAGTTGAATTAGTTGAGGACTCTCTCCTATTGAGCATGTTCCAGCACTTCGTACTGGACAATACAACCCTGAGGATACCACAAGAACATCTACCATAGACAAGGCTGCACAAGCCAGGGGGGGACTTCCTAACAGTCCCTTGACAAACCCAAGGGTGCAGCAAAACCCTCCCAATGAATCTTTTAACAGTGTAGCCTGTACAATGCATGAATTGGCTCCTAAACAGTACAAGATGTATATATCTGTCTGCACACACTGATGCTGCAGACCACACAAATCCCACAAAGAAGAAATGCTGCACCAGACAACACAAACTGCAGAGGAACTCCTTGCCTCCGAGCTCCCCATTCCCCTCCACCCACAGCGTAAATTTGTTAACTTTCAGGATGAACTGCCAACTCCATCTCTTTCTCTGCTTCCAGGCAGGACGTGACCAATGGGTGAGGCTCAGGAAAGGACCTGGGGTCTACTGGAGATCTGTTCTACTGGGACAATGGTGTGGAATACTTGATAAACTGTTTATTAGAGCAGTACCTTTTTAAGTTGTTGCCAAGGATGCCTGGGCCAATCAAATTAAACAAATTAATCGCAGCAGGCATCCAATCTATGACTTGACAATGTGGGACCAAAGTAAGTGTGTGACGCTTACAGGCTTACTGCACCCAGCAGAGGAAGGTAGGACTTTCTTTGAAGTGACAGTGACTGAGATGGAGGTCATACCCTTCAATTCATGATCAGCTGACAAATACCAACAGTGCAGCACACCACCAGACATCATTAATCCCAGACAGTTACTTATCTCCAGTATATGTCCTGTATTTTAACAGTTACCACTGTTCTATGGGAAAAATGAAATAAAACCCAGAGGCATATGGCCTGTACAGTTTTGGTTGACACAAGCCCCATGCAGAGTAATTCTAGAGACTTAACATCTTACAGACAAACCCGTCGTTGTTAGAAATTGATGATATCTGTTAAGCCATCTGTTCTATTCCACTGCCAAGGCAAAACTGTTCCTTCTGCATATTTATTTGCTTTTTACATTAGTTTTAAATTCTCTGGCAGACGGAGCTTCCACTTTTCCCTCTGGGATGTTGGGCTCACCACAGAATATATTCCATTGGCAAGATATTTTTCCTTATGTTCAGCTTAGATTTTCCCCTTTTTAATTTCATCCTATGGCCTTCATTATCCTCTCTTTGTGCATGTGCAAGTTTCCAAGTTACACCACAAAAGGAACAAATGCTGCACACATCAAGGACTGTTACATAAATACATCTTAAAAAAGTAAAAAATGCACATACACAGAGCACGAGCTCCAGTAACAGGGAAAAGAGCATCTACTCCTTTCCCAGGGGGTGTCAGAACAGCAAAGCCTTGCATTTCTTAGGTGCTGCTGATAATTACTGTACTACTACCCAAATTTTCTCGTAGGAACAGATACATAACAGTTTTTGGGCACTGTTTCTTTGTCCCATGTGAAAGCAGCAGCAACAACTTGTTTCTCAGCAGGAAGTTCTGCGGAGGCACACCTCCACACGCCTCTGCCACCTTCAGCTGATCTTGGCTTAGCACAGATCAACACCTGATGCTCAGAAAGGATCAGTCACACAATACACCTAGCAGGACTGCTAGTCTGTGTCAATATCTCAGACCAGCATTTTGTTTTCCATTGGTATCTGACTTTGGAGAACTAGGAGAAGACGCTGTACTGCTGTATCTCTGCACTACTTCTTTTTCTCTCTTCAAAATTGATTATCTTTAATGCCTTCCTTCTTCCTTTTTTTTTTTTTTTTTTTTTGGCCTATAACATCTTTCTCTAATCATACACTGTTCACCAATGTAAAAGACTGTTCTGTAATTAAGTTAGCAGTAAGAGTTTTTTTCACTTAAACAACTGTCTACATCTTTGCTAATTTGGGGCTTAAGTGAATTGAAGTTAATCCATTATAAAATTGAATGTCTATTTTTGCCCTCTTTTTAATAAAAGAGAGGAAATCATCTGCACCGTCAGATCTCATTAAACTCGTATATCTAAATAACATTCAAAAGCATCTTGTTCATATATAGTCAATTTTCTACAAAGCCCAGGGTGTTTTTGTTTGTTTTTCCAGCAGATGAAACCAACAAATTTAGTTTCAGACAATCTCACTACAAATTGCCTTTCAAAATGACCACTATTTCTCACAGTTCCCAAAGGCAACGTCTTACTTTCACAAAAGACAGCAGCACGTCACAAGACTGAGAAATACCACTAACAGAGGAATGAAGTTGAGACAGATAGATACAACAATTTACTACTGCATCTAGGTGTGTGTACAGAGTTTAATAAAAATTCCAGCAATCTGGGACAATTCTTGTTTCCAATGGCACACTGAGATTCCCTAAGATTCAGTGACAAATTCTGGCTAACCTAGAACTAGGTTTGCAGTCTCAGCCGCACTGTTCGATTATAAAAACTACTGTCTCCAATTTTTTATTGCCTTTAGAAGGAGAAACCTAGCATCAGTGTTCTCTCCAGAGGAGAGTCAGAACACAGGTGGAACATTGCTATCTAGCTGCTCAAGGTTATTTCAATCATAGCCCCTCAAAACAATTCATGATTTCTGTTAAGTAATGTATTTTCACCATGCACACGGACAGTTAAAACACCCAGTTATAAAGACTGAAAACTTGTCTGTAACAACACTCCTCTGGCTGTCTCTTCAGAAGGCAATTTAGGAACTAGAAAGCCCAATGACACTTATAAACCCCCCATGGTATTTCTCCACACTCAGCTTCCCTGTAGGCTTCATGAACTCTACTAATATTCCACTTTGCATTTTGGCCAGATTTTGCAGCAAAAAATTTAACCACTATAAAATTTAAGCTGTGTTTCAACATATATATGGTCACTTCTTCTGATCATGTATCCCTCTTCTTCTGATGCTTTTAAAAAAAGCTGCTGACTGTCTTTAGAGTACAAGAAATGTCCATTGATTGCAGTGGGGAACTTAAGAGGAAAGCAAGAGGACTCTAAGATCAGAGTTGTTATATAGACAGAAAGCTATTAGCTGGCCAAACAAATGGATTTGTCTTGAGTCACTACATTTATGCATGGTCTTTGTTATGAATCTGTCCAATGCTATAAGGGATATATGTTAGACAATCAATAAATGAATAAATAAATAAATCTCATCTTTAATTTCAAAACAATGACAAACACCTCTGAATCTGTAAGCTTGTTAAGAATTTACCAAAAGAGCCTGAACTTCTGCAAAACTAACTGAGGAGAACCAAAAGTACGTGCAGATGAACTTTGAACAACTGGGAGAAAATTTTATAATTACTACTACCTCAGTCAAAATAGAACATAACATTTTTGTGTAACTGCTTTCCTATAGGAACAAGGCAACAATTATGTGCACTGAGGTGGAGACTGTTCCTTTTCAAGTCACTTTAACAAGGGAGAAGATTACAACAAACCACTTACGCCACATTACACTGACCTTTCCTTACTTGCAGACTCCCTTCTTAGGTACTTCAGAATATAAAATAATAACAAGTCTCTCCTAATGCACACACCTACGCTCACAGAAATGAGTATACTCAGAACACACAGAGATGAGCACATGTATACTTCTACCTGCACACACAGATATGTTCTTGGTGTCCCACTTCCTTTCCCTACAGTTCTGCTTGTCTGTCTGCATGACAGTTGGGTGCCGCAGACTGTGATCTTGACGCTTCCAGCCCACACGCACAACAAACCATTCTGCCTTTGTAATCTGCAGCTCTCACTCAGGTTAGTCAATAATCCCTGTGTTCAGCAGTCATTGTCTAATTTCTCAGTGCAAATCTGTTCTCCCAGGCTGATCATAACTAAAATTTTATTAGCAATGACGGTAGGTTTTTTTTTAGGTCTTTAACAGAAATATGAATACTATAACTCCAAGAACAAGCTTGAAAGCCACCTCAGAAAACACATTTTTTGACTTGACAGCTTGAAAGCCATCTCAGAAAACATATTTTATGACTTGACAGCAATACTAAATCCCTTCAGTGCATTCATTTGATTTTGTATCATATTGTTTTCTTTACCAAAATATCACATAGGACCACAACACTGTACTGCTTAAGTTCTTGTCCACAGCATTAGTAGTTATTAATATAAATTAGGAGAAGGAACAGCCTAAACCTTCCATATCCCACGGTTACTTTAGGAAATACCAGTCTGTGAGTGGAAGAACCCACCCCAGGGCTGCTCTCTGTGCGGGCCGACAGCCGCTAGATGGCAAGCACTTCTCGGTGGAAAATGAGAAGCAGAACAGACCAGAAGCAATATAGGGAAAGCACAGAGAGGTGGTCAAAATGAGGAAAAGGGAAGATCCTAAAGCAGTGAGCTTTTCCAGGGCCCCAGTGCTGCTGGATGCTGAAGAAACTTACTGTAAGGACACAGTGTGTCAGGAAGGCCTGTCGAAGATGAGGGGAGCCAACAGCACTGCAGGGGGAAGACACAGAGCACACATCAGGAGGAATATGCATTTCATTTCCCACAGCAGTCCCAGAGGAATGTGATCTTAAATTAGGCTTTGTGGTGTAGAACAAAAAAAGTTCCTGTTTGCTTTGCTGCCATGAGCTGAGCTGACTGAACAAATTCTCTGAAATCTTTACAGCTGAGAGGCCGCAAGAAAAGAATCGAATAAAATAGACAACTCACTCATACTCACATGGAATTTCCTAAGTTTCTTTTAGCATGCTCTGAGAAGAATCAAGCAACCACTAAAGAAAGCATCTGTACATAATTCCAGACAGAGCTGGGAACATTTGTTCTGCTTTTATCAGAAAACTGTCTCCACTATGACAGCAGTACCTTTTATTCGCCTGAACTGACATTTATAACAGTGCTTGACAAGTTGAGGAAAGAGTCTGTAACATTTGGAACAATCCTGCACACTTACAACACTCCTATTTGCTAACAAGATGATATCTGATAACTGTTGTCCAACTATTAACACGCTTTTTCACAAAGACATCACTGCTTGCTGTGCACAGTACTATTAAAGCTGTGAGATATTACCGCTAATAATGTTTATATGCATGCTCACATACAGACGTTATCCAATTAGAGACACCCTAGACAGAAAAAAACAATCAGAAGTCTAGAAAAAAAAAACATATTTGAGGAATCATTACAGTACATTACCTAGGATCAGCTAGTCTGAAGAGCAAGAGAACAAAGGGGCCATCCTGGCAGATTTTTAATTCAGAGAAATTCTCCACGAGCAGAAACAGAAGACTAAGTTCTGTAGGCAGATTACATGGACTTCTATTGCAAATGAGAATTTTAGGCATTTCAGAAGTAAGGGGTGCAAAGTGCTAGGATGGATGAGGTGGAGATCTTGCAGGTTCTCACCCACAGAGGTCCTCACAATCAAATCAAACATCCTTTGAGCATGACCCTGTATACTTGTTATGATCAAAAGCACAGCAATATCTTAGATGACTTTCCTGTCATCTTTTTTATTGCATGATTTTATGCAGCACTTAGATGTTATGATATTGAGACGTTCATAAAATGGGAGTTTGTAATTCATGATGAATGGTCCCTAAGGGAATGCTTAGCAATGTTTTCCCTATTTTCAGTCACCACCCCACCAGAACATTCATTTTTGTGGACTATGACCCTCTCCCACATCTGTCAGAATAACAATTAAAAAATTAGGTTTCAAAAAAATGAAAAAAAAAAATATTGAGAAGTTCTAGAAATCACCTTTGTTAAGAAAGATCAAAAATTCAACAGATTCAAAAGTGGTTCATCTTCTTCATTCTAGCACATGCTTTGAGATTAAAGAAAACAAAAATGGATCATGCTGGAAAAACATGTTTCTCAGAGAATTGCCTCAATGCAGGCAGCCACCTATATGGGCAACCAGCAACTTCAGATGCCTTAGCACAGCCATGTCCATGAACAACTGCAGAAAAGCATGGAAAAGAACCTTTTGAAAAATGAGGAGTCTGCCTAGATGGGTATAAATGATGACATCTCCACCACACCACTATTCACTCATTAAAATACTATCCGTACTGTTCCTTTAAATAAGCTAGTGCACTTATATCTATCCTGGTTTCAGGGTATTAAATAGAAGTGCATATTCCCATCATGTAAGTCATATACAAAGATTTGAGAGGCAAAAATTCCATCTAGCAGAGAAAGAGGGTGCAGATGTCCTCAACCCAAGAAAATCTCCAATTTCTCTACCTCCCAAACTGCTGTTAAGTTAAGCATTTAATTCCCTGCAAAACATCAGCTGTGAGGACCTTTGTATTTCCTGACACAAAAGGAATAACACATCATAGCACTGATTACCCATATCTTATTAGAAATCGTGGTTTAATATGTAAAATGCAATATTTTTTACTATTAAAAAAAAAAAAGAAAAAGAAGAAAAAAAAAAAAGGAATGCACTATAGTTGCAAGGTTAACACGGGAAGTTTATCTCAGAGTCTGTTCTGACCAAGCAGCTCTCTGATTTGATCTTCCATAATGTTCTGCTCCCAAGCAGCTCCCCTGCTCTTCCATCCATAATTTCCCCATTCTTCTGGTCATGATTTTGTGCTAGAGGCAGCAGAGTCTAGGCTAGCTGAAGGCATAATTGCTAGGAACTAATACTTTCAGAGAACAAAAGCACATTGTGTACATGTTCTGTACCATAAATTGGTGCAAATGTTATTTCACAAAATACTTTATTGACAACAACAAGAATTCCTTTTCATGGAGGGAGATAAACTCTCAAAGAGCTGCCATTTACTCATTCTGCAGTACTCTGGATGCTCAAGAAGGAGTGAAACGAATACTTTTATTTTCTGCTGATGTAGATTTACTTGCTTAAATAAACACTCAACCGTGCATGACAGGGTGGGGCTGAGGTTTAGTTTTTAAAGATCTTATATTGTCAGTGTGAAACTCAGAGGCGTAATCAGCTCAGCAGGATTTCCCTTTCATGCAAGGAGCAGCACAGGAAAAATTAAATGCAACAACCATTCATTTTTCACTACAGTTTCAACACCACTCCCATGCAAACTGATGGTTAATCTCCCACTGACAGCAAGGGTCCAGGGACTGACCCAGAGCTAGCATTAATGCTAGGCAGTGACTGCTGAGAGGGTCAGGTGCAGGTCTGGTATATGTGGGCTGAATTTTAACAACTTTAAGAGAAATTCCACCAATTTATGCCTGGTACAAATTTGATCTAAGCGCAAGATCTGCATTAAATGATTATTTTCCTATACAACTTACAGTCTCTTTTCTGCTGTAAGATCCTTTCCATTCATAGCCCTATTGCTAATGAATTGTTATATAATAAGAAAGGCTAAGCCAATGTGTCTTTTAGAGACCAGCCAGCAGGACCTTGTGACAGCACACTGAACAAGCAGTAAAGTGGGAATGATCTCTGACCTGCTTAAAAAGAAAACAAAACAAAAACACAGAAGAAAAAGAAGAAAGAAAACTAAAGGAAAGCAAGAGGACAAGTCTTCTGCACCCTGTTCCAGAGAAGACAAACAGTGCAATTTCAGCTTCCACAGCACTTTACATATCAAAACGTTCTTTTGAAATATAGACAGCAACCACAAACAGGAACTGTAGTAATGTCTCTGCAACCAAAACAGCTCTGGGTACATCTGCATGCCTGGGGGCAGATAAATGAGAGTGACTGTGGCTGGCAGGACACAAGACAGATCAGGTCTAGGCTCTAGATATCCATGTTAGCACTGCCGAAATTCGTAAATCACACAAAATACGGTACGATCACATAGGCTGCCTTGCAGTTACACAGCTACACAGCCTTCAGGCTCAGAGGACCAGGTCAAAGCACAGACAGAGGAGCTGTGTCTGGACTTGAAATACTTTCCACGTGAAAGATAAATTAAAAGCAAACAAACCTCCAGAAACATGTGGAACTACAAATGGAAACAAGAAAGGCAGCCTGTTCTTCTGGTCCCCTTCTGCTTTTCATCTCATTTATTCTTACCTACTTCACCCTTGTGAACTCCAAAAAATTCACAAGGTACTGTGGCAGTTTGGGGGATAAAGGGAAGATGCAAGTCCAAGTCTTTTTCCCAAACTACTCTCCAGATCACACTCATTTAACTCAAATGCAAATGCAGGCACTGACACTCAGAATGAGGACTCGAAGGCAAATGACAGTGTTTACATTCTCCTCTCATGTATCATAGGTGACAGAAACTGCTATACCTCAGCCACAACTAGTCAGACAGGCCAGATATTTTTTGTAATGCACACAGCAGCAACATGCAACCCGCATGAGTTTCCCTGAGTGTCATTCTGGCAGTGTGGGAAAACTGTCTACGAACCCCTTATGAATTATGTTTCAGCCCATTTCTGCTGGACCAAAACTCTATTCAAATTGTAGGGCTCATCTTAGGCCTCTACTACCTCCACCTCTGCCTCAAGTTCCATAACTAACAGAAAAGTCTTTCTAAATTTTCAGGGCTGTAAAATTAAAGTATTTCCAGACTAGCATTCCTAAGTGGCTTCACAGTGTCTTAAACAAGGCCAGTTTAGCAGCCAACTAATTTGGAATAGAAATGAGCAGAAGTATTAGGCATGTTTCTTTCTGCCTTCATGTAAGGAGTTAGTATTTTGACATCCTTTCTGATGCCACAGTGCAAAGTACAGAGATTACAGTATTACCTGAATCTGAAGGTTTTGCAAGCTTTTAAAATTCAATGCAAATTATGTATCAGACATAAAACATTATAGAATTCATTCATTAGATTATCAAAACTCTCAACATGTTAAAGCCATCATTGTACCACTTCCAAAACCTGTCCAGACATGGAGCTGCTTGATCTATACAGGTAACGCTCACAGGCAATGCTCACAGGTAACAAGCTTTTTCACTTTTGGCTGTGATCAGCAGATCTCATGCATACAAATGTAGCAATGGAAATCCTACTTTTGATTTGTGGGAACTCCTCCACTTTCAGTCCCATTAAATTAGGACCAGATTATGACTACAACGATGAAACACAGCTAAGGGTATCACAGCTGATAAATGGATGGGGAGAGAATTCACACTAGTGGTAGGCTATTTTATGATAATAAATAATAAAATAATATCTTTTCTTTTCTTACCCATTGCAGAATAGCAATGACATTCTTTTAGAAGAGAAAGAGAATTTTTATTAGGTTGATTTCTCATAACAGAAAGAGTAGAGGCCACACACAGGGTGAAGGCTACAAGTGACACATATGAACTCGTCTTCAAACACAGATAAAAATGCTTTGTTATTTGTTTCACTTCACTCTGAAGATGAGTGTGGTTCAGAACCATGCTAATTTCATTCAGTGCATGGTCACAGTCAAATGGGATGAAAAAAATGATCTCTAGGAATACTTGCACATTCTTTAGTATATCTGAGCAGATTTTTATGCTTACAATCCCTTCCATTCCCTAGAGATAAAAATTTGGATGAAATGAACTTCCATAGGAAGAAAAAATGAAAACTTGCTTTTCTTAATCAATAAAATTAATCAAAACATTTGGGAGTTGGATCTGATGATCTCCTGAGGTCCCTTTCAACACTGTCAATTCTGGGATTCTGTGACAGTGTCTACATATATGCACAAAAAATAAAAAACAAGAGATGAGAGTGAAGGCTGCTTGATAACCCATGTGAGAAAGCTAGATCCTCTGAATAAGCCTCCAGGGTGTCAAGCTGGGGTGATACTGAACTGTTTAGTGCCTTGATTCTTTAATGACCTATTCCCAAATGGCTACCACAGGTGAACTGCAGACAATAGCTCAGGCTCTGAGGACTGCAGTAAAAGGAAGACTGAAATAAGCGTTATGTCCACAAAATGTGCCACCATTTTTGCACTTCTGCTCCATATATTTTGTAGCTTAATTCCAGTTACCAAGACTGTGTTAGTTTGGACTTTGATTCCCATAACATTGTATTCTCACTATACTTCAATAGGGAAATCATCTTGCAGCAACACATGCTTATGTTATCATCCAAAATCTCGGAAGGAAACTCTCTAAACTCCAATAGAGTATTAGAAAGTGGCATTCCTTTACTCTTCACAAAACGTACCAGGCAATTTGACAAGCAAGTGCATCTTCTCAGAGTTCAGGTTCTACATATGAACATTTAAGACAAACATATGCAGTACACTGGCAAACATATTCATTGTCTTTCAAGGACTCAAATACATGCTAATGTCCCTTTGGGTATGCTCAGAGGTATCTAGAATGGTCAAGTGCCCATCTACTTCTTCCCCATTCTTCACCATTAGATTCATCACAGAGATCTTTAACTCACATTCATCTACCTATCTCCAATTTGCAAAATTTCCATTGCTTATTAGGCCATAGTGAGCAACTTTTAAAACAATATATGCAGAATCTGTGGAAGATGTCCTTGCATCTACTAGGTGCAAAAGATAAAAGCATTATTATGACTCCTGTGCTTCTCATGAGGCAAAATCATCAAGGCAAAAGGTAAAAGTTTTCTATTATGTCCCCAGTACAAAATTATTGAGGAAAATAAGATTTTTCATCCACTAAAATTGAAATAGGAACTTTTAGAACTATCACCCATGGATTCCTTTGCTAAACTAACATATTGGTTCTTAAACTAATGTACTAATCCCTATTGCTAAACAATCCAACCTATACCAGCATGAACACACAAACACAGAACAACCAAACCATCATAAACACTGCATCCTTGTACTGGCTGGGGAGAAACACAGAGCTGGGCCCTAGGTCCACTTTCCTTTCAGGCATCACAGCCAAGATGTCCTACCTGCTGTCCTCCTGCTACCTGGGGAAGGCATCGGGCTGTGCAGCAGTCCTGCAGATCCACCATAGGACTTTCTGCTCCCTCCTCGCTCCCAGGTGCTCACCAGCTGAGGTGTGCAGTGTGGAAGCTTCCTCTGGCAGCCAGCAGCAAGGTCAGTACTGCCTCAGCTAAGTGAAAAATAAATGCAGATTTTCACAAAAATCCTTTAATAAATAGTCCTAGAGCTGTAATTCTAGTGAAAGGTCTGGAGGGGAAGATGTATGGGAAGTGCCTGAGTCCCTGAGTTTGCTCAGCCCAAAGCAGAGGCTGAGGGGAGACCTCACTGTGACTGCAGCTCCCCACAGGGAGCAGAGAGGCAGCAGTGACAGCAATAGGGCCCGAGGGAACAGCGTGGAGCTGACCTGGAGCTATCAGGGGAGGGTCAGGTGGGGGTTAGGGAAAGGTTCTGCACCAGAGGGTGGTAGGCATGGAACAGGTTGCCCAGGGCAGCCAGCACAGCCCCAAGCTGCCAGAGCTCAAGTTGCGTTTGGATGTTTTGGGTGCTCCTGTGTGGAGCCAGGAGCTGGATTCAGTGATCCTTGTGGGTCCTTTCCATCTCTCTCTATATACCTATATATATTCTGTGTGTTTCTACAAACACGCTTATGCTAAAAACACTTCTAGTTGTTCTCACATTGCCCCAGGTTCACACTGGGGTGCGTGTTTTTGCTGAGAATACCGAGAATACTGAGCAGAGAAGTGAGCACAGCCTCTGTGCCCGCACTCCCACAGTGCGTCTCAGCAGCTGTGCTGAGGCTGAGGCAGTCGCAGACTGTAAAAGCGTTGAAGTACTTCTAGCAAAACACTGCCTCTGTAAGAACCCAGACTGCTTAGCAGTTCTGTGCTTCTCACCTTCACATTTTAAATGTACACCCATGAACCCCACAGCCTCTGAGGCTCCAGCAGCACTGCACCGTGGGCTACAGAGGGCAACTGAGCACTCGCTGTCAGGCACCAAAACCACAGTTCCCTCACTGCTTTTTATTTCGAGGCTTTAAACCTCAGCTCCCCCTTACAGCATGCACTTTCTGTAAATAAAGGCATCGGGGAAGGTTTTTTGTTTTTTGTTTTTTGTTTCTTTTTTTCCACTTAAAGCAGGTTTTGAATCACTTTGCTTCCCACCTCCGCACCGCCCAAGGTCCCCAGGAGGGCAGCACGGTGCCAGGCCAGTAGCAGGCGGGGGAATCTCGGAGAGAGCGGGAACGGCATCAAGGCAGCACCGGCCTCCAGGAGCGCCTCGGGGGGAGGAGAGGCTGCCTCCCCCACCGCCAAGGCCGGTCCCGCGTGGGCGGACTGGGGCCGGCAGCCAAGGGAAGGCCCCGCGGCCATGCACGGAGCAGCGCTGCCTGAACAGGCACAGCTCTGCAGCGGGCTGAGATACTTGGAGCCTCCAAGCATCAAAGTTCGGATTTGAAATACGTGTTTTAACTGGATCTGGTTTCTACCGGCAGTCTGCTCTTTGTCTCCAGCTTTAAATAGCTCGCCTGCTTTCTGTAACGTCCAGCACACTTCCACAACGGAGCTGGAAGGCTGAGCATTGTGTTTCCCGGCTCTCTTCTCTCTGGTGGGAAAAGGCTTTGCTGGCTGAGCCTTTTATTGTAGTTCATCCTATTAAATCGCCTTCCTTTGTTGTTCTCTGAACCCTCTGTAATGCCTATGCACTTTTCAGCAGGTTTGGTGAAAAGCAAAACTTCACACTGTATCTCTAAAGAGTTCTGACCCCAGCCACTTCCACTGATGAACAACGGCAAGTTAAAAGATTTCAGCATTCCTGCACTGCCTCAACCATATGGACAAGTTGCTATCCCTCCTGCCTACAGTGCTTATCAGAAAAAATAAAATACAGCCACTTTCCCATGAGAAGTTGTCAAATCTTTGAAGCAAAAGTTAGGAACTACCTCAAGCAACGTTTGCAATATGGTATATAAAAAGAGTAAAAGATGAGGAAAAAATAGTAAAATACACTAAAATGTAGTAAAAGAGTAACATACGGAATATATTGAATTTCTAAAATAAAGAGGGAAAAAAGAGTTAATACTTTTTTTAATGGTTTGTGAGCAGCTTTGAAATACTGTCTCTGCACCAACATGAAGGATTTGTTCAAAACATGCATTGATCAGATAGTCCTATAGGGAAGAGAGAAACTACACACCCAGCTACAAGCAATTTCTTATCTTGTGCTTAAACCAGCAGTAAAACTGGGAGTTGGAATGAAAATACGAACAGCTAAAGGAGACTGGTGTTTGGGAAACTGCTTAACTTATTTTCTTGCAACAAAAATCTGAATGGCCAACAGATTGGAAGAAATCATTAGACCATAGTTGTGTATTCTCTGAAAGCAAGAGAGATAATAATACAGGTTTTTAGGGAGCTGTTTTTCTATAATAGTCCCTTCAGAAAGGGTTTTTCAGTCAAGATATTGTTCATTCTTCCAACTACGAAGATAAAGTTGTAGGTATTACTAAAAATATCTGGTTGATTTTCCCACCTTATGCTAACAGTGATACAACAGCAGCCATACAACAAAGCACAAGGAGATACTGCAGTTGGCAATAAATGACCCACAATGAAATTATCTGCCAGGTCATTCAGTGAAAATTATCATTGCACATTTTCTTTAACCACGTATGTTCTGTTTTCATTGCGTATATCACTAATATACCTCACCTTTACAGTACATAACCACAGAACCATGGGCGTTTGACAAGGATGCGAATTTCTGTGGGATAGTATTCCAGCAATTTATGGCAGTACCCTGCTAAATCAAGAAGTCTGGGTTAACACAAAGCGTATGCACTTAAGGGAGAGAAACAACATTTAGTGGATAGCTCAGACTGGCACCAGAAAGTTTCAGCTGTCAGCACTGATTCAAACCAAAGATTTTTCCTGGGTAGAAACTGTTTTCATTGATGATATCACAGAGCCTAGAAGATAATTTTAGCTCTGTATTCCCCCCTAGCTCACAGTTTCCAGAAGTTCATTAGTTATAGAAAGTCATGCTGAATTGTGAGCCCGCTTTTAGCAGAGAAGAGTGATTATGAATAAGCATTGCAAAAGCTACATACACACGTAAATATTTAATCTGGCATTAACTGTGTTTCTCTGATGAGCCATTTAAATGTATTCTTGTTGTACTACCCATTTAAAGATGGATCTTCTCAAAGTGATCATTCACTTAAGCTCAAAAAAATAAAATTCGCCTTTGTGCAGGTTTCCATTATGTGAGTGCTACCCAGGCTTGGCAAGAGGTCCACAGAAGTCTGACAGAGCTTTGTCTGCTTTGCTTTATTAGGACTTTTCCAAGCCCACAGAATTCCTGGGTGTGGTTGATGTGATTTCCTGCCTTTTTGTACTGTGAAGGTAACAGGGGCACTTCTGAGCACAAGAAAATAGTTCCTGTTTAACTCAGGGACAAGATTTTTTGGTGAAGTGAAATCTGGCTATGCAGAGCTTTGTTTCGTGAGTTCTGTTTGGAAAATGCTGCTTTTGATACACCTCTCAGAATTTGTAGGTAAGTAGCAGACACAGGAATGTGCTACCCTCTTCCTGCCTGGGAGAGGATGTTTGACATGGAAATCCTCCTCAGCGGATGCTCTAAGACTACACTGATCGCGTGCCCAATTTTCCCTTAAAATAAATTTTCTGTTAATATCTTGATTAATCTTAGATGTTTGAGTTTTAGGTCTTTCTAGACACTTATTTTTCATCATGAGGCTTGTACTAGAACAAGTTAACTGTACCACAGGTTCTTACACCAACCTCATCTTTGCAAGGTGAATTTAATAACTAGTAATTATTACAGAAACAGAATTTTAGAAAATCCCACGTATAAAGTAATAGTAATTACTCAGAGTAGTAATTAAAGGGAAATATCTTGACCCTATGCAATTCTTGCAAATTGCATAAAAGAAATAATGTTCTATTAGAATAAGTTACACCATTGAAAACAAACTCTTTCCATCTGTAAATGAAAATATGGGATTAGAAGAGTTTGTGAAAGCACATTACAGGAACTGAATTTAGATGGGCTTTGTTTCTGAAATCCTTGAAGGTTCAGTTGGAGTTGGACTTAATTTTCCAAGAAATATAACCAGAATTATTAAAATACAGTAAATGTTTTCCTGGGGAAATTCATAACCCCATAAACAAGCCTGTTCCTGTGGGAGTTTCCAGCACTTCAGAGCTGAGTAGGTTACATAGCTTTGCTCTACATTTTTGGATGCTTTGTAAATCTGACCCTTCGTAGACAAAATGCAATCTGTATTGAGATCTTCCAGGCCAAATTAGGAATCAGGCAGTGTTACAGTTAGGCAATCCCTGCTTTGCTCTTAGCTTGAAGAGTAAAAGAAGGATAGATAACAGTATTCTTACATTTTTACTTCCCATAGTGTTGGTCCTGTCGGCCAGCCCTGTAGCGCAGAGCTACATGGAGGTCCTACACAGGCGTATATAGATGAGAAACAGCAGAGAATTTATGATCATTTTCCATCCCTGTTCTTTTCCTTCTCCTGGAAGAAAGTCTAGGAACAAGAATATTAATCAAAGGGTCAGGTTTCTCCTGAGAACACAGGCTACTTTATTTCACTGAGACATTTGGGATAATGTACATTTTCAGCTCTCAGAGAGTTTCCTCTGCCAGTTTGTCACTTGGCCAACAAAAAGACAAAGCTGACTGCCTTTTCAGTGCCTGCTCAAGGCACTCTGGGGCCCAGAACAGTGCTTTCTGCATTGCACTTTTCAGAACTGATCACGGCACAACTGGCCTAGCCTGCTGATTTGTCATGATGTCTGTAGCTAGGGAGCCTTCTCCTGTAAGAAGTGTCAAGAGATACAAATGGCCTTTCTTTCCCTAACTCTTATTGTGATTTCATTACAGTTATTGTTCTCTGTGTGAGTTTTTTTTTCTACATGCATAGACGTGGCCTGCCTATGAAGGAAATGGATTTCAGTCATCTTGATCAGGAGTGTAGGAAACGCTTCCCATGGCTCAGTGCCACACACTGCCGTTTGTGTTTCTTTTATTGCATGAATTACGTAAGGCTCTGAGATCCCCAGCAAAACAGGGCTACCATCACGCAGCCGCTTTCGTGGGATGAAGCAGTCATTTCCCCCAAAGGCCTGCAATGCTATTAGGACAGATAAGAGGACACGAAAACAAAGGGAAAGAGAATGGAAGTGACTCACCTGTGGGCTATCAGCTACCAGAACACAGAAGATGGTGGTGGGAGTCACAAGGGCCTGTGTCACAGCAGTGCTGCAGCATTGCTCATCCCTTGCCTTGGGGTGTCAACCCTGGGGAAAAAATACCTGGATGCCTTTAAGGCAAAAGAGCCCCAGTCCTTAGGAGAAAAACCTTACCAAGCTAGATGAGAGTTCAAATAAAAACCAGAAGCCACATCCCCATACTGAGCCTTTACTTACAGGTGGCATGTTGAGGTCTTTACTTGGACTTCTATGACTTTTATACTTCTGGTGCTCTGTGTAGATGCGGCTTTATCCCTGAGATCAGGCAGTGCTTTTCCCCATAACTGTCAGCATCCTGTATAAGCTGTCACTGCCCAAGCACGGGCCTGACACAAGAAAGATTTTATCTGCTGCACAAATACAGATTTGACTTTTTTTTCCAGCTCTGTTCAGGTCACTAATGAAAAGCCTAGGAAGTGAGCACACATGAAATCATTCCTTCCGTACAGGCAGACAGATGGAGAGAAATTCCAGCCAGTTTCCACTCTTTTGTCTTCAGGGCATTTTTGGAATTTCCTTCAGGAAGTGAGGTTGCGACCTAAAGCCTTCCTTACTGAGCAGACTGCAGTTTCCCACAGTACAGCTTGCACAGTGATGACATACGCTATGAGAAGGTGAGCTTTATCTTCACACTCCAACTGCATCCTGTACAAGTGCCGTGAAACTTAAAAGCAAGACTGAGTGGGAATGGCAGCAAGAAAGGAAATGGAAGTCAGGCCTTGGGAAGAAGTCATGCAGCATGTATTCAAGCACACGGTCGCAGCATGTGCTGCTGCACCAGGTGGAGCTCCAACTGGTCTGCTTCTTATGTATTTCCTGATATTGCAGTAAGCTAAGAGTTAAGGTTATGAATGGTATAAGTGATTTAAAGTAATAGTTTTACTTATTCTACTCCAGGTGGTCATGGCAACATTAGCAGGCGTCTATTTTTTTTCTGCTTGTAATCCCCTAGCAGTTGGAAAAAATACATTTGTAGGCATGCTACTGTAAATATTCTTCTAATGGCATTTCATTGATACAGTGCACACCCATGAAAGATCACAGTATAGAATTCATTTTTTATCTTACATGACCTTGCCAGTGGCAGCATGCATCTTAGGTCTCCGACCAGAAAGACATCCACAAAAATAGCTTAATCCAGATCGTACTGAAATCAAGGAGTCATTTCCGTGAGTTCTGTCAACAACTTCCACCAACTTTACCACACCCGGTGCAAAATCCCCACAGCAGTACCCAAGTACCAGTACTGTGATAACAGAATCTTTACAAAAATCAGTTTATTAATGTTTAGAAGTCAATAAAGCTATGTGCAAATTGAACAACAGAAGTCAGAAACATTAAATACTATTTTTTAAACCAGAAAAAAAAAAACCAACAATTTAATTGCACTGGAAATTTTACTACAAAAGCAATAATTTTTATTTTATTTTTTTTTTTTTTTTTTACAAAATACCACTTCTAGGAGTTGTCCGGAACTGTAAATCAGTCAGTTGCTCTCAGCTATCCCAGATATACCACTTTTGTTATAGTAATACTCTAGGTGCGTGAAGACTCCTGTATCTCATTAACTTATTTACATTGTACACATTCAACCCCATTAGCACAGGTTAGAAAACCAGAGAAGTAAAAATGATACTGTAAAACAAATACATTCATTTTAACAACAGGCACTTCTCCCATGAAGCCACGAACTGATAAAATATGAAAAGATTTCCTGCAATTATGAACATTAATAAAATGTGCCAAAATGTGTTGCATTTTGTTATGGAAGTGCATTTACCTATAGTCATTTCACTTGAAATCTTGAAACTCAAGGCTTTCTTTTCAGGCGATGTAACCAGTTTTTACCTTTTGCCTTTGTCACCTGACACTAACCTTTGCCTTCAGTTTTTAGCTCTTTTTACCTCAGTAAAAATCCTGCTGCTGTCAACAGTATTTTATTCTATTAGATTTACTCTCTGTCATCTTTATGAGAAGTGACCTTTAGTTCTACCTCGCATTTTGTCACGATAATGCAGTTTATTTAATGCTATATAACAACATGGCAAACAACACGTGGGGCCAAATGCTGCTCTGAGCGATTTCATGAAGTATGACACAACCACAGAATTGTTTAAGTGAGTGTAATTACAGAGCCTGCTCTTGGTCTTCAAATGTAATATGGACCACCAACAGAAATTCACAGCTATGATCTTGCTAAATAAAACTCCAACAGCTTTGGACTCTGCAAATAAAACCTTTAGTTAACTAACTAAAAACTCTGGAAGGTGATGTCAAATTATGGTTGCCTGTGGTATAAATTATACCTGCACAATCTCTTTCCTTGTTATGTGTTAAACAAACACTTCTGACCAACTATACGAGCCATCACTAAACCCAGTACAGAAAGAGCTTTGTGTCAGTGGTTTGCTGCGAATAAAGGAAAAATAACTTCACATTCTTCTCACAGGGGGAAAAATAATAATAAAAAAAAAAGATTCATTCTCCCTTTGCCTCTTCCCCGACTCTCATTCTCTTGCACACACCAGGCATCACTTCCCCAAGGCATCAGTCTTTCAGAGTTACTAAGGAGATCTCAGGATATGAATGCGCCTGACAATCCTGAGCTGCCTCAGTGCAAAGACAAAACATGCTCCGGGGAAATGGATTTTCGAGCCAGAACAGTGTGTCCCACTTCTTGAACTCCAGCCTCGCAAGTGCACCATTGGCCTTGTTAGAACTAATGCTACTTGCTCCTCAGCCCAGCACTGCTGCAGCGAGCAGGAGGTGCCTCGGCTCCCAGTTTTAGAGGAAGGCTCTAAACACACCTCGACAGTCACTCCTAAGAAGATGAGGTAACGTTGCCTGAAGACATGATGGTTTCAGGATGGTCGCCTTCCTCCTTCTGTGGGTGGGAGGAATTGTCGGACTTACTCCTGCTGAACTCCATCCCTCCAATGATTGGCCTCTTGAATTTAGTCCCCGAGTCTGTGGGGGGACATTTGCAGCAGCATAGAATCTTGATGAAAGCCCTTCGCATTTCTTTGTTAGTTAAGGTGTAGATGATAGGGTTCGTGGCTGAATTGAGCACGGCCAGCACTAAGAAATACTCTGCTTTATACAGGATCGGGCAAGTCTTCACTCTACAGCCCACATCCAGTAAAAGCAGGATGAACAAGGGAGCCCAGCAAGCAATGAAGGCACTCAGGACTATGATCACTGTCTTGAGCAAGGCTAGTGACTTTTCTGAGCTCCTAGTAGCTTTGGTAATGTTTTTTCGAAATGTCAGCCTACGGCTCCTAGTCCTCACCATGGAGTAGATCCTGCAATAGAGAACAACAATAGATAGCAACAGGCCAGTGAAAACTGTGGTGCAAAAGAGAATATAGTGCTTGTGGTAGAGCGGCAGCACTGTGGAGCAGTTTGACAAGAGGCTGATGCAGTTCCAGCCCATGATCGGGAGTCCTCCGAGTATCACAGAAATAACCCAGCAGGCACTGATCAACAGGAAAGAGCGGAAGCTGTTGCTACCATTGTGGAGCTTCATTTTCAGCATGGTGATGTATCTCTCAATGGCGATGGCCAACAAGCTGAATACAGAAGCTGACAAGGCGACAAACATGCTGCCCTCCCTTACAAACCACTGGGAAGGGGTGAGGCTGTAAGTTTTGTGTCCGGAGAGCAGGAGGTTGGCAGTGTAAGCCACACCAGCCAGCAAGTCTGAAAGAGCCAGGTTCCCAATGAAATAGTACATCGGTCTGTGGAATTTCTTGGTTTTCCAGATGGTGAGCAAGACGAAAATGTTCTCTAAGATTATAAAGCAGCAAATGATGATAAAAACCACCGACGTCACTTTTATTCCACTGTCCGCATTCTCATTTAGCTTTCCCGTGTAATTATAGTGCTCTTTGATGACATAGTTGACGTCGGTGTTGGCAAGGCTGCTGACCACCCTCACTGGGGCGGTGGTGCCGGAGCTCATGGTGCCAACAGACACAGAGCACAAACCCGTGGTGGCCCCGCAGCTCCCAGTGCTCCTGCACACACTCACAAGCAGCAGTCCTGAGAACAAGAGGCAAAGTGCACGTTAGGGGGATGGCAAAAAAAGCATGTAACGAACTAGAAACGGTCCAAGATGATCTGCTGATTTGATTGTTTGTCAGAATCACAAGTGCAATCACAGAAAAGGCAGTTTTATTCATCTGTTACGATATGCTTAAAAGATAGTTAGGCATACTAAATAGCTAAAGCCAGTAAGACAACTTTACCTGCACAGGTAAAGCTGGAGTCAGCAGAGACCGCACTGCTGGATTTCTTCCAGCGTGAAAGACCTGAAAGCTGTCCAGCAGCAGGTTCCAGCCTAACTTACTCTTCAGCAGCAAACAGCACACACACAACAGCAGAGATTTAGGAAGGAAAATGGGTTTGACTTGCTTTAACTGCAGACACACGGAAGCCTGCAAAGAAATTACTCGACAGGAGAGCTCAATTCGCCTCTGTTCTGAAAGTCTGAACACGTTTCGGGAGGGGCCGGGAAACAATTTACTGTGCTGAAGGTAATTCAGCCATGTGCAAGAGAGCATCCAGAGCTGTAAACAGGAGAGGTGCCCCAGCCGAGCAGTAGGGGCATGCGTTAGGGAGCCGGGAGAAGTTGAGAGAAACGAGACAAGTAAATAGCCTGCACAGCAACCTGTTCTGTGGGTCTGTCACAAAGAAAAGGAAAAAAGAACTTTGTGTGGCAAATAATTAGCATCGTATGCTTTGAAAATGAAGACGATTAAGGAATGCAGATGTACAGGGAACTCCCTTGACGTACAGGCACTTTCTAGTAGACACTTAAAAGGAATTTAAGGTGCGAAATCAAGCAGAAGAGCATTCAGAGCCATCAAATTACAGCCTATGCGGAGCAAAGCCGGAGGGGCGAGTCCGGCCGCACAGCTCCGCGCTCGGCTGCCGCCCCGCTCCCGGCTCCCGCCCGCCTCAGCCCCGCAGCACGGCCGCCCGAAGCCCCCCTTCCCGCCCCGCCGCCCCGGGCCGTACCTCGCTCAGCCGCGCCGCGCCGCCCGCATGCAGCCTCCGCATCGTGAGCGCCGTTCAGCGACTCCAGCGGCCGGCCGGCCGGCGCTCGCCGGTTATAATGTTCTGCGGCGAAGTCTCCCCCCACTTCTTCTTTAACCCCTCCCCGCGGAGAGACACGCACGCCTTTATAGAGCCCGCGGCTGTGGGCGAGAGAGGGGCCGACCAGGCGGGCCCAAAAGAGGCGGGACCGGCGGAGCCGCCGCTCAGTCCCATCCCATCCCATCCCGTCCCGCGGGACGTCTGCCCTCGCTGCCCGGGGAGGCGGCGTCGCGGTCCCGCTCCAGCCCTGCCCCGCTCCGCAGCCGGAGCGGCTCAGCACGGAGCGGCGGCACAGAGGACGCGCCTCGTGCTCCGGCCGGCGCCTGACGGACTTGAACAACATTTAAGGAAATCGCTGATGGTGCTTTCTCAGCCTTCCCACCTGGCCCAGCTCGGGGCCAAAATGGGTACGTGCCGGGCCCGGCAAGCGTGGGGTGGCACCGGCGCCCTTTGCGCCCCGTGGAACCTGGCTGCAGTGGCACAGACACACAGAACGGGGCTCTGCACTGACTGAAGCCAGCGCTCGGCCCTGGATGAGGGCTCATTTTATGCCCCTTGCCACCACAAACACCACTACTTATTGGGCTTTCAACATAAAAAACATCTCTGAATGTTCAGAGGATTCAAAAGGGTTTTGTAAAGATAATTTTTTTTGGTTTTTTTTTTTTTAAGCAGCAGTAGTGGTGTCATTATATAAAGACTGAGAATGAAGTGAGTTCCGGTTTTTTAACTGCTCCAAAAGCACCCACCTCAGTTTATGTGACTTTTGGTTACCTTGAGTTGCTCTTAGTGCAGAAATTTTCCTCCTTTCTTTCTTCACTCTTTTTAACTCCGAATTGAAATGCAAAATAACATCACAATGGATCAGAGCACAATATATCAGGTCTCTTAGTCCATGGCACCAAACATCTCAGTGAGCAGCAGCAGTCATTATGGGGAAGCAGCTCTCCTCTGAAAGAGGCAAGGGCAGTGCTGCCCTGGGAAGAGTCCCCCTCTTCTCACATTTATGCGAATCCTCATGCTTCAGTTGCTCCACGCCTCTCCCAGAATGACTCAATAAATTACACTGGCAAACAGACGTCGACTCTCCACCACCAAGCTAGAAACTTGAAAAGATGTTCGGCCTCCTGAGAGCCTGGAGGAAAGTACAGCCGTTAAATTACAACTGTCAGAAAAGGCATGCAAGATAAATCATGCTCGAGGTTGACATATGCATCCCCTGCAACTGCCTGACATACCCTAGATACTGCAAGCTTTCCCCCTCGCTTAGCTAATCTATAGAAAATACTAAAAAGCGCATTTGCTAGGCATACTCTCTCATAATTCTTTTCTCTCATAATTTTAAGCAGGAGGGACATAATAAAGGAACACACTTTAATTAAAGGACAGCGTGACTCAGGGTTTCAACAGCCAGATGTACAAGCTTTCATGATGTTTGAGTTATTGGTAAAGCAGCTGAGAGAGCTGCAGCCCAAAGAAGTGACGTCCAACAAATTATTTGTCAGAGGTTGTGTGAAATGGCTCATCAATTTCAGTTTGACTCTGAACAGCTGAGCATCTGTATTACAAAAAGCACTATTAAAATTAGATGATCACACACATCTGTAGCCATGTTGACCAGTAAGGATGCTGAAATAGCACTTTGTCCTTTCCAGGCAAAAGCAGCTGATTTTGCTCTGAGGGCCGTGTAAAACCTCAGTTCATACAGGTTCATGAGGTTCAGCTGCACAGATTTTAGCCTCCTCAAATGGACTGAATCACACAGACAGGTAAATTCCAGCTGTTCCAGCTAACTAACAAAAGCACACTGATAGATGTTCATTGAGGAGATTTATGCCAGAATTATACTTCACTGCCATCAATAGAGCAAGAATTCTTATCTCAATACCTTCCATCTGCCAGATCCAACGTGAAGGAACCTTGCACTTCCACAAAATACATAAAAGAAATCCAGGCTATATAATGCCTTTGAAAACTGACATTGTCTACAGTCAGAGAAAAAGAGATGGGACAACATGATGAATATATATGCTGTTATACTTAAGTTTCTTCGATGAACAAAAAGTCTTGTTTTTACATACCTACTGGCTGCCTGTGATAAGCAGTGTTGTTGTGAAACTACAGGAACTCAGCGTGGTGGGCACTCCAGAATCCTGGCTATTTCACAGGGCAGTGGTGATAGGATAACCTCAAGCAATCTCCATACATTTAGTTTCAGTATCTTAACCCAAATCACACAACCATCTGATGCAAGTCAAACTGATCATTTTATGACAATGAAACCAAAGAACGCTGTGCGTGCATATCTGACAGACTAATCAGTCCCAAGAAAAGGCACTGATATGATCCTTCACAAATTACACAATTTGTGACAGAAGACTGTGCTGATGGCTGTCAGCACCTACTCATCCCACCGGCATGGGGAGCAACACTGGGAATTTCAGAGTACTTTATGAAGAGATCATTTAAAAAGAAATACAAAGCAAAGAGCCTGAAAATAAAATAACTTATCAATGAAATCATCTCCAGCATTATCCCTGGTAACTGTTAATTGAGGAAAAGGAAGCAATGCCGTCTCTGACACCAGCAGGAGATAGCATTCTCACAGTGCTGGCACCACAGGACGACTCACAATTGCAACAGATGACTGTGTGAACATCACCCATCCTGAAGAGAGACAAGAAGTCCCCACAAGACAGATTTCCAAAGGATCTTTCACCCAACACAACACCCTTATGCACCTTTCCAAATCTTTATCTATCTGTGCACAAAGTCCTTTTATTCACCCTGACATAACTTAGACCACAAAACAGAGGCATTCCTCTATGATGTGCCAGGTCAAGAACAGAGATCCTCAGAATGGAATAGTTTTGCTCACTAAGGAACTACAAAGAGTGGCAGCAGAATCCCCCAAGTTCCCCTGACTAGAGCAAATGCAAGAAACAACACACGAAGTAAGGCATTACTTCAGATCCAGAGGTTTGATGCAGATGCTGGAACAAACATACTCTATTTTGGATACATTTGCAAATGTTTACATCATACAACTGAGAAGAGAATGCTATTCTTACTATAAGGCCTATCACCTGCACGCTGAGACTATGATTCCTACAGAAACATAATAACTGAACTATTAATCTGAATGAAGATAATGTGGCATAAATTTAGTACAGAGTATGAAAGCAAGGTCATCTTTGTACCATCTCTGATACCGTGAAGCAAGCTTGGTTAGAATCATCTTAAATATAACATTACAAAACTGTTTCTTAAGCAGTGCAGACCGTCTTCTGAATTAGGACATCCATACGCTACTTTCAGTTCTGTAAGTTATATCTCAAAGCCAGGTAACTTCTCAGAACTAAGAGATAAAACACTGGTGACAATACTCACATAAAGTGCAGGTAGAAATGACAAGTACTAATTTTCGCAAGGACAAAAGTACCTACGTGTTCCAATTTCTGTTATTCACCCAAACAGTTACAAATGTCCTACACATTGTAGCCTGCTCCCATCTGTATCTTGAAGTAACTAATACTTCACTAAATCTGTTAGAGAAAAAAGCACAACTAACTTGTTCCAAGGGTTAAAATAACACCTTAAATTATGTACATGCAGGTAAAGCAACTTAATTATAATACTTTTATATAACTTAACCCACACTGGAAGAACATGCTAGACAGTTTTGAAAAATAGACAAAACACTTTAAGTAGGCATATTTCTATCTGCAAGAAAGCAACAAAAAACAGAATACAAAACAATTTCATTAGATGGTTGACCGGATAGTAAACACAAGTTATCATTACTAATTTTTGATTGTTAATTGGTGTTGACTAGATACTTCAAGTAACCAACAACTTATCCTCCAGTTTAAAATGAATTAAAGTTTAAGTTCACCACTTACGAAGTTTGAAACAATCCGTTTTTAAGCTTTTTAAGCTTTCCACAATAGCTAATAGATCAATTTGCTTTCTGTTGATATTCACGATGTTCAAAAATTCCACATCTTCTTTGTGATTAAAATCGAAAACCTGGGTCTGGAAAGAAGCAAACAACAACAAAAAGCAGACAGTAGGAACACTACAAAATGGGAAGCACGTGTGTGTGAAGTAATAGCACTCCATAATTTTGTTTTTAAAGCACTTATGAATATTTTTAAAAGTCTGACATTCATTTGTGAAAATTTGTATTTTACTTCTTGATCATTAGGTAAAGCTTAACCCCAAGCAAAAAGACTTGAAGTCGTTGGTTATCACTGCACTTAAAGATTACTTTATCACTTCACTATTACCACAAAATCCCAAGACACTAACGTATCTAACATATCTTTTCATATGTATTAAAATGTAGCTGGAGTGACAGAGTAATGAAATTGCATACTGCAGCATTTTTTAAAAAATCTGCAATTTATTTTTTTTATTCCAGTAAACAGATCAATCAAGTAAAATCCTGCTATATATTTTTTGCTTAAAGATTTAATAGTCACGTTAATGCAACTTAACATGCTATTCTGAAGGAACAGATGTTCTGGCTGAAAACTATGCAGTTATTGGGCAGATTTAAAATATTACTGATCGGTAATAGTGGAGAAAAGCAGAAAAACAAAACCAAACCACTCACGATAATTTTCCAAATTATTCAATGGAACTTGCCCCTGGTTTATACAGTGTTAATGATGATCATGCAAAAATCTCAAAAAAAAATTGAGATAAAAAGAATAGATACTTGATGTTTCCTTAACATACACATATTACATAAATGTAATACAAAATGGTCTTTTCTTTTTTGATTTGATCATCAAGAAAGTCAATTTATACCGCAGTGGATGTATGACCCTCAGTTAGTCTTTTACCAACTTCACACTGCACCCAAAGCCAGCGATTTACCACAAAGTCATCTTGGCGGCAGCAGCGTCTTATGGGTACTCAATGGGACTAGTCCAGGAAAACCATTTGGGAAGAACGAGTTCATAGAATAAACAGAACCAAACCAAAACAACAATCCTGGCTCTTTTTGTTACCAGGAAATAGAATAATTGTAACATTCCCCTGGTCCCCCTTCCAGTTTCACAGACAAGATAGGAACTTCACAGCAAATCATTATACCAGGATTCTGAAATCTCACACAAAAAGTCTTGGAAATATATTTTGCTGCAGGAAAAAAAAAATAAAAATAGAGCAATCATTAATAGAACGATATCCATACTAACTTGCTCTTGAATTTCTTACTGGTATTCCAAACAAGAGAATGGTTCTCAAAAGGCTCTGGTACACAAAGCCCATACAGAGATCACATAAGATGAATCCTGGGTATTACGTGCTGAGATTTGGCACAAATGAATTTGTGCAAGGTCGCTTAGAGAAGTACATCCCACATAATGTTGACCATGTCTACCATGAGTTAGCAATGATAATAGACCACAGGAAACAGTATCAGAATCATTGATTTAAATTCATCTAAGACTCTGCACTCTCCTTTTTCAGTGGGTAGGCCCTTACAGAAAGTTATTACTATCCTCTAACATCCTGGCAGTTGTAATTAGTCCTGTGGGATGCTGTAGACAAATAAGTATTGATTAAGGATGAAGACTGCACCAACTATATCAGAAGCACGGCACAGGCTCACTTTAAAGCAGTGCAAATACTTGACGTCTCCTTTCAGAAGCACAGACATCTTGTTGGAGGCTGCAAAAAGTGCCAAAAGGCAAGTATAAAAACAGAGTCCCAACACAGGAAGGTTGGCTGAGCTCCAAAGCTTTGGCAACAATGTGGCAATGTGGAGATAGTTAACTGTTTGCATTCAGTTAGTATCAGCAAGAGCTACTCCACTTTTGTCCCTTTTAATCTTCTGAGGTTAACATCATCTTTCTTCTCAGTGTCCTATTGCTATTTTATCAAGAAAATCATCTGGTGCCAAACACAGCACAAAAAGAGGCGCAGATACTAATGCAACCTACTTGGCTTAGTGGCTCTTTGAGCTTACCAGTGTTGCTGTTTCTTTACTGCATGTGTTAATCAAAAGAATAACGTATTCTGGTGGGACAAGTAGAGTCGAAACGCTTGTGCGCTCTCATAAAAATAAAATCCTGAAGCACACACTTAACAAAACTCTGCCATCATTTTCCAATTTATTGTGAGGCGCCTTAATAATCAGAGACATAAAAGATGAAATTCAGAAACAGGCTAGAAAATGAGAGATGGAGCCACTGAGAGCCAGACCAAAGCTACTTGGCTGCACACAAAATGGCCTCACCCTTCCACCGACTTCCCGTTTATTTTTTTCCTTTCCTTGTTTGTTTAAAAGAGCCCCCCTCTGTTTCAGTTTAACCCAGCAGGCAGCTCAGCACCATCAGCCCATTCACTCACTGCCCAGGATGGGCAAGGATGGGAGAAAACGTAAAACTCATGACTGGAGATAAAGACAGCTTGATAGGACAGAAAAGGAAGGGAAAACACAATAACATATTTTCATATTACTAAAATACAGCAATAGTGTTCAAAGATATTCAAAAAAAGAAGCGCACAACGTAGTTAATCACCACCAGTGTCTGGTGCCCAGCCAGTCCCTGAGCAGAGCAGACCCTCAGCCAGCACCCTCAGTTTTATCGTTCATCACAATGCCACATGGTATGGGACATCCCTTTGGTCAGCTGTCCTGGCTGCGTCCCTCCCAGCTCCTTGTGCCCCTGCAGCTTTTTCTGGCAGGGCTGCGTGAGAACAAACAAGTCCTTGACTTAGTGTAAGCACTGCCCAGTAACAACTAAAACAGAGTGTTATCGACTTCATTCTCATCCTAAATCCAAAACAAAGCACCACGCCAGCTGCTAGGAAGAAAGTTAACTCTATTCCAGCTGAAACCAGAATACCTTCTATTAGCAGTTACAGTGCTCCTGCTGTCAAAGCTGACTGCACTTAGGTAGATAATACTGATAAATTGTTATCTTATTTTAAATAATTGTTTATCTCAACTAGAGTGGATTGCCTCAATCAGTCACAACTGTAAAAAATATACATAATATGGAAGAAAAAGGGCCTTCAATTTTCAGATATATTCCCCCGTTCCTGCCGTCAAGATGGCTCATTGCAGAGATAAAATACATGTACTGCTGTATCTAAAAAATGGTCATTGTATGGAGGTAAAAGTTCTCTCTCTGGAGAAAACATGTCTCATGCGTGTACAGACAAAAGGAGGAATTTCAGCCCTGGGGATGAATAGGCATAGTATCACTTGAAGAATACACTCTAGGGATGAATTCTGAGCTTAAAAAACAAACAAACAAACCCACCTTTCAAACATGACTACCTCCAGGGTACTAAACAAAGAAGAAACAAAGAAAAAAAAATGGAGTTAAGCTACTTAATTTTGTGTTCCACACTTTCATATCTCTACAGTTGGATAGATTTTGCTTCTGTTAGAGAACATTATTCCTCACTCCTACCTTTAAATCTCACTACTGTTCACTTTCCAATTTTTTATTAGTTATCTACACTGTTATCAAAGTTGGCAGTACCTCAGAAATGTTGATTTACATGATGTTACATGGACTTATTCTGTAGCAGCTCTTTTAAAAAGAAAACTGTTAGCATCACCTTTAATGTCAGTGTAGTTGTACAGAGGAGCGTGAAATATCAGTCCACCGAGACTGTCCTTTCAGCAGTCTGAACAAAACTGAATGAGAATTTGCTCAATGCTCCTCAATTAGCTAAACCTACGATTTGTGAAGCTGTAGTCCAAGGAAGAAGCTCTAAGGATACATTTCAAGCACACAGGAGATAAGAGGATTCCAGCCTCCTGGAGGAATTATAGCTTCTGGCAGAAAACAATGAGGATCAGTGATGGCACAACGTGCAGAAGAGCACACCACACCTAGGAGAAAGATAACACAGGTCACCTGGGTCCTGGCACTTCAGTAGCTTGTAGTACGTCCAATTACACTCTGTACATTGTCAAATCTAAGCTCTGCTCAATTTCTATAGCAACTACCTGGTATCGAAGAAATCAGTAAAAGAAATTACAATAAATCAATAAAAATACTTGGAAAAAAGTACCGAAATAACAATAATCAAGTCTGAACATAAAAGGATCGGACTGAAACTGCTCCTTAAGAAGTATGCTTATATATTAATACTGTTTTTGTTTGATTATTCCTCTCATTACTCATTGTACTGTTTAGGTACCATTACCTAGATAGAGAAAATTCTGACTTGACTTACTAGCAAAAGCTGATGCAAAAGCAAGAGCACATTCTCTTTGACGAATGGAACAATAAAGCCATACTCACTGTAGCCCTTAGCTTCATCTATATGCAAACCTGACCGTGTAAGCAGTGCATCTTTTCTGGAAGAACACGTTGTACAGGTATCAGTGAGGCCAGCTTATTCTACAGTATCTTGGGTTTTTTAACTAATAAATAATACAATAATGATTCAAGAGGCAAATTCAGACAAATTTTCCTCTGAAAAATATACCAATGATTGGCAAACAGTATGTTTGTCTGTATCTCAGCCAAGCTGTGTAGCAGCTCTGCTTTGAAGAAAAACACTGCAGGCTTGGGTACATGCCTGTTGTAAGCCATTTCTTGATAAAAAGTAAGGAGCTTTGTTTCACAATATGACTAAAGCGGAACAGCACTGGGAAAACTGCCTCAGGAAGTTCACTCACAATATAAATCACAGTCAGACTTTCCATACCTTTCGAGACACAGGAACTCTTAAAATATCAATGTGATTAGAAGCTCAATACTCAGTGGACAAAATACTTAGCAGACGTTCTTAAAAATAAACTACATACACCTGTACCTACTTCTCTTTACACATATATGTATTTTATAACAAAATCAGAGAAACAGTCTGTTAATGAAATCTCCATACAAATGGAAAGTGACAGATAAGGTAATTTTCACTTTTAGTGATAATGAAACTAGAATTTCCAGTAAGAGAAAAAGATCCATAACAAAGATGCCTCTGGTTCTTACTCTGGTTCCTACTCAACTCTTACCCATGCAGGTAGTACACAGGTTTCTCTCGAGGTATTCTTACATGTTAAAACTACATGCATAGAACTCTCTGGGTCAATGTAATTATCAGGCAATAAGACACACAAAACTCTTTCCTGTGATGTTAATATATTGCTTATTGCAGTAAGATCATATTCTTGATGGAGCTTTACACAGTGTACTGTACACTATAAACACTGTAACAGGGGTATTAATGTTTCTTTTTCCACTCAGCTTTTTCTTCTGTGTATACTGCAACCTTCTAACAGAGTACCTGAAAAATTAATTTACAGTAACATCTGTACCGTATGCTAATAGATAGCTTTTTTTTTTTTCTACATTTAAAGAAGTGATATCTCCTCATGCTCTTGCTTTACTGGCCCGAGGCAAGGAGATATCATTAACAGAAGGTTTTGCATGGGCTTCACTGAATTATGGATCAGGATTTTTTACGCAGACTTAAGATCTCAGTACACAAACACCACCCTCAAAAAAATCTTATCTGTTATCACTCCTAAGGATTTCAGAAGTGTTATCATTAATATCAGACATTAAGCTCACAATTATACTCTTATTGCAACCTTCACTTAATTTAAATTACATGGTGTGAGTCACTGATCACTGACAAAGGAAAAAGTTCAAACCTTCATTCACACAATAAGGCTTGGGTCCCAGGAAACATGTCTCCCATCATGCATTCCATTTAGAATTTCAACATCATCTTCTGCTATTGTAAAATCAAACACCTGTGGGAATGCATATATAGTTAACACCATGAACGCAGAGACAATCAGTAGCATTTCTATCATTTAAAACAAGACTCATTTAAGTTTGAAGGCAATACATATATAATTCTAATCTTCTGGAAATTATTTTTATATTTTGTCATAAACAAACATCATTCTCTGTGAGAATTATAGGCTCCACTAGGCTCCTTTGCTCTTCTTGCGACTCATTTTCATTTGTAGTTGGTTTTTGCAGCACTCGCCTCAAACAAGGGTCCAAGAAAATAGTAGTATCTGAGGTCTCTTCTGCCAAGGAGAGTTTTAGAAGGTATTAGTACTTTTACAAAGCTAGCAAACCAAAGGCTTTACCATGAGTCAATTAATACAGAAAAAGACACACTTCTACAGTTTTTTAGTACTAACTTGAAAGCAACCATCTGTCTTCATGTACAGGTTCTTACTTAGCAGTTGTATTACTGGGGCAACATCACTCACTTCAGAACTGAATTTGCTTTCAGTTGCTCCTTGATAGACAATAAAAAGATCCTGCAGAGTCTGAACTGCTTCCAAATGAACTCCCCCCATCCTGCATTATCCAGCAATTGCTGCCTGCTCTTTGTAATCAAACTTCAGTCCTCAAGCTTTTCCAACCTAAACCACGGACAAATCACAGAACTATAAATACTATATACTATATGCTCAGGGCTCACTGAGGCCCACCTTTCCCCATTTTGACTAGAAATTGTAGAGACTCAGACCTACATACGGGCACATGGGGTTGGAGAAGTTTCTGGAAAATTCCCTGCCCCCTCTCCTCTATGATTTGAATTTTGCTGCAATACAATCCCTCAGTTGCATTAAATGAATTGGTGGGGTCATAGAGTCAACTCTGTAAAACACATAATTAATCTGGCTTTAAAATACTGCAGGGAAAAAAGAATATAAAAGAGAAAGAAGAAATTTTTGTTTATTCTCTCTGATTTGGTTCAGAACGCAGTGCCACAAACAGCTATGCTTGTACCACAGTCCCAGTGTGGATGTCAGAATAAGCAGTCAGGGCAGGAGCTACGTAAGTAGACATAGCCACCAGGAGAAAGCCTCACTGCATGAGTGATAATTCACACTTAAAGCACATACAGTGAATGTAGTGACAGTCAGAAGGTTGCTGTCTTCTTGCTAAGTTTTTTCTCAATTCACCATACAGTTCGTGTTTCTCACAGACTTTCAGAAGAACAATGTGTTCATGGTTTTATGTGTTTATGATTTTATGTGCTTATGGTTTTCCTCCCACCATTTTCCCCCTCAAAGCTTTCACATTACATTCCCCTCAAAGCTTTCACATTACAGAAATGAGGAGGAAGTTAATTAAAAACATTTAGTATAAAGAGAGGGGAAAAAAAAAGGGAGGAGACAGGAGATACTGCTTATCCTCATTCCTTTCCCACCTCTTTGTGCACCCCCTGCATGCTGAGCCCTTCTCTGCAAGTCAGTGCAAGAAGGTAGGGGAAGAGTCAACTCTGACAGGATTGTGACTTCCTTCAGAAGTATATGGGATATCTCCAAAGGAGGTTTCACATCATGTCTTTGTACTTTGCATAGCACACACATTCCTTCATTTTCATCTATGAACCTATCACAGAAAGAACCATAGCCAGTCCACAATTTTCTACAATAAATCAAGTAATAGATAAAAATAGTCACAACAAAAACTCAACTATGAAAGTTGACTGTTCAGTATTCAGTATCCAGGAAGTCTGTGGATATCTTTCTTGTACACACTGATCAGATCTCCAGTTGATTTCCGACGTTTGTGAATGATACGCCCTAACTACAGGACAATGGGCAGGTAAACCCAAATTCTAAAAACAGTTCAGATGTCAGTTGGACTTCAGTGTGTAACCAAACCTTACCTTGCAATTTTCCTGTATCCTTTCTGCTCTTGTGGACTTTGGAATAGTCACAATTCCATTCTGGAAAATATAATTTTTCTCATTATTGAAGTTTACATAATTTCAAATAAAATCTCTCCAAATCCTTTCAAGACGTCCCTCATGCCTTCTTAGGTTTCCCTCTCATTTTTCAGAGGACATTGTCATTTCCATAGGCTATTTGTAACTGCAGTTGTATGCAGTGCATAAACTTCCAACACAGTTTATATAGTTTAAATTACTTCAATACATTATTTCACTGCTTAGCACTTTGTGTTGAGTAACAGAAATCTAATAATAATCCTTACTGTTTAAAATTTAGTTTATAAACATCTCTTCTATTACCAATTCCTTTCATTTGCTACAATCAGACTACTTTCATATTTAGAGCCCTGTTTTGTGTACTACATTTTTCTGTACAGCACAATGAAATCATATGATATCAACATACTAAAGGCAAAAAAAAAAACAGTACATATTCTGGTTTCATGAACAAAACCCACTATACAGTTTTTTTTGTTGTTGTTGTGAGAGAGGTGATAGGTTTTTATTACCACCCTCCATTACCTGTATACTCCAGCGTATGCAAATCTGTGCTGGAGTTCTGCCATATTTCTTTGCCAGCTGAATGATACTAGGATGAGTGAGTGCTTCCCCTTTGGCTAAAGGGCAGTAGCCTTCAAAAACAATCTCTCTGCTCCTACAATAGTCCACCAGCTCCTGAGGTCTTTGGAAAGGGTGATATTCAACCTTAGATAAACAGAAAAAAAGCTTTTAGTAAAAACCTTCTATGTACATTTAGCAGAAAACATTGTCATTGATAAATGAAAATATTTTTGCCCTCTTGCTTTAAAAATGCAACATGACTGAAGTCACTTCTAATTGGACATATAAGGAAGCAATTAGTTTTAGAAGATATGAAGGATATTAATCCACTTGAAACATTTTGCAATTAATTGGCACAGTAGTTTGCTATGTATTTTATGTTTACCCTAGAAACAAGGTATTTGGAGCAGTTATCTTCCCTACCTGCAGTTGGACTTATAGTCCTGTTCTGCTCAGTGTTTGAGAAATACATGCAAATGCATACTGGGAATCAGGCCATTTTTATGGGTGATTTGATACTCTTCCCCAAAAAGACTGCCTTAATTACTTCTTGACTAATGATCTTTTTTGAGTTGCACAGGCAAGGAGAGGAAGTGGAGCCTCCTTTTGCAAGACACAAACCAAAAGAATTTGTCTAGGATGAGGGCCTGACCTCTGAAGCAGTGTGTTGGCATAGACTATACAGGGAAAATCCTGTATTCCGTGAGCGGTGTCACCAACATATGGAGGAAGGAGTCATGCTGCGGAATGAACTGTGCAGGAGACCCTTAATAGGAAGGAAGATCACAAATTGCCAAGAACCAGTTAAGAGAAAAAAAGCAACAAGCTACAAGGGCATCTACTGGGAGAAAAAAAAAGTTATTAGAAAGTAAGAATCTCAAGTAACTTTCTGGGTTTTAAAAAAAAACAAAACCAAAACCAAACCTCTGTAATAGCAATCCCTTACTCCTTTTACTTAAAAAATATTTCACAGATTATACATTGTAAGAAACCTTCCTCTGCACTCAGGTGAAAATGGGTGGCATTGACTTTTAAATAATAAAATACATAATCACGTGATGTGGCTTTGGCTCAGCAGCTGTCACCACTGTTCCAGCGATCTAACTCTTGCGCATTTTGAAGAAAAGTACTCTCCTGAACAATTAACTCAACACGTGGAATCTGGAAAATTTCTTCTGCCATAAGAGGGACAAATGAACATATCCTGTTTCTCATCTTTAGTACATGTTGTCTTCTCAGACAACAATAGGCAGAACAATAGGCTGGCAGTCATTCAACATACACTAAGAAAAAACCGTGCCCCTGGAAGGCTGGGCTGAGTCAGCCTAACGCTGCTATGATCTAAATTACTAGGTGGACTCAGGAACAAGGTTCAAGCAGCAGACACATCCATGTCTTCAACCTTTGATGTTACTTGACCTCCGAGTAGCCTTTGTATTTCATGTTTATATTTAAAAGACTGGCGTTTAGGTCATACAGTTACTCACTTGTTTGCAGCTAAGCTGACTAGAAAATATTCTCATTGTTTATTACGCAAAACTGAGGGGAAAAAAAGAATGAGCAAGCAGTTCCTTTCAAAACACTGATTAACAAAACCCAAAGCAAGCCTAATCTACTAGCTCCTTATGCGACTGAACTGTAAGACTGAGCATCTTAGAGCAACACCAGGTACTCTCCCAGGTAAGTATCATTTTGCACTGGTAATTAGATGCAGATATACAGCGTCTTCAAATGCGTTAACACCATGACTATTGGGATCTATTAAAAACTTGTTAAGTACTGGCTAGAGGGTGTATTACTCAGTTATTTAAACAGAAATAAGCATTTTTAGAGAGGTTCTTTGCACTAAGTGCAATAAATAGTACAGCCTATAAAATACTAAATAAATACATATTTTTTTCTACAAATAAATGCTGAAAAACCTGATGCATCTCTATAGCATCAGGTGAGTTATTCAGCACTTAGTGCTAATACACATGCAGTCAAAATTTAGTCACTTGTCTAATACGGGTTCAAAGCAACACAGTTCCAGGCTGTACCTTAAGATTTAAAACCATGACAGTACATTGAAATGTTCTCTGTTTCTCAAGTAGGCTTTACAGCAACAACCATAGGAACATGCATGGGAACATTTTACTTTGTGTCTTTCACTGAAGAGACTTCCACATTTCACACACTGAATTCTGCCACGCTTTTTGTCACACTCACTGTGTACTGATAGGAGCAAGTATTTTTCTTCTTAGAAGTGTGACTAAAATAATCAAGTGCATAAAATGAAATAATTACTTCTGTTTTGTTTTGGGTTTTTTATTTTTATTTTGAAACCTTTCTGGAAGGTTCTAGCAGCATCTGAATGCAAGGCACCAGCATCCTGAGCCGGAGGAGACACAGGGTGGGGGGCCAGCTTGTGCTTCCCCTCAGAATAATAATTCCTACTTCCTGGCCTGCCCCACCCTTGCTATTTCAGTCACCAAACTGAAAGGGATGCCCATTAAGTAGCTTAGAGAAAGATCTTGATCTATTCTGGCACTCTACCCTGAGTGATTGTGGGTACAACCTGTCATATTTAATAAAAGAGTTTGCAGTTCACATTACTGAGCTCTTCACAGCTGCAATTTGGTCAGCTACCAGGGCACTGCAAAAAAAGGCACAGATTTTTATGACAGTCATGCTGCAATGGGAGAAAAGGTATGCCTAACAGCAATTCTGATGCAGGAACCTAGACTCTCAATATGGTCCATGTGACAGTACACAACCCTTACTCAGTTCACGTGGATGCAGGTCTTTTCATGTGGATCTTTTTCTGCATCTGGATTTCAGCCAGCTTCTCAAGCAGAATGCATAGACTAAAAATTATTTTTCCTTTAAAAAAGTGAAATTTCAGCCCAGAATTGAGTTTTCTTTATAAAGGAACAGTTCAAGTGAGTTTACATACAAATGCCTGAAAATCATAGCATCAAATCCTAAAATGTATGTCTACCTTGTACAAATTTACATACTATGGCTTAATATCAGTGGTGACATTAACAATATTTAAGTGTTTCTGAGGTCATATCACAGCTAACTGAACTTCCATTGAAGTAAAAAAAAAACAAAACGATTCCTTACATGGAATTTGGAGAGGATTCATTTTGTTTCAGTGTATTTATTGCATTAAATGTACACATAAATTATACGTGGCACAAGAGCCCTTGGAGAGGAAGTATTTTCCTTGAACATAAATACAATCTTTGCACAGCCAAGTCAATTACAAATCCTGGAATACAAACCTGTAACTTGTTTCATTCTACACTGTTAGAATGCAATACTTAGCATAGAACATTTGACAGTACTTTTAGTAGTAGGCTGCAAATTTAAAAGCTGCTTGCTCACTACTATATCAGAAAGTATTTAGTCTTGAAAAACCTGGTCTTTCCTACTTTGGTAAAGAACATCATGATAGTGTTTTTTTGTTTGTTTTATGTTTTTTTTCCAGGAACCAAGCAGCAGCACTGCTTACAACTCTATTGGTATAACAGAAACACTGCCTATCACCTGGTACATAAAGACAGCAAAAGTCAAACACAGAACTTCACTTCTCCTGTCTTCCTACTTCTTTCCCTTCACAGACAAATAACTTTCAGTTTTAATACCATAAAAACTGTTGGAATTGCACGAATATCCTAAATACTTTATGATAATTTAAAATAGCTGAACAGAAGTGATTTTCCTTCATTCATGCTTTAAATACTTAGAATTTCAATATCATCATTGCTTGCAAGTGTTTTGTATTTAGAAATAAGTTCACTGAAAGAATAGGCTATCTTGTGTGTATACACAGCAAAGTTCTTCAGTATCACAAATACTGGACAATAAAGTTAGAATTAATTATAGCACTTGCTTCTATAGTGTTTCAGTGATCTCTTCATCACTCAGCAACCGAAGTTCCAACACTGAGCAAGGAACAGCATTAAATAGTCTTGTGAAGATTCCATAGCCCTGACAATTGACAATTAATGGTATAATTAAAGTGTTAGAAGTGGAGCAGTTTGCAGCATTACGGACATTTTTTATTTGTAAGTACTGTGCACCACTTTTAAAAAAGATGACTACTTACATACAGAGGGAGAAATGGAATAGACATGGGCACAGACACACACTCAACAGTAATCTTTCAGAACCACTATTGTTTCAACTTTTTGATTCCTCTTTCAGCCACAAAACAGAAGACCCCATCAAAAATACATCAAGAAGTAACTTCTGTTAGCAATGGGACTGGTTACACTGACACTGTGGGTAAGAGGAAATTTGCAAAACAATTCCGTAACTGTACATTTTAATTTATAGTGATCTGGTGGGACACTGAAAAGCTACTCTTATTTAACACAGCAACAATGTCTGCTGAGCTCCAGAGTAAGGTTTGAAGAGATATTTCTGAAAAGGTGATACAACTGAACCTTGGCAAATTTACCCATTCTTAAACAGGCTCAACCTGGTGCCTTGTTTATTTTGAATAACTGAACTTAAGTTTATTTTCCTTCTTTTTAAGTACTTTTTTTTGAAGTACATTTTATATTACTCACAATTGTCCTTTAGTAGGCTTCTGTCTAGTGATCAACAAGTAGAAATGTCATGTTCTGTCACACTTTGAGCAATCTTTTTATGCCTGTTTCTAACTTCACACAATACAAACCTGCCAAAAAAACCTCAACACCTGCTAAAAAGGAAAAAGCATGTGTCAGTACCTCAGCCATTCCAGTTCCTGGTTCTATGTTAGCAGAAGTGCACTTTCACTAGCAGCAAGTGGTAGGAATTGGAGCAGCTGTTAGTGTTCTGCAAGTCTGCTTGTATGTAGGTGACAATTTAATGCATCTCCCCCTTAAAGAGAGAGCAAATGTACCAGCACACTTGCATGGATATAGGATCACCCTCAGTGTTGCTTTGAGAAATTATACTTATATTCAAGCACAGGATCTCCAAAACCTTATTTACTTTGGAGACACTAAATATTTAGTGCTACTTGAACTGTTTTTTTCCTCAACTGCTTTATCATCAAAAACTGATGCACTGACAATTTGTTTGGGCCTTAATACCAGTCACTGACAAGTAGCTGGGAGAACACGGGGGAAAGAAGGACAAAGAGGATGAAGAACTTTTTTTCCCCCAGTTCAAATCACCTTCCTGAGTGGTTTCCAAGGCATGTATAGAAATGAAAGAGAGGAAATTGCAGGAGTAAGGCTAGTTATGTTTAATCTTCCAGGCACCAGGATGGGGATGAGTGGATTATTAACCCAAAGCCATAACTAGATTCTTAAATCTGTTTCTATTTCTTCACTCACCTGATTAACGTGTGGGATAACCACACAGTCTTCCTGTAGTTGCTCAAGATGACTGATAAGAAAGTTGCTTACGCCAATTGATCTACACACACCTAACAAGAGAAACAGGAAAAAAAAAAGTTTTGGGATGATTCTGCTTTGGAGAATTGCTTGAAAAATATCACTTTCAAAAGACAAAACAATTCGTACAGATCATTTCTGTACAGCAAAACACTGCAACGTTACACAGAGAAACACCACCAAAATGTACTCTGACAGCATTATCTGAAAGCATGGTTCTGTCAGGCACACTAGGAAATCATTTTATAATCTAAACACACTGGAAACTCCCCAGTGTATAAAAACTCTGGGCTAAATTCTGGGAAAGGCTCCTGCAGTATAAGCACAGAACAATTGGATCTCACCAGAATGAAAAGAAGGAAATGGTGTTCTGAACAGCCTGCCAAAACTAAAGAAAAGTGGAACATTTTGCAGAAGACTAATAAGGTGTGAGCAACAAAACACAAGGACACACAGTTCAAATGAACTACATAACCCTGCTTTTATTTCTACTAGCTTATTACCGGGATGTTACATAAAACTCAGAATAAAAACCTGAAGTAGTATCTAACAAGAACCAAAAAGTTAATAAGTGCAGGAAGTAGAATGTGCATTAGAACAGCCAGGTTACTCAACCGGACATGCCAATCGAAATAAAATGGCATATGAGTGTTATAAAGGCTTTTTTTCTTTTTTCTTTTTTTAATAAACCTTTAATGTGCATGCATGTGAATTAATTAAGCGTTGACAGTTCTGAACTCAGACATCTTCATTCAAACCCCAGGTATGATGAAGTACAACTCTCAGTACAGGCCTGCTACCATACTTCAAACCTAAGTACTCACTGACATGTTGGCCTGCTTCTGCACTAAACACAGCTCATAGATAAACCACGTGCAGCCAGGCTAGCAGCAGTTTCCTTAGGCTGCAGATTCTGCAGAGTATTAATCAGACTCAATTCCTTAGCAAATGAATTTACTGACCGGATTCACATTTCAATCTGCAACTCTGCAGATGGAAAGTCTGCCTCAAGTTGTGTGCACACAGGAGTCCAATCCAATACTGCTCCCGGATGATTCTACACAATTCTGCTTGATCCAGAATGAATTTAATGAAAACACTGGAGGAAAATATGTAACTATTCCTAAATGTTAATTAGTAAACCATTCAGAAAATGTGTACATGTTTTACGTATTTAAAAATAACACACTAGTTACTGGTGTGTTGTTGGTATTATTAAAAATCAAAGTTTAGATTTACTTAAGCAGAATAAATATTGTTTTCTAGACTAATCCTACGAAATTATGTAAGTAAAGCAATTACAGTAAGTTAAGTTATAGGTAAGGTTACAGTTTACTGCTAGTTATTAAAATC
The DNA here is from genome assembly GCA_035772895.1 of Perdix hodgsoniae. Lineage (NCBI taxonomy): Eukaryota > Metazoa > Chordata > Aves > Galliformes > Phasianidae > Perdix > Perdix hodgsoniae. The sequence goes on along the minus strand of JAPSGF010000009.1, from coordinate 7,806,930 downwards.
ACACTGTTAAAACCCTTAAAAATAAAATTTGCACTACCATAGACAAATATAGGCAATTTGACTATTCTGTTTTCACATATTTGAGCAGTGAAAGTAGATTGCACAGCAGCAGTACCTGCACACATACTACTGCTTTTTAAATATGTTTTCCTTTGTAGAATACAAAAAGGAGAAAAAAAATACATGAGCAACTAAACACTAGGCAGCTATCACTTGCAGAAATGAACACTGTTCAGGATGCATAAAATAATTCAGTTATAATCTGCATTGCAGCAACTTATATATCTGTATGTAATCTGCCAGAAAGAGAAAACCCAAGCTTTTGATTTCTAATGACCAATTACCCTGCAGCATCAACATTAATAAATCATTTTGACAAAAAAGTGAGAAACACATTTACATTTTTAACACAATTGTGAACCAAAATATTATACACTATTGTTGAAAACTAAGGAGTTAAAAAAAGCATGCTGTTGATTTGCCCTTAAGAATAAAACCTTTATTTCAGACAGAATTAAAACAAAAAATCTCTTAGGTAAGATGAAAGCTCTTATTAAACTTATCTATTCCCACAAAGAAAAAAAAATTGTTGTTTTTTTTTTCTTACACTATTTTTTTTTTTAAGACATTCTGCTTCCAGCTGACTCCAAGTAGGAGACTTTAAAGCCTGTCCCATATTCTCCTTGCATTCACTGGTAGGAGGCTCTTGGTTAGAGTTCCCATCAAGTTATGCTTCGTTTTAAATCTTAGTTACATTTACTAAAACCAATTTTAAGACACTCCTGTGTTTAGTTGCAAAGGTTAAATTCCAAACTGCCAAGAAAAATGAATATTCTCCCAGAGAACAGAAAAATAATGACTAGAATTTTCATGTTTTTGTGGAAACGGTACTTGCCACCTTTTTAAAGGGATAACAATTGAACCAGTTCACATTCATTAAACCTAGGTATTTTGTTTTGGTAAAATCAGAACCCTTCATTTCAACTTCACTGCTTTGGTATTGGTTACAGACTTGTATACAAAAATTGAAGTGCTTTAGCTTTGATATTAAATTACAAAATGAAATGCAATAAATATGAAAACTATTAAAGTGCGGCTGTATTAAAAACCTTATTTCAATGCACGCTGGAAGCATGAATTTGAAACAATGAAATCTGAAAAATGGAAAGTCCAGATTTCAACCAACAAGCAACAGATTTTACTTCAGAGAATTGTTTCCCTCCACCTGAATGAATACTACCACTTTTGCCCTGAATTATCCAAATCTGGGAAAGACTGCTTCAGAGAATGAGATCATACAGAATTATTTCCACACTGGCACTTGTGGAATACAATTTGTACTAGGTCCTCCTTTGTGTGAACAAGAAAAAGTGAAAAAATAAGGTTAGTTTACTAGAGAATTAAGGGTAAATGCACACGTGCATATATGAAAATATTTGCACATGTGCACCAATACACTCAGTTTTGCTGAAAGTGGAGACAATAACACTTTGTGTCACAGGTCTCAAAAGCACCACAGTGCTCCTGAAATGGGGAAAGATAAGTACATCTAAGCAGGCATTGTGCTGAAATACCATTTCAGTCAGCAGATTGTTTGGAAGTCAACTTGTTCAATTAATCTGCCCAAAAGTTCAGTTCTTCTGGGATAAAAGCTTAGAATGCACTAGCTGCAATCCTCTCTAGAAAGTACCTTTCTAAAAGATATACTGCCTTATTTAGAAAGTGATAGAGCTTGATTCAGGGAGAAAGTATCTTCCTCACCTGCTTTGGGGGAAATGTGTGGTTTAGCCCATAGGAAGAAGATTTTGATAAACTGTGAGGCGCAATAAACAACAAGTTTGCACATTCCTGTTAGCTTATAAGGTTTAGTGAGGCTTTGCCCTGCTCTGTGACTCTGCAGAGACTTCAAGGCAATGACAATGCTTCTACAACTGCTAAAAATGGACTGACCAATGCACAATGGCAGAACACATTTTCATCCAGTTTGCAGAATTACCATGAGACTCTGAAAGACACATTAGAAAACACATTGGAAGGAAAAGTAGTAATATCTTTTTCATTGTGCACATAATAAACTTGGCCTCCACCATACAGGAAATTTTACCACAGTGTTACTCCCAGTCCTTCTATTAGAGTGGTTCACAAGTAGTTGTGTTAAGCATAAAGCATTTTTAAAGGCAACCTATAAAGTGACTGGATATTTTTTTGTTTACTTAGTGTAACATCAACATAGGCAGAGTTCTATGGACACTGCTGCTGGAGCACAGCAAATTCCACACTGATACACAAAGGAACTGCTTCACAGTGAGGTTGACGGAGCACTGGAACAGGCTGCCCAGGGAGGTTGTGGACTCTCCTTCTCTAGAGACATTCAAGACACTCCAGGATGCTTTCCTGTATTGTTTTTGAAGGGGGCTGGACTTGATGATGTCTAAAGGTCCCTTCCAGCTCCTAAAATTCTGTGACTCTGAAGTATAAATACACAGTCTTGGCATCACAACACTGTTCTAATGCAATAGCCCTACCTTTCCCAAGAACATTTACCAAAACTCTAAATGCTCTCTGCAACATTAGCTGTACAAAGTTGAGGTCAAAAAGGTTCCTTAAACGACAAAATTGGATACTGGATCTGCAGAGCCAATTTTCTTCCCCCTCCCTGCTCCCTACATCAGCCAGAGCAAGGGAAAATTCCCACAGCACAAACAGTGCCTGTTCTGTTACACGTCCTGTTCAGGCCAGAATAAAAGCACAAAGATCCACTTTTCACAAGAGGTCAACTGTAGCAACTGTATCTTTATTACAGGAGGTTACACAGGTTGGAAAAGCCCACTCTGAATATAGGTTAAGAATTTCTCTGTAGGCAAATAGCATTCCTTACAGAAACCATAAAGCACAGATTTCAGCACAGCTTGCTAAAGCAATGCTGCAGGTTGAGTGTCCCACAAGCAGGGTGCAAGCCAAAGCCTTCACAAACAACGTGAGTTTTAAACAGATCCAGTCAGAATTGAGTTCTAAATCTATCATACAAGCCTTGCTCCCATTTCACAGATAGACACCAAAGGCTGGCCTGATTGCATACAGGAAGATTGTGGCAGAAGTGATGAGAAGACCCATTTCCTATCCATCACAACAGTACAGGAGCATTACCAGCCTTGAAGCAATTTGCCTGCTACTACAACTCCATCCTGCAGACCACCTCTGAATCACGATAAATTGAGAGGAAACTAAACTCAAATACCAGTTTCTGTGACTGAAAAATAATTATGAACATTTTGCTTACAGTTCAGTAACATTTGCTACAGTTCAGTAGTTATTAAGTTGCATAATGCAGCAATACAAGCTAAATGCATTTTCAGTCTCCAGTTCTGGCTGCTCATCCTCATCACTTCAGTGCAACATCTTCTTAGTTACACTGACATGTTTTTTTCTTGAATTCCGTCACACATCAAGAAACATTAAAAAATGCTGCTAAAGGTTGTCTGGTTGTCTTCAAAACTGAATCAATTCCCTTGATGTGTATTTCCCTCTCTTATGCCACTTTTAAGCATGTGGGATCATACTGCGAGTAGAACACAGCTTTAAAAAAGCCTGAAAATATGTTTTTATATTGAGACCATTTTGAAGCATCTGTTAAAAGCAGCTGCTCGTGAACAGATGGGCAGACAGAGCTGTAAAAGCAACTTGGTACAGAAACAATCCCTCAAGGCAATATTGTCACCATACACTACGCTGTGAAGATGTGATCAGAATTACCAGCAACTCAGCTGAATACATAATGGCAATTACACTGTGTACACTCTTGAAATGAGCACTCTGGAAGTAGCATGAGCAAAACATAAATTCTCAATAGGTTGTCTTCCCTGTAGCTATGAAGGCACAGTTTCCTAAACCGGGATACTTTGGGGACTTCCACAATGGAGAGGATAATGGTTCCCAACAAATACAAATAAGAACAAACCATCTTATGTGAACAAAATAACATGATTTACAGTAGCTCAGGGTCTACTACTCTGGGTTTAGTGTTCAACATTTGCAGAGCTGACAAGCAATACCTTTTCTCCAAATAATGTACATTGCTTCTTGAGACAAAATGATCTTTTGGACAAGGACTTTTCACTGAAATGTATTTCAATACTGTCATCTTCCCAAGGCTGCTTGTGTTCAGATGGGAACCTCTAAGCACTTCTGTGTATATGCATATGGAATGTATGCAAACATACATTTTCTTTTGGTAAGCTAAATAAAAAGATTCACCCTAAATTTATCAAAAATAGGCTTAATGTGCTAGTAGAAAAAAATACAAGTAACATATTGCAATAAATCATGAAACAGAAGTCTAAGGGCTTATTTTTGCACTTAGAATTGCACATGAAACTTGTTACTAAGAAGAGTAAAATTTAACAAAAGGGAGCAGACATTTGTGCAAATTTATATTTGTTCCCGCTTTCCCATCTGCACCAAAATGCCTGATTCAATGGCAATTTCCTATTAAAATGCTGTATGTTATGAAGACTACTTTGGGATTTTCAACATAAAAATGTGTTGTCATTTCTTCTTCTATACATCTTTTATTGCAGTCTTATCTGATCAACAGGGTGTGGTGCAACCAACATCCTCACCAACGGCAACCACCTTCAAACCATGAAAACACATCTCTGAACTGTTTCAGATAACAACAAGCCCAGAGACATCTTTATCTGTGCAAAGAGAATGCAGTTCATAGTGTGAAATAGATGTCTTGCTAAGAAAATCATTTACTTACTAAAAACTTTAATGCAACTTGTACATACACGCCCTTCCATACGATTTCTACCAGCATGAACATTTGTAAAATAAATATCTGTTGAACCAGAACATAAGTGCACGTGAATTGTTCATCATGGGATGATATCCACATAGATATAAAATTATATTTCAGTAAAATAAAAGCATAATACCATCTAGGAATTGGTGTACCAGAAATCTGTGCCACCTACACAAAAATCTATTTGGTTTACTTACCTCCCACCCATACCTTTAAGAACTGATAGATAATGGAGAAGGGGAAAAAAAAAAAGAAGACTGCACCGGTCGTGCCCAGAAGGGAAAAGGACACGAACGTTATTAAGGATGACTAGATTTCTTCTCTCACCTGGAATTAGGTAGAACAACTTTTTTCTCAGTTTCACTTCAATGCTAGGCTAAACAGTTTCTGCTACTTTATGGCACTTTCTTAAAATCATATGCAAATACTACTAAAACTAACAAATTACAGAACAATTATTTTCAAGGGCATCTGGTTAACAAAGACGTATTAGAACATTAAGGAATTTCTGATGCAGGCACAAACATCTCAGTAAGCAAAAGCTTCACTGCTTAAACTATGCAGATAAAGAAAAATCAACTTTGAGAAAAATGGCATTCCCAATTACAGTCAAAAACTAGCTAGAGATCCACATTCTTCCCAGTATTTTTAGATGGAGGGACAAGTAATCATGTGCATGTGTGTACAAAAAGTTTTCAAGATGATGGGCTAACCACAATGCCAAACTCAAGGTCATTAAAGACACTGCATATGGAAAGGGTTATTTTGCTAGAAACAGACCAATTACCAGTGAGCATACATAATGACTATTCATGATGTCAAAGCAGTTTGCCCACACTGCTTTCATCTGCTGGCAGACAAATGATGCCTATACAGGAATGCTGCAGTTGTCAAGGGAATGTTTGACTCAATGTATGTATCTTGGAATGGGTTCTGTAGGCAGTCTGGCCTCTGTCCTGAGGAATCAGAGAGGATAATTCCACAAAATGATAATGTACGAGACCACAAAAATTCAAACCATAGCCTTGTCATTACAAGAATCATAGCTGACTTCAGCTGTTGCAACAGGAAGACCCAGTTATTACACACAAATGTCTCACTGACCAAAATAAGGTTTTATTCTGTATTTTTCCTCAGCACTGCTACCTCATAGGTCTTAAAAGAAAAGATCTATGAGGTCTGTTAAACAAAGACATGTCTAGAATTCTCTGCCTCTCAGTACCGGACAACAAATACAGACTTGATGATTCTCACTGTGACATTATGACATACAAGGACAGTTGAGTGCCTCCTGTGAAACTGCTACAATCAAACTGGAGCAGACCAACAAATCACCATACTTAAAACATACATACACATAAAATATATATCACTAATATGTTACATTTCCAGGCTTAATAGCATTGAAATAAAGTAATTCTTGACATTGAAGTTATAGAGTCCTTAAATCTTCGTTAGTAGAAATCCATTTTAACAGCAAGATCTTTTCTACTATGAGTAAACTGCTAGCAGTTTGGTCTTACCACTATTTTTAAATAAATCTATTTAGCACTGGTAGAGCCTTTATTCTGTACCATCAGATACACACAGCAATTCAAAAAAACAGTAAAGAAAATAAGAATTATCCCACAATCATTTGTTTCTAATTGTCAGAGTAAAGAAGCTGCAACAATTGTTCAGTGGAGCTTGTTGCCACTCCTCAGGATTGCAGAGTTGCCCAGGTGCAGAGTTCCAACCCCTACTTACTCTAATGCTACTACTAAGCTACTACTTACACTAAGGGACAGCACAGTTCTCACAGCACAGTTCTTAACCCGAACAGCTCATGAATCAGGCACTGTTATAACTCATTAACATAATGACTAACAGTTCTCATACATTTCCCATATGGTTTAGGGAAATGTATGTAAAACTAATAAATTTTGTTTTCTTGATATAGAATGATAAAAAAGCAATCCATTTGTATGTCATTCAAAATCTGTACCCACTTTTACTGACCAGATCTGGAGCACACCCTTCCCTAGGTTATTATGGGAAAACAGCAAATTTAATTACCAAAATCTGGTTATACAACATAATATTTTTTAAAAAATCTATAGCAAACTAAAAGCATAAACTTGCCTTGTCTGTAGGGAAGAAATGCTAGAGAGAAGAAATGTATAAAATATAGGATAACAGGGAGAGATGCCATTAGGACCATTAACAGACTCTAAGAAACATACTGAAGGATTTTGTCAGGAGAAAATGAGCAATGTTGGGTCTGCCACAGGCTCTATAGCTCAGACAAACAAACAAAAAAAAACAACACAGGATTTACCACACTTCAGACTCAACCCAGAGGGACTGAAAAATCTGAAGTTGGTAAAACTTGCATCTTACAAAAAACTCATGAAAATCACCTGGGACTCTGGGAAAACTTATTTACCCTGAAGTGAGACTGTAAGATGCTCAGTTGCATTAGGAAGTTGGACGCTGGATTCAAGCACAATGGAGAGAGCACTAAAAACTTTCAAGTGTATCTCTGAGACCCCAGCCTTGAGGCAGCAGCTAGACTTCATTTAGTTTGCAAAAATTTCCCAGAACACTGGATCCAAGAAGCACTTGCCAGAACTGCAGTATGGTAACCAACCAGCTAGAAAGTGCAACCAGACAAATACCAACAAACACTATTCAGATTCTTTCCTATTTGAAGTTGTTCATATTTCCAGTTAAAAATCAAATCAGGACAGCGATTCTTCTTAAAGAATGTTAAACATCAATTATTTTTGATGAAATACAAGAAGATTCTTAAAAACATGGATAATGTTAAGCCACAGTGGGGACTTCTGACAGAAAGCAAAGGAGATCTCTCTCTTCTGTCACCTAAACCCATTGCTTTCTAGCTATTAGAAGCTTCTGATGCTACGGAAAACCTCAAAATTTCCTTAAGAGAACACAGAGAGAGCACTACAAGGCACTGAAAGATTATGAAAAAGTAAAGTTAAGGATGCCTACATGTTTCAGTGAAAGTACATGGATCAGTTTACATATCCATTTTCACTTGCACACACTGCATTCAAACAACAAACCTGTTATTTCTTCTTCAGCCAGAAGTACTTGAGAATTTTCTCAAGTTGGACTTGTTCTAATCTGAGGAGTTTTGCTTAACTTTTCATTCAAGTTTTCTTCTCTCTAAAACGTTTATTCAAGTAATATCAAAAAATCTTTTAGTTTTTTTTTTAATCTATCACACAGAGATCTTTCTCATCTGAGGACTGGGTTTTAGCACATGCTGACTCAGATGCACAGACTCAAGAACCGTACTCCCTTCTAAACTGGCTGAGAAGGTATTTCAGTCCAAAAGGCCTATAAGTTCTGTTGCCCTGGGTCTCAACTACTACTCAGTGATTCTAAGACGAACATGATGGAATCCACCTTTGCTTACACAACCTAAAAAAACTCATATCTATAAACATAAATGCATTTGACCATTGTGACCAATATAAAACGTATACTAACTCAAAAAAAAACAAAAAAAAACAAAACAACAACAAAAAAAAAACACAACAACCCAACCTGCAAGGACTTTTACAGATTCAGGTACTAACAACTTATTTACCTGCCTGCTAGGGTAATGGTGATATAATAAAAGACTATGAATAATTTACCTTACTTTAAAATCTTGTTTGCCTCAGAATTTTGTAGAATAAACATCAACCTGGATTTAAATAGAGGTTGAAAGAATGAGATTTTCAAATATCTGCAATCAAAGTATCTGTGAATACAAAGAAGTCCTTACAGAAAATCTTGTTACCTCAGCTGGACCAAAGACTTTGGTCAATATTGAGATTTTTTCATCATCTTACCAATCTCTTGCAGGTGTGCATTATTAATCCCACAATACAAACTGGTTTTTCCACAATATTTTAATGTCACTGAATTTTCAGAAACTCCTCAGTGTAGATGCAACTAGTTGCTAAACCCAGAAGCAAGTTGAATAACTTCAATCTTTCCTTCGTGAATGCATTGACAAATATTATTCATTTGTAAATAGACAATCCTTACACCTGAAGTTTTTATTTTCTACTGTTGCTTTGCTTCAAGCCAGCCCCCAGTAAAAACATGCCCTAAAAAAACAGTATTGTGAATGGGAACCAATGACTACCTGCACCAAAGCCACACTCAGGGAAAATGAAAAACGCACCCTTTAGCCTGAAACTTTTTTCCCCTCACGTAAGGACTTGGACCATGTCATATATTCAATTTGTACTGAGGCTAACACATTACTCACATATCACATAGCAAGTCACAAAGATATGCAGTAATCGTTCAATCTTCAACTGAAAGTCTAGTGGTTAACCATGCAAACAAGTTATTTAACATTTTCCTCAGGAATCATTGCATTTCCATCTCCAGAGTGGTTAACTTTTGCATATCATTTCAGTAATAGTTTCTGGTTATGGTCAGAACATGCAGAGTCTGCACCCTGTAACACAGAACTGCGTAGGCTAACGTTCAAAGGCACTTGATTCAATCAGACTAACAAATTATCTACAGGTGAGAACAAATTCACCTAAGGTAAAGTAGACGACCAGAGCTGGAATACTTAGGCTAAACTGAGTGAATCATGAACCTACAGAATGCTTAAATTAAGAAAACGGTTGTGCAAAGTGACAAAGAAATGTAACTGCAAAATAAATAAATAAATACAACCTTAGTATCTATAAAGAAATACCATGCATAGGAAAAAAATTTAAAAAAAAAAATCAGTGATAGTATTTCCAGTGTCTTACTGAAGATCACTGAATAGCTCAAAGTTTTTTGCATTAGAAAGACATTAGATAAAAAAATCACAGATATAAGCAAAAGTAGAATAAATACATCAGGATAGGAATAATAACAAGTGAAAATATAACCTAGTTACAGCAAATCAGGATGGCATACCCAGGCACAAACGACATGCGTTAGCCTAAACGCTCATCAGAAAGCACTTTTCAGTGGAAAAGCAAAATAGCTTGCTGAATGATCCAATCCATCTTTGGACTTAAGTCACTGATGCCATGAAACATGAGGTTGGTGGCTGGTGCAGTATTTCTTTCAAAACTAAATGTTGTAATCCCTTACACAGCAGAAAATACTTTTTGCAACTTCCCTGTGCTTAATATAAAAAGCAGGAACCAAAGTTGTATCAAAGATAATTTACTTTTGTGTTTCCAAACGCAAACCAAAAACATTTCAAAGGCAAAAGTGCAAAAAAATGGGTTTGCTTATCACTCAGATAAAACTGATAAAAGACATGTAGCATGCAATTGCAGGCTGTATGGGCAGCACTCTACTGCTACAATCACTGTTTCAGTATATGAGCTGGCAAATAGACAAACCAAGAATTCTTCTCATAGTCCAAAAAAATTCTTTGAAGATCTAAACACGGTGAGATCGCACTGCCTAAGAACTGCATGACAGGACCTTCTTTTACCTTGTTTCTAAAAATACTGTTCATACTTCTGGAGCAAAATCCTCCCCTCAAACCTACAAGGTAAATTTTGCTTGGGGCAGTCTACTCTTCCTATTGATACCAACATAAACAGAAGATTGCCGTGCACAAAAAAAAAAAATATTGACAGAAACCTCAACTTGAGAGAATAGCTCCCTCCTCTGAAAGTTTCTGAATAAGTTAAAAACAAAGAATTTACAGCTTGATATTTGTTCCTACCTATTCAGCTTGTTTTGTTGACATTTTCTGAAACGCAAATAGTAAGTAGTCCTATAAAGTAGCATAGTACAGGATAAAGTGAAAAATGACATCCTAAAATGAATTTTAAAAGATCAAAACAAAATAAAACTTCATTAGTTTTAGGTAGTGTAATTTATACTGACAATTGAGGAGGCTACTACAAAGACATTCTGCTGCAACATATACGTTTCAATATAATCTGCAGAATTTTTTAAGGAAGTATGCACATCTTAAACTCACAGGCAAAATTTGGAATCATATTACTTAAAAGCAACATAAAACTCTCAGTTTACTGGAAAACTAATGCTGCAATTTTCAAAGAGGCTCAAATAACTGACATGCTCAAATATCATCCAAATATGAGCACACAGCTCAAATGATTTTATTTTTTTTTAAACACCTTTCGTTATAGATTTCCCAAAGCCTAAAACGCATCGTAATTCCTTCTGCAAAGACAAGTCTTTAATTATTACATTACCTTTCTCATAAAGCTCCTCCATTGCTCTCCAGGTTTCAGCTCTAACCTCCCGATTGCTTTTACCTGGAACATGAGTATCAGGCCAGTGTATCAAGTAAAGATCTGGAAAAGAAAAGGTACCGAAATCTTCAAAAAATGTCAGACCACATGAAGCAGCACTTTCCCTCCACAGAGGCCCCTAACATACCATTATCAAAACACAACTCCATGATCATTACTAAATACATTCATTCAGTTTTAATAAATTAAATGCTATAAGAATTTGCTAGTAAGTAAAAGTGGCTGAAATTGCACTTTTGCTTCAGGCTTAAGTCACTGTAACCAGAATTTCATGGTCACGTCAGTATAAGCTTTCAACATATAACAGGTCCCATTTAAATTAAAGGGATTTCGGTCACTAGTTAATTAAGACTTGACTACCACCGCAGGGCTACAAGCCTTGAAGTTCAGAGAAGGTAAATGCTTAGCACGCAATGTTGGCATCATCCTATGACACTTATTTTAATTTAGGCTTTTTTTACAATAAAAAATACTTTGCAATTAGAATCATACACATTTAGGACTACAAAGCATCTACTGGACCACAAAATATGGCCCATCTGACTGCAAGAAGAGTTTGTTGAAGTGGGGAAACGGTACCTTATCTCTGATACACAGGGTAAAATAGTCTTTCTGCCAGTCGTGCACTAAGCACCACAGCAAGCTAGACGTGGAAGAATATCAGAATATAGCAATAAGCAACAGATCTGCCACTGTATTTGAGTAAACTAAGCATAGCTATTTTAAACGAGGATCCGTGCACTTCCAATGCATGTCAAAACTTTCTATAACACACCTGGAGCAATAAGAACAATAAGCACCTCACAAACCAAACTCTACCATTTCACCTTAATGCATACACACATTCACACCTGCACCCACACATTTTCTTTTGCTGAAGGTATTTCTTTCGCCGGGGGAGTACAAGAACACAAACATTCTAATTTCAGAGGCAAGAAATTAGTTTATAATAATAATCAAAACAGCTTAATATTTCATTAATCAAGAACTGCATAGCTATCAGTGGCCATTTTTAAGAACAGGCTACATTTTTTATCTGCTGAGAATGACGTGGACATAGACTTCGCTTTGCTGTAGACAGATAAAGAAATACTCTGAGGTCTCTTACAATCATATTCTTAATAATCCTAACTCAAAATTGTAAGTAATGATTCCTGGTATCAGGACGCACTTAAGAAAATCACAATCATCTGCTGTATTTACCAGCTTTTTAAAACATGCTTTACAGACAACCAAGTTATGGTGGTGCAGTACTGAATGAGGGCCTAAAGTTCAAATGTCAAAACACAGCTGCAGAAAAGCTAACCTTCATATGAGAACAGCTTTCACACATTTAAAACAGAGTGGTTTATGACTACTTAGTGGTTGTGGCACCTACAGACAACACAGTTTCTATTAATTCAGAAGTAAAGGGACTTTTCACATTTAAAGGCCACAGAAATTAAAGTCTATGATTCTATTCAAATTGCCAATGTTATATATATGTATATATATAATGATCAGCATGAAGCAGCCTCCAAAATGTTCTGTATTAATTCATGACCTGAACTGGGTGTATTATCATCACTAGGATGCAAGAAATTACCAAGACATGGTACATCAAGTGTGCTGATACAACCAAGATTAGTCCAGTTCCAGCTGTGGATCTCTGATAGGTTAAATTTGGTTGAATATGACAGAATCAGAACAGGCACAAGGAAAAAAACTGCTTATGAAATCAGTAACCCACAAATCACATTCAAGAAGTTACTTTGGAGGTTTGATCTAAATCCCAAGGAATGTATTCTGTTGCTGCCAAACCCATACGATTTGCTGCCATTTCTTATTGGTTTACTGTGACTGCTAGTTGGAGTACCGCATTTAGAAAACACAAGAAGAAGAATCTCTGTTATAACCAGCACCCACAAATTAAAAAAAATATATCCAGTTTCTCATGGATATTTAATCTAGTGATCCAAGCAAAAACCCCGGAACACTGTTTTCCTAATACCATTTGCCCAAAAGGGTCTATCAGAAAAGTTTTGTCTTAACAGCATTTACATGGAACACTTTCTCTTAAAAAGCAGTGACTGCCTCCTACCAGTTTCACAGATTTATCCATTAGCATTATATTATTCTTTGGTGTAGCCTACATGGACCCTCAAAAATATGAGTGGAGCTTTCCTTTGCACAGTTGGCTGCCAGGCTCCTACAGGTCTGCAGCTCTGAAGGTCTGCAAACAAATGTGAAACTTCACAGATATGTTACCTAGAATCTTGCACGTTCCTATATGAATCCAGTACTCCTATGGAAATGCTGTGAATATGCATTTGGTTAATATATGATAAAATCAGGAAATCTAGAGTAATACTCTGCTCTGCATTCCATACTTCTACTTGAAGAAAAATTGCTGGCTTTAACAGATGCTTGAAACTAAATAATTTACTTTCCTAAACAAGCCTAGACATAAATAGCCCTGCTATTACTACAATTTTTCTTGAACAAAAAGAGAGCGAGAGTATCTAAGTTTAGGTCTACAAGCTTATAACTGTATTTGCCAACCAGTGTTAGACTTGTGGTAAATTTCAAAACATTCAACAAAAAGCTCTCGGCTTTTTTTAATCACTTGAGAAGTTCACTTTTCAACATATTGCTACTTTCTGCTTGAAAACTCCTCCAACAGTTCCTTCCACTTGAGTCTTTTCAGACAGGAGGTACACAGAACCCTAAAGCAGGATGCTTTTTACAAACCCATGAAACACACTGTGGACTGTACCTCCTGTAAGGGTCTACTTCACCAGCACACGTAGCACAGAGCATAGAACTCAACTGCACTTCTTTCACACAACCACAGAATAATCACTACACAGCCTTTTCTGTCTTCCCATCTCTCTTGTAAAGGTCACCATCCTCGCTGACAGATCCACGAATTTCACATGAAATATTCCCTAACTCACAGTTTATAAATTGTTAAATTAAGACAAACTGAAGTTGGTATTAATTTAGTTCACTATGTCTGACTAACTGGTCAGTCAGGAACAGCTGTATAAATTACTGAAACATTAGTGGAAGAAATGAAAGGAAAAAAAGGAGAGAAAACAGACAAGTGGGAACAAAAAACGAATAGTTTTGGACAGTGGGGCATATTGTGCAGGCACCTATAACAACTCCTAAACTTGCCTTAGTAATGTGAGCAAAAGAAGACAGAGTGAACACAGAATGAAGTTCTGTTTATGCCAGATAAAGGATTCTCTCGTTTGATGACAATATTAGTGCACTTCTTGTGCCCACAGTTTTCTCCCTTCAGTTTCTGCTGAACAGCCATGTCCAAACTGAGTTTTTGCATGAGCACAGACTTTAATCAGCCTACTTACCTGAGAAAATAAAAGCAAGTTACAGTAGAGTGAGAGAAATCACTGAGAAAGATTTCCTGGAAGTGAGTCAAATTTTCCTCTCATTGGCATTCAGCACCAGTGTCACATCAAGCAGAGGAAAAAAGAAAGCAAACAAAGCAAGTAGAAATAAGAGAGAAAGCAACATGCTATTTCTTAATTTTGAGGACAGAGCTAGGGATTGAAACTTTGATCATGAAAATCCTTTTGTAGTAACCTGTATTTGAACAAGACTGATAAACAGATATTAATTCACTCTGCTTCATTCTGTGGTTGTGCAGAAAGCTCAGGAATACATTTCCACAAGGAATGGAGCCAAAAATCTGCATATAAATATACAGATCTTTAACAGATACAAGTTTGGTCCTTCATCTTGCAAAGTATCAAGCTAAATAGCCAGTGAATGTAAGTGCACAGGGTTAAGAAAAAGAAGGAAGTATGTGTTTTCAGGATAAGAACAGGTAATAGTTGATCAATTAACCCTTGTCAGCATAAATACTCTTTCCAACAATGTCATTAGTTTAGATAACTACTTTAAATTCACCTTCCTCCATTTTCTTTCCATTGTTCTACCTAGCTAGGAAGAACTAAAAGCAGTTTGAAATATATAACTTACTTTTTATCAAGTATCACCACTCCTGGGATCCATTGCATAAAAATATAGCACTAATTTATTTAGTGAATACCCAAATTAACAATGAAATGTACTTTTACCAAAAAAACTGTACCTTTTTCCATTTTAAAATATGTGCAACAATGAAAAATTCTGTACTCTCAGTTGTACGTACACAAATTTCCTTGAGAATAGAAGTTTGTGAATGTGTAAATAAAGGCAGAGTTTGGCTCTTATAATCTATCTGCAACACAACATTTTTTCCAGATCTCATTCATCTTCCCCATCTTTACTCACATGGGAGGTATAGCAAATAAGCTATATCAAAAACGCATACCAAGATATTCAACACCAAGCCTTTCACATGACTCCAAGCAGGCTTTTTTTGTGTTTTCATAGCCATAATCACTGTGCCACAGTTTGGTAGTTATCCAGAGGTCCTCCCGCTTCACACCACTTTCTTTGATAGCTTTTTGAAGAAGAGATTCACAGCCATATCTTTTTGCTGTGTCAATATGACGAATGCCGCACTGTCGTAATGCGTGGACCACAGCATCATGGGAATAGCCACCTTGATGGGAAGTACCTAAAGGAAGTCAGAAGTGAAAGGTGAGCAACATATTTCATATATTATTTTGTTTTATTGCTTCAGAATGCTGTTACTGAATTGTCACCTCACAACAGTAAAGAAATGGGAATTGATGAGCAGCATGCCGTACAGATCTCTAGGATGGGAGCACACATAAGATGCTACAATGCTGATGCTGGTCAGAAGTAACTCCAGCAAAATCGAAGATCAACAGTAAAGAAGTGGGGGTCCTGGACTAAGATGAAGACCATGAAAGAAAACAGATACTTTATGGAAAATCCATATGTGACATTTAGTTTTCAAACAGGAGCACAAGATTTTCAGATGAAAGTATTAACGATTTGAAAATTATATATATAACTTGAAAACAATTCACTTTGCAGAAAGCATATCCTGAAACATTTACTCTGTTGACCTCCTGGTAGTTTCAAGTTATTACTGCATTGTACAACCCCAGGCTGGGCCATGCTGCAGGTGCAATTCATATAACGTCAAACTCAGAAATACCCAGAACAATGGCATCTTACACAAGAGTCAGAGAATGGGTACACAGGGAGTCTTGGTAACAAAGTACTGTAACTCTCATTGTGTAGGTATTTACTGGATGTACAAAAAAGTGTATTTTACTTGTCAAGGGGACGGAAGGAGGAGGAGACTCAGCAGGAAAAGCAGTCAGCAGGAGGACTGCCAGATAAAGAATTGGTTGAGAGCATAGAGGATGGTATTTCTCCTTACCCTTTCCTGTTAGTTGTTTTTCTTGCCGTGAGCCCCTCACCCTCTCACCTCTACTCAGACTTCTCACAAACAGTATTTTCTACAGTTTGCTTGAGGAAATGCTCAGTCAGCCTAAGTCACTGACTAAAGCAAGCTTCTAAGATAATGACTTATATTTAAAGGCCCAAATTCCAGAAGCAGCAATAAGCGCGCAGATGGTTACAGCATTAACTTCAGGGGAGCCCTGTGCAGTTGTGATGGATAACAGCACCAAGCTCTTGAGCCTCTGCTGAACTGAATACATACAGGAATCCAGGTCAAAGAAAATAAAGTGAAATTTGTCACCAACTATTAATTTGCTCCTTCGCTCCACACATAGCATTTATTTCTAGATTAAGCACATCATGAAATTAACAAGCACGTAAGTCCAACCGAACTATCAGAAAGAGTAAAGAAACACACCTATCTTAGGCTCACTCTTAGAATTTTCCATGCCTGGACTGGGAAGAGGATGCCCATAGTAACGCGTGTGACTTCCTCACACACTGTGACAATGCATGCAAGAAAGAGCACTTACGTTGTCGCAGGGCATACAGAACAAGCCAAGTCTCCTAAATGCTTATAATTTTTTAAATTTCCAATCTTATAAGTAAAGTCAATGTTACTTCCATAATCTGCTTAACGCTGGTAGAACATTTAAGATATAATAAAAGTGCATCCAGAGGAGGGCCACAAAAACAACTGGAACACCTCTCTTATAAAGACAGGTTGAGGGAGCTGGGCTTGTTTAGCATAGAGAAGGAAAGGCTACAGAGAAACCTCATTGGGGCTTTCAGAACTTAAAGGGAGCTTATAAGCAAAAGGGGGACCAACTTTTTACCTGGTCTGATGGACGAATGGCTTTTAACTAAAACAGAGGAGATTTTAGTTAGATTTTTGGAGGAAATTCTTTACTCAGAGAGCAGTGAGGCCTTGGCACAGACTGCCCAGAGAAGCTTGGATGTTCTTCCCCTGGAGGCATTCAAGGCCAGGTTGGATGGGACCCTGGGCAGCCTGACCTAGCTGCTGGCAACCGCACCCATGTCAGGGGATTGAGCTTTAAGGTCCCTTCCAACCCAAACCATTCTATGATAATATGATCTAATCTGGCACACAAAGACTTAGAGGATCATGATATTCTACTCACAATGGGACAATCCCTGATTCATACTTGATTACTAAACTTGGAGTACTGAATTCTTCACTGATTTCAGAGTGATGAAACAACACTACTATATTCCTGTAATTTTGACATGTCCAATTTTAAACAAAGTTTAAGTGTTTTAAAAGACAGAAAACTTTAACGCTCTTTTCTCCAGTCAGTGACAGACACTGTAACTGGTTCAAATTTCTGCATCATCTGGAGATCGTTTCTCTGTAAGTTGTACAAAAAGGATAAGTTAAATTGCACTTCCAAAACTGCTATTTCAAACTCTTAATAAGTGGTTTTAGATTAATGCAATGCTAATCTATACACATGTTCTATACATGTAATTTTCTCAATATTCAGATACTAAAGGAATTTTATTGAAAAATTATATAATTAGAATTTTAAAAAATTACTACACTTTTACATAAAAATCCCTTATAATAAGCTGGTATTAGTGCCAAATAAATTAGGTTGTAATTATTATGCCTGTTTCTGGCTGAATGGACTTCTCCAAGCACAGAATGAATGGAGTTCATTTAGAGGTCTGGCAAATGGACTCAGTCTTTTCATGCATAATAGATTTCAGTAAGAACATTCAGGACAAACAGATTTTTTTTTTAATTAACCCTTTCAAGGTAAGGGGAGAGAGCAGGAAAGAAGGGAAAAGGAGAATATATCTGTTACTGTCCCTCATTCCATGATGCACGCTTGCTTCAAGGAAAATAAAGTAACAAAGTTTCACTTGAGGAAATGATCCCAATTGCTGCACCTGCAACAGTTCCTATTCACTACATAAATCAATGTTGAATAGCTTTCATTTAATTTTTTCCTCAAAAAGGAATCAGAATCTACTTTCCCTCTCACCTTCTGGAGGAGCATGTCTTCACACTCTGAGAAATATGAAGATATTATTTATCTAAACATATTACAATCTTCCTCTGATGTAAGTAACTACTGCTAATTGAAATCAACAGAACCACTTAATTTAGGAGAGCCCACATTATTAAAACTACAGGCTGGATAGAGATCATTTCCCTGACATCAGTTTGCAGTACTAAATTAAAACCCAGCTGACAAACAGAACACCTGGAAGAATACCCATTCTTTTGTACCTTTTTTTTTTTTTAAATCTTTAAGTAGACATCTCAGAAAAAAAATCTAAAAAAAAACCATTTTATCAATGTTTACATACTCACTGTATGCATATGGTGTTGTATACTATAATGAGCTTGAAATAATCTTGTTCTATTAATTTTATTTCTATTATTCCAACATTACATAATAACAGGGTCACAATCTATCTTTGTTGATGTGATACAGTAAATCCATTCAAGTTTTTGGTATCAGTACATTACTAACATCTGATGATAAAACAAAGCATTACTTATATGTACGGCAAATGAACACACAACACATTTCAAGGGTCACCGCTCATCCATTCACAGAACCGCCTGCCCCACAGACTGGCTCACGGGCGAGCAGTCCTTACTCATCACCACTGCAAAATGCTATTGAAAGAGGCAGCCGCAGTCTTCCCTCCTTGTCTTTCACCTACTTCTGTATTCATATGACCCCTGACAAACTGATTCAGACTGCTGAACAGACAAAAAGAAAACGTTTGCTTTATAATCGCTGAACATCTTACAGATGAAAAATCAGAACAAAATTTCAAGAGATGGGGAGAAAACCTGAGCAAGTAAAACTCCTCTCGAGCAGCAGTAGCTAAGTAAATTAGATATACTTACACTTTTTTTTTTCTTTTAGATAAACCTTTCACTACTTTTTTTAAGAGTTGTATTCAAGCCAACCACAAAATAATCTGAAAGTCCTTCTCTGTGAACTTGTCTCCTCAGCAAACACATTATACTGCTGATAAACACAAGTTTATCTAAACCTCACCCACGTAAGGGCACAGCTGCATAAAAGCTGCAGAAGTAACTGCATTTTTTGAGGTTACAACCCTAAAGGCCCAGTGCAGTGCTGTAACTGTGACCAACAGGTGCTGCTGCATATGGTTTTGTGTGAATGTGGTGCAAGAGGAGCAGGAGCAGTTGAAGCATGTGTCAAAGAGAAGTACACAAGCATCGTTTTCAGCTCTGCAATTCTACTCAAGCATCAAGGAACAGACTACAAGAACACAGCCTGGCCACGGTGTCAGAGTAATAGAGAGCTGTAACACATTTATTGTGTGTACAGGGAAAAGGAAGCCAGAATTGCTCGTTTTCGTTCTTCCTGAGAGGAAGGAAGAAATGGCAGTGAGCCACTGTTGACAGAAGTATTGCGTCCCTTCCATCCCAAAGAGGGTCTGACTGTGAAGGAAATTCAGATCACCTACTCCTAAACTGAGGTCCTTCTCTGATCACTGACACACTATTAATCTAGCCAGAGCTTCAGAAAAGGAGTTACAAAAGCAGTTTTGCACAACACCTCCAACATCAAGCACGTGAACTTTGCAAGCTGCCCCTATTTTCAGTGGGATACTATGGCCCTGAAATACTACGGCTCTGAATACTCTGGCTACTTCACAAGAGTATCCCTGACAATAAAAATATCATTGAGAAAAGGATTTTTTTTTCCCCCCTGTAGGAATAATTATATTTCCAATGGAAAATGCCAACTATTTCAATCATGCAGCTGTCATACACAAGTATTCTTATCATTGAGAACTTCTCAATTAAATTTATACAGAAGGACAAAGCAAAAACCTGACCTACACGTTTGAAAGGCAGACTCTGAATGTGCAATTCATGTACAAATTTCAAGCAGAGCAGCAGCACACATTTAAATGCCTTTCCAGACAGACTGCCAAATCTTGAAGCCTTTTCTTTCACTCCACACTTTCCCACCACCGTGAGAACTATTTCTCATTAACAACCAAATTGGTTTCAGATGCTCTGCTATAAGATGTTACCTTAGAAACCGTTTGGTAAAAGACTGTGGCTTCCTTCCATAGAAATCTCAAGCAGTGAAAAGACAGATTTTCTGGCATAAATCAAATCCAATTTCTAGGGTTCACTAAACCTTTTCTCCTCAGAATAATGTTTTGTGACTAGATCTTAGCAGTTAATAGTGCACGAAGAACTGCTGGTGTGAACCAGTTTTAAATGATTTTCATTCTCCTCCCTTTGTTAGCCCAACTGAAATTACTTCCAGTGCTTATACCTTGATAGAATCTTAAGTTTCATAACTAATAAGGATGATATGTGCTACAGATGCCAAATACAGAGACTGACTACAAATATTCATGTTAATTTCTCCCTTTTCAAAGCAGTTTCCTCAACTACCGTCTGATAAAGATCGCACGAGCTGACTGACAACACCAGGCGTTTGGAAATACTTCACAATAAATGCCAGATAGGTGATGGTATTTTCCTTCTTCAAACAACTTCCACAAAGAAAAAAATGATCAAAAGTAAAAAAAAAAAAACAACACACAAATATTAAGTCCATACTCTGTACCTGGGTTGAACATTACCATACTCATCCCACTCTTGCTATACGTATAGTTTTCTATATAATTTACTATAAGCATAATTAGCATATAATGAAGTACAGGAATAATAATATTAAAAACTGTAATTAAACATCTGGTTAATAATTCAAAACCACAAAATGTCATAAATGTAATAGAAAAAAAACTATGAAGAGAACTGGAATTTATAGTTATCTATAACTCACAACATAAAGTGGATGTAAACCAACTCATTACTGTAGCACCGTAATTGATGATTAATTTTAACATCAGAATAGTGCCCCTTCATACCTACCAAACCTGCTCAGTGAATAAAGCACAACTGTGATCCATGGCAAGATCCCACTGCTACAAAATGAGGACACTGACAGGTCTGAGTCTTGCAATTTCCCACTGATATCTAAGGGCATTCATGAGTTTGAAGGGCAGCAGCAACACAGTTATCTGAACCAAAAAGCTACATAAACTTAAACAGAACAATAGAGAACATTTCTAATCAAATGCTTTTTATTCTTATCATCTAAGAATTTTAATTGCCTTTTCACAAAGTTCCCTTGACAAACAGCATTTCTGATAGCTCCTCCTCTCACACTGCACACTCAATCTTAGGTCGGTATGTGTAAGAATGCAAAGCACACCCATTCAGGAACAAAGCTATGGAACAGAGCTCATGCTACGGAACTGGCATGAAGCCACAATGATAGTGCCCCCCTTTCTCTGAGGATTTTACATCTCCGTGCACTGCAGGTACTTTGGGTAAACATGAAAGGACTGAAGACAGCTTAGGAACCAGTCCCTGCCTCCCCCCCCCCACTTGGAGCATGAGGAACTACTGCACTTAGGTTACAGCAGCATGTGACTTCACCACTCAGTGCTGCCAGGACTGTGGATGCTAAGGAGCTCCAGCAAAGAAAACATATGTGATAGATAAAGTCTGCTACATGAAGGCTGAAAGGCAAAAATTGGGCTTTATTTTTTCCCAATAAGGTTTTGTATCATTCTTCTACATTACAGGAACATGGTGAAAGGCAAAAGTTTAATATGCTGGAGCTCATTTCTCTCTTCATTTCAACCAGGCTGCAAATAATTTGCTCGTCTAATGAGCAATTAAAAATGTAAGATTTGGAAGTACAACCAGTAGGACCTCCTACATTTTCTTTACGACATCTTCCCTCAGAAAACCAGCCTTGGGATTGTGGCTCCAAATGACTCAAGAGTCTGTATGGTTCATTGTTGAACTGTGGGCCTTCATTACCGTAATTATTGGCACTACAATGCACTTAATTAACATTTAGGCCATCCATTTCTTTGGCATCACATGCACATCTGTAAGATACACATTTGTCAAAAAGTGACAGCCAGTAGGTTTCACCAGGTTAGAAGAGGCCACGTTTTTCTCTGTACCGTCTACAAAATTCCATCCACATGGAATATGGCCACATTTGGTACAAATGAGAGAAGTTAAATATATGGAGGCCCTCAAAGCTCAAGTACAACTACTCAAAGTCAGACCTTCTGAAACCATACATGAATTGAGAAAGATTTATAGATGTGGCATTTTGTTCATCACAAGAGGCTATTAAGGAAACTCGGTAACCATGGCTGAGAAGTTAATTCCTGACAGAATCAGAAAAGAAGAGGAAAAAAAAAAAAAAGGTTGAAACACAAAACAAAGGGAAGAAATAAACAGCCAATTCTTATTAGGGACTAAGATTAATACAGAGGAGTGCCATAGGTCTTGGTACCAGGACCACTGTTCCATAAATTTTCTGAAGCTGTGGAAAAAAGAGCCACAAAAAAAGAAAAGCAGTAAGAGTGGAGAACCAGAAGCAAAGGCTTGATTCTGCTGCCATTAAACTGAAAAGCAAAAGCACAATCTCATTTGATTCCAGTCCCAACTGGATCTCTTTTTGTCTACACTTGATTAACAGTGACTATAAGCAACTTTATGGATAATAATCAAGAAGCAAATAACTGCATTAGCAGTGTATAATGGAAGGAAATGTTAAAATGCCTCTATTCAGCATTACAATTCAGGTTACATGTAGCACTTTCAGGAAAAAACAAAGAAACTCGAGGTAATGAAAGTGGAGTAATGAGATTCTTCTTCAGGAAAACAAACAAACACCACCACAGCAAAAACTATCACCTCTCCTGGAAAAAACTGAGAATAATACTAATTCAGTAAGTTTCGTATGATTGTGATGCAAATAATGCAAAGACTTAAACGCTGCAATCAGCAAAGGAAGCAAAAACTCGGTTTTTACAATTCATTGTAGATAAAGCTACAGATGAACATCAGGAATCTCATATATGGAACATCTTGAATTCAGGACAGGAGAGATGCTTCCCCTTGAGTATAAAGGGATCACATGCGTGCGTGTCTGTGTGTACTATTCTCCTGAGTTGGTACAACAGAGGGACAAACGCAGTAAAAATGCAATTAAGGCAAGTCAGTAGTGCAATAAATTAACTCATGTCACATTATTCATTAGGACTGTTTTTCACTCTCTCTACCAGGCTTTGGCTATTTGACTGTAAGCTGCTCAGAGCAGCACCTGCCTCCTTTCCCAGTCGCAGCGCCTGGCATAATGGCACCACCCATTATTGAAATCTGTAACAAACACTGCTGCAAGTAATAAAACACAGGCTGTGTGGCACAAGTAGGGCACAACATGTACAAAAACGTGGTTCTCATTATTGAGGGCTTTTTTTCCCTGAAGATTCTTCCCATGCAAAACTACAGTTTTCATTTTATACCTTGACAGGAGATCATGAGATTATCTTCTTTTCATCTCATCGAGTTGTAATTAATTCTAGCTTCTTCAAGGATTTACATGGAAAACAACTTGACAAGAAAACATTCTATGTATATTTTTCATACTACTAATGCATCTTGGCAGGAAATCACATGCTATTTGACCAAATCTCTGCTTACTTAATCCCATGGTTACTGTCTCTCTTTTTTGTTTACATAACAAACAAGAGAAAGTTCTAAATCATTCTGCTTTACTAAATAAAAATTTAGCTGTAGTGCATGCGTTAACACAAAGGTGGGCTGCCTCAGAATAATCAGCAGGTGTCTCAGGAAGGACTGCTTGTTTCACCAGCAGTCGTGGAGCTGTAATGAATCAGAAGAAAGACAACAAAGAATGTGAATAAGCAAATAAATACAGATAGAATTTACTGAAAGTACAGGTTTGGGCATACTGTTCCAGGGAACCTTCAGACTGACTGTCAGCTGTGCAGGCTGCATAGTGTAGCAACCTGCAGTGCTCAAATCCATCACTCTCACTAGAGGTTGTGAACTAACACAAGACTGCTTAACCTCCCACTTTCCTGTCTCCCCTACTTCATAAAGCCTTGATCAACTTACTGCTCTTGTCCTACGTGTTTGGAAGATCAAGGGAGCTGTGAAATGGAAATCAATGTGATACACAGAAAGATCAGTTAAAAAATAAAATAAAATAAATCTGAAGCTTGAACAGAAAAAGCAGGTATTTGTGACAGAATGCTATTCTAGACCATTATGGCACTCTCTGAGGTAACACGCTCTGCCTGAAAGCACACGAGATGTCTCGTATGCTGACTCTCGCTGCTATAAAAGGGGCTTCATCACTTGGAAATAACTTGCATATCTTTTCTAATCAGCCTTACAGCTGGCATGACTGCATGGGTAGCTGCAACTTAACTTATCTTAACACAGCACAACTCTCTCTCTGGAGCTTTTAGAATGATTATCAAGAAACAGAGGCAGCATGCATGTTTACCACCTCAAAGTCGACTTACTCACAGATAACAATTATGTCTGCATGCTCAGAAGGATAAGACAATCAAATCTTAAATCCTGAAGAAAATGCCACGCACAAAATGCCTCCTCATTGAGGAAAGTTTTTCTCCACATTATTGCTAAGTAAGCGTCGCAGGAACAAAGCTGAACCATGACAGTAAATTTTCTGAGCTGCAAATATTAGTTAATTGCAGTGAAGTTGTAATAAAAATCAGCCAGTAATTTGTAGAACAGTATTAAGTGGCAACACCTGGCATAGATCCATAGATAAAGATCCCATTGTGTTGGGCTGCATATCTTGGTACTTAGGGTTGGCCATAAATGTGAGCATGGGAAGTCTTGAACGTCTTCTTTTTTTGTTCTACTTTTAAATCTGCAATGTTTTTCAGCATTTGTCAGGAAAGTCTTCAAATTACCTTACTGGCTCCTACATATTACAAGATGTTGAAAAAGCTACAGAATATATAAGAAATCTGTCACAGCATTACTCTGTCAGGACAAGAACAGAGAATTGAGGTCAAATAACCAAACCTCTGGAAAGCCACACCCTGAGAAAGCACTGGGCCAAAAAATTTCAAATGTAATTGTCTGCCATGGCATTATCCACATACTGCAGTTTGAGTTCAGGCCTAACAATCAGCTACTCAATACCAACTGAAGTGACTGAAGGACAGTAAGCAGCATGCCATTTGGAGACTTTTTTAGCCTGCTTTTTCCAGTCACCTAAGTCATGCATTACAATCTCCAACGGAAAAGTGAGGTTTCTGTACATAATTCTGAAACACAGTTCAGTAAATACTGAAACAACGCCCACAAGATAGACTCCATTCTCTAAGAAGGATCATTTAAAGGTTCCTTGCATTTGTAAAAAATCTCTAAGTCAACTAAACTGATAAAAAGCCATTAAACAAAGGAATTCAGTGAAAGAAAAGAAGACTTAACTCTTTACATACAGAACCTTTCGCTCACTGACTATAAAAGGGGCAGCTATACCAAATAATCATAATAGATGCTACACTAACGAGTTCATGCCTTGGGTATATGATACCATATCCTCACGAGTGCACACACACACACACGGTACAACCAGTTATCAACACACTGCAGACTTTTGGACCCTTTTGCTGATGACACTGGGCTGCTAAGACTTTTTAATTCTGCTCAAGTGATTTTGGTACTTAGAAATGAGCACTGCCAGCTCCAGCCATCCACCCTGCATTTATGGATGAAAAAAACAACTCCTGTTGACTTAAGAGGCTTAACACGCTCCTAAAACCTCAGCTCTTACTTTGCCTGACACTTATGAGAATCCTAAATCATTGTTCTGAAATCAGATAGAAGGCTGAAAAGGGGACAGAGGCCATTTTATTTTATAGCCCAGCTTGATACTTGTGTGAGTGATTAACGGCTCCAACAAAGCAGGTCAGCGCCCTGATGGGTGTGGTTATCTGAAATAATGCAGCTCCTGTGGTACCAAACCGGCCTGCGATAACAGTGCGTTGTCAGACATTGACAGGTAAGGGTCCTCGTGCTGCACAGCGTGTTGTCGACAGACGAGGCTTTTGGAAGGATTTCCAAGAGACAGAATGAAATCCCCAAACGCTGCGTAAAGGCTTCAAGAGAGAAAACAGCTCCTTACACTTACAAGAAATAGAAGCAACGTAAACCTGCGGCCCTTTGCTCCCTTAACACACCGGCCTCCTGAACCACAACTGGCATCGCCACAACAAATGCGACCCCACGGAAATCTCTTTTTGCACACATTCACAAGCTCTTAAAGAGCCCCGAGGGCTCTCCGGCCGCTCAGCGCCGCCGCTTCGCCGCAGCCCGAGGCGGGAGCGGCCACCGAGGGGAACGCGTCCCGCCAGGGCCGCTCCCGGCGCCTCAGCGCCCGCAGGCAGAACCGCCGGGAAGCGGGGACCGGCGGGACCCGGCGGCACACGGGCACCGCTGCGGAGCGCCGGCGGGACCGGGGCCCCGCGGCCGCCTCCCGCCACGTTACGGCGGCGGGCGGGCACAGCGGCACTTACCGAGCCCCAGCACCGGGACGGCGCGGCCGCTGCGCAGCGGCACCACGGGGCAGCCGCCCCGCCCGCCCGGAGCCACGCCGCGCAGCGCAGCTCCCGGCGGCCTCTGCGGGCACAGTGGAGCCGCGCGCGGAGGGGCGGGGCGGGGCGGGGCGGCTGCGGCGCATGTGCCCGCTCCTCTTCCGTGACGGGGGGCGGCGGGAGCGGGCCCGTCCCAGGCCGGCATGCTGTATCTGGTCGGGCTGGGCCTGGGCGACGCCAAGGACATCACGGTGAAGGGTCTGGAGGCGGTGCGGCGGTGCCGCAGGGTGTACCTGGAGGCCTACACGTCCGTCCTCACCGTGGGGAAAGAGGCGCTGGTAGGTCGGTGCTGCCGGCCCGGCTGTGAGCCGCATCGCCGGCACGGCGTCGGCGACGGGGAAAGTAACGGCGCGTCCGCGGAAACGGCACGCGCGCAGCGGTCGCTGGCTGTGCTTATAGGAGGAGTTGGGAGGAGAAGATCAAACCTGCCCTCCTACGGGTCGTGATGGCGCTCCGACCCGAGGCTCCGTCTCACGGCGCTAGCCGCACGGGCACAGCTTGAGATGCTGGAGAGCTGTGTGAGAAAAATGTCTGCTCCGGATTAAAAGTAAAAGAACACACCAGAAAACACGTCTGGGGCCTTGAGCCTCCGCCAGGCCCAGGCGCTGTGCCGCCCGTTGGCAGCCCTTGTGTGCGGGCAGGCCTGGGTAGCGCCCTGCTGAAAAACCAGTGATAAAAACAATGGCGGGGCTGCCCGCAGTGCTCCTGAGGGGGCTGCGATGGGGCTGGGTGCTCACGTTGGCTGCTCCGTTCAGCACAGTGAAGAGGGTTGAACCGAAGTGAATCCGTCCCAGATGAGATTGTCGTCGTTGTTGTTGGCTGGTTGGAAAATTGCAAAGTGAAAATGACCACTTAAATACTTTGCCAAACCTGCTGTCAAAAAAAGATTAGATTCCCAGTGTAGTTGGTGACCTAAAACTTTAATGAGAAGCCATTAGAACTTGTCTAAATCAGCCGTCTGTGTTTCGATGCCGCATCTCCTGTGAGCTGACGTTTTAGTTTAGGTCAAGAGAGGGCTTTTGGATCTGCAGTCAGTATGCTTTGGTTTGCATTGTGGAGCAGTCTCGGAGCATCATTTTAAAGAGGGACTGAAACCCAGTAGCTGAGGTCTGATACCCAGTGCTGTATCTGTTGGGTGGGTGTTGCAACGAAGCACTATTTCTGTTCTGTCCAACTATGATCATCAGTTGCTTGTGGGCAAGGATGAAGCTAGCACTGAGGGCACAGGAGAAGTCAGGAGTAAAATTTTTCTGGACTATAACTGACTTACTAATTTTATGTAACCATTAGTATTTGTCATGCTGCCCAAAAGAACACCCTTGTTGATCTATGCCCTGCTAAAAAATAAGCAAACAGAAAAACAACGGATTTGAATCACGTAAAGAAAACGTGAAAAGTATGGTGAAACTACGTAGGTAGACATATGCTCAGGGTGGTCAGGCAACATGTTTCTGTAACTAACTGAGGTTGATTCTAACATGTGAACGAGGCGTTTAATACATAGGAAGAGACCCTCTGATTAGTGAGCTGCTGAAGAAAAGTGAACACAGTCAAATACATATTTACCCATGTATGTGGCAAAGTATTTCATACAAAGAACTGAAGATGAAGGATTGGTATGAATTTATTCCTGAAGTGTGGTTAGTTACAAAGTACTAAGGAAACATAAAAGCTGCAAAGATAAGGTTATGGTATAGCTAGTGTCTTATTTGTATCTGGTTTGGTGTCACCATTATAAGTAGCCTGAGCAGTTGGCTTTGAGCTGTGACAAAGGGTGCCCTGCAATAGGATGGCTGGTGTAGTTACTAGGCCTGGAGCCCACCTACTAGCTGTAAATGTGGGTGTGATAGAGCTACATTTCCAGCCAAGTCCTTACTGAAATAACATGATTAACAGTAATTTTTGTCAGCTTAAGAGCTGCATAAGGGGAACCTTGAGTGTTCCAGCATGGGGAGGCACGGTTCTCTTAAGATGTGGGTAAAACAGCTAGAGATAATTGTTCCATTCTTCTGTCTGGTATCCATGAGTAATTACACCAGGAGGTACAAATACACTCTCAAGTGTCTTATTGCTGTTTCCTGTTAATTTTGATCTCCAGGAGGAGTTTTACGGAAAAGAACTGATTTTGGCTGATCGAGAAACTGTGGAACAAGAAGCAGATAGCATTTTGAAAGACGCTGACGTTTGTGATGTCGCTTTTCTCGTAGTTGGTGATCCCTTTGGGTAAGCTGAAGCTTACATTTTTGTTATTGCTCTAACTTGATCACTTTCTTCTTTCAAGAGGAAATGGCCATTCCGCGTAGCCGTAGTTCTTAATGAAGAAACAGATATTTGGTCCAGAAGCACTTTTTCTGCCTTCGTATACTTTAATTGCATACAGAATATACTTGTAGTTGTCTATCCTTCCATCTTACTTTGGGGATTCCTCACCCAGACATCCCTTATATATATGAATGTGGGCCTTCTGGACAGTATAAATCTTTCCCTCAGCAGTCACATATGCTTAATGCTACCTTCTGTAGAAAATATTCTGTTCCATGTTGTATCTGCTAGGGGAAAAGATTCAAGATTATCACATAATCTAGAAATGTGCTGTTTTGAGAAAGTGTTCTTTAGTACATCTAAACTGCAGCTGTAATTCTTAGTTGTTTTAAACACTGACTGTTGATTGTACTGTGCTTATGCTTTGATATATGCTATTTATGCTATTTATATGCTATTTAAAATGAATGAGTTAGTTAAAAATGTCTCCTCAGTTTGGTTTATTAAGCCTTTTGTTTCCACCCCTTACTGCTATTGAAAAGTATAGTGTTTTCTTATTACCAGGAGGATCTCCCTTCTGTCTTTTTGGTCCGGCATCATCAATCTGTAATGTCAAACCACACAGACGAGCTTTTAGTCTCCAGCTGGTGTTTCGAGATTTATACCATAGTGCTATGGGGCAGAAGAAAAATCAAATCACTGAGCACCCTGTTTGTGAAAAATAGGAGCAGTGTACATATCTGTCAAAAGTGGCTGATTTCTGTAAACACGTTGAAGAGAATTGGCAATAGAATATTACATGAAACTAGTATTTAGAGAAAGGTAGTGCCATATTTCAGAAATATTCATTACATTCCAGTGCATATTAACATCAAAATTATAATTAGTGTGGAGCTGCATTACCTGCACTCTTCTGCTGTGATCCTCCGACAGATGTAAGACGCTACAAAACCTCTACATCTGTTGAAATGGAATTTCTGCTTGTAAGCAGTATCTTGATTTGCCATGTGTATCAGTAGTTTCAGTGATGAAATATTTCAATTCTGATTAACATACTACATCACCATAGAAAATTTCCCTTTCTTAGAATGAGTTGCTACTGTCTTATTGCTTATGGCCTCAGTATTGCAGCTAACACTGCTCCTTGGCCTGTGTATGGCTGTAAGGATTTAGGTCTTCAGGAAGCTTTGTGGAAAGAATGTTTCTGTCCTAAGAGAAGCCATATGAGAGCCGGGTAGAAGCCATGTGAGTGCAGCTGATCTTAGTGTTTCAAGTATGTTTGCCAGTAAGAAGAGTACTTGGCCATCTTAGGAAATCTCAGGTGTCTGTGGTTAATGGTTAGAGTGATGAAATCGTGCTTGTGTTGAGTTCTCGCTGTTATTCACTGCATTTCTCCTGCAGACTTAGTAACAACCATGGATGTGCTAGCTAGCAGAAACCTGACACTTCTAGTATTGTACTGGAAAGCCCACCTTCATCTAGATTGTGATAATATAACGTTATTAGTACCCATAAAAATCTTAAAGTGGCATCTGTGACAGAAAATATACCAGCGTAGCCTTGGGTGCAGAGGGCTGACCCCATCAAGCTTTTGCTGATATCAGCTGAATGTTCCATGTGGGCACTTCTGCTTTCATCTGCAGTCATTATGGACAGACCTACTGGGAGAAAGTGCTGGCTGGAGCAAATTTCAGTGAATAAAGCCAGCTGATCCCTTGGTCATTTGATTTCCTAAATCCAGATTCCTCTACTTTTTTTTTCCTCCGGTTAAATTGATTTCTTTTTTTTAATGACTCATCCCTACAGCCTTACCAGCTGCTGCCACATTTGTGTTCCTGATCTGCTGATTGGTGGAAATTTGCAGACCAAAAGTAAGGGAAATTCTTTTAGAGTAACTGAACCAGGCCATGGTGAAAGCAGTTTTCCTGTTTAAGTATTCTGATCAGCATGTGCTGCTTTTTCCTTTGGAATGGCCAGAAATGTGTGGTACATCTTTGCAATGAGATGGCTGAAGTCATTCAAATTTAGGCAAGGGATAGGTGCATTTTCATATTTTATGTGGAAAACTGAGTGCCCATCATATACGTAAACACATGTACAAGCAAGCCACCTTTAAAAATTATTGCAGCTCAAAAATAAGGTTAGCTGGATCTGTCTTTACTCAGTATCTTAGAAGGACTCTAATGCAGATTTTGTTACCTACCTGCCCAGTGACTCTTGGCTCAGGCACTGTAGGGTGTTTTCTGTGGGGTTCTTTGAGCATTGTACACCCAGAGCCAAATTAACTTCAGCTGTAAACTTAACTAGATTTTTTCTTAGTTACTTCAGAATAAATTTGATCACTCAAGACTAGTAGACACCCTTAGTTTGAGAAGTCCTTTGGATTAAATATTTACAAAAGTAAATAGACTGTATTTCCTGATACAGTCAAAATCAAGGCGTTGAGCACAGTTCACCTCAGTTTGTTCAAAGTTCTTGTTTGAGAGAATTGCGTTCCTAGCATTTCCTAAATGAGAGAAGGACTGGCTGTGCAGTGAGTAAGGAAATACTGGGGTTTTGCTGAAGTCTGTGCCAAACACAGCTGAAGTTTACGGTTCAGCAGATGTCCAGCAGACAACTGCAGAAGACAAAGGACAATGAAACTTTCATTTTCAAGTAGTTGCCAAAGCTACTTTAAAAAGCAACATTTGTCCTAGTGTTAAAAAGCTGCAGGGAATGGTAACGTACTGAGGGCTTTTGGTATTTTCAGCTGCTGAAGGCAACACATCAAAATGTTATGTGAGTTTTTACTTTCCCTAACAATTAGTCAAGTCATTCTTGGCCTTTCAGCATATTTGCATTGTCCTTTTTGAGTAGAGTTTGACTTTATTTTCAAAACAAACCATTATGGTAGTAATCCCTGGTTACCGTGTCTTTTCAGACTTTAATCCTTTTCCCCTTCTTATCACAGGGCCACAACACACAGTGATTTAGTGCTACGTGCAGTAAAATTGGGAATCCCGTACCAGGTCATTCATAATGCTTCAATAATGAATGCAGTGGGCTGCTGTGGTTTACAGGTAATATTTTTGTATATACGACATTCCACAACTGCTGAAGCATAGAATTGGTGAGCTCCTCTGCTGTTGTAAGCAGTGTGTGTTGCAATCTCAAGTTTGAAGATCTGTAGCAATTGTACACTTCTGTTGTTAGTTTGTTAACACTTCCTTTTCAGTGTGCTACATGTCAGCAAAAGTCCCTTTTGATGTGCCCCCATGTGAATAGTAACACTTTTCTTCTCCTCTGCTCCTGATATTTAAGTTATTTGGCAGATAAAGCTGTGACAATGGGTCACCTCCACTGGTGCAGATTTTTATGAGCACAGCATGCAGGTTCTTGTTCATCACCGGTGAAATAGTTACTGGTGGTGACTATGGTGAAAAATGAAAAGCGTTTTGTAACTGATAATTTGCTCTTTCAAATAGTGTGATCTGTTGTATCTTTGCATGTTGTAATTGTAATGGAAATAAATAGGAGGCATTACTTTTGGAGCAACATACATAGTTATTCCTACACAAAGTTTGCTTCTGCAGTTGAACTGTTGACAAGTAGTTTCTGCTACCAGCTAACTTTCTCCTGTTCTGGGAAGGATGACACTCAAAGAACACAGAGTAACTTTCCCTCACAATTCCATTCAGGCACAGGAAACAGGAGTATAGAGCTTCGAGGTTAATTAAAAAAAAGAAGATAAGAAAATTACCTGGGAATACACTGCAAACAGTTGTATGTTTTCTCACGTTTTGAAGATTAGCTTAGTATTTCCTTAGCCTATGCTAAAAGACCACAAGGAAATGTGGTGTTATTCATTCTGGCAATAATCCACTTTTCTGTTCTGGCTGGGAGGGACTGCTTTCTCATAAGCCAACATTCCAAGTGTTGTAAGAAGCATTTTAGGAACTAGCGATCATGTTGTGTTACCTGACAGGACTATAACCAGCTGTGTGTTTAATTATTCACTGAACCTCACAGGCAGAATCAGCAAGTGAGGGGTATCTTAAAAAGAACAGCCTGTGATTTAGTTAAGAGTCGTGGCAGAGATTTATGACTTCTTCCAACAGTCTGCATTCAGGTCCTTGGCCATCTTCTGCCACCATTTCAGTTTTGGAGTTACTATGTCTCAAACTGCAGTCTGTGAAGTGTAACAGGGATTCCTCTTTTGCTTCACCACAGAAAAGGCTTGGCTTTTTTTCTTGTTTTAATCTGATTGTGATACAAAACCTCTTTCTTTCTTACTAGAGAAAAACAGGAAACACCTTTATAAGCTATTCTGAAAGCCATGTGCGTAGTGAGCTGTAACTGTTGATTAGTAAAATGCAGCTACAGCCCAGGCTGTTCACAGAAGAACATGTCGTTTGTCACTAGGGTGATGTTTCTGTGCAGCCAGCAGCATTCTGGCAGTTGTGCAGTTTTCCTGTACAACAGAATTACTGAAGTAGCTTATGTATAATAAGCTCTGTGATGCTATGTGTCACAAATATTGTTCAGCAGTCTCTGCATATGTAAACATTATCCATACATTTCAGATAAGTTCTGATGTTTTGTCCCATTTAGAGAGCATGAATCTATTTCTTGCCAACTTGTGATGAGTGAATGTCTATTTTGATTTTCATTTTCTAAATTTTTTAATCTTTTATTGCCTCACTCAACTTGAAAGCAGATTATTCTCCTGCTGTACTATTGAAACATGAGTGGTCTGGTCTGCCCACAAATTTTAAGTAGTGTGTTCTTAGTTTGGAATTAGCAATAACTAATAGTTTTATTTTCATACCTTATCTCTAAGAAAGGTTTTTGTGAAAGGAAAGAGTTAGCATCTTTCACTTTACTAGAAGCTCCATTCTGTCTTCTAGGCTTTCAGTTACCATCCTTACAATCGCTTCCATTTCTTTCTTCATTTTAATCAAGAAGCTAGTTAAAAGCATGTCTAAGGAGGACATGTTTCTTTTGAGATAGACCCACTTTCCACCTGAATAGCTTTGGAACAAACATCTGCAAGTCCCCTTCTGTCTTTCAGTGACTCATCTTGATGACTTTTTGTCTGCAGTCCAGGTAGCACAATTACAGCCACAAAGTAGTTTTACTTTTTAACTACTAGCTGATCATTCAAACAAAAAAGCAGTGCTTGCTATGTTATCTTTGAGTCTGCTCAATTCAATAGGTGAATAAGCTTTCTGTATCAAGTAGAGAAGTATTACTTATAGGTCAGGAAGCTCAAAGATGTACTCGTAGCTTGGCGTGCCCACAGTCAAATAGAAAACCTGTAGTAGTTGCAGGAGCGGAACCTGAGTTCCACCTCCACCCTCTCTGTGCCTTAATCTTCAAAAATACTCCTTGCTGTCATAGGAGGGGCTTTATGCAAAATACTTTTTATTCACTAACAGTTAAAATAAGCTGTTTCCTATCACTAGTTTTTTTTCTTGACTACCTGCTTCTGAGCCTTTTAGAAGCTGGCATTTGCTTCTCAAACCAACTAGATGTTAAGTCAGTGTTAGCTACATGACTTTATTACTCACATTTGCTTTGCAACTTCATTTCACATCAAATTTGTCACAGCAAATATAGCCCAGAAACATCCATTTACTCCAAACAGATTTTTGTCTCTGTTCGGTCATCCTTGTTTCAGACCAGTAACCCAAGAGACCTGGGTGAGAAAGCATTGTTTGATATTTCTGGGTCTAAGGAGTCTACCAACGACAAGGGCATGTTCCCTTGGAGGGGAAATCTGTCCTGTCCAAGTTTGCTTGGAGTTTCTAAGTCTTTTAATAGCTGAATTTTTTTCTGCTTGCAAAATGACTATTTCTTAAACAGGGATGCAGGAGGCAGCTAAGAGGGAAAATGTGTTCTTACTTTCTCTTGCTTTTATGTGATTTGTCTCAGCTGCTTCATGAAGACTGCAGTCATGGAGTGGGCTTCCATCAGCCAAACATTCTTTTGTTCACAGTTCCTTTCTCTCAGCACATACTAAGGGAACTGACTGGAGGTTCTTGAGACAGCCATCAGTCTTATCTGTTGGCCTGCAGAAGGAGCTGCAGCCTCGTGCATGAGAACTGTAAAAAGCATCCTGATTCACGCGAAGGTTTTGATGTAATGCCTTAAAAGTTGTTAAAAGTCTATGGCACTAAATAAGATGGCAGAAACGGCTAGATCTAGGCTTGTGGTTGTTTCATATGACTGATAATAAGCAAAAATGAAGCTTATCTGATTCCTGCCACCTCCTTGTTGATGATTGTCCCACTTTGCAGGCTGTTCTCTGGTTAACAATGTGTTAGCACAGGAAGAGTCCTTCAACACGGTGTGTATGTTGTGGAGAGCTGTTAAGGGAAAAAAGTCTGACTTGATGATGAATATTGTCTGGCATCACATCAAAACTCTTATGATTAGCATTAACAACTAGTGATTTAGGTTTTCAGGGTAAGTTCATTGGGATTTATCAATAAGTAACTTGTGATGATGTTACAAGGTGCTGTACAGTCTCCAAATTCCATTGGGGAATACCATTAGGAGAAAAACAATCTATTGGTGTCTGTCATTGGGATGCTATCAGGCTGTGCAGTATCTTTCTTTTTTCAGGCAGTCATATCCTCTGAGAAATATATGCAGTGCAACCTGTAGGCATCTTGACACAGAATATGTCCCATAGGATTTGCATGCATACACAGATGCCAGGTTTGGAAAATTTAATGCCAAAATCCTTTCTACCTTTCTCCCTCAACATGTTTCCACTTCTGAAGCTGTTCTGAAGTTTAAGAGTGGAGCTAGGCTGTAAGTGAAGAATTGCTTTGTCACCATTGCAGCTGATACAGCAGTAATTCTGTAAAAGATTCTGTCTGCATTTTGAAATATATATTTCTTGGTTTCTCTGCAGCTGTTGCCCTACTGCCCTTTAATGTTATCTTGCATCTTCACTCCTGCTTGCTTTAGTGCATTTTGTAGGGGAGGGGGAAAAACTTCCTTTTTTAATTTCCCTATTTAGTCTCACTTGTTCTTTTCATGCTCTATATTTTTGTGGTGACTGTCAACACCAGTATTTTAAGTGAGGTCTGTTGATCTGGACAGCTTCAAGTTTCTGATGTCATTCAGCCTGGTCATTAATGAAGTTGTTAATCAGTTTTCCTGAAATTATCTTTGCACACAGACTTTCCAAGCTGAGATCATGGAACTGCATTTTTCCTCTCATAGTTTACTCTGGCCTTACAAGTAGCAATCAATCCTGCTTATACAAACAAGTAAAACAAGAAATATAATTCATAGAAAGGTTAAAGATACTAATAGAACCAGAAGGCGTCTGACATTCTTTCATATTATGTGTGTAAATAAAATATAAAGCTATAGCTTTTTCTGAGCTGATGAAAGTTCGAATTGAATAGCTTTCTGCAGTATATTGTGAGACACAGAAAGCTCGAGCAGACAGCCCGTGGCCTAGGAGTACAGTTCTGGCTTCCCTTCCTGGCTTTAGTTAGTTGCATTGCAAAAGTTAAGTCACAAAGCTTTGCTTAAGCCAGTTGCTGCTTGGGCAGGGGGAGGGGAGTTTCCAGACAGGTCTTTCAAAATGAGCTTTTGAAATAATTCTATGAAGGCTTTGAGCAGTAGTGAAAAGGTAAAAACATCAGTTTCCAAGCTGAGAGCAGCAAGTGTCTATCCAGCCATTTCAATGAGCCCCTTTGAAATTGTGTCACTTTTGTACTTGAGCAGAATGTGGGCACTGTAACAAACCTGTTTTGTGCAAATGTGATGCTTGAAATGTTGTAGCTTTCACAGAACAAATCCTGCCCACTCCCAAACCCCAGCTGTTTGATGTAGGGTGCAGCACACCCAAATCTGCTGTGAAACTTCATTTGCTGCTGCCTGGTCTTTAAAGTTGTGCCAGCAGCCACACAACTTGATTGTTTCACTGAAAACATTCAGAGCTGTTGTTTGTTGTCATAAACTCCTTCACAATCTCAAAGCGCAACATGATAATACATAGCTGTCTTATAACACATCTCGGCTGACAAATGCATGTCCCAGTTTTACAGTCACAATCATAGAATCGTAGAATCACAGGGTTGGAAAGGACCTACAAGATCATCTCGTCCAACTGTCCTCCCATTACCATTGCTTTAATGAAGGGCATTTTTTACTTTCAGTGGGTTGTAGCATTAGTGTCCAGTCACCTGCTGTCTGCCTGGCTGAGATTGGTAACAGATGAGTCCTTCAGGTAACACTGCAATTCTGGGTATTTACTGCTTGTATTTGCAGTTCAGTACTCTGTTCTCAGTTTCAAGTGGGAAGTATTAGCATGCAGCACAAGAAGCTGCATAGATATGGGGATTAAAAACTCAAAAGTCGATGTTCTGATAAAATTATGTGGCGTTTCATCAAAGCAAAGCAGGCTTGCTCTGAAGACAGAATAGTGCCTATGCTTGTGGGTTTTACGTGGCTGCAGAGATCAAATGCTAGATGAGTGACATTTTTCTGTCTATATAATTGCTTATAAGGTAATCAATAACAAGCAGCTAAATACAATAGGAGTATCTATTTATTGCTTCAGTTTCACATAATTGATAGATTGTGTATCTGAAAGCTTCCAAAGTAGCATTTTCCCCTCTTTAAAGTTTAAAAAAAAAAAAAAAGTTGTATGAATTAATGCTAGGTAATACAGTATTCGAAAGCTTATTTAATACAAATGTGTAAGTTGTGAAGGCATTTCTGTGAGGTTAGCATATGCCCCATTCTATCCTGTTAGTCAAGTTTATATCCAACTTGGTTCTAATATGGAGCAGAGTAGTTAGAAAGACCTGACTCCCAATAAAATGCCAGGCAACAACATTATGCCCATTTCTGCACATCCTATTGCTACAGGGCAGTGGTGGAAGTTCCTGTCCCCCATGGTATTACAGCCAATGAACGCTGCTTTATTTGCTGAAGGAGAGCTGTTGCTTTTTGGGAAAATACTGTGGTGGCTTTTGGTTGGCAGGCAGCAGGCTGGCTAGCTTCTCAGGTGGCTACTGCATGTTTCAGCAGCTTGTGATGGCTGAAGGTGCTGCCTCAACCATGAGATTAAAAGCTATCTTTGTCCCAGCTGCTCCTGCAGTGAAGTTCTAGCAGTTTTGCTTCAGTTTTGTTAGAAAACAGAGAGACCTCCAGCCATGTGAGAAATAGGCAAAAACAGCTTGGTCACTTTTCTTTTTATCTTTCCCTAGAGTACAGTCCTGAAATAGTTAAGTTGTTACATCAGGAGAAATTCATTTGGTTCAACCTATATTTAGTTTACTGGAAGAACCTTTAGGTTGTGAAATGTACACTGTGTGTTCTTGTCTTTGTTCTAGAATGAAATATTTGAAAGAGGAAACATTTTCAGTAATGTTACAGGAATCTTTGAATAAAGGCTGTGCCTAATCAGCGTGAATGGTTACAATTTGAGCTCTTAGTCCCTTGAAAACAAACAACTTTGCTTTGATTCAAATTCCTCTCCGCCAGCATTCACGTGTTAAAACCAGAACCTCATGCCACAATCAAATAAGTGTGTATAGGGGAATCCCCGGATGGCAACGAGCTGCCGGAGCCACTGCTGTGCAGGGCCCTCTTTCTCTGCTAACAGCATACCCAGTGCCTCCTGTAGTAGGCTAGGAAAAGTTGTCCCTCCTTACAGGTTTAAACAGAAAGTGGAGAGGACAGTCTGTGTAACCACTGTTTTTCTGGTAGGCTCGAGCAGACAGAATGTTGGCATGCTGTAAAATCCATTTTGGTTGGCCTCATTCCTGAGCTGAATTAACCAAAATTGATATGTGTTTTTGCCCAATTTCAAGTTTGTTACAAAAACTTCCAAGCCAAATTCTGCCTTAGGTTACATCTAATGTTCACTTTTGCATCACTGGAAATGATTGGCAAGAGTATTGCTTCAAATGTCTTCACCACGATTAGAGATTTCCAGTAATAAATAGCAGCAAGATGGCAAACAAAGGCAGTGAGCGTGTTTGACATAGAATCTATCAGCACTTTCTTCTTACCATATGTGCATTAAAAAAATGTGTCACCTCTTTGATTCAGGCACAATCTGTCCCCATCTTCAGATCTTCATATCAACTGTCTGTTCAGACAATAACAGCATTTGCATGGTACAGCTCTCATCTGCAGGAAAGTGCTGCTTAAA
This sequence comes from Perdix hodgsoniae, assembly GCA_035772895.1. Lineage (NCBI taxonomy): Eukaryota > Metazoa > Chordata > Aves > Galliformes > Phasianidae > Perdix > Perdix hodgsoniae. The sequence goes on along the minus strand of JAPSGF010000009.1, from coordinate 7,767,599 downwards.
TATAAATCCTCCTCTATCATTTGAATCAAAGGTTCAAAGCTTGGGAAAACATTGCAAGTGCTGTAGGTTTGCATGAAGTTGACTAGCTTTAATATATATTATATTAAAATAAGAAATAGTAATTAATTAGTTTTGGTGCCAATCTTACTAAGTTTTACCTTTAACAGACTTCAGAATTAAGTAAACAAACAAAAAAAAAACAGAAGGTAGATTGAAAGTTAATGAATGTTGGAAAGGAGAACGCAAATATAGGTAGAAATTTTACAGTAGTTCATTAGTCACTCTTTATTTTGCTTTACTGTCAGACAGTAAAAGAACAATGCCCCTCTGTTAATGAGAAGAGTTTGTTAAAAACAAAATCTTCTCTGCTGTGCTCAGGACTTCTCAAGGGTTTCCAGTTATTTTAGTACATTTTTGTGTGCGTGCACTGTACGGATATTTTGACTGTGTATATGTGTTGTATTTGTTTTGTTTTACAGTTGTACAATTTTGGAGAGACAGTTTCTATAGTTTTCTGGACGGATACATGGAAGCCAGAAAGCTTTTTTGACAAGATCAAGAAGAACAGGCAGAATGGAATGCACACACTGTGCTTACTTGGTAAGCAGCAGCAGTCCCAGTTCCTTAGCTACCATCTTCCAGTGTCCCAACAGGCATGAGATGAAGTCTGTGATTAAACAGAGGTTCTTAGATAACATATCTTTGAAAATATCTCTTGAATTGGAACTTAATTGTATGTTTACTTAGAGTCAATGTAGCCACTATTCATGCTGCAGAGGCCAGAAATTTCTTAATTCCTCTTCAGAAAACCTATAAGAAATGATGCCTTTGTAGAAGACAAATAGGAAACAACAGGCCCATATTTGTTGTAATGAGCAGAGTGATTTTAAGCTAGATCTAGCTCAGGATCCAGCCGAGATGGCAATGACTAGCAGCCATCTTTTATTGTCTTAATTAGGCCAGAGCTTGACACATTTGACTTTCTGGGGAGCTAAACAGTATATTTAACCACATTTCTATTCTGTAAGTAGATATTCCCTTTTCTAAATTATCTCAGCTGATAATGTTTTGGCAAAAGGTGATTGTCATGTAAAAAGCTTCAGGACTGCAAAAATCCTTGCTCAAAAACATCTGTGGTAACTGGAGGAATCCAGAACAGGAATATGTGTAATCATCACTGCACATCAAACTTTTCAGTGCCTTGAAAGTTGGCTGTTTTCCAGCTTTGTGAAGCATCAGAATATTGGCAATTGTTCTAAGGAAAGATGACTTCACAAGTGTTTGAAACAAGGACTATTCCAACCACAATATATTAAAACCAAGTATTATTCAGATTTTTCGTATAATCATTTCTATGTGCTCCCTTCTTATGTTTCTCTTTTTTTTCTCTAATGCAGTACCAAGAGTGTTTTAAAATATTGAAACAATAAAATTGAATTATAAAACTCACGTATCGGGGACAGTTGTAATACCTGCATCTGATTGTATCTAACTGCTGAAAACTACCAATCTCCAAGTTAATTGTTCCCTTAACAGTGGTCATGCTGGTCTATCAATTGATTGCTAATCAACTAATCAGAATACCAGGAAAGAAATAGCAACATAAAAAAGATCAGCTTCAATACACTTAAAATTTCAAAGCAGCTTCACTTACATGAAAGCAATGTGAGGAACTGTACACTAATAATCTTGCAGCTTTGCATTTTAAACCAATTCTTTAGAGTCACCTTGGCTTGCCATGTGATTAAGCAATACTTTTTAAAATGAAGATTAAAAATACGTATCCAGCTTTTACTACAATATTGTTTCTCAGACATTTAAGTACAGATAACATCTGATGGTCACTTGGAGAGATTATGGTCAAGCGCAGTTTCATAAACTTGCAGATGTTCAGAGTCTTACTTGGCTCTTTTTCTTTGCCCAAATCCTCCTTTTTCCCCATAAGAGAAAGATTGTTCTAAATTTTGGTTGGGACAGCGAGGAAGTGCTAATGAAAGTTCAGTTCCTGCATGGAGGTGATGTAATCACTGTCGATCAGTCATTCGGTTTCACCTTCTGTAACCACAACATATTTATAATTTCAAAGTAGTCAAAATACCTTGATTTTGCCTAAGCATGCAAGTATTTAGTTATCCTGTGGGAAATATGCCTACCGTTTTTAATACTTAGCGGTATTTTTTACTGATCTTATCTACTCCAAAATTTGTGATACTATATGTTCTTTGAGCAAAATCACATGCATGAAATCACATTAATTTCTTTATAATTAACGCATGAAACAAAATGTAATTCATATTCCATTTTCCTTTAAGAACTAGAATGTTGCTATAAAGTTTATAGAATATCTTAAACTAGGCTGTACAGCTACATAGAAAACTAACTAGGAGTTTTGTGAGGAACCAACATTTTATGTACTGTTTTGTTCTACAGATATTAAAGTGAAGGAGCAGTCTCTGGAGAACCTAATGAAGTGAGTCACAACTTTGAAAATATATGGAAACAAACAATGGTACTTACAAGGTTTTTTCTGTATAAGGAATAAAGGCTCTTTATCTGAAGCCTCATACTGAACTTACCTGTCTTTTCTTGCACTTCTCAGTGGTCATGGTTTTTTGTTTCCTCAAAGCAGTAGAATTTTTCTGTTTGTTACAATGGGAATTGGCTTTATTTTCAGTAAATGATTGAAGCTGCAGCAGTGTATAATCTTTGTTCCTGTGAGAAGCAGGTCAGAACGGGATAAGCTTTCTACCTGCCAGGTCAAGAGTTCTTTTATTGCTGTTCTGCCTCAGTCTGAAGTAAATAAGTATCATGAACAGCGTTCTGAATTCATTCTTCCTTTAACAGTTCTTCCTTTAACTGCTAGAAGCAGTGTGAAGTATGGAATACATAGCACTGTTTTTTAACAGTTAAATAAGCAACATATAGAAAGTTCTCTTAAGTTCATTTAACTGTATCTGGAAGCTCTTGTCACACCTTAATCATCTCTCTGCAGTTGTATGCTTTGACACAGAGAATATAAATAGTTACTTTATACATATGCTGTACTCTGGTCTAAATTAACATTTGTGAAATCTCACGCTATCATTAAGGTTTGTTTATTTTAGAGTTTATTCAAAATAAAATCTGTTTGAATCCATGGTTGGCAAAGAAAGAAACATTTCATTTAAAAATATAATGCTAGTCTGTAATAATCTGTCTACAAGGCATTCAACAGGAAAACAGTAGTTTGCCCTTGAATTTAAGCCGAATGCATCTTTCAGAAATAGTCACAAAACCTGCACGTTGCTTCTAGCAACTCAATTTGTTTTTAAGTTTCAAATGATTTAACAGATGGTAGCCCTGCTGTTTCACAGGTGTGTGAGAGCACAAGAGTCTTCTGTCTTTCTTAAAAATTCCACACTTGTCTCAAGGCCAGTCTGAAAGCCCAGGCCTCTTTAAGTTTGATTTGCTGGTCCACAGACTTCATTTGAAATAAACTGTAAAAAAGACCAGGGATAAATAAATGATTTATATTTAAATTACTTTTCTTTCCCTGCAGAGGACGGAAGATTTATGAGCCACCACGCTACATGAGTGTGAACCAAGCTGCAGAACAGCTTCTTGACATTATTCGGAATAGGAGACTCCAAGGAGAAGAACCAGGTACTACTATTGCAATGCTGTTATTTGCTGCTCCTCAGTTCTCACTTAGTGATGAGTCACTGAACTCTACTGCCTTCCTCTTCATCTTTAGCATTTTCTTGCTCTGCAGCGGAACCAGAAGATGGATTTGGCAGAGCTTGAACAAAGTGTAGTTAATTGAGCTCAGATGAACACACACTAGCAGCTCCAGGAGATTTAGTCAAAACCTCAGTACAGTAACTATTGTTTGCTGTCCAGTTTTAACTGTGAGCTCTTTGATCCATTGTAGTTGCAGGAGCCTGCATCCAAGCATTTTAGAGCAGTCAAGCTTCAAAAATCCTAGCTACACGTTACTTAGACTGGTTACACTATACTGTGCATGAATTACAGCATTTGGTTGCCCCAAAGTTGCAGGACTGTAATTTTAGCCTTGAATCCTTAATACTAGTCATGAGCCTGCTAAAGAGATGCTTATCAAGACCAGACATGAAATCAGAGCAGCTATGAAAATGACTCCCTTATGTCATAGTAGAAAAAATTAATAGAAATGTATCTGTACTCCTTTTAAAATACTGTCAAGATGAAAAGGAAATGTACTTTGATTTTATCCTTTATGTAAAGTTAATCTGAAGCAGCAGTCTCCTTTTCTGAATGAATTTCACTTACTGCTGCTGCCTTCCCTTTCCTGCTTCTCAATAGCTCTGAGATAGACTTTTTATTTTCTTTGAAGGACAAGCTTCATTTTAAACTACTCTGATGATTAATTGAAAACATGAGAGAGTGGTGTTAAGGTTTGAACACTGAGGTTTTTTTTTCCTCTATTTAATAAATTATTCTTTCTAGTGACAGTTGGAACATGGTCCCTGTAAGATTTTGTAAAAATCACTTCTTCAATGTTTTTTCTTACAGAAATTACTGAAAACACAATTTGTGTTGGCCTCGCACGTGTGGGTGCTCCTGATCAGAAGATTGTTTCAGGCACACTGTATCAAATGTCTACAGCAGAGTTAGGTGGTCCACTCCACTCCATGATTGTTACAGGCACTATGCATCCTCTGGAATTAGAAATGCTTAAGCTTTTTTCTTTAGATACTTCCAATTTTGAAAACAATGCATTTGAAAAGACAACTTAAATAAAAATGCATATTGATTTTTTTATTCTGTCATTAATTTTATGTCAGCACAGTTATTCCTCTGAATATTTAGAGCTTGCTTAGATCAAATGAATTTAGATTGTATATAGCTGCAGGAGATAACACCGTAGGAACATGGACTTGCTTTAACCTGAGGCTACAAGCTGCAAAATAAATCTGCTGGTATAAATTTCTGACAAGTAAAGACATCTCCAGCAGTCTTTAAACCTTAAGAATGCTTTGTTTAGTTCAGTTCCTTGACATCTGCATCAGTCTTAGGCTGATGACTAGGATAACACGTGCAAGTACAGAACTGGACCAGATGTGTATGCAGCATCACTTTTTCTGTAATAGAAGAATCAAGCCTACTGCATGCATGATTTTAAGTGCATTTTAGATGTTAAATGTTGCTTTTCAACTATCCCACCAACTGAGTAGTTCTCCCATCAGTAGAAAAATTGTGCAAACCCTGTTAGTCTGTATTCGTTTTTACACCTGGGGGAATGAGTACAGATGAGAATACTCTACGTTTACAAGAATTTGTTCTCCAGCCAGCTGGTAAAACAGAGGGAGAAACTGCACACAATTTCTTATTTCAGGAGGTTGCCACTTAAAATAGATCTGGATTTCCTCACACATTAATGCTAGCATTTATGAAGTGTTAGACTCAAACTGCAACAACCACAGTTGAGTTATTATCAACTCAAAAAAAAGCAGACTGCAAAAATTCTCTTCAGAATCAGCTAAGGGGTGACGGTTGCTATTCCAGCTGGGCATACATACTGTTGAAAAAAACAGTAGGCCTGTATGCATTTTATTTTTTTTTTAAACTGAAGATTTATTGGAAAGAAATTTGATCCCATATGTTCTCAGCAATATAGGACATTTAACATTTTATATAGACTGTATTCAAGTAGAAAAGATTACATTAAAAATTTCTAATATTGCACTTGGGACAAGTCATGGCTAAGCTACTACATCAGCATTCCAGAACAAAATCATATGGAGTCTTCAGAATTTTAGTGAGCTGCCTTGCATTATCGTTTAGATTTTCTTCGCAGGTATTTTGATACTATACTATTCAATCTAAGCTCATTGCAAAGAATGTTCTTGTAGTTGAAAGTTAAAGGCAAACAAGCTGTACACAAGCAATGTTTTATGCTACCCAGAATGATTTTGGCAGTTTCTTCATTCACATTATTCCACACTTCAGCCACAGTACTGAAGCAAATCATTTAACTCTTGTTAAAGATCCTCGCACAGGCATGAAAGAAAGACTTCAATGCACATTGAAAATGAAATACACAACTCCTTTTACACATGATTTCTGCCAGATTTCCACATAGGCAGGAACCTGTTGTGGCTCACTGAAACAGACAAATAGATTAACCAGTATTCGCACATAGTGAAATGCAGTCTTCACATACCAGAGACAAGAGTAGAATAACTGGCACCTTTTCACATTACAGCAATCTCTGGCCAATGAAGTCCCAACACTTCAAAAAGAGCCCGAATGGGGAAAGAAATCCAAAAGGGAATTCCAGCAAGTTGCAGATAGGGATTTTTCTAGAAGTGTACAGGATAAATTAACCACTGAATCTGTGTAAGGGATCAGAGAAATGAATTATTAAAAAAATTTAAAATCCCTTATTACTTACTCTTACAAACACACCTCAAAGGGAGGAGATACTCAGCAGTCAGAAAGTGGCTGTCAGTGGCTGCAGGGGAAAACAGGACAAGGCTAATCAGTAACTAAAGCTGTTGTTCTGAACTGGCACTGAAATTATCTCATTACATGAGCTACATTAGGATTTGAAAGCATCAAGGTTTCAGCAACAAAATCTACATTCAGTCTGGGAAAAAAGTCACAAAGTTCCCAATTTGATTGCAGCTTAAATATTTAAGGGTGGAAAACTGTAGTTCAGAGGCAGCTTCTCTCACCTTCTGTCTATTTGCCTTCCTGAAAAAGGTTCACTGACCAACAGAAAACAGATACCTTTCTTTCCTCTACCTTCAAACTCAAGTAAGAAATAAAAATGATGTTAAAAGTCACTAAGGTCTCTCCTATTAGTAGCAGCAAGTTTCAATTTCTGTGTAAAAATAGTGTCCTCAGCTCTAATGAGATTAAGCTTGACTTTTAGTAAGCAGTATTATGTAGAAATAGAGCCATTTATTTAATTTGCACTTTCTCTCTTGAGCAAATCAAGCTCTCTCAAGGGCCACATTTACTACTTACTACGATGAGGGCATTTTAAGCACAGGCATTCTTTTTTTCTTCTTTACGCTGTTCAGAAACAGAGTCAAGTCTTTCACAGTATGCTCTCAGCAAAGTAAAATATCATTTTGCTGTACATCATGTAAAAATGCAATTTGCAGGATTGGACTTTGGTCCAGGCAGTTTTAAGTTACTGTTTTCTTTCGCAGAAAAAAAAAAAAATCACTTAGATCAGAAACCCTACATTAAAGTTCAGCTACATGAAAATGTAAGGAAAGCATACTTTGAGAACTTGGCTCAAACTTCCATATTGTTTGCTATGAAAATCAGTTCTAGCAGATGATCTGCAGACACTTATCCTTTGCTAGATATCAGGTACCCACACATCTGCTTAAACAAGGTGATGTATCTGTTAATGTGCTAGAAGCAAAACCTCTTAGAAGTCAATTGCTACATAATCAGCAAATCAAAATAACTGAGTTTTTAAAAAAAGGCTGCACTTTCAGCTGCATGGTTTGTACTCTCCTAAAGCCTCAGCAAGTAGCCCCTCAGTAGCTGGAAAAGAACCAAAATAGTCAAATATCATCACTTGCTGACACAGGGGAGCTCAATGTGATTGCAGTTAGCTACTGGGACAGGCTATCTACTGTCTTCTGTAGAACCCTGCAATGCTTATCCTTCGTCAGAAAGGCTAAGAAGGTTTAAAAGTCTATTTTGAGTCTGACCTCCCTAAATTACCCTCAAAACTGCATTTCACAAAGGATGTATTTCTCATAAAACATCAAGTCCTCCTTAAAAATTAAGGTGGTACATTGTTCAGAAATCAAGCCTTCCTAAGCAATAAAAAGATATAAAAAACTATTAAAATCAACATCGTATAATTATAACCAGCTTATAGGATTTTGCATTTAATTTCCTAGAATGAAATATTTTGTAGATATGTATCTTTAAAAAAACAGACAAACCAAATGCCTCTTGGGTAGATGCTCACTTTGAGAATCTACAGCAGTTGTAGCAGTTGTCTTTTCATTAAGACAACCGAAACAATGACCGAGCCCTAAAACTTGAGCAGCACTACAATGTATTTCAGCAAGTCCAGAAATACTTGGACCCCAAAGATGCTCTGAGCTGCTACAAAGATGATTTAAATCAAACTGAGCTCTTTGATCATGACAGTTGTAATGGAGCTGGCTGGTACTTGCCTTTAAACAGTGACTACAACATCAAGAAATTGCTGTCCAACAACAAGCCGCAGTCTACATGCATCTCTACAAAACAATGACTTCCAGCTGTCTTGTAATTACCTTTTCTGTGGTCATACAGGCAAATGATACCTTCAACTGAATACAATCAAGTTTGCTCAACAGATTCTTGCACCCTGCCCCACTCCATGTAACTTTTCATCTTCCAGTCAGGACCTCCACAACTGGCAGAGCATCTGCAAGGTGAGATAGGAGGCAAGCCTGATGAGGAGTGAGGCGGGATGTAGGTCAGTGCAAGCTGCCTAATATGGCACTCTGCACCTGTACCTCCTGAAGAAATAAGTAAGATCAGAAAGCAGCAATAAGGATAAAGAAGGCTCTGAGAACTGGAAGGGACCATAAAGTTTAGAAGAGGTATGTGGTGTTTTACTGCTGTCATCCTTTACTCCCAGTTTTCAGTTGCAAGATCAAGAAGTATAATCCCAAGTTTTCTACAAATCAATATTAACATTTCTATATTTCATTAGGACTGGCAACTAGCTGGCAACCATCAGTATTTTCCCAGAAAGAGAGATCAAAGTTCAGATGCTAAACAGGAGCAACAGAACGAGTACCAGAAACTTCCTCTTACGAATTTAGTAACATCAGTGGTAAACAAACCGTTTCTGCAAAAAAGCCTTCAGTACTTTCCTAGCACTTACTACAGAGACACTGCTGGTTTCTACAGGTGTTGGCTGCCACACTACTCTGTATCAGGTGCCTGAAGAACACTTAAAATCTATAACTGGCATTATTGGCTATGATTTACAAGACGAATGGCTGTCTTGTTTCTCTCTCCACAATGTTCTACTTGTGAAATATAATGCCATCTTACAAAACCCTCTCTTACTAATTTATCTACAACAGCATATTACAGATAATATCAAGTATAGCAGATTGTTGTTGAAAACAATGCTCAGATTGGAAAAATGACTACAAAATACAACTAATGTATCTGGAAAAAACAAACAACTTGCTCCACTGAGAATGTTTTTTCCGATTAAAATACAAAAGGCTACAATGAAATAGTAAAAAAAACCATGACTTTTCATCCTGGAAAAGCATAATCTTGAATAACATGAAGAGAGGCCTTTATTTCCATTTCAGGTATAACCGCCAGGAACACATCTTTAGTATTTGGAAAGGCAAAAGTTACCAAACACTTTAACAAGAATTACTACAAGCTGTTAAAATCAAAGAGGTTTAGACTTTCACAAAGATAGGGGTGTAATTTTGTCTGCTCCTTCTTACAGTTTGGAAAATAAAGAAAAGCTTCATGCATTGTTTCCATCAACCATGGAAACAATTCCCTCAGCTGTCTGTTTTTTGGGTGACTACGGACATGGGTAGCATCACATAACATCTCATTACTCTCACAGTATGAAGAGACTAAGAATTGGAGTTAAATCTGAGTCTTACACTAAAACGTTTCCACAAGAAATGTGCAACAAAATCCCCAGCTTGTTTTGGAAGTCTCTTTACAATGGCTTTGCCTTTTACCTTCAGAATTTTTCCTGTTTGGTACAATGCAATAGTAAGGGAAGTCTAACATCTACAGTTATGCAAGTATACGAAGTCCCCACATACATCGCTAGTAAATAATCAGACTGCATACAAGATATATTTGTAGAAGTAATAAAACCCTTTGATGCTTCATATTTATGCTGGCAAATACCTCTCATGATATAAAAGGCACTTTGAAAACCCAATATGGTTTGGTTCATTAAGTTTGCAAAGTACAAACAATTGTACAAACATACAATTATATTGAAGCATGTCAGCCATTGTGACATTATGTACAAAACAAGTTTCCAATTTTTGATAACACTGGTTTTATGGGAATGAGCAGTGGTTTCAGCAGCTTTACTGAAGACGTTACAGAATTTCCAGTACCACCATTTTAGTTTCCTATTGGAACAAACGTAGTAAGTAAAAAACCTTCAAAAACTTACAAGTTTAGGGGGCCACAAAAAGACAAGACCCAAAGTTCATAACATTCATTCCACATTTACTCCTCAGAAGTCAACTTCATCCATACCCAAAGACATAAGTCTATTCAGTCAATTCCAGGCCAGTGGTAGAGGCAGGCTCTGTCTTGGGAAGTGTCTTGTTTTATACCATTACAGTACAAAAAACTTTGGTCCAACAGCACAATTTCAGAAGCTCACTACATGGCTGCGACATCAATTTGTATGTAAAGCTGTCTTACTCCTGCCTATGAAAAAGAGAAGGGGATAAAAAAAAAAAACACAACAAAAAACACCAAACAATAAAGCCAAAGCAATTTAACTTTCCTGATAAACTCTCCACATCAGTAAGCTGCCCTACAAAAAGTCTCAGAATCCTCATTTTCTCTAACTCACCTTCCACATTCAGCAAGACATTTGTTGAGATGCCTAAAAATTTTGAAACCCATACATTTTTTAGAGAGCTGCATGAAACACATGGTTCTTCATATAGTAAGGAGATGTATGTGTAAGTATAAATAACTAAGTAACTGTCACATAAAGAATCCACACAAATTTTCTCTTGTACAAGTTTAACTGCCTGAAAATAAGCTGCTTACAGGGTTGTAAGGCTGAAATGGAGCAAAAGCACAAGACTATAACACAGGATTCGTAGTTTGAACCAACCCTACTCTTCTAAGATTTTAGAAAAAACAACAATGGCTATCTATGCTGAATTGACTTGACATGAAATGCTAGAAAATCTTTTGGTAAAGGTATGCAAATCACTCCAAGATATTTATTTCCTTGGAAATTCTATTAAACTAGACTTAGATTGACTCATTTGGTTATACCATCAATAAAAAAAGCATAAAAATAATTTATTAACTCATTTTAACCTCAGTGTCAAGTGAGTGCTGTGATGGTCACAAGTGACCTTGAAAGACTAGGCTGAAAACTAGAAGAACAGATTCTCCTCAACCATCTTCAACTTGCTTTCAGCTCAGCTGAGCTGCAAGAACAATCAGCAGTAATATCAAGACTGATAAAGGCCAATGTTATTGAAGAGAAAAATGTACTTGCTCAAACTTATTGTCATAAGTCAGGTAAAAACAGCAATAGACCTTGCTCCCCCAGTTCACCTCTCCAAGATACACAGCTCTAAAACTGCAAAGCTACAAGATAGTGGAAGAGTGAATGAGTCACTAGGACAGCACAATGCTTTGGAGATTTGAGATGTAAAATCAGTTTTGAATATACATGACAGAATATTCTGCATAGTCCTTCCCAGAAACTATCCTTTAACAATATCAAAGTGCATAGTCTGCAGAGGAAGCCATTCAGACTAATTTGTACCTGATTGATAATCCAGAGCAGTACATAATGGATTATCTAAAAAATGACCCAACTTTATTAACAAAATTAACATTTTAGAATATCTGTAACAAATTCTTCACTGAATCACAAAAACAAGTATTTGTTTTTAATGAGTTCCCCATGACTATCAACTTTAAAACTTATGCACATTGTAGGGCTGACTTCAGTGGCATTTCCCCCGAAAGTGCAGAAACTGAGTATGTTAGATGCATGCAAATCCCTAAATTATTCATTCTCGATTTTTTAAAAGAGGAATAAATAAATAAATAAATATAATAATAATTAAAAAAATAACAAGTTATAGAATAATAGAATAGTTTAGGTTGGAAGGGATCTTACAGCCCATCTAGTTCAAACAACCCTGCCATGGGCTGGTTGCCACCCACCAGATCAGGCTGCCCAGGGCCCCATCCAACCTGGCCTTGAACACCTTCAGGGATGGGGCATCTACACATTCTTTGGGCCAAGTCCCTTTATTTTCATGGTTCCTCATATTCACTCAAATATATAAGTTTCAACTTCATTCAGTATTGCTCAGAAAGTTACTGCTGCTATTTCCAGTAAGTGGCATCAGAAGTTAATGCAGAGAGGTACAAAAATTCAGCCTACCCTACACAGTTTTGAAATCGTTCTACACTGCTGGAGAAGAGAAGCTTTTCAACAGTTACAATGATACAGAAAAATAAACCTTTTTCTTAATAAGAGTTGCAGTGTCACCCCAGGTGACTCTGCTGATGAGATACATACCTGAGTAAAAATATTGTGAGTCTGGCTTAGAATCCACCTTCCATCAGCATCAGGAGCTACTAGTAATTTCAAAGTCCCTATGTAAACATCAGTACAGAGGGTCCAGAAGTGTGGATCATGTAAACTGTAAACTCCTTGCAACTGCTGCACCTAAACATAAAAGCAACTTTATTTATTTTCTTTTTCCTTGAAAATACATGGGCTTAATTCCTTATTACAGTCTTTGTGATTGTAAAGAATTAAAAGCAGATTCTATGTATGGGTCATAATTCTGTATCTTGCAATTCGTACGCTATACAAACATTTTATTGGAACCATTTCTGAAAAAAGTTGTGTCCAAGAGAGAAAAATAATTTATTTTGTTGAATGCTTTCTCAAATTCCAACAGCAACTTCTGCAAATGCAGTAATTTTCCCATTAAAAAAGTAGAGAGATTCTAACTTTTAACAGAAATGTATTAATGACTGTAAATATTTTGTGAGGGCTTTAGTTTGTTCCATCAAAACTGTTCTTCTTTCAATTTTAGTAAAAAGCCTTCTTGTGGTCATCATAAACCCAGAACTTTTTGAGAAACAATGATGCTCACTCTACAAGCACATGAATACAACGCACTTCGCAAGTTTGCAAAGGTGCTTCACATGTTCGGATCATGACACATTATAAGATAAGTCAGCCAAAAATAATAGGACAAATCAAATCCAGATTAACCTCCTTACACACACTTGTCAATGTTATTTTACCTGAATTTAGTAAAGACAGAACTGGATTTTGAGAGAGATAAACTACCCTGGACAAAAGAAAAACATCATGCACTAGCAGCACAAATGACTGTGAGGAAGGACTTCAGGATCTCTTTTTCTAACCTAACATAGCACAAGTTGAGCTTAAGCTACATAATATTTAGGATTTCAGAAAAAAAAAAAAAATTATCTGGCATCTTCACTTCTACAATCTAGAGAACCTTTTAAAGGCTTTACTGGAAAAAAATAACATCCTCATGAACAGTTGAGTTTCATTAACTCAGTAGTTTTCTCATACACAAATATGGCCAAAGTAAGAGCTTACCCTCTGATAGCACTGAGGCAGGGCATTTTCCAGAGATGGAGGAGTTCGCTGCATCAAAATTCCAATTGACTCTTTTAGAAGTGGAACAATACTATAAAGAAAAAAGGAAGTTAGCTACTATGACATTTTCAAAAGTTGCAGAACAAAGCAAAATAACATTCCTTAATGTTCTTGAAGAGTTCTTTAGTTGTTTGATCAGAAGATGAGAAAGTTATCACGAAAACCTGCCACAGATAATAAAGGAATAGACAAATTCTAATGGTGTCACACTAAAGGCAAGCTAATTTCTCTCTCAATTACCCAGAGACAATTAGTCAACAAACAAAAAACAACTGGTTTAACTGTGGGATTTGGGATGAAATTTAAGTGTCTTAAATATACATGACAAAGTAGCTGATAAGCATAGCTTAAAACCAAAACCTACTTCAATGGCATATCACTTACAAGCAACCATGAAAATATGCAACTGAAACTGTTTTTCTTTTGTGTCTGGTTTAAGACATATCTTTCTTATGAACTAAAATAATAAGATCATAAAACAAAATTAGTATGCACCAGTCCAGCTATACCAAAGATATTTTGTCAGAAACAGAATACTTAGCATATTCTTGACATGAACTAAGTGTACGGTCTCATCTGACCTCAAGGATTTAACATTTGGAAGCAATTAGAGGTTCCCTCTTTACTGCATGGTCTTGCTTAATCAGCAAACTAAAAAGATAATACTTTTTTTTTTAAGCCACAAGTTCATATCCCAATTCTATCACTGAAAGTTTACACTTACTAAGCATTCGGTATGTTGATTTTTGTTTAGGAGCAATTTATCATGCTTGGTTCAGTAGAATATCCTGAAATTTAAGATTATAATAGCTACCTATAACCTAATCCCAAAACTTAAATAGTAATCTAATTTCAAGAGCATGTAAGTTACTCAACTCTCTACAGCAAAACCAATGATACATTCAAGAAGCCATTTTGTGTCTAAAACTGGCATCATGGCTGGAGTAAGCAGAGCAGTGGGTTCCATTTCTGTCTTGAAGCAGTGCCAGTGCATGCAGCTTCCACTGCTCAGCTCACTCTTGGATAATCCTTGGCTACGGTAGAACAGAGTCAGGGGTTGCATGGCTCTTGTGTAATGAACCACAAGGAGAATAAGCACCCTAATATTAAAGTCTCTCTGGAAATATACCTATTACTCCAGTCAAATTCACTGCCTGACGTACTCCATGTGGCCTCATACAATTGTGCTGCTACTGAATCAGTTTGGAACTAGGAAGAAGGAATTAGGGGCAGACAGGAGATACTTAAACTGAGCTTATCACCAAGACAAACATTTAGAAATACATTAGCTGCCAATCTGTCTAAAAAGAGCCTTAATTGGAGTGTCACATTCTATAGACAGCGTATTAACAGATGTATAGCAGGACTGCTTCTTAGTATAAGCCTCAAAAGACCAACACACAAGTTCTGAATGCAAACTGACTTTTGATTACTGACTCCATTCCTATAACATGCTTCCACTATACACATCTAAAGATTTAAAATTCAGACACACCACCTATTTTTCTCCCAGAGGAAGGACAGAAGGAATGGAGAATTAGAAGCTTGCCTTTTTATTGAAAAAGATGAATAAGGGTGAAAAAAATACCCATGAAAGAGTCTAACCAAAATATGTCTGATTTGCATACATTTAAATTATTTCATAAAATTAATGTGCATTATCCGATGGAAAAGAATTAGCAAGCAGATTTGGAGACAGACTACAGGAACTTAAGAGTAGCAGGTGAGGCACATTAACCCATTCCAAAAAAAATATCTGGTCAGTGAAATTGGTTAGCACATTCTGGAAGAGGATACACACTGAAAAGATGAAGCTAAAACCATATTAATGAGCAGTTCTGCTGAAGATGTCTTTGAACTTACTACCTGCTTTATTCTGCAAACCTGGGTCTGTGCAACCAACATGGTGTGCAGAGGCACAAACGCTGTCTCTTCTTTCCAGGAAAAGGGGAGCAGTTTTAAGCAGCAGATTGAAATCAGTTACTCAAAGTCAACTACTGTAACAAAGAGGTGAATAGTGAAAGACAATCCACTGTATAGGTGAAGCAGTTTAAAAGAGGGTCTCTTCCTGCAGACAAGATTTCACCCATCCCAGACTTTGTAACGGTTCCACACTAATGCCTTTAGAGAAATTTCCTGAACAAGTTTCTGAAAACAGTGTTGGATGAATTATCTTTCTTTTATCAAGACTTAATGAGAAACCCCAAAGCAGAGTGTTTAATTAAATGTCATCTTAGAAGTACAAAGAATACAGGCAAATCAGGGAGTTTGATACTGTAGGTGAAAGTCAAAACGGTCACAGCTTTCTCATTTAATTAGGAAGACGTTTATCTCTTGCAAAGCTGAAAAGGCCAGAAGACAACAACAGTGATGGGATGCACTCCCACAAACACGTTTAGAGTGCACAAGGCCATATGAATATCTACATCCAAAGGGACACTTTCTTCCACCAGGTAACTCTTCACTGTAAACAAAACTAATATGACAAAGTATAGAACCCATTTTTCTGAAGTCTCTGATGCTCCACTGTTTCATGCATAGTCCTGCAGTAGAAAGCCTTTGATTAAAACCCAGAATTCCATTAGTCATTAATGTGAAATACATGGAGCTGCTCCTCCAGCAACGTTTGCATTCCTATGCTCCCTTCCACTTTGAATTCAAAATAGCATGTTATGTTATAAGACAATGGAACCTAAAGAGGCTCTAATCCTCAGGATATAAACATATCCTCTCCAAAAGCCATAACTGCTTTTATAGGTGGCTGTTGTGTACAAAATTAACAGTATGAAAGCACGTTACACTTTCACAAACATTGTTATAGAGGAAATGAGAGGATTTTACACAGGTAAGACCCAGTGACACTAATCTGATAAATCCACCCTGCCACTATTCCACACTGCTTGATTAACAATGAAGTATGAAAACATTACAATCTTGTCTGACTTGCATCACAGCCGTTCCAGCCTAATACAGTTTCTGCCACTGCTTTTCTAAGCACACTTAGCAAGACTCTGGCACCAGCATAATCTTAAACAGCAAAACTGTTGAAGTAGTAAGAAAGAAGTAACTGAAGAATAAAGTACCCCTTACAGTTACTGTCGTCACATCATAAACAGGAAACTCATCTAGTGCTCTCAGCAGTACAAAATAAACAGGATTCTTGAGAATTTGTTGTGGAAGATAAACAAACACTGCTAAGACCCAAGACCAGCTACGGTTCTTCAAATACCGTAGCTGAAAATCTACAGCTGGATTTCAAAATCATTTATTTCTAGTCACCATCCACATACGCAGAGCCAGGACTGGGAACTTATTTCTGAACTTTTTTTTTCTTTTTAAATTAGCCCATGGTGAATTTTAACTAGCATGAAGGTTTTATTCAAAACAAAGATCACAAGTTTAATATTTACTTCTCTAATCTGAAGTGTTATTAACAGCAATAAGGAAAGCATTGCCAAGTCTACCTAGTCTATCTTACTAACACCTATAACGTAGAACCAGAGGTCTATGCAGTTGATTAAAATGGAAATGGACAAAGTAATATATGTGAAGTCATGCATGACAGCTTGGGAAGATTTTAACCGATCAGCTAACAAACTCCTGTAGAAAAGGACAGCACATCAGTGCTCTAATGCAACCATACTCAGAAGCAGCAAAATTTTACAGTTCCTATTAGTGGAAAGTCCTCAGGCAGCATTAAAATTTTCAAGTAACAGTTTGATCAGAATGACTTTTCTATCTCTGACTTAAAACCATTCCTATTTTTTAAATTAAATCCAACAACCACAATACCAGTCCCACTTGCTGGCACACACAGGCACTCCCACTCCATTCCACCTTACAGAAGCTGGTTTAACTACGGAGAGGGAGATTTCTCAGATGAATGGACCACTCTGCGCAAAAAAAAAAAAAAGAAAACCAAAAAAAAAAAAAACAAGACACCACTGACAAACATTCCTCTGAAACAGCAACTAACCTTTAATCTAAAATCAAATCCCTCCTGGAGTTATTTATAGAGGTTGTAAAATAGGCCCATAGATGCAGGCAGGAATCTGCACTAGATACTGACTCCTCACTCACCCCTCTAAGAAACCAAAATCTAGAGCCAGCTCTTGCAACTATCAGCTTCAAGTCTTTTCCAAACACTTTTTCCCCCTCGCATTTTAAATTCCACAAGATTTCAGTATAATCATTTTCCTAAATTCAATTTAGTTGCCCTAAAAAAGCTAAGGACAAAAGTAGTATATATCCTAGCAATAATCAGTTGGGCCCCTGCTATTACAACAAAAGTTCATCTTACAGTAAAATCTGAAGAAAATTGAGTCAATTCTAGAACATATCACACACAGCACTGTGAAAAATAACATAGAATAAACAATGGTTTTATGTCCTGGAGCATAAATGGAAAGTACTAAGAGAAAACAAGGGTTGACTCAAGCACTCAAAACATTAATCTGAAACTACAAGCCATCTTCACCACCTCGTTCAGTGCATTTCAAGCAGAGTCATCTTATATCAAGTCTGTTACACTGCTTGAGAAATAAAATCTGCCATTAGACTTAGTTCCACTGCTGTGCCAAAACATGCCAGTATGAAAGAAATGCAGGTTTCTTTTACTGACTGAATGCAACTGCACTGAGACTTAACACAGTAATCCTAGAAATCGTTTACAGTGTTGTAGACCAACAGCCCAAGTCAAACATCAAGTCTGATATCAGGTCAAAGGACACATCAAACAGTGGAATTTTCCAACCTTTTTAACAGAGGACACAGACCACATAAGCCCTTCCTAACTACACTATGAGACCTATTAATAGCTTTATTATAAAACTCCTATTATGGAAGTTTCAGCCTTCTTCCAACCTCTGCATGAATGCAACAAAGAACTCCTCTCATTCATATGGTACCTTCTGATCAGCACTCCACATTTGCTTTGCTGTACACAAAAGGTACACCCTTAAAGAACAAAGGGTATGCAGAACAGTCTTCTACCCAACCATCAACTCAGCAGAACCTTCTCTCCCCACAGCAACTTGCACATTTTCTTTCCAATTTTAGGAGATCATAGTCACATAATCGACTTTTTCATTTAAAGAACTGAACTTTTAGTAATTAAAAATTTTAGTGAAATTACAGGAGGTTTAAGACATCCCATTGAACTTATAGTACTGCAATAATTTAATAGCGATGTGGACTTTTGTGTGCATTTAACACCTGAAGAATATTGGCCTACTCTGATAAATAGGGAGATTCACATCAATAACTCTGTGAACACTGCCATGCATATGGTATAAACATGCCATATATGGTATAAACATAAGTGCGTAGCTGCAGTTAATCAGATGATATTTAACATGGGTGAAGAGACAAAGGTCTTCAGTTATGTTCTACCTGGACTTGTAGCACTCTGCCCTGTGCCACCATTTGAACTGTTGCTAGAAATACCCCAGAAACATCACCACTGAATAAAATGTTTGCTTCTCCAAACTCATCTGAATTGCTTCACGTTTACAGTGATCTTGGTAAGCAACAATAGGGAAAGCAAGGAACTTTGAAGCATTTCCACTAAATCTTAAAAGGAATAAGGATGTCTCAGATTACGAATACAAACTGTTTTCTCCATGGAAAAAAAAAGTACCAGTCTTGATTCATCAGGGACAAGGGCATATCCCGTGCCAGCAAGCTCAACTCTGCTGCACTGAAGCCATTCTGCTCCATTTACTAAAGTACATTGGCTTACATAAGTGTGTACTAAATACAGAAAGGAAGAGTTCTACAGCTTGAACCTGAAAAACACTTCCGTTGTACTGTGCCTACAGTGTTAAAACATGCAGATTTAAGAGCAAAAGCAGTAGCCTTAGAAAAGGAAAAACAAGGGTTCACTTAAGAACACACCAAGACAAGCACACAGAATAACGTGCTACTCAGAATAAAAGCAAGCATCGTAAAACATAAGCATAATAGATGAACATGTTCTGTATTGATCTCTAACTGTGCTACTGTAACTAGCATTAAAAAGACTACGAGATATCAACGCTTACCTTACTCCTATAAGTAATGCTATCAGCATTGAACAAATAGGATCCGCTATCATTAGACCATAGTTCTGCATCAATATAGCAGATATGATTACACCAATGCTTCCAAGCGTGTCTGCAACAATGTGTAGAAATACACCTGTAAGAGATTAATTAACAGCAAATCAGCTTGGTATTCTTAAAGCTAATAGAATTATTCCTTTGAGAAGGAGAGTTGCAAGATCTAGGTAACATGATTTAGACTTGTTACATTCTTCATCAGTTTTTGGTCAAATACATAAAGAACAATCACAGGGTTTCAACATATCCTTAAAGTACTTGAAAAAATGATATTATTTTCTGCACATAACATGAAGGGGTATTTCATGGCGTGCCTATTAACTTAAGCAGTGATCTACAACTAACATTTTTCATTCACTACTTACCTATATTACAGCAAAGAAACTCATATTAACAAAAATGGACCTGTAAGGCTTTGAAAGATGCACATATTTCATTGACAGTAGAAGCTGCTTGGCAAAGAGACTGAAGACAAGTGATTTTGAGAATTACTTATTACTGCAGAAATGTACAAGTTCACTGTTATTTTGAAGAACGCTCAAGATAAAGGGGAGGAATCAAACTTTGCAGCTAGTCAAAAACCAGTCTTTGGCGCACCCTGCTGGCAATAACAGGATTAGTCACACGGAAACAGCTTGAATACAATTCTCAGGACTGTGATATTCCCCCCTCACATAAAATGAACTCAGAACAATAAATCAGTATTCTACTAATTTTCTTAAGCCGTCTTTGTGCTGGGTCTGTAGGTAATTCCCCTCATAGCAGCCCAGAGTGCCAGGCATCGGGTTTGTGACCGTTCATTACTCACCGGCATTTTAGCTCTTGCTGAATGATCCCTATACAGCATCAAGGCCTTCTGCTTCTCACTCTGCCCCCATTCAAGTAGGCAGGGGCTGGGCATAACGCTGGAAGGGGACACAGCCAGGACAGCTGACCGAGACCAGCCAGAGAGATGTTCCATACTATGTAACATCATGCTAATAAATAAACAGAATCTTTCTAAAGCAGTTGTTGGGTGGGAGATGGCAAGTGATTGCCTTTGCACTGAACTTTGTTTCCTAATTTTTTCCTTTTTGTTTATTAAGCTGTCTATACCACATTCCAAGCATATTTCTTGTTTGTAGTCTTTTGATCCTCTCCCCACCATCACTGCAGGGAAGGGGACAAATGAGCAGGTGGATGCTTAATTGGTGGACAGAGTGAACTCAGAAGAATATTGGAAAGTTTAAACAAATAGTCTTTATTTTATTTTTACACTACGATTCAGTTAAAACATGCCTTTCACTTGGAAGTCAGTAAGTCAGTCTTCTCATACCCGTCTTTGAGGTATACATACACAACATATATATTAAAAAAAAATAAGATATAGGCACTGGAAGAAATGGAAAACGTTCCCTTGGAAGGACCACAAAGAAGCCAGAAAACCATTCAATAAAATAACACAGAACATACATCTGGATGTCAGATAATTACATTGTACAATTCTTTCCCTCTAATTTTTGAGCACTTAAAAATGAAAGCTCAAAACTGACATAATCAATAGTTTATATCCTCTAGCTCTTAGGAGATTATGGACTCCAATTGTCCTTCAAGTGATTATAGCTTGAATGATCTTGTCTAAACCAAGTGTAATAGCTTGGTGAAATTTAAGGCTCCTGCACCCTGCAGAAATTATTATAGTGACCTGCATTTTTCAAATACACTCTATCAGTATTTTTTCAGTTTTTAGGATGTACACTGCACCTTAGGTTTCCCCTTTTAACCACTCTTTCCTCATCTTTTAATTTTTTAATTTTTCAGCATCATGACAGAACAGAAGCTGAGCCCCAGCTTCCACAACCTCCCTTTTAAGCTGTATTGACACAGCATTGTGTTTATACTTAAGTGAATGTGCCTGTGCTAGCCATGCATAGTGTATGCACTCATCTGTTCAAACATGGAAGGAGACTTGACAAAATAAGAAAAAAGTAGTATTTATCCAGAGGCACCACCCTCTGAAATAATGTGTAATGAACAGTCACAAGCAGAATAGGATTAAACAAATAAAGCACTGTATTTATTCTCATCATACCTTGTAAGATCTGCTTGCTAGAACCCGTCATCCCTTCAAGAGAATGGTCATCTGCAAAGATAATATTTATAGCGGCATATTAACCCATGCAAAGGCTCTTTTCTAGTGGTACATTCTGTTATGGTCTTCCCTTCTGAAATGTCTTGCACAGACAAGCTGCTCACTATGACTACCTTTTGCTCTAGCTTTTGTTTTTTAATGCAACAACTAAGTCTTAACACATGGATTGTTAAAGAAAGCACAGCTTCACACAATCGTAGATTTTATTCATATAAAAATATATAGTGTATCTATGTGCAAATAGATTTTTTTAAATCAACTTTTTTAAAAAAATAAAAATTGAGAAATGAAATCATTCCAATATTTAGCAAAAGAAGCCACCTCAAGAATACGAGTCATACAAAGGAGCAAGCAAGAGTACAGTCATATCTGGTACCAAGGAATATTTCAGTTAAGCCTTTGCCCCAAGCATTTAAAACAAGAATAAGACTTGAAGCCAAAACTGAATTAAAAAATTCTCTCATTCAAGCAGATCAATGCTTCTGTAGCAACGTATCAGAAAAAAAAAAACCTTTTTTTAAGAAAAAACATTGAAGGATAGCAAATGACTTACAGTGAGGATATAAAATAATTTATGCAGGAATTGATTTGAATATTAAATTGCACCAAATATATTCTTTGTTCCACCAGGAGAGGGCTGGGAGAGCAATGGCAACACCAAGTTCATGTTTTCCAGCCATATTTCAGCATTATCAATTTTCTAACACAAATATCAACTGGAAAGCTTAGAGTACAGAAAAACATTTACTTATGTCAGCTCCTGTCACAAGCTGCTGTGCATATTCAGAGAAAAGAACAGCATATTCTTAGTTACTTAAGATTTCAGTTCACAGCTCAGACAGAAAGGGTAGACAATGCAGTATTACAACAAGGCTTTAATTTACATTGTTTCAAACAGCTGGCAACCACACTGGCTCTTCTCCTGTAGTAAAGGCTAGTGAACATATTTTGTGTGGATGTCTCTTCAGCTTGTTTGTCCTTAAGGAAAAAATTTAAGCACAGCAAACATACAGAATGCCTTTCTCGTAACTAGCTTTAAAACAGATTACTAGTGCACAAGACAATAAAAAAAATCTTCTATTTAAGATCACACTCCACACACAACAAATTAATCCCTAAGTACCCACAACAGAATTGCTCATTTATCTTTCCCAATCCCTTAATCTGTGAAGTCAACGGAGAACATTGGCATAGCAGGTTTTCTTATTACTTTCATAAAAAATTGAAATAAAGCACTTAATACCTGATTTCATCATGTTGCTATAGCATGTGTGCTTTTATCCTTTGCCTGCATATAACAAAGATGAACTTTTTTGTCCAAACAATTTAGGTAGAGTAAAACCTATATAACTACACTTCATCTATCACAAGTTGAAAACCATTTATCTGCATACTTATAACAATAAGCAGTCAGCAACCTCTCTTCTATTCAGAAAAACCAGTAATGTCAAATTAAATTGAGTCAAGTGACATTCTATGACATTAAGTACTTACCATGGCAATAATCCTGATCATGAGAGAGTCCATGGCTATGGCCATGATCGTGAGTGTGTCCATGTTTATGGCTGTGACCATGACCTCTGTGACTGTGTCCATGGCTGAGACCTCCATTAAATAGAGAATGGCTGTGCTCATGCCCTATAAACAAATATCAGAGCATAAACACAAGTGCTGAATAGAAGTAAAATTACATTTGTTTCTCAGCTACTTAAACTCTATTCAACTTTTAGGTCACCTCAAGTCATGGCTTTAAACAAATTTGTTAAGATTAAAATTAAGACAAACTGTTTGAAATCTAAACCTTTGTATGTAGCTGTATGAACTGTATCTGATTCAAGAAGTTATTTTAATACACCTTGAAAAATGTGCACAAATTTTGTTACAAGCACGGTGAAAGCAGGTAGAAAACTGAAACACGCTACTGTTCATACAACTGTTCATCTTTATGCTTCTTCTGTGAGTCTGTATCACAGTTCAGAGGTTAAGCTGGAACTGATACCAAATAGCTTTGCAGAAAAAAATAGAAATAACATTTACAACAAACATTTACACAAATTTTGCACTTACAATTAAAAAACCTTGAAGTCGAAAGTACCTGAATCTTCATCCCATATTAAAATTTGATTCAGACATCTTGTTAATTCTTTCTCCAGGAAAGACACTTCCTAACTACAGTTTAATTTTATTCAAAAGATACTCTGCAAGAGAAAAGATTCTCTTCCAAGAACGTGCAGTAGAATTCACGTTACAGAAAGCAGATTATGGATTTCTAGGTCTTGCAGGTTAGTGGGTGAGAAGCAGATGAAAATGCATGAGAAGTACAGAGGTTAAATACTAATGCTAGTGTTAAAATACGAAAATCGATACTGCAACAAGTCACTTGGATTGCCACTAAAAAGACCTAAAGACATAATACTGAGGCTCTCACTGATGGGTAACAGTGTCCTAGAACACAGGTTCCAACTTTAAAAAAAAAAAAAGAAAAAAAACCTGAAAATTATAAATGTCTTACCAGAGCCATGTGAATGCCCATGACCTCCATGCTGAAAAACAAATATTCCTATAAGATTTACAATGAATCCCAGTATAGAAACTGGAAGAAGTCTCTCATGATGCACATCAGGAGGCTCCAGTGCCCTCTAGAAATAAAAACAAGAAAAAATCATAGCATTTTAATTTCATCACATTAGTAAAAGGTAGTGAGAAAGGTAGCTCCTGCATCTAAGCAGTTTTGCGCTTTCTTAAATAAGCAGGTATACATAAAGACATAATTAGGAATTGCTCAGGAATTCCACACACTAAATCTGACAATGCTGATGTAAATCAAAATGCTGTTTAAGAATCTACTATTAACATATGGGAAAAAAATGGGTTTATGTCACAAAACAATTCCAGACCGCCCTATACCCTTGTTCAGATCCCAGATTCTTAAGTGATGATTTCAGTAATTTTATCTCTACTAAATACACTGTACAAATAGAAACTGTACAGTTCACCTCATTACATACCTCAACACCTTCAGAAAAAATAAAGAATGCTGTAAAGATGAGGAATAAACCATTTACAAAACCAGCAAGTACTTCTGCTCGAACATATCTGCAAAAAAACAAAAGCAACAGCAGATATCACCACATCCACTTAAAGGTGGGAAATTAAAAAGTGAAACTTCAAAACTGAAGAATAATCTTCTACTTCTCAAACAGTTGTATTACACAAGGAATCCCTAAATAAGACAGAGTAAATAAACTATAGACAACCTGTATGTAATGAACTATTCTCCATGTTGACAAAAAATATTCACAACTACAGCCAACTTCTACTCAGATTCCATATTTGCAGTAGAAAACAACTCCTGAGATCATTTGAAAGGTAACAGTAATAAAACAGTGAAGTGTTAAGTGGAGTGAAAGCAAGACAAATACAGAGAATTAAGCAGGCAGGATACTACCTCAAAACAACTCCTAAGCTCTAACCCATTCATCTAACTTAAGTATTCTTCCTATTCCAGAGACACAAACACAAGAGCAGCAAGAGCTTGCCTCTGCATCTGGCCTAGATGAAAGATTTACAGTATTTCCCATTTAAGATAATCTGTGCATATAGTTACAGTATAAATACATATTTAGAAAACACAAAATACAGTTATGTCTCACATACTTATTTAAGATGGCTGATGAAAAGCTTTGTTTAATATAAAAAAGTCACACATTAATTTGTTTCCCTTTTAGTAGGGGATTTTTAGTAGAGAAAAATAAATATTTCTTACGTATTTGTCCAATTAAAGAAAAACATTATTAGATTAATACGTAATTCCCGAGTAGGAAACACCAGACTTAGTAAATGGTAGCTATTCTCTCATATGTGGAACACTACCTGTTAAGTGCAGAGCAGTAGGCCAAAATAAATTCCTCCTAAACTGACCCCCAGATATACCCATTTGCACCTTGATTAAACAGTGCTTTGAGTCTCAAACTACAGGATGCATGGTTACACAAAACAGCTGAAGTGAAATGATGACATTCAGGTCAGAAACAATATGATCAGTGCAGCAACTCACCTTACAGCTCAGCTGCTATCAATCAGTATGACTCTGTATCACCAGTACTGTTTTATAGGCACAACTGCAATGCACAACCGAAACAAGAGCCCTTGAAACAGAACTGAGTGCAACAATTGTATCCACAAAGGACACCTGGAGGACAGCACAGCTGTGTTAATGGGAACTTTAGCGGCAGCCACAGCTGTTAATGACAACTACACCTGCTGAATCCTGCTGAGTCTGCAAGGCATAGTTTACAATCTCAGGTGCAGCATCTGCTAGACTTAGGGCTTTCGGAGATAACTTTCAGAAGAAGGTATAGGGCAACAGCAGTCTGCAACTCCCTGTGACACACCTCAGCTCACCATGTGGACAAATCCATGACACAGTCGCCTCGCTATACCTGTGCTGTGCACATGACAAAGCATAGCAACTTTGTGCTCTGCAGCCTGGTTACCTCAGTACTATTGCAGAGCTCTCAGCAGTGAAACGTACTCATCGAAAGCAGCACCTTTACATTTTTTTTCCTATTTCTAGGGAAAAACATTAAAGGTTTAAATAATTCACCTTAAAAATCATACATTCAATATAATTTTTCCACGTTCTGCAAAAAGAGGTTTTGTGCACACATTAAGGTAACAGCCTGAAGTTTCTTACCCATATGAGAAAGCATCATTTGACCTCCACTTTGAAATAACTGAAGCTGCTAATCCAGCCAATAGAGCAGTACAATCAAAAAACATATGAAAAGAATCTGATATTAAACCTAAACTGGAAAAGAACAGAAAAGAAAATGTTATGTTGGGCACAAGAAAATACAGAGCATTCAATCTTTTATGTACTAGAAGAATACACTGCTTCTAAGCCTCTGGCACAGTTCTGCTAGCTCAGGGGACAAACCCACACCAGACCACCAATATCAGTATGCTGACAAGGGCAGTTTGTGTGCTGACAAACCTGCTTTTGTCAGCCTAGCAAGGCTGCTTTGAGAGAGTGCTTTAGCAAGCCATCTGGCATATGTTGGGATGATGGGTGGGAGGGAATTCCGCTGACACAATTCAAAGCTCCAGAGGTAGATATAGCCACAAATAATAAACACTCTGCTTATTAATACCAAAATAACTATGGAATGGTGGACAAGACATGTTCATCTGTTGTCTTTTGACAAAACTCCCCCACAAGGTGCACAGAATTGCTGTAACATCTAAAAACCTTTGAAATGTCTATCAAAGAACTTGACTTTAGAAAAGAGCTTAGAAAAAACACTTCATTTTTATTACATACCTTCTAAAGAACTTTACCTATTTCACCCAGTTACAAAATATCTTTTAACTCCTTCAGCAAACACTTAGGATCTGTAGAAAGCTATTATAGATTTCTAGAACACCTATTATATATACACACAGCAAACGAAACTTTCTTCTAAACAAAATTCTAGTAGTTCTACTTCGCAACAAAAATGTCATAACCAGAAAAAATTCCACTTATCAGGACTATGATCATGAGCGTGTATACCCAAGGACTGTATGTATTTGTATTACAATGAAAAATAAAAGAATAGTAATAATTAATCAAGGCAATGTCTCAGCTGAGCTACAACCTAAATGAAAAAAGTTTTGAACTTTCACAAAATGCAGCTCACTGGCAACGTCAGCAACACAAGTAGCACAAGCTCTGACAGCTGCCAGAGAAATACTCCTTCAGAGCACGGATAGTTCTCAATAGAAATTTCCCTTATGCACTGTGATCAAATCAAATCTATGTTTTCAATATCAGGGTTTTCTTCAAGTTATATTAAAGATCTGGGTTATCCTAGGAAAGCTTAGTCTAATATTTATTAGAGAACATAAAAGTTTATGCAGAGAAATAAACTAGCATTAAATAAGTACCAATTTTAAAAGGCTCCACATGATGAAAAGCTATCTTTTCAAATCTTTAGCTTTAGTTCTCACCCACTGGTAAGGTTCAGTTGAGCTATTTTCAATAAATGGCTCACTTCACCTCTCAATATCAGCTGGTCAGTGGATACCAACAGGCAATCAGCTGCTAAGGATCATCCCAAATCTAGACCAGAACCACAGTAAAGTACAGAATATCAGCACAACACATCACTGAGATGTGCTATCTCAGCAAATAAAAAACATAAGGTTATCCAGTGCCTGTCTTGGAAGGAGTTTAATGCACTGATTTTCTTCTGAAGTCCCAGCTCTCTCTCTCTCCAACACACTTCCAGTAGCACCCATCTGTTGTTAGATTCTGATTTATAGCTTGACCAAAATTACTGGTAGCATCAGTAGGTGGAAGACAGCTAAATTCACACTGAAGTCAAACATGAAGTTATTAAACAAACTTTGAATTATTCCACATTAACAAGCTAACCCTTTTAGCCTAACTGAAATAAATTTCAGAATTATTTATTTCAGACAAAAGAGGCAACTGCAAAAGCGGGTTTAGAGGACAGAGAGAACAAAAGTCTTGTTTTAT
Organism: Perdix hodgsoniae; assembly: GCA_035772895.1. NCBI lineage: Eukaryota > Metazoa > Chordata > Aves > Galliformes > Phasianidae > Perdix > Perdix hodgsoniae. The sequence goes on along the minus strand of JAPSGF010000009.1, from coordinate 7,739,442 downwards.
ATATTTATACATACATATATATATATATAAATACACACTTCACATACACACACAAACACATGCATCTGTGAGACACTTCAGAAAGGGGACGGTATCATTAAAATATCCATGTATCCATAGCTGGTACAGCCAGAGACATTAAATCATTCTGGAAAAAGGAGCTTAAAAGAAGACAAAAGGCTGGATACATAGGAAACAACAGAATCTAATTCCTTAACAAATTCTTTAAGGGTGGGGGTGACAGCTTCCCCCCCCCTCCCCAAAACCAGGTGACATCTCTAGGACAACAACTAATTCTCAATTTCATACAAAGAAATACAGAAGATAAAATGGAAGAAAAAAAAGAAAAAAGACCCAACACATGCAGGTAAAAGGTAAAAGTTAATTAGGGTGATTATAGTCATAAGTTCGCAATGCTAATGAAGTGCCTTTTTTTTTTTTTAATAGTCTCTTAGAAAAGAGGAGTTTATAAGAACCAGCTGCTAGCAAAAAAAAAAACAACATACTAGTTCTATAGCCAGACGTCATACAGCCAATAATCATGGCACTGTGCTCATTCCTACACAACTTACCACAGGTACAAAACCAACAAAGCTCAACCTCTTTCAAGACTTAAGCAAACATCTCAGAGTACATGGAAGCATGTGCATTTATCAACCTTGGTCAGGACAAATTGTCTGCAATATGTTTCATTGCGTGGCATAGTGTTATAGGTACAGCAATAAGTGGTTCTGCTGCACAAAGGACGGGAAGCCTAGTAAAAGACCAATATGACTGCATATGATTTTTTTTTTTAAATGACCTGTAAATTAAAGAGACACAAAAAGTTGGTGCATAGGACTAAGGTAAGCGAGTAATCCAGTTAACCACTAGTAACACATGATGTATGTAAGAACTTCCACTGGAATCCAGAGGATAATTAGCAGAAACTCTGTAGTAGAAGACATTGCACGTAAGTGAGGACACTTCCACAGCTGAATAAGTAACACAAATACATGTGTAGTGGTTAATACCTTAGAATAACTCAAGTAGCAGATTTCAACTTTAAGCTCTAAGTTAGGAAAATGTGGCATCCAAATCCATGATGAACATATTGGGATCATCAAAATCTCAGAGAAGTTGTACAAGGATCGTATAGCTTACTGGTTTTGTCATTTAAGGAAAAACACAAAGTAACTCAGCAAGCAAGAAATTAGAAATATATAAGAGATAACAATTAAAAAGGAAAAAGAAAACTGAAAAAAAAAATTAACTTGTTATCTACAATTTTGGAGGCTGAAATCATACATTAATTTTGAAATAAGAGTAGTGGAGATAAAGAACTCACAATTACGTGCTTTAATTTAAATGGATAAAAGCCTATTTTTCAAAATCGCAATCAAACAAAATCCACAGTTTGGCAGTCAAGAGAAGAACTAACTGAATAATTATGGCAGCTTTTAAATCTTGCCACCCACCTCATCAGCATCATGAAGGACACTGGAAAGTACAAGTCAAGATCATCCTCAACATGCTTCTAACGCCTGCAGTATCAAGTATCACTTGTCATACTCAAGATAGGCCCAGATAGCACTGAAATAAAGGTGTGTTCCAAGATGATACTGAAAATCCCCTTCAGAAGCATTCAATTTCTGCATTTCTCATGCTGACAGCCAAAGGAGCTGTACTCTCCAGATACGAGAATTAATTTTTCCCTGTATGGCTCCTTTTTTCCTTATTCCATATTCCTTCTTTCAAGACATTAACCAGTCACTTTGACTGTAGAAACACCCCTCTATCAAGGAGATACTTGATAAAATGCTTTTTTGTTTAAGTCTAAAACCCAGACTCAAGGTAAAAATATCAGAAACTATTTACTTGAGATATAAACAAGAGAACCAACTAATGAATATTCAAACATTAATTTTTAACTTCCATACCAAATGAATCAATTCATTCTCTCAATTCCAGACAAGTCAATTCTTCAAATTTCAGAGAAGTGTCATTTCACTTTCTTACCTCTGAGCAGGACCTTTTCTGCTACAGATTTATTTCCTTGTTACACTATTAAAAAAATATTTTGCTTAAAAGAAAGATCGAAAATTTTTATGAACACATACTAAAACAGACAGCGTACAAAAAGTCCACACACAATCTGCAAAGCAAATTAACAAAGTCAAAACTAAGTATATCCAAGGTAGTCTGCGCAGTGTGGAGACTGTCTGTGCCCAAGACCAAGCGGTGCTCTCACCAGCGTGACGGCAGCAATGTCTGCAGTCAAGGTTAAGCATTTTATCATGTGGTTTCAGAGACACAGAAAAAGACGACAGCTGGAAGGGTCCACCTGTTTCCAAGTCCGCGCAGCTGCTCTTGTAAGACTCCTGATCAGAAGTTCCAGCAATGTGTGCTTGTACTGCAATTTCTGATGAGGGTCTCCGGGTTCAATACACAATGACACACTGTTGGGCTTAACACGTGCCCACCGCAGATCCCTGAAGTACCAACTTAGAATTACCACCATTAAACAACTCAAAGAATCACATCAGCTGCAGACACTACACGACCTGTTCTCTATTTGCACACCACACAGCTGTGCAGAAGTTACTCTACATTTCCTCATTACGTGTTACTATAAGCTCTCCAGCAGCAATTTAATTAAGTCCCTACTATCCTTCCCAACCCTGCAGATTTACGTGCTATGCGAAGCACCGCTTCGCTATACCAAGACACTTCAATCCTCATTTCTCACTCAGGGCCGAGGTCAGTCAGTTCCTGCCACCCAGCTCGCACTCCCCAGAACGACCCCTGCGGAATCGGTTACAGCCCCGGCTGCCGGCACTCACCCCACGGCCGGGCTTCTCCTCCCTCACGCCGTCCTCATGAGAAATCCCCTCAGCCGCCAGCGCTCACCGCCCGCCCCGCGGGGCTCCGGCCGGGAAAGCAGCGGCCCGTCCCGCCCGCTCAACCCCGAGCCCCGCGAGCCTCTCCGTCCCATCCCGTCCCGCCCCGCCTCCGGCCCCGCCGAAAGTAGACGTGGCAGCGGCCCGCCGAAAGGCGCCGCTTCCTGCGCGCAGAGCCGCCCCGCCGGTACCTGTTACTCCAGATGCCGTACAGCAGCTCCACGAAGGCGAACGAGAGGTTGAGGCAGAGGAAGAAAAAGAGGTTGCGGGAGGTCTTGTCCGCCAGGATGGACCTAGCAGAGAGCGCGAGGGGGTCACGGCCGGGTCGCCGCGAGGAAGCGGCCGAAGGCGCGGCCGCTCACCCGGCATCGCCCCCCCAGCCCTCCGTGGGGTTTGGCCCCCACGGCGCGCCGCCCCAGCGCCTTTACCTGAACCATCCCGACACCTTCCTGAGCGGGTTGAGCCGAGGCGGCTTGTACTCATCGTCCTTAATGGAGAGGGGCAGCATGGTACCGGGCCGCGGCGAGCGGGGCCGGCGACGGGCGGGGCGGGAGGAGGCCCGGGGGCGGCCTCGGCACTCACTTCCGGTCTGCCGCCCCGCGCCTGCGCGGCCGCGGCGCCCGGGGCGGCGGCGGGGCGGGGCACTTTTTGCTGAGGTGGCGGCGCGCTCCGGCCGCCGGGGGGAAGGCGGTCACAAAACTCATGAGCCGAACGCGCCCTCGCCACGCCCACGCCAGCCGTCCCCCGGCGTTACGCTCACAGCGCTGCGGATGCGCCGCGCTCCCCGCGCCCGCTGCTCCCGACCCAGCCGCCGCGGCGTCCCCGCAGACAGCGCCCGCCCCGCCCCGCGCTCCAGTGGGCTGCGCCGCGGCCGAACTCGCGCCGCCCGGCAGGAAGCGCGGGCCGCCCACAGGAAGCGGGCGCGGCGGCGCTGCCGTGGCGCTGGCGGCCGGGCCGTCCCCGAGTCACCGGAGCGGCCGAGCTGCGGCGCCGGGCCCGGCAGTGCGGGGCTCAGCGGTAGGCGAGGCTGCGGTCGGCGGTGCTGCGGGAGGCTGCTGGGACGGGCTGCGGTAACGCTTTCGGAGCGAGGGTCGAGGCGCTGCGCGTCGCTTCCCGAGTCGTGTTTGCACCGGTTCTGGTCCGCAGGGGCACTGCTTTGTTTTTCATTCCGCGTTACGATTTCGCAACTTAATGAGCAAAGCTGATCGGAGGGCTTTCCGACTGGGAAGCACTGCAAAGCCGATTCGGCAAATCTTGTGTGGACACAAAAGTAGCTACTGTGTAACACAGATCCTGCTTACTATTAATATGTAATTGAGTAAGAAGATGCTGAAAGACTTCATGATCACAGTTAAACAACGTTTAGGTTTCCACTTGCCTCTTGCTTTTACACTTCTAGTGATTAATCGTCACTTTAGTGTCGCTAAGCACCGCTGGAGCAGATGGCAGAGGGAGGAAGAGAACTTAGGGCTCATCTGTAACTCACACAGAAGTATGCTGGGCTTCAGCAAATCCCAGCGGCTGCTGCCAGCTGTTCCTAGGAGCCCAGCATGTCCATATAGGCTATAAGGCAAAGCAACCAAAACCAGGGTAATTTTAGAAAGGGTTTCAGCGACTCCTGCAGCCTCACAGATTTAGATAGTGATAGAAGTGGACCTCAGGCTCAAGAAAATATAGGCGTGCTGACCAGGGGCTGTGGGCATACATGCACTATTATGTGGGCATTCAGTATTAACTACTGTGGAATTCCGCATTTGAGAAACTATTAACATAATTTCTTGCTCTCTAAGTTGTCATAGTGTGGGAAATATCCAAATAATTTCCTAGGACAGTATCTCTGATAAATCAGACTTTATTCGCAATTGCAATGGCTGGCCTCCTGCAAGCAGGAGAGCACCCAGAAAACAGAGTTACATCTTTTATTCCCTGTTCCCTGATGCTTATCTCTTTCTCCCCTAGTTCCTCATTGGCTGAGTACTTTAGTGAAGCGTTGAGAAGATTGTGAACCTAAACATGGAAGCACTGGACAAACATAAATTTTTGCGGCATAAGCGTAAATCTGTAGTTAATTTATTAACTTATTCCACTCCTGATCATTATTTTGTGGATATTTGCTTGTCCTTCTTTTTAAAGAGATAAGCTCAGGAGAAAGACAGGGGAGTATCCTGGTGCCTGCCTGTCACACCCCAACCTTCTCACGGAGTGAGACAGTTTGGACTTGTGTAGAGGCCTATGTATAGTTAATGAATGTACCGATGTTATGGTATAGCAGTTGTACAATTAATGAATATACCAACGGTACGGACTAACAGAGAGCTTGGCTATGATCTTATTACACCAAAGTAGGAAACAGAAATAATAATCATACTCACCCGTATCCTGGGCTCACATGGGAAACTGCCTGGTAGCTCTCAGACCTTGTCTTGAGAGACAAGCTGTATGGTTACTTATGGTCATAGAGAATGCAGGAGGGATTTTTGCATCCATCTCCGACATGGAGGGAAACAATAGGGAGAGTGATTTACAGGCTTCATTTCCTCAGGCGGTTTTCTCCTGATATAGGGAGATAATAACATTGCATCCCTTGGGAATCCTTGGTCCACCCCAGAGGATAGGGTACTACCTGAGCTACAGGCCGTCGCAATGCACAAGCATAGCAGTTGCTATGGTTGAGACTCCAGACAGTATACTTAATCCATTCTACCCAGGCATTCACATCCCCGTATCCTGTCTCAATTTAAAATGTTTGTCTGAGATCTTTTATTTCCATAATTACTACAGCTACAGGACTTTCAGAAGGATTTTTCTCTCCCTTTTTCTTATCTGGACCTTTCAAGTATGATCAGGCATCCCATACAGCTACTCTGAATCTAGCTACTGGGTCTTTTCCCCGAATGTTTATTCCAATCCCAAAAGTGATGCTGACAAGGCTATCAGCCTTGCTAATTGTTACTGTCACTGGATTACACTGCAAGGCCTGGCAGTCTGGTTGGACAATTCCTTTAAACATACTAGTCTGTTCTTTTAGTGTGTGTGATATCAAATATTCCTAGGGTATATGTCCAGCCTTGATAGGCAGTTGACCACCATACCATCTCCCACAAGGGAATCTCTTATTTATGGACACAGGTATTTCTCTTCCTGACTCAGTTGTCACTGGGCACTTAAGCCCCCACAGGCTATCACATTGCAAGCATTGAATGTGACGGTCTGAGGCATTTCTTTACTAGTTGCATTCACCCACATCTTAACAGGGTATCCTCCCGCTCCCCTCTGCAGGTCATCCTTTTCCCAAGCAATCAGCTGACTAAGACATTCTTTAAAGGTGATCACTATCAGAATCAAAATGACAATTGGTCCCTCTCCTGCATCATTATTAACTCCTAAACATCTATACCGTTACTATAGTGAAGAATAGGATATACTACTAGAAGTACAAATATATATCCTAAACACCTCCCTACCTATACTGGTTATGAAAGGAAAAGAAATGCAGATTAGTTTATTTGTAATTTCTTTCTAATTTTTTTTTTTTAATCTTTAGAGGATCCTCCATAGCAACGGTTTCCCACTATTCAGGGTTATTGGAGGGTTTTACTCAAGTGTAGTGAGTCCAACCTTTCTCAGCCATCCTGACAATTGTTTCTGTTGTCAGAAGTACTTAGAACAGTCCTTCCCAGTCAGGTTGCAGCTTTGCCTCCTTCCAGATCCAGATGAGGTCTCCAGGTTGGAATGGAAGAATCAGAAATTCCAGAGGTGGTGTCTGTGCTAACAATCCTTGGATCCTGAGAGATGATAGTGAGGAAGACAATCCGAGTATATAGTTCTTAAGAAACACATTTTAGTTTCATACTGCAGTACCTCACTTTTCCTTCAGCCTTGTTTTTAAAGGGGTTATTTTTAACCCCTCCCTGTTCCCTTCCTTTGCCCAGACCACAGGGTCTATATCTTTCTCACCTGTTACAGTTAACACATTCACTGTTACTGTAATTCCCTCCTGACAGGTTATTTGTATTCCCAGTTTCACTGTAAGATCTCTCCCCAGTAAACTAGTACCTCCATCAGCTACATACAGTAATTGTCCTGTTATTGTTTTACTCCCTAGTCTCAACTCAGTGTTTTCAAAAAGTGGTACTGACATCCCCTTTCTCTCTACCCCACTTGTACCCTGTTCCTGGTACTGGGATTGTACAGTTACTTTCTGGTGTCTGTACCCCTCCCCCCCAAAAAAAAAACACAGAAAGAAGTAGAGTAGCATGGATGTTAGCTTCAGTTCCAACTCCTTTTATTTCCCAGCAGATTAGAAGATCACAAACAACTGTCCTGTAAATAAAACAGGGAGGAACTAATCCCATCTGGCAATAATGAGGTGAGTTTTTTTAAATAATGTAATTCATATCTGACCCCGTATATGCACTGTAGAAAAAAGTGATCCAAACTTGTCAAGAACCAACAACTTTAATCGCTGAGACTGTTCTGGATCTCTTCATTTAACTAGAATTCTGCAAAGAAACCCTGAAAAAAAATAGTGGAGTTGTGTGTAATATATACAGTTGATTAACTCCTTAGTACTAGCTTAGAATATTTATCATATATCCAGTGCATACCAATTACACAACTAGACAAAGAGGATAGCTGTGAATGACACATCACTTGAGGTACAAATAGCAGGATGCAGTGACTGACAGGTCTTGCTGAGGCCTGAAGAACCTGGACCACCTAAGAGGCTTTTAGTACAAGAGAGTAGTAGGAGCCACTTTTTAAAGTCTCCTGCATAGATCCAAAAGCAGGAGGATCCAGAAATCCCTGCTTTGTATTTATAGTTGCAAAAGGTGCCTCAGTAGCAGGCACCAAATCTCCCTTTTCCCAACTAAGGCACAGCTTGCACAGTGCTAGAACCCCTGTTCAACTGCTTTCCATTTTCAGGTGGATGTGTTGGCTGACAAGCATGAATGTTCAGCCAAAAACCACTGCAGTACAAAAAATAAGAAATGACAATCTAGAGTTAAAGGATTACTTTAAATTAACTTTATATTTCACTGTTCTGCAAAAGTTAACAAAAAGTAAAAGGCGAGTAGGCATTAGAAATTGATTACCAGAAGTATCTCTCAAGAGAGAAAATTTACTTAAGTCCTAAAATTCTCTTATTATACAGTCATTTGTTTACCTGAATGAATTCAAGATTACATGATCTTTGTTCAAGGAAAGAGATATCTGTATGTGAGATTAACACATTTTCCTTTTCTGTCACTTCTTTCAAAGGTATTTTTACCTCTGTAAGCTTCCAGGAAGAGTTATGGGAATCCACCTACTACGCTTCACTACTGTGGTGATCATCATCTTACTTCTTGTGGCTGGAGCTTTAACAGCTTTGCTTCCCAGTATCAAAGATGACAAAGCACCTAACTTGAAGAGGGAATCAAAAACCCAGAATCAACCTGCAGTAAATTCATTTACTCTTATTATGCAGACATATAACAGAACTGACTTGCTACTGAAGCTATTAAACCATTACCAAGCCATCCCCCACTTACATAAGGTAATTGTTGTGTGGAACAACATTGGAGAGAAGACACCAGAGAAAATGTGGAATTCCTTAGGCCCTCATCCTGTTCCTGTTATTTTTAAAGCTCAATCTGTAAATCGCATGAGAAACAGACTCCAGAACTTTCCTGAGCTGGAAACAAAAGGTAAGAAGCCATGGTACTTCTAGTTACATTTCTACACATAAAAACTATATGCTTGTTCTTCCCACAAAAAAGCAAAACTGCTCCTTACAGGCTCTTAGCAACACCAGGAGAAGCACTTGCAGATAGGCAAAAAGTAACATAAAGAAGGAAAGAAAAGCTGAACTGTTAAACTCATCCAGCCATCCACACAGTTACTCTAACTATACAGTACTCCCCAAGAAGCAGCTTAGCTCTCAGAAGCATCTGCTCTGTAGTGGCTGGCCCTTATATGAGCCCATGAGCACCCCCCCCCCATCCACCCATTATTGTCAGGTGGGCAGCACAGATGCAAACAATTTGCCTGTATTTGCTGGACCAGCCACATCCCTTCAGCAGGTGCTCAATCACTATTCCAAGTCCTGACCTAACAGTTCCCCTACAGTGCTATAAAAGAGAGAGAGGCTGAGTTGTGCTACTTAATAAACTTTGAAATTTTTAAGTTATTTAAAAAGATATAAATGATGCAAAAGCAGCTTGTATAATGCTATTTGGATAGTAGTAATAGAATAGGATTCTTCTAGTAAGAGTAAAAAGAGAAAGATGCCTCATGCATTTTGTTGGGCTTTGTAACCATATCTGTTTTCTCTTGCCTTTGTTTAGTAAAGGTAAGTAGTTCAGTCTTTCTTCTCACATTAGTGTAAACTAATGTAAACTCATAGTGTATGTATCTGTTGAGTCTCTCTTAATTTAGACTTAAACTATCTGTTCTATTGAATCCATTAATTTTAATACAAGGTTCTCAACTGTGTTCTGCTATTCAGATGAGCTTATTTTCCTGTATGACTTTTTATCTCAAATCATGCATACTTTTTAACAATATTTTTCCTGGTCTTTGTCTGTTCATGTAAATATTTTTCCTAAGCTTTTTTTAGGAGAAGCACAATGATGAAGCCTATTTGTTTCAACTGGGGAGGGGAAGTGTTGCATTACAGACCTGACCTTGCTTGTAGTTAGTAAGGGTAATTTTACTTACTGTTTTTTTCTTAATGTATCTCAACCCATGTCTGCTAGTAGGATACTAGAGACTTCACTTTCCCCAATTTTTTTTTTTGTGTTGGTTGTCTTTTAAACGGTAATAGGATTGTGCTGACTGTAAATGTAGGGGCTTTAATGTATCTGGAGTTGAGATGTAAGATATCTTCCCTCTTTTAATAGCCTTTTGTTTATAATTTAAAGCAAAGATTTTTTTATTTATTTATTGTTAATCATATTAATTGTTGCTAATGCAATTTATTAAGTTTGCTCATTTAGAACTTGTGAATAGGGAGGAGGTGGATAAAAAAATCTTGTACTTAACATTTCTTATAAATCTCATTCACTGAAGAATGGTTTCTAACTTTTTAGCTGTGTATTTTACAAGTTTAGTACAATTCTAAGTTGTTTTGCCAAGTACATATTCCAGATTTTCTAACATACCCCCCTTGAGCTGCACTGCAGATGGTTAGAGGTTGCTGGGTTTTTTTGTTGGCTAGTAAATGATGTAAGTTTTAGTGTAACTTCCAGTTATTGCAAAGCTATAGCTAGCTTTGCTTTAGCTTTGAAATCTGTTTTCTGATTCTGCTTTCAAGGAGTTATGATTCAGGTCATCAGTATAGCTTATTTGTTATAGGAACTTCATAGTTTGTCAAGTACTGTATTGCATACCATGCCCGTGTATTTTAATCCTTTAATAAAGCTTTCTTTTTCTTTAGCTGTTTTAATGATGGATGATGATACACTCGTCAGTGCTCACGACCTTACTTTTGCCTTTTCTGTTTGGCAGGTAATGTTTTCTACTTAGCAGGCGGCATTTGTGAGTTCCAATTGAGATCAATGACTTTAATTAGAAAGAACAGTACTATATCATAGTGTTCTACCATTGGTTTTCTTAAATTAGATTTCAAAGTGCACAAAGATTAGATAGTAGAACTTGCAAAAATATTTTTCTCCATTACTTATACCTGTAATTTATAGTTTTCAAACTTGTAATTCTTCTTATATATGCACACGTTAGCTGCTGATTGCTGAAGTTAAGTTATGAGTATGTTTCAAAACACCACCAAAAGTGTTTTCTCTAAGAGTTGATTGCCAAGTATGCACCTGCAAATTGAAGGTGGATGTGGAATGAGGCAAACTACATCAATTTTGTAAAACTGCACTTAAATGCAATGCTCCTGTAGATTGAAGGAGTGTATACCAACAGTTTTGTTCTCTCTTTTCTGGCTATGAGCTTATGCTCCTCTCATAAAAAAAAAAAAAACACAAACAAAAAAACACAACAAAGAACAAGTAGTCTTTCATGAAAATGTTCCATGTCTTTTGATTTCACAGTGTGCTCTTCATTTGTGTGTTTTCAATTTCTTTTTCTTTCAGCAATTTCCAGAACATATAGTGGGATTCATTCCTAGAAAGCACATTTCTACTTCTTCGGGTGTGTACAGTTATGGCAGCTTTGAACTGCAGAACCCAGGATTTGGAAATGGGGATCAATATTCTATGGTTCTTATTGGTGCAGCGTTTTTTCATTGTAGGTATTTAGAAGACTTTCAAAGACAACCAGAAGCTATTCACAGTTTAATAGATGAAACTCAAAATTGTGATGATATTGCCATGAATTTTCTGGTAGCAAAGCATATTGGAAAGCCTTCAGGAGTGTTTGTGAAGCCTGTTGATATAAGAAATTTAGAAAAAGACACTAACAGTGGCTATTCTGGGATGTGGCACCGAGCAGAGCATTTGTTACAGAGATCTTACTGTGTAAATAAATTGGTTAATATTTATGATGGCATGCCTTTAAAATATTCTAATATAATGATTTCCCAGTTTGGGTTTCCTAATTATGCCAATCACAAAAGTAAAGTGTAAACCAATGAATGTAAGGGGTTAGATGGTAATACTCAGTGAGTTGTACCAAGTACAAGGAAAGAAAAAAAGTGTAATTACTCCATCCTGGCCATCCTTATTTGCAGCCTCTGAGTTTCGTTCATACGGCATTTTATGTTGTTCCCCCCTCCCACTCTTTCTTACCAATCACTGAAGTAAATTTTCAGAAAATTTTAAATATATATATCTTAATGTTTAGTCATAATCAAATCTTCCTCTTCCCACAGCATGAGAAGTGTTTACACCTAGGCCACTAATTCAGAAACGTGCAGCCAAAAATGTACCCCTATATTTGAGTGTTCATAATCTGATTTTTTAATTTTTATTGTGTACCTAGCTATGTGTGGGTTTGCTGTGTGTGGAGATGCTTTCCCTCCCCTCTCCTTCTCCTCCACACGCTTTCTACTGAAACTGTAAAAGGGCTACAACAAACAGATTAGGCTCTGAGATTCCTGTACAAAACTCCTTTACATCTGTATGTAAGCTTTATATTCTGAGATGTTCCTGAAGCTGCTGTGAAGGCAAATGAGAAGAGTACCCCACTTGGATCTTAGTCCTAAAACCATTGCCTACAATATCTACTACTACTGAGGCAGTGAAAAAGGATCTCTTTGATACAGCTTTTTTTCTTATTAATAATTCACCTACAATTGCTGAAACATTGCAAACAGTTGGAAGGCAAAACTTAGCAGTTGGAAATGAAAGAAACACTTGCATACATAAAATATGAAAATTATATATGCAGTCAAATCAATGAGATTATTTATCAATACTGTCTTTAGTTTTCTTTTGGTATATTGTGTGTATGTTCTTCAAAAGTGTGCCTAAGTGAATCTTCTAAAATATGTCTTATTTACACTTGCTAATGAGACCATGCTGCTCTACGTTTTTTCTAGTTTGTACATTCTGTAATATTACAGGTCTATCTTTTTTTTTTAACCAATATTTCACATGAACGATTACTTTTTGATTCCTTTTATCTCTGTTTTTGGCAGCTATGACAACAGAATTAAAATGTGCAATAAATGTGTAAAAAAAAAAAACAATGTGTTTTAAGGTACAGTGCTATGTGACAGGGCTGGACTATTATCAGTCTTTGAATTATGTGGCTCAATCTGTGGCAAGAAAGAACAAACAATTTTTAATAACTTCTGTTTTATTAGAAACAGTGTTAACATAGGAAAAAAAATTGACTGTATACTATTATATACATATAAATAACTATTTTGTGATATCGATGAAAAGCAAAAAAAAAGCGTTTTTTTAATGTATCAGAGAAGAATCAAATCTGCCATCTGATTGAGGTTTAATCCCACCTACATCAGTTTCAATTTATTTTCAGTACCAGTTCAAAAGTTGGTAACCAATAACAGCTCATGTCTACAATACACCATCTACACAATTGGTGTTTGATTATTTTTTAATGAGCTACCTGAATAAAAGCAGTCTTTGAAAAATGTGACATTCTTACAGCTGTTTCTGGATATGGACTCTTTGGGCTTCTTTCTGGAGAACAGAGGATTCCTTTGTTTTGCTATATCAGTGTTAAAAAAAATTATGTTCAGTGAAGATTTCCTAATATTTCTATAAGACTTAAGAAAAAAAGCAAGCTTCATATATCAACTTAAAATCTGTTCAATTTTGTTATAAATTGTATTTACTGGGCTGGAGTGATAAGTAAAATTCGAACATAACTATGTGAGACTTTTAGAAGTGCAACTTTACTAGTAGTAGCTTCCTACATTTCATTCATTTACTGGTCATCTTTAACTACTGTTCTCTACAGCATTATTTGTTACATTTTCACAATTTTAGTTGTATTTTACCTTTTAAATTGTGAAGTGAACTCAACCAAATCTTAACCTTTGACTTTTTTTTTTGAGGGAAAAGGGATTGTTTGGGACTGCTTGTTTTGTGTTCTTTTGTTGTTGTTTTCTTTTTTAGCAAGGAGCTCTTCTGTATCAATGAAGGAATGAGTAGAAAAACTTTTATTATTCTGGTAAATTTAATTTGTGCTGTCATCAAATAAAATACATTAATAGATTTGTTCTGTATTTATTTCACATAAAGTTTTGACCAAGTTTTCAGTGTTGATGTCTGAAATAAACTCATAAGTTCAATACAGATGAGCAGTACGAAGCTCATTTAAAAATAAAAAATATTACAGAAATTTGCTGGCATATGATTATTTAATTTAATTAAGGCTTACGTCTGACAACTAATAATAGAATTATAAAAATAATTTTTTATAAGTAATGAATTTGTCTCTTGGTGGTTATAGAAGTACCTTGAAATTCTTTGAGATATTGTACTAAGAATTTAAGTATTAACATTTTTTTTATTATTATGGTAAGAGATTGTGTAAATGTCATTTGGAAGTATCTTGGAATCTAAACAGATTTATCATTGTCTCTGAGTTTTCTGTAGAAATCAGTGTTTGTGTGACACAGGGTCTTATAAGTGGTATCTGAAATACGTACTTAAGAAATCTTTTACTGGAAAAAAAAATCAAGCTGCTTTAAATAAAAATCATTCAGAAGTACAATTCTGTAATTTAATAGGATGCAGTCCTGAAATTGTAGTAAGGCTACAAGATTGCCTCTATAGTTCAAAAAAAAAAAAAACCACAAGATGTCACTGTAGGCTTGATCAAATGATAGAAATAGCACTTGGAAGTAATTATAATGAAAAGTATGAGGTGAAAATATTCTGAAAGCATTTTAAAAGGGTTAGTCATACTATAAAAGCTAAGAGGAAATGCTAGAACGAAAAATCCATAAATATTACATTTTCACAGAGAAAAGAAAGACTAAGTACTTTTTGTGCTTAAAATGTATCTAAACAATTGCCACTAACTGTATCTGCATGCAACCAAAGCAATATTTGTGATCTTGCCTAAGACATGTAAGCTATCTGAACAGCTTTTGATAATGGGATTTAGCTGTGTTTGCATCCCAGATATACCAACCTAGCTACGATGTATTTGCAAAGCATAGGCTTAAGCACAGAAATGTCTAGCTTCAGATTCTAGATACTGGGTATGACCCTTGTTACGCTGTTCTGTCTTTCCTTCTATTGGCTAAGACACCTAAATTAAAGCTCCTTTGAATATGCTCACATGTACTTGTAACTTCATTCTCTCAACATGTAGCATGGCATGTGCTTAGAAATGTATGCTGTACTGACTTGTAATGGATGTTTGAGTAAAAGGGTTGCTAGGGAGATATGGTTATTAATCTGCTCCTTAGAGAATTTCTACCATAAGACCTTGATTGTGAATAAAGTATGGAGTATTTAAGGATAAAAGTGGAAGAAAAAGATGTAGAAGATGAGAATTGATTTCTGTGACAAGCTTGTGACAATTGATTTCTGTGACTACCCTACAGCAACCTTTTTTAACTTAGTTGTAACACAAGACTATGATCTTGCAAACATCTACAAAACAGTACTTACTAAGTTCCTTACCTAAGTTCATAGAGGTTTAAAGAGAATCATATGTTCTGGAGCTATGAAGAAAAAAAAAAAGAATAAAGTTACAAGTTATTAGAGTAGTACCAAAAAAAATAAGTAAGCAATTGTGAAACTATTATGCATGAGAAGTGCTTCCCGTAGTATTTAAGCACAGATTAAAAATGGAAGAGGGGAGTGCTTTGCAGTGCTGTTTGGCCTCACCTGCAGCACATAGAAGGGTGTGAAATGATAGTAACAATTATTTTTGTTACAAAAAGATGGTGGTGACAACACAGACCTCAGAACCGAGTAGAACTTTGTACCGTAGTGTCTTTCTAAGGTATTTTTTTTCCTTTGGAGATAAAGCAGCATCCTTTTTTCTTCTTATGGGAGCACGCCTCCTTTCTGCTGTTTGGGTGCAGGGATGAGCTGTCTGTGGCGCTTATGGGCTCTTTCTGAAGAGGTGGGTGGAGGAAAGGCATTTCTACGGAATGCTTTTAAAAGGCGGTTATTCGGCGGTTGGTTAATTAAACTAGAGACTAGTTCAGCTATTGTGAATCAGCCAGCAGAAGTCAATCCTTCACTTAAAAAACAACAACAAAATCCAAAACCCAGCGTAGTGTTACCACAGATTTAGCAGCGTGTGCGAGGTGTCTTGCCGCTGCGTAACTTCTCAGTGAGAGGGAATCCCGACACGTAGGAGTTCCACAGGCTCAGGCTGTGTGCCCTCAGGCCCCCTCACACAGCGCGCGCGGCGCGGCGATCCCCGGAGGCGGGAAGGGGCGCTGTTGAGGCGATACCCGCCCGAGGGGCGTGGCCGGGAGCAGCCTTTTCTTCAGCGTGCGCCGCTCATAGGCAGGAGAGTTGGGAAGGCGGCGTGTGATTGGTCGGTCTGCCTGTCCATCAGACGAGAAGGTGGCGCCGGCCGGGACTTCGCAAACATGAGTCCCATCCTGGGGTGCGAAGGAAGGGCTCTTCTGGCGCCGTGCGCCGCTTCCCTACTCTCCTTCCCGCACCGGGGCGGCTGTTGCCCGGCCTGCCGGCTCGCTCGTGTCCGCTCCTCGCCGAGGAGATGCTCGCTCGGCTCGCTCCCCGCCGCCTCTGGTCTCGCGAGCCGGGCACCGGAGCGCCGCGTTTCCTCGGGCCGCTCCGCAGCGCCCAGCCCCGGGGCGGGGACGGGGCAGAAAGGAGCGCCGCGGGGCGCGGAGGCGCTGTCCGGGCGCGAGGCGGGACGCGGGAGGAGGGCGGGGCCGTGCCTGGAGAAGCCGGGGCACTGAGAGGCGGAGGGCGGGGCTGGGGGGGGGCCGGGGGGGACGCCCGCCCACCTCGGTCCCGGCCGGCGGAGACAAAGGCTCGGGCTCGCCGTCGCTACGGCGCCGCCGGTCGCCTGGTAACCGCCCGCGGCCGCTTTGTCCGGGGGCGGCTCCCGGCCGGCCGGGGTGGAGCCGAGGTCCCCGCGGGCTGCCGCCCGCCCGCCCGCCCGCCCGGCGGCTCGCCGCGTCCCGAAGGCGGCTCTCGCCCCCGCTCCGGTTCCTATGCGGGTGGCGGCGCTCCCAGCAACGCGGCCCGTAGCGGGCGGTTCCTCTGGGCGGCGGGTCGCGTCCCTGCGAGCGCGCCTCAGCGCTGCCCCGGAGCGCCATGAGCTCGGAGCCGCCCCGCGCCTCGCTGCTCCGCGCCCTGTTTAAGATGGAGCCGGCGGCGGCCGCCTCCGAAGTGCTGGGGGGAGCCTCCGAGTTCGTGAAAGGTGAGAGCGGGGGCTGCGCTGCGGAGCCTCCCTCGGCCCCCCTTCTCTTCGTGCTTGGCCGTCCCCGTCGGTCCCTTCCGCCTCGCGGTGCTCCTGAGCCGCCCGACCCGCCGCCGCTGCGGGGGACGCCTCGGTAGTTTTTCCTGCGCTGCTTTCGGCGCGTTGCGGGGCGGCACCTGTTGCTCGGCGGCGCTGTGCGCGGGGCCCGAGGCGGCTCCCGACGAGGCCCGGCGTAGTGGGAGCCTCGGGGCCGGGCCGGGCCGCTCTGCGCAACGCGGCCGTCCGCTGTTTTTCAGATCGCCTCTACTTCGCTACTTTGCGGAATAAGCCCAAAAGTACGGCGAACACCCACTACTTCTGTACTGACGACGAACTGGTCTATGAGAAGTAAGTGTTAAACAGCTTTTTGTTTGTTTGTTTAAATGGAAATTTTTAGATGTTTCTAAAAATCTCCCGGAGCTACTAATATAACTCTAAAGGGTGGCTGCGCAGTTGCGTCAGAGCTGATCTAGGGCAGGGGGTATCTGGGCTGTCAAGCTCCATTATAAGTTGGAGAGGATCTCTTAAGACTAATTACATCTTATTAAATGGTGTCTGAAATAGAAGGCCGCTTGGTGTGACTGCGCGTGAAAAAACAGATCATTCTTGTGCTCTCCTGTAGCCTGAGTATGAAGTGATCACCTTTCATGCAGAGTCATCCAAATGCACAACTTTGATTTGTGTTTGAATCACATCTGCAACTTATTTCGAAGTTTTTAGATAGCGCTTCCTGTTGGCTTTTGTAGCTTTCTAAAACAGAAGAGGAAGCATTCTGTGAAGTAACAGCTTCTAGTGCCTGGAAGATACCGAAAGAGCAGGAAACCAACAGTTAATTTAATTGTAGGTGGAGTTCTACAAAGAAACATGAAGTATACACAAAACAAAGTAATAGCTCTGTGCTGTAGTTACCAAGTCATTGCTCTAGATCATGTTCTCAGATAGTTGTTCCTGCACAGTCTGCCACTTGACAGAGGGTTTGCACTATGCGTATTTCTACTGGGACAAAAAGAAATCCTCTTATGTAAAATGCAACATTTTTTTTCCCCGTGGGCTAAAGAGTATCAACCACATCCTATGCCTGTGACTACAGTGCTGCTTCTGTGAAGGCGCATAGCAGCTTTCCTCAGTCTGTAACTTATCTTCTATGCAAAGCTTACAGTTCTAGGTTGTGGTTTTTTTTTTTTGCTTTTTAAAACATGCATTTGAGTCTTCATTGTCTTCAGTGGTCTATTTTCTAGTGGAGCTCCCGATGATCCTTTTTCAAAGTTAGTTTCTCTAACTTCCTGTTTGGGTAGGGGGTATTTTCTGTAACAACCATTGTAGCAAATTCAGTAAATGTACCCCTTAATCCACATATCAGCTAACCATGCACCAGAATGTAACATAATACCAGATAAACAAGATAAAGAAGTCTTTGCTTTCTTCTATTATCTTCTAGGGTGTATTTAAGACTTTAAGCATATAACTTGCGGTATGCTTTCTGAGTTGACAGCTTGTAGTCTATTGGGGCCATTTCTAAAGGTATCCTATTTTTGATATGGTAATGGTACTCATCCTGTTGTATTCTCAAAATAGTAAAATGTAACATGAAGTAGAAACTAAGTGACAGTTGCCAGGTGGCATGAATGTATCTATGTAATAACCTAGCTCTTCTAGATAAGCAGTGCTAAATTTTCCATTGATATTTGCAACATGGTGTAGGCAATATCTGATAGCAAAACCGTATCAAAATTTTTACTTGTTTTTCCTTTCACTTCCACCTCTAAGGGAGCTTGTAGTCTCAGGGAAGTAAAAGCAGATGCTGACAGGGTTACCGCATTGTATTTTTTTTTATCAGCACCTTTCTGAAATTGGGAAGCTAGTACTGAAAAGAGAAATGAAATACAAGTCAGGTAGTGCATAGGAAAATAGTGGTTATACTTACTATAGGTTCCCTTTGTGCATTTCAGTGAGGTAAATGTTTGTCTGCTGTACTTCACAGGCTGCACAGCAAAAATAGGCCCTGACACCTAAGTTTGTCTCTAAGTAATAGTAGAACCCAACTTTCAACACCAAGTTCGGACTCTTGATAGCTCTCTCAAAAATGCAGCCTTTCTGAGGAAGTAATTGGAAATATTTATGTGATAGTGAATCAAAATGTGAAAGTTAGGGGTGTTGTACCCCAGATTGGTATTTTCTAGAGTCTTCGTTCAAAATGACCTACCCATGCTGCCCTTCCTCTTCAAAATTTCTTGGCTGCTTCTGCTTTGTAATTGAACTAGTTCAATTAGTTGAGAGAAGGAGGAGGATAGGAGATGTCTGTTCAAGCACAAAATCCTCAGCACCTATGAGGTATGTAGATAACTTTGCTAATTTATAGCTATTTATTAACTTAGTTTTCTTAAGATGTATCATACTAGTGACTAGACAGAGGTACTTTATTGTACGAAACTAAGCTGCTTGTCTTTGGGATGGTCTATCTTTAGTGATAATTCAAACAGTGAAGTGATGCAGAAATTAATTTAGCTGACTATAGTGGGGTCAGTTTGCTTTCTTTGAGGCAGTACATGGTATAAAAACCTCATGAATATATGAGTATGGGGTTGTTAGTCTGATTATTGAGAGCATATTAGTGGATTATGTAGTACTTCATCTCCTTCCTGTCTCGCTTCATTTTTTTTCTCTGCTCACTCTTGATGAGACATAAGGAAGTAATAGTGTAAATTAACAGTGTACTCTATTAAAGAAAAGTACTCCAACACTAAATTTGATCAGTCCGGAAGTTTTTGCCTGGACACTTCCTCTTGTAGTGCATTGCATGATTTATGACCAGGTTATACCCAAAATGTGATTATATAATCTTGAGCAGTTCAACCTTCGGTTTTAACTCGAAGTTGTCAGCTGTTTTAACAAATTCATAAAATTATCTTATTTAAGCACTGCTACTTTGAAAAATGAAAAGGAAAGGACTTCAGTGTGCTTTAGAACATATCAGGTGTGATCCGACGGGGAGCTTGCTAGTCGAAGTGTCACAGTTTCAGTTGCATATGCTGCAGTTTAACCTGGAACCTATTGCGGTAGAGAAGAGATGGCATGCAAATTTCCTGTTTGAATTTAGAATGAATTTATGCAACTCTGAATTCTTGCCGCTTCCCCTCCCCACCCAGTTGTTTTGTTTCCGTAAGATTTTGTCAGTCTTTCTCTGAAAGTCTTTGAGGTTCCTCCTGAGTAAGTCTGCAGTACTACCTACAAGAGAATAGTCTTGCAGAATAATGTATTGCAGGTAATGATTGCTTCAGGAAAACTGAGTTAATGAGAAATAATCCAGCTTGATGAGAACTGTCATTTGGCAAATGGACAAGCCTTGCCTTGGCGAGATCTCAATTAGTGAGTTAGGCGAGAATAAGAAGCTTTTTCTTCTCTAAGAATAGTGTCTTTCATGCTTTACCTTTCAGTAAATGGATCTGGGTTAGGAATATTACACTTGACTGGTTAACTTCACTGTCACATCTTTTCATCAAAGTGATTTGTAACATCCTTTCTATCGTTCTGTAAATTTTTCAAGCAAAATTAAAAGTTAGTTAAGACTGGGGGTATCATCTTTTTAGTGAATAATGACAATTCTCATAAACTGTGTTTGTACTCGGTCACTTGCTTCACATCTTTTTCTTATAAACAGCTTTTGCAGATCTTATCTGAAACTTAGTGAGAGCAGTACAAGTAAATAGTATGATATTCCCTGTGCATCCTATGTATTAGAATGCAACCTTCAAGCCACAGCATGTTACTTGCTCATTCCATCGCAGTGTTAATGTTAGCAATGTTTTTTAGTTCAAGCAGAAATACCATAGAATTCAAAGCTATGTCTTCATTTAATGAGCATTCTTTGGGCTTTGATCTGTAGGACGTTTTCTTCTTTGCATACACCTATGCCATGCAGCTTCTCTTTCTGGTGATATGAGTAAGGGCTAGCTTGTTTATTTGACCAGTGTAAAATGCTGCTTTTCTGTGGTTATCCAATAATGGTACTTGCAGAGGAAACTTGAACTTCGCCATCCTTTTGTGGCTTATATCAGTTGAAAGGGAAAGAAAACCGTAGCCATGTTATAACATACAGAGCTGTCACCTCACACAGAGAACAGAGAGTTCCTTGTTCACTTCCAGCTTTTGGAGAGTTGAACTTCACTATCAAATGACCAAGATTATTTAGCGAGTTAAGGTCCACAAAAACAGTGACAAAACCACATCATGTCTAAGAAACTTTCAATCTTCCAGCTTTTATCAGTCTGAATGTAAATATAGAGAGAAATGAAGCTTCATGAATCTCAGTTTTGTTAACAGCCATCCATAAAAATTGGCCATAACAGTACTGTAGCTTTTTTCTTTTTCATCTTAAAATAATTGTTTTTAAATTCACTGCAAGTGAAGTCAGGAGATCTGAAAACTGAGACTGTCATCTTCTGTTCAGAATATGAGCTGGTGGCATAATTTTATTTGAAACTCCAAAAGCTCTGCACCTTAGCATTGAGATGTACTTTCCAGTACTAATTTATAAATTTTATATCCACTTTTGTGCCACCTTCACCAAGTTGATGGAGGGACTTGAGCACTTCTGCTATGAGTAGAGACTGAGAGAGCTAGGATTGTTTAGCCTGGCGAAGTCTGAAGTAAGCAAGCTTTACCACAGAAGTTGCAAAGGGGGTGGAGCCAGACTCCTCGGTTGTACCCAGTGCCAAGAGGAGACAGTGTGTACAAACTGGAATATCAATTATGTGTGAACATCAGGAAGCACTTCTACTGTGTAGGTGATGAGGCACAGGTTGGCCAGGTGGAGCTTCCCTCAGCAGAGATGGTCCAAGAGCTGTCTGGATGTGAGCCTCAGTATCCATGTTTGAGCAGGGGGTTGCACTAGATGACCTCTAGGGCTACCTTCCAGCATTAATTGTTCTGTGATTCATATAGAAAAGATGAAAGCAAATTACAAAGGCATTGAGGATTTCCTGTTTGCAATAAACGTGTACTGGAATAATCTGTTTTCTAGGCTTCAGTTTCCTACTGGACAGACATGGAGCTTGAAATAGAAAACCTTTTACAGGAAAGTTGGTCGCTCTTAAAATGAGTTTTATTTTCCACAGAAAGTATGTTTCTAACCATCTTAAGATTCTTGTACAGGCAAACACTATGGAAGAATATCTTTCCTGATACTTTGCTCTTGACATCTAGAAGTGTTGTTTGAAAAATGCTTGCATCTGGAGTAGCTATTAAGTGTAGGCAACTCGGAGCAGCAATTTATTCTTGGATTTTGAATAGATGGAATCTTGGAGATTTGAAACATCCAAGGGGAAACGGAGTGAGTGAGTAGCTGATGTTTTGTGGAATCTGTAACTTCTGCATTATTCCTATCTCCAGGTGTAAGCAGTGGAGCAATATTGCTTCTAGAGTTCTATTTGCTCTATTTTTGACATTCAGAAGTGTGTAATCTCTGAGTAGTGGAAAGTGTTGGGGATTGTGTCTTGGCCCAGATAAGAAAGCTGTCAGCAGTTCATATGAGCCAGGAACTGGTGGGACTAGAGCAGCAGCTAATGCTGTTGGACATCCAGCCTTCGTTCGCAAGCATAGGATATGGGAAGGTGGGCCATGCTTTGAGATGCAGAGGTGGGAGGATGAAAGCCAAATAGGTAAGATTTCAGGACCACCAGAGTTACACTGTAGTGAATACGTGGATTATACTTCTGTCTTTCATCTGGAAAATCTGTGGTGGCACAACTTATGGTTTGTTTACCTGTAGCAGCCATTTACTGCTTCTGCAGCAGCTGGTTCTTGTATTGCCTAATACCTGGATTGAGAGCCTGTGGAGCAGACATCTGAATGTTCTAATGATCCAGCCTAGGAAATGCGGAGAGAAAAGAAGGTGGAGAATATATATATATATATATATTTTTTTTTTTTTCTCTGTAGAGAGAGTAAGTAGGAAGACTTTTAGTCTTACTGCTAATTTTTAATAGTAACCTAAGCAGGAAACTGGATCTCTGTAACGTGTTTATAAATTAATTTAGTCTTGTATTTAGGAAACTGCATTTCAACTGCTTTCTGCAGTTCTTATGGTTGAACTCTTGGCCCAAATAACAGCCAACTTGAGATACTCCTGTTTGGTGGAGAAGAGACGTTTATGTAGTTGTTAGTCTCCAACAAAGCAAGCTTCTTGCAGAGAAGAGTAGTTGCATTCCCATTCCTGTATATATTCTCCAGAAAGAGACTGCAATAGCTATGCTGTGCTCTTGTTTTAAAATTAGTAACTCAAACACCAAATGAGCTGCATGCAAGTAACATCATCTCCTCTGAGCATTTGTGCATAGTTAGAACCGACTTTGTGAATCTTTTCTATTTTGTTTTCCAGTATGGGAATTAGAGTTTGTACCATATTCAAGCTGCTGTAAATACCTACTACTGAATGCAAAATGTGTACATATCCTCATATTCAGTGTAGCAGCAGTTACAGATTTATGCTGATCTGTCCTGAAGAATCCTGAAATAAATCTTCAAATAGGAGCCTCCTATCTTCTCATCTGTATTTCTGTTGCTGTATCACAAAATTTGTAAGGTTTAAAACTACTTTGTTAGTACATCTGTCTGTGGGGAAAAGTTTATGTACAGCTTCAGATTTCTGGGGCAAAATGTAAGTAATTCTGTTTGTTTTTGAAAGATAACTTATTGCCTTAACCATACATTTGTTGACTGTGAAGTTAATGTGGAGGTCATTATTGATTTCAGAGACTGCCTGTATATGATATTCCTTCACTGGCCGTCCATTACTTCCAGACATTGAAGTTATCTATCACTTACTGCTGTGCTGGGGTCAGATGAATTCAAATACTTGGTAAAGTTACCTTCTTCATTCAGACGAGGTGCCCACGGCTTGATCTGACCCATGGCGCCTTCATCTGGCATTGCACAGAACTACAGTCAGAAACGTCTTGAGTTTCTGTCCTGAGGACTGCGTTGTCTTGACTATATCTATTTAACGGTTTAATTCCCTGGGATAAGGTACTTGCATGAAAGAGTAAATTAATGGGCTGGTTTGGGGCTGGCTTATCTAGGTAGGTGGAAATTTTTGTGACAAACAAGCGAATATCTGAAATGATAGGCTGTGAGATCTGATGAGAGGAGTGGTTTGAGGAGTTGTTTCTAAGCAGAAACCTATGCTTCTGCTTCCAGATAGCATTATGATGGCATTTCTGAAGTAGAATATTTAAATAGTCACGTACTGGATTCAGGGGTTCTGCTGTTGTGTAGCTGGAGAAGCATAAGGATAGCAAGCTTCTGTGGGGTGAGGGGAAGAATAATTTTAGCTATCATATAAGTACTTGATTAAAACAAAATATGATTAAATATAGATTAATAACACACTTGTGTTCTGTTCCTCATGTCTGGTTCCCACCCCCATTGCAAATGACTGTCTCATAACTGGCTTAAGTTTCAGAGATGTGCTGATCCCATGTGGTGTACAAATGTTTACAAGAGCATCTGGATATAATGAAAATCTGTTACCTATGAAAGAATTGTCAGTGAATGAATACTGGTTAATGGTGGCTATATTATGTAACCAGACTTCATCTCTCTGTGTGGTTTTAAATTTTTGTCTTAAACTTTTGTTGGGTCCAACTCTTAGTTGAGAGGCTGACTTGGTACACTGTTTCTCTTCATTGCTGATTTCCATCCCCTGATTTCCCACCTTCTACTTATATGTAGCTCTCAAAATTCTGTTCTTAAGAAGAAAATCCGCTGACTGGCTTGGGATTAAGTGACTTGAATTCGAGGATAAAAACAGCCTGTTACTCTAAAAGTAATGGGCATGGAAAAGATTAAACTCCTCTGTTAAAACATGTCAGACATATTCAGCTTTAAGGATATAAATTGAAGATTTTTGTAGTTCACTGACTTCAGTACAGAGCCTTATGTTATTTGTCAGAGAACTCTTCTATTTGGAGAACTGTGAAACGCTTGTTTCACATTGTTAAAGAACATTCAAGCTTAATTTAGTTTAAAGATATATAGTGGGAAAAGCTAAAGTATTAAAGCAACAACACTGTATCAGTGAAGTCAATGGCTTGTTTTGGCTTGTCTATACTGCCCCATGGTGTTGTGTAAAGGAATTAGGAGTTGCCAGTGGGTTTTGATTTTTATTTTTGGTGCCTGTGTATGGGCAATAACAGTGGTGTACAACTGACTAAAAGTGCCTGTTCTTTCTGTGTTTGGATTTTGAGAAGTATCAGCCAAACAGTTGTAATACCAGGGTTTTAAATAATGATATATAATTTTTTTTTTGGCTGTATTAAGAAAAGCATGGAGTGCTCAATTGTAGCAAATGATGGAAAATCACAGTAAATCAGAGAATCTGAGTAGCTTTATTTTTTAGAAGTATCTTGTTACTTCTTGGATTAAATAAATAAATGTACCTTTTCTGTGCATCCACTAAAACAGTAAGTTTTGTAATTTGTCTATTATGGGTAAATTGATTGGTGAATTCATTTTAATCTGCTTTTCCTGTGCTTCTGTTTGAGTTTATTCGTACAGAAAAGTAGAAGTGGTTATATGAGCTCATATGGCTATAGTTTTAGCAAATGAATAGTAATGGAAACCTAAAGCACAGCTGTAGTTCTGTGCTTTAGATGAACTGTGTATTCAGTTACATCATTATGTAGTGGAAACTATTATGTTCCACTGTTGTTTTTTTTCCCATGATATTTTTTCAAGAATCTTAAAATCCAAGTTCTATTTTTAAATCGTACAAGTGAATTAATACTCTAAAGGTAATACTGGAACAAGAGGCGTGGCTTTGGTTTTGTTTTGAGATGTTAGTGCTGCAGAGTGAGAACACATGTTAACTAGCTACCTATGGGGCTTTTCTAGAAGCCATGTTCACTACAGTGTCTTTAGAGCTACGGTTTTTAATTATTACTTTGTAAATCATGCTTGTTCTTTTTTCATTTAGTCTCTATTAAGAACGTAATGGGGAGTTTTTATTTTAAAATAGTTGTAACTGTTGGCCATATCTGACAACCTTATCTTAGAAGAGATGAGGAATTCTAGAAGTTAGTGACTGCATAATTGTCACTAAAATTTTCATCTGAGTTAGTTACGTTCTGTGAGCTTACAGGTACCATCCTAGGAGTTGGACAGCTTAGTCTTTGACCCAGCTAATGAGCTACTGTATTTAAACACTGTCATAATGTTTTGTGCTGCCAGGGATCAACACATTCATGCTATTATGTGATGTTGTAAAGTAGATGGTATTGACATTTCGTTGGTGTGGCAGGCACAATGCTCATTCTGGACAGCAATCAGGCCAATAGAATCCACTCTTCACTTTGTTATTTATTTGTTGTTGTTTGTTTGAGAGAATATGTGTTTGAAAGTGATAATGAAGTAATAAGCCTTACATTTAGTGAGAGGGAGCACTGTGACTCCATACTGGAAACTTCTATTTTTTTGTAGTAATTTTCCTGTATGGACTATTGCTGCTCTTTCTTATCCAGTGGGCAGCAGTTGCTACCTCAATGGTATGTGAATGTTTAAGGAAAATCTAAAAGAGAGGAGTAGATACAATGAGAAAACACAAAATAAATGATAAACTCCTAAGAACTTTTCTTAGAAATAAGAGGACTGAGTGGGACAAAAGAGAAAGCAGTAAAGCATTCTATGCAAGGTGTGTGTGTATATAGTATGTAGTTTCTGGAATAATGGAAGATGAGATTAAAAAAAGAAGTAGGCTTAAATTTCAGTTACAGCAGCAGCTGAAATAAAGGGTTTATGTGGTGCACTATCTATATTGTTTACTCAGTATTCTCTGTAGCTTATTATTGTGCAGTTTTAGCTATCAACACTGTGCATGTTGAAATTTGCTTAGCTATTTTGCATAAATAACATATTTGTTTTCTTTTTGCCAAGTTTCTATGCAGATTTTGGACCTTTAAATTTGGCGATGTTATACAGATATTGCTGTAAACTTAATAAGAAACTAAAGGTAAGCTTTGTTTTAAAAATATTGTTCCTATATTGTTGTGCTTTCAAACTCATAAAACCTGTTTTCCATTCTGAAAGTGATTATTTAGTACTTGCTATCTATAGATAATTGCTACTAAGCTTAAGGCTCTTCTTTGCTCTGAATTCTTTTGCCTCTAATGAATGGAAAAAAAAAGGGATATGCCATCATTGTTGTTTAGCAGGTGAGGAAAGGATGATTTCACCTTTATAATCTTGGTTTTGTAATGAAATAGTAAATAACAAGACTTGGTATGGTTGTGTGGATGTTTTATAGGTTTGCAGCTAATAAAGTTGGTCTGTTGGTGTGGATAACTAAAAAACAAACCATCTCACCCCCCCCCCCCAAAAAAAAACAAACCAAAAAAAAAAAAAAAAAAACCAACAAACCGCAACAGATATTAATGCAAACATCCCTGCTCACCCTTGTATCCTATGAAAAGAACAGTGTGATCTCCAAAACCACGATAGTTAAATCTCACTCAGTCAAAAAGTTAAGACTTTGGAGTCTTTCATTTAAATAAAATGTTGCTTGTAATAATGGTGTTTATGCATGTAAAAGTCTTTTCTAAAGATGTTTTGGTTTTTTTTTCCCTGTAGTACTTGCAGAATTGTCACTGCTTTCAGTTAGTTTGTAGAAAACTTCTTTTCCTGCTTCCACCCAAGTGTTGTAGACTTAAGGCAATTCTGAGTTGCTCTGCTATAGATGTAGAAAATGTATCTTCAGGACCCATAGTAGCTTTTCTTTTGACTGCAGAATTTTTGTCCTTCCTATATAAAGTGATCTTGAATATGGGAATGCAGCATTTATTTTGGAAGATCATACGAGCTGCGTTTTGTTCTAACACTACTGTCCTGTGATAAAGCCACAAGCCTGGTATAGATTGATCTTGGCCAGCAACTAAGCAAGCAGCAGTTGCTTGCTGACTGCTACTCCAGCCCCAGTGGGACAGGAGTGAGGATCAGAAGAGCAGAACCAATAAAAACTTGTGGGTTGAGTTGAAGACAATTTAAGTAGGGCAATAAAAAGGAAAGATAGGGAAAACAGAACAGGTGGTGCTAGCAGCAGACCATTGCCCAAACAATCTCTAAGCAACAGCTACTTTTGAACAAAACTACTACTTGGTTTTGTTACTGTACATGTTGCTATCTGATAAGGAATATCCCTCTGATCTGTAGAGGTTAGTTCCATCAATTCTGTTTCTCTAGCTTCAAACAGACTGTAATCAGTTTGGGACACATTTTTATTTATCACACTTGAAGCGTAATTTCATGCTTTGTACTTAAACTATAACTCCTTCACTAGAACTCTTTTAAATGATTCAGTATTAAAGTGAAATGCCTTTATTGTTGCATCATCTGCCCTGAGCGAGACAAGTTGCTAATTGTAAATGGTGTGCAATCATGATATTCTAAAGATCGTACATTCTAAAGGAGAAAAATACACAAGGGAGCCAAATTAAAACTGAGTGAGTAACTTGGACATCAGCAGATTGGCTTAACAGTACTTAATGATATTTTAATTTAACTTTAATATTTTTTGGCAAGTAAAAAAAAGAGAACTCTCAGTGCTAGGTGTGGAGTACAGATTGTCAGGGGACAGGACAGAGAAATCTCAAGCAGGTCAGCTGGAAAGGAGATGTCTGTTACTGTTCCCAGAGGAACAAATAAGTTCATTTTAAACTACTGATACACAGTAGAGAAGGGTAATCTGATAGTGCAACCAGTGGAAAATAATATCTGAATTCAAACAGCTAGAGCTTGGAATGCCACCTGAGTAGTGTAGAAACTCTGCATGAATAGATTCCAGTTTGCCTGATTAGAACTGTCTTTGAGATTAGGCCAGTAGCTGCTAATGTAAACCTTGGTTCCCTAATACATGAAATATGTACTATAGTCTGTCTTAATTTAGATACTGTCTGCAGTGGGTAAGCAGGCTTGAAAGGGCTTCATCCACAGACTGAAGCATGCATCTGGTGTGCACTGTAGGTGTAACTGCTGAAGACTTCTGCTCAGCTTCGCTAGTCAAGTGACTGAGTATGCTTTTCTAACAAAGCCTTTGCAAGAAGTGTGGAGCAGAAAATATGCACTAGGTGTGATAATTTTTGAGTGGAAATGGTATTGCAAAAGGAATTGAATGATTTGGAAGGCTTTTCTTAAGTTTAAAATTTATATAAATGGAAGCAGGAGAAATGTGACTATAGGATCTCATTTAAAATACAAACAAAACCCCACAAACTTCCTCTTCAAGTCTTTCAACTGCATCTATTTCTGTTTTGGTAGAGGGATGGAGCACGAAGGAGGCAGTGTTCTGCTCCCACCTCTCCTTTTTGGGGAGGCAGAGAGGAGGAAGAAATGCCTGATTTTAAAATGTTCTACATGACAGACCACCACTTTAAACTGTTGTATCTTTGTGCTGATTGACTGTAAAAGCAGTGAATAATTCTGTTCTAAAGAACTGAAGAGTTTATTCAAATATCATTTTTTGTTGTTGTTGAAGCTAAGGCACTGAAAAACTTACTGACCTTGTTATGTTTGTGATGCTTTGCTATGGAGATATTGACTAGCTGAGGTGACAGCAAGAAAAAATGCTTGCTGTCTTCCTACTTGTTCTCTGAATTCTGTTTGTAATTGCTTAGTCAAGCTTCAAGCTTTTTTTTTCCCTATGTTATGAGAGTTATGAGATGAATTTTTTCTTCCATTTAAAAACAAATTCTATTTCATAAAACGATTTTTAGGTACTGTGTTCTGCGCGTATGTAAACTTATGCAGACTCAGATTAAGAAGCAGGCATAATCAGAGAGGCAGAATTTCCTAGGGAAATGATTTGATTTACTGAAGATGGAAACGCAGTAAGGGAAGATTCTGGCAGGCCTATGAACTGTGGGACTAACATTTCTTATGTGCTGTGTTGTGGTCATTGCTTTAGGTCATCTTATGACGTCTGCTTTAGGACAGCTTAGGTTTGAGGCAGATTGCGTGTACTTTTTTTTCAAAGCACTATTTTCCATGGCTAGTCTGCAAGCATTGCATTCATTGTTACTTAGGTGAGTTCATTTGTGTGTATTTATTTAAGCAGTATTTGCATGGATCTGACTTTATTAAACACATTACAGCAATTTCTTGTAAAGCAATGTAAATAAATCTCTCTTGGGATCTTCAAGAAGCAAAAATTAGTCTATTATACAATTACAGTAATTTTAAAATGGAAAAAAATATTCTGGAATCCTTTCATACACCAATGAATTAGTTTTATTGACTAAAACAAAACCTGCCGCACTTCTCTTATAGCTTCTGCTTTTATTAAAAAAAGACTGTCTCAGTGAATTCCTCTGAGAAGTATCTTGACAGGTACTGCTTTATTACATTTTCTGTTCTATTGAAATTTTCTTATAAAGAAAAATATATTTGGTGTTTCACAGTGCTTTCACCTGTGTTTTAACTTCTAAAAAAATAAGGTGTGAGTTGCAACAGTATTACTGTATCATCCTTAACTGTAGCTATTCTCTGGAAATCTTGCAGTGAGAGTCTCTTGAAACATTTTTTATGCTTCTGAGCTGTGCAATATTGAAGGAAACGAAATCTAAGGTGGAGTTCTGGAGACACTTTTTCACTTAAAAAACAAAACAAACAAGCACAAGAACACACATTCCACAGATCAAAACCTTAGAAACAAATGTCCGTAACACTTGACATTGAATCTTGCCAAAACTAAACTTTCCTCATGAAGTTTGGTCAAAATGCCAGTATATTCCTTTTATTGTTTGGATAGATTAATATTGATAACTAAAGTGTAACTGAGTGAAGAATTTGTGTTAGCAGTAATAGAAACATTCATGCATGCAGCAGATCAGTTCAGCAACATCTGTGGATTTTGGTTTTCTGTAACTAGTGGGTAAACAGTGACTGATTTTACCCGGATGAACTTTTACTTTGCTTGCTATGCTGTAAGCCATTAATTAGTTAGTTTTCAATTCTGTGTTGAAGTTTTATTCAGGATTAATAAATAAATAAATTCATAGTTGTGTAGCTCATAAAGATTAAACCCTTGCATTTTTGAAATTGAAACAGTGATAATGCTCTACTTTCATTTTCATGTTTTGGGAGCATTTAAGGTGGGCTATCACTTTTTGCATCTTTCTAATACAAAAATACTTCAAAACTGGGCTGGCTTTATATATCTGTATGACAAAGAGGTCTGCTCTGTAACATAAAGCATGAAAGATGGTCTTTTTGAGTAGAACTTGCTTCTGGACAGCTAGCAACTGGCATATACTTTTTGCACTTTCAAGTAGTATTTCAGGTGAACTGTAAACTGTTACAAGGAACTTTGCTTTAAAATAAGTAGTAGTCAACAAGTTATAATTGAAGTTCTGTCACTGTTGCATAACTACTGTGATGTGATCCCACCCACACGTCATGGGTGGAACTGCAGTTAGAGAGCACTAAAATTAAAAAATTGAAGAGGGGGAAGAAAGGAGGAATCTTTGAATTTGACAAGTTTTAATAGAAATTGAAAGCTTCACTAATTAAATAACTACTTGTGCTCTGTATGTTTGTGTATACACAGAGAGGTGTTGCCGTTGATCTCAAGATATGACCTCTTCCAATCAATTGTGATCATCCCTCTTGGCAACTGTAATCTTATTTAGATGCATTCACTTGCATTTGTTCTCACAGCCTATGGAACTGTGGGTAATGAGACCAGCTTGGAATGTTCTGTTAGAGTTGCTCTGGAAGACACTATTTCTCTGGGGGGTGGGAGTAAGTACCTCACTGTGATGTGTACAGCAGTTTTCTCCTGAATGCTTTGGAGGTGCCAAATTTGATTCTGCAGTTAAAACAGTTCCTAAAACTTGTTACAAGAATAAGGTGAGCTTTCACTGTAAGGAAGATGCGGTGGTATTAATTGAGTAACTAAAACACAATCCTATGGTTACTTTATCTCCTGCCCCCAAGTGTCATCTGTGCCAAGTGCAGGAGAAGAAAGTTAAATTTAAACTGTAAAGTAAGAGTTTGAGTACTGAACTTGAGTAACAGTAGCACTGGAATAGAGGCAGTTCTTATAAGGGCTGCTCTGAAAGTAATGCTTTTTTATTTCATTGTATTGACCCATAACACCACGGGAGGATGTCAGTGTTATGGTGAAGTAAGGGTGAACTTTCCAAACAATGTTCGGTTACATTTTACACTACTGTAACACCATAAAGTTAAGATTGTCTCAATCAGCTCGTCTGTATGAATTGGCTAGTGATGGAAACTATGATGGTAAATAGTGTTTTGTACCTGAGAATTTGATCTATCAAATACTGTGGTTGTGCTCTTTGTCTGTTACTCCCACTGAAATAAGTAGGATGCATTACTTTCAGAGCAACCTATGTAAAAACGTTGCACAATTTTTAAAAATGAAAATACTTTTCAAATATTTAGGAGCGAAGACTGGTACATCTGCTGATGTCTTCCTCAAACAGTTATTGTACCACAGACATCTACCTGGAAAAACACATGGATAATGTTGCAAGGTGTAATTAGAGTAGAAATTCATGAAGTAAAAAATAATTTAAGATTGCAATAAATGGTCTAGTTTGCCATTTTTAAATGATAATTTTCTCTTCAGCTTTAAATACTTGTAGCTTGTCTCTATTGTTCTTGTGCTCGTTGCTCTTGTTCTCAATGGCAGTTTTGTCCACAGAGCTCTGACAGAGGCTTCTTTTCTTTAATAAATAAATAAATCACAAGACTTCCTACTTTATTCTGTGCTTAACCTTTTTTTTTTTCCCCCCAGGCTTTTCACTTGCACAGTTTTTTAATAAGCTTACTATTGAAGCTTTCAAAATATGTTGTCTGTTACCCTGTATGTTATATAGGGTTATAACCTACCTATATGTTGTCTGCAGGTAGTATAGAGGAAAATTGTTGTTTTGTTGGAGTTTTTCCTCAGAGGAAAAAAAAAATTGGTTTTCTCCAGAGTTTGGTACTGAAGACATTTAACACCTGGGAGAGTCTAACAATTGCAATGCCTTTCAACAGCATCCCTAAGCTTTTGTTCAAATATTTACATTAGGAAAAAAAAAGAAGCATTTTATAACAACTGTTTTGATTGAACTGCATTTTATAGTGTACTTTTGCACAGCAAAACTCTAATATATTTGCTCTGGAACAGCAAATGTTTCCCTGCGTTTTATCTGTAATGTAAGAAGATTGTCCATGGTATCAGTAACTTTTTTTCCTTTAAGAAGCTCTCGTTTACATGTCAGTATTGGAAAAACAGGCCCTCAAGGAATTTTCAAAATATATTCTTAGTAAATATACTGTTTGGTTATTTAAAAATTATTTTTCTTTTTAACAGTATTTCAGTCTGTCAAGAAAGAAGATAGTTTTCTATACCAGTGTTGACCAGCGGAAACAAGCAAATGCAGCTTTTTTAATAGGTGCATATGCTGTAAGTACTAATTGTTGCATGGATACTTCTAGCCTTCCTTAAAAAAATATTTCTTGTGTAAATTAATGTCCCAGGGGATGGCTGCTGAGGGAGGTAGGCAGACAGGTTGTCATTTAATTCTTCCCTAAGCTATTTTTGACAATTCTGCTATTTGAATGTTAGACAAACCTTATCATGGGTGCTTAACTCCATTTACTTGCAGAAGGAGTGGCACTGGGACGTGTGTGTTTCCCATAGGATGCTGCTTCCTTGAATGTCAAAAAATGGAAACCGCAAAATCTTCTCTAAAACTGCAAGGCTTAAGAACAATTCATTCTTAAGGTTGATTCATGCTGGAGTGGGAGAAAGCTTGCTCTTAAAGCCTTTGTTAAGTTGTAAGACCAGACCTGTTTTGTTTTTTTTCTTTAATTTCTGTTGTTTGCTGATAATAATGGAAGACCTGATGCATTTCAGCCCTCTAATATTACAGACTATGACCAAAACACAGGGCTGTCTTAGGTACACAATCCTTACTTACTATGATGTCACACAAATCTTCATGATCCTAAGTTGAGATTTGCGCAGCTGCTTGTGTGTTGTCATAGCAGTCAAGTTCAAACTTGAACTTTCACCTTTCTTCTCCAGAATTGGAACAAACTTGTGGAAAACTGAAAAGGTTTGACACTGATACACTGTTTCAACTAGCAAGCTGCTGGTCCTGAGCTGGCATCCATATGGTCAGCTGACTTGTGGAGGTGTTTAAGTCAGGCTGTGAACTGTGTGTGGTTTTTTTGGGACTGAGGTCTTGCTGAAAGCAAAGTTGAATAAATGCGTATGATTATACTGAAAGTCCTTAAGTTGCAGATGCTTGTTATGAAACAAAATGTTTTGCTGTGAGCGTGGGGGTAGTGTATAAATGCAAGGAAAAGCATCTATTTAAATTGAAAGGTAAGGGAAATAATAGATTTAAGTTTTAAAAATATTTGGGGTAGATTTTTAATCCTGGGAGTAAAGCTGATGGAACAACTCTATAAAAAGAAGAATAAAAACAAGTGGTAGACAAAGGCAGGTAACACTCTTGTGGTGAAGGGGAAGGGAAATATTAAAAAAAAAAGTCTGAATGGAATGACTGTTTATATTTTAAAACCACTACAGTTAAATTTATAGGGAGAATGCTCATTTGGCACGTATAAATTGGAGCATCTTATTTCTTTCATTGTTTTGCTCTTGTCTGATCCTATCTTGACATCTCAATACATCCTAGAAGACTTGGAATGGCTAGAACTAGCATTTCCTGTTGTCTGTGGATGATGGGTTAAAAGGGTCTTATAAGCATTAGCTAGATCCAAAGAGAGCTACTTGGATCTTCTTGCAAAGCCAGTCTTTATGAACAGAAAGGTAAGGAGGTATGTAAGATACAAGACAGATCTCCAAATAGAGGGGACTCATCTGCTAACTAAGGCTATTTCATATTTATGGCATTTAAGGTATGAAATCTGGAACAGTGGTATATATGGTAGTTTGAATTTGAATGTTCATTCAGCAGCTTAGGGGGTAAGGACACATACTGGCAGGAGGTAGAAATCAATCTAATGAAAATTGTGTTGAGGAACACATAGCATATGTACTGTGATGTGACTGCATATGTACTCATAGAAGGTACCAGGTGGCACATCATACATAAGAGGGGAACCTTATGTGTAGAACAAGGTAAACTAGTGTGCCAGGACTGCAGGCACTTTTAAGCCAGCTTAGTATATGTTAAGCTGCTTATATCTCATAACTTCTGACATCTGCAAGCAGTCCATGTGTGTATTTGATACCATTACTCTCCTGTCAGACTAGTAGGTATTCTGCGTATCTTCTAATTATTAGAAGGTACAATGTATTTATAGTAATTCTTTACTAGTGTGGTGCTGTCAATGCAAAAAAAAAAAGTGCATTACCTATAAACAATTCATTTGCAGCAGAGTAACTTTTCAATTAATCTCAATTTAATATAATATTGGAAAACAGTTTGAACAAAGGTATCTGATATTATAAAAAAATTTCAACCCAGAATTGTATCTGTAGGTGTATATTTCTAGACTTGCCAGTGTATTGGAATTTTGCTCACATCCTTTTATAGTAGTTGATTGTAATGCCAATAAATTCATAAAATGGGTATCTGAAAAGTTATTTATGAACCACCTAGTAATCTAATTTGTATGATTGCTGTGTTGTTGTTGTTTTTAAACTATAGAAGTTTAAATTCTCTAATCTAGGTATATTTGTTCCATCTTTGGGAAATTATATTTGCAGTTTCAGAGCATTTTGCCTCTAAGGCATTGTTCAGTCACATGCAGTAGTTGTACATTCTTGGGTTATATAATAGGACTATATAATATGACTAGATCATATTATATGGGAGTCATACCTTCAGTGAAGGAGTTATGTTGGTGATTTGATCATTTTATATATGTACTCTTTAATTCAAGATCTTCTGCACTTGTCTTGGTTTTCATTTCCTTGAGGCCAGGAAGTCTTACAGCTTTGAACTCTATCAATGTGTGAAAGTTAATTGAGAAAGCTTGTTTTATTTGTCCTGGTGCTAAAATATTAAGTGTAAAATGAAACTCGGAAAATAGTGGATCATGTTCTAGGAATGGGTTTCCAGTGCTGATTATGTAAATTAGAGTGTTTCATTAAGCAGATTCTTAGACAAGATGAACTGAAAGACCCTGATAGCTATTAAAGTATTTTAGTAGAACAGTCTTAAATTTGAGAGAGCTTAAAATTTTACTCAGTGAATTCTTAGTTTGTAAATTGCATATCCCAAAGATAAGTCTTCTATATTTTGGCTTTTACAGTAGACTTTCTATACACTGATCAATCATGTCCAGTTGCTAAATTAATGTCCTCATTCATAAGAGTTCCACAAGAATTCCTTTTGTCATAAAATTAAGATTTAGGAAAACAAATACTTCAAGTCTTTCAGAAATAGAAGAAAGTGAAGATTTCACTGGTCTTACGTAGAAGGAACTCCGAACTACTAAATTGCTGGGACTAGTGCATAAATGTTGTGTGCTGTCAGGTATGAGGGTGATACTGAATTTTGCAAAGTCCAGGTTCTACAGAGGATGTTAGTATAGTTTTGCTTATCTCTTAGTCTGTTTGGAGACTTGTTTTAGGATTGTGTGTGTGTGTGTGTGTGTGTGTGTGTGTGTGTGTGTGTGTGTTTGGTTTTGTTTTTTATATAGTTTTCCACAAAAGTTAATCATTTTTAAAAATACCGTTTTAAAACACTGCTACAACTGCTTTCATACATTCTCAAAGTAAAGTTGCCTGGTTTGACTCATCATGTCCTTAATGGATTTGTCTGAAACTGAGAGAAGAGGGATGCAGGCAAGAGAGAATAGGTTTGACTAAATTATACTAAAGAGAATGCTTGACTCTTCCCTTTTCAGCAGACAAATCACTATTAGAGAAATCATGAAGGATAGTGTGTATTCTCATGTCTTAAATGGGTGAGTTGGGCAGGGGTGGAGAATGCCTTTTTCTGTTAAGGTGTTCATTATGTTTTTTTTTCTGATTGGAAAACAAGGAACCCCTATTTGGCTGTGTTCTCTAGTATCTGAAAAGTTTTGAATTCTCTGTGGAAGAAGTAATAGTAGTCTGTACCCTTACAGCTTCTGTTCTTCTAAGATCAGAACTTGATCAGTGGATCAAAATCTGCCTTTTGAGTAGTCCTAGTGAAACACAACTCTTACTGTGACAAGCTCTGAAAAGAAATCCACTAAGCTCTTTTTCCTTTTTCTTGCAGATAGCAGCTGGGCTGGTCATATTTCTTGAGATTACTTATTTTAGTACTGATAGCTTTCTGTAATGCCAGAGAAAAGCCATCAAGTTCTGGAGTTTGAGTTTTATCAGGTCAAATGAAACTGAGAAATGGTGAACTAATAAGGCATCATCATTTGCCTGGCATTTGCAGGAGTGTTTTTCCCTAGTTTAAAAAAAAAAAAAAAATTACACGAGTCCTACTGGAAGCTTTAAGACCTTATTCTATCTTAATCTAAGCATATTACACTACTGTTCAAGTAGTAATTCCTCCTTTGGAAGCAAGTACAAAGGTGTTTCAGTTGTGGAAGCATGTGCAGCTTTTTAACATCCTACAGAATATTGAGAATTCTATTAACTTGAGATATAACACAAATTGCAAGCATTCTGAGAATGACTGCTGCTTCTTTTTTATGTGCTCAAGGTCAGAAGTTGAAAATCAAAGCTTTTAGATCAGGACCTTTGTTTTTGTTAAGAAAATCATTACTAATACCTTATATTCAACAGTTAAATGTACAAACTGAAAGTAGGCGCTGTCTATAAGCTGAGTCGCAGAGGAATGTGTAGGCAAATTGTGTCACTTAGTTTTCAAAACATATTTGCAGCATATAATGTATTACCCCAAACTGGGTATCTATTTATAAATAATGCACTTATAATGTATTCCAAATTGGATTTATTTTATGAGCAATTTTACTGTTCACACTGTATTTGAAATTCAGTGAGGAGATTTCATCTTATGATTGCTTACTGTGGTGTTGAACCAGTGGATCGAAATAGTGATTTAGTGTTATCAGGACAGGCCTTGCTTTAGTATGCCATGTTAACTATAAGGTGGTTTCATAGTAACAGGTTCACTTGTTGAATTTGCCATGTTGTTCGCTTGAGAGTGTTTTGACAATTAGGAATCAGGAAATGCTTGTGTTAGAAATGTTTCCATTGAGCTTTGGTGGGGAAATATTTCCTTTTTTAACTGCTATATTTGTTTTGAATCATCTGAATTTGGGCAGAGAGCTCCTAGTATAGATGCTTGTTTTGCAGCCTAATACAATGCTGCATCTGTTTTAAAGTCTCCCAGTTGGGGCAATGTGAGACTAAAAAAAAAGCGTGTGCAGATTACACAACAGATACTCACAGTAGTCCCCCTTTCTCTTGATTTTTGGAGCTTTCAACTTTCAGATGATGTGGATATGCTTTTCTGACCTGTGGGTAGCACAGCAGTTGCTTGCTAAGTTGTATGGTATACCATCTGAAAAGTTTAGTGGTTTGGGGGAAACGTGCAAATAGTTAACGACTCTTCAGGCTCAGGACTCATTTATTTATTTATTTTCCTCTCTTCACCCCTTCTTCTCCATGTTTTTAGGTAATATACTTGAAGAAAACACCAGAAGAAGCATACAGGACACTTCTGTCTGGATCTAATCCACCATATATTCCATTTAGGTATGTGAGAATCAAAAATGGGCCTAACTTTTGTTTTTAGAATATGCTAAATATGCTTTTTTTCTAAATTCCTGTCCTAGAAAATGGCTTCATGTCTGACACAGACATAAATGTGTAATGCACAGAATTTTTTTATACTTCTGATGAAATTATTTGCTTTGCTGTTGGAAAAATACACTGTTTAGACTTCAGTTTTATGTGATATTCCCAGTTTTGCAAGCTTTCAGATTTAAAAAATACTTGTTAGTATGTTTGTGCTTTAGCAGTCTAAACTTTACTTTGATGTATTGTGCTCTATTGCTTAGCGGCTAACCTGCTGGACTTATGTAGATGATGAATTTTTTTTTTCCTGTTTCATTTTCTTATTGTAACAGAACAACTTCTGAAGTTGTTGAAGTTAGGTTTCTTTGCCTTTGTTTTCAATGAGTAGATGATTTCTAATAATTTTTCTGTACTCTCTGGAGCAAAGTGGTCTTGAGACCTGGATTTGAGAAGTTTTGGCTGTCATAACTATCTAAAGAAGGTTTCCAGTTTCTTTTTATTGTGTGGACTTTCAAATGTCATTGTGCTTTGCAGATGAATGTATCTGGCACTATTCTTAGACAGAACCAAGTGATATAAGACAATTGTGAGAAAGTCATGATCTGTTTCTCCAGGGGAGTCAGCAATTTACAACTAGTGTTCACTGTCATCTGATGCATTTGAAAATGTAGGCCTACCTTGCTTACGTCAGAAGGTTTGTTTCTACAGCCACTCAATAAGGAATGATCCAATTGTCTCTATTCCACTAGTGTCTACAGGAGCCAGATACAGTATGAACTGCTGGGATGACAGACTTAAATGTGAAGACCAGTTTAGCTATAAAATCTTAAATCATCAAGCACTTCATTTTAAAGAATGGTATCAAATCAGTGATCGCTTTTATCATCAAAGAATTTATGCAGTCATCTGATTGTTAATGGTTCTCCAAAGACCAGGAAGTTTGCTGATTTGTTGTATCTCTGTCAGTTATTGTAAAATTGGCTTAAAAATTCACGCACTTGCTGAAGTGCGTTTTAAGAATAATAATAATAACTCTTATGTCAAT
Source organism: Perdix hodgsoniae (assembly GCA_035772895.1). NCBI lineage: Eukaryota > Metazoa > Chordata > Aves > Galliformes > Phasianidae > Perdix > Perdix hodgsoniae. Next base: position 7,699,952 of record JAPSGF010000009.1, on the reverse strand, counting down.
GTCATTTTTTAACATCACCACATTCTATATAAAATACAGGAATTATGATTTAAGTTTAACAGTGTAGTTTTCTTCACTGTTTTTAAGCTTGTTGGATTCTAATCTTCTCTTTGCATTCTAATTGCACTGGCCATCTCCATTTATAGAAGGTTCAACTCCTGGAATGTTTCTGCAAACAGTTATTTGTTATTTTGAGGGTAGAAACAGTGTCAATTCTTTTCTTTTTTTTTATTGTGAAGAAGCAACAAGTGAAATACTCTCCCAGAATTTTTCTCTTCCTTCTGGAGATTACAATGCAGCATTTAAATAGGGTCTAGAGAACTGCTTCTCCCTTTCCTATCAAATAGTGCTGTCTCAGTTGTTCAACTTAGGCAGGAGATTAATAACAATCAAATAGTATTTTTCATATAAGGGTTTTAATAACTAACACAACCTAATTTTTTCAGAATCTTAATTTATTCAAATCTGTCTTTAAAAGCAAAACTTAGTGTAGGAAGTCAAACTTTTTCAGTAGTGTAGGATGTGTGTTACCTGAGAATAGCTTTATTTTGTTCACCTATTCTAAAAAAGTTATTGTTCAAAGTTTTAGTAAATTGCTATGTTTTTAGGTTCCTTCTCTGCTTCTTTCCTTGTCAAAGGAAAAATTAAGATATGTAGAAACAAGGTACTGACAAAGAAAAGAATCTTAATTATCAAGTCCTGAAATTATAAGACAGAAAATTTAGAAACAATTGTCTTTTTCTGTCAGAACAGTTTCAGGCAACCCTTTTTCTTCAAGAAAGTCTACACGCCTGTACCTTGCAACCAATCCCTTTTGAAGATGCAAGGAATATAGTGAAAGTGCTGTTTCCGCTTGACTGGTGCAGAGCAGTGAGAGTAATTGGCTCTGATTTCTTGTGAGAATGGTTAAGAACTACAAAGCAATTATGTTAAATAATTATTTAACTTCATAAAGAAAATTAGCATGATTGTAGTATTAATATATCATTAATATTGCAAGTATCAAACAAGCATTCACAGCAGAGCCAGTGTCAAAATTCACAAGATTCTATTCTAAAATAGAATAGTTAGCTACTCTGGGATCAGGAAAGGAGAGGATTGAAGGGAAGCAATCTTCAGCGGGGCCTTCCTGCTCGCTAAAGGAATATGGAGTTCTGAAGTTTGGGGAGAATTTTTCTATATGCTGGAAGAAATAAACATCTTGATTTCTTGAATATTTTTTCTTATTTGGTGTCAGGCTGGAAAGCACTGAAGTTTCTTCTGAAGGTGTTTTGTACTGTGTCAAGTCTTGGCACTGGGTAAAAGCCTAAGAAGATTCTGTTACCTGTGTGGTATAGTTTATCATGCTGGGAAAGAAAGCTGTCTAATCTAGCTGTACAGGAGGTGCGAAAAAGAGGAGCAAGGAGATAGATTTCTTTAGTTTAAAAAGATAGGAGGCTAGGTAGGAAATAGGGTGTCTGAAAGTTGTGGGGCGGGAGATGGGGTTATTTATTAATTAAATTTTTAGGAAGAGGCTGGAATAGATGCATAAGGAGCTTAAGAATTACTGGGGTTGAGAGAAGGACAAGTAGATTTTGTGAGGGCCTGCAATGGGGCAGTGTTAACTGGGAATAGGGCAAAAATAATGTGTTTCTGTCCTGTTTTTTCAAGACTTCTCAGATGATTTTCAGCTGTGTTCTAAGATACTTCTGGCATCTCTAATGCAAAATACAGCACGATACAGAGACTTGAAGCATATAAATCTGAGCTGCCACCTTAGGTACTATATCTGCTTCGCTTCAGACTATTCTGTGCAAAAGAAGCTGTGAGGAAGTTCGTTCTCCTATGTAAGTGGAGTCTTGAAAAAGGGCTAAAATGACTTCTACGTAAAATGAAAATCAATACCTGAGTGCCTCATCTTCTCTCTTATTCTAAGATCGGGTGAGGAAATAACTTGGCTTTATTAATGAGTGGAATTCAGTTCTTACTGATATGAGTTTACACTTCACAGCCTGGCACTTAGATGTTACATAACTTATGTTGTAGAGCTTATCTCTGGAATAGTCTCAAATGTAAGAGTTTTATCAGTGTGCAATGATCAAAGGTTCAGTGTTACAGCTAGATTATTTAACAGTCTTGTTAATTTGATATGTCAAGTGTCTTCTATTTGGAAAAAAAAAGACAGCTTTCAATAGGTAGAAGCCCTGCAAGACTGTCAGGTTCTTCTGAGGCATGTTTACATGAAAATATCGCTGGGAAATTGATCTACTTTCATTGAGCTCAGTGACCTCAAAAGGCCTTAATCGGCTTAGATCTTCAGCTGGGTTTTTCATCTGAAGACAGCGTCAGTGAATGTCTTTCGTGGGTGGGAAGAAGTCAGCATGCTCCTCTTACTAGATGTAGGGGAACTTTTTATATTTTTTAATGGAAACAGCAAAGACAATGCAGGAGGATTAGGCATTACTGTATTTGAGAATCTTTCATCTTAGTTTTGGCTGATTTGCTGATACTCTAGTCTATTGAAGACTTTGTTCTCTATCCTTTTGCTTCTGCTTAAGAAAACACCACTAACATCACTTTAAACCATGATAAATATCAACTTTCTTCCGCAAAGCTGTTTTAGATTTTCATTTTAATCTACCTTGACTTCCTATATAAAAGAAAAAAAAACCAGACGTTTTAACTTAGGTTATGTTTCTAGATATGACATGAATTTAACTTCAGTTTTGCTTTTTTTTTTTTTTTTTACATTTCTTTATTTGCAAGCTCTGGGAAAACAATTTATTCTCTTATTGATGGCATTTGGAGATTTGATGAAAGAGAAAGCATTATGCAGTATTGAGGTCAGCTCTGGTAACTGTGAAATCGGATGTGGGATTTGCAGCTCTATAATACCAGCTCAGATTCATGCTACATCTATATGTGAGAAATACATGACTGTTTCTGATTTTGAAACCAAATAGAGCTGTCAGGTAATAGTTGGCAAAACACAGTTAGAAAATCAAGATGGTTATGTATTTGGCCATTAAAAAAAAAAGAAATACTGTAACAAAACACAGAATCAGCAACAGAAATTGGAGCTCCCACAGTGTAATACAGTGAAGGAGAAGTCTGTGTGCTCTTCTGATGTTTGATCAGAAATGAGATCTTTTTTTTTCTCCTGTTTTGTTTAACACACGCTTCAGAGTTAAGCAAGAAGGTATAGCACTGTAAATCCAAATTCCTTTGTTTCCACCAGTAAAGCTCTCAGAATGCCTTTGTATGTGCGTGAGTAGTTCCAGCAACTTCTAAATGACTCATCCTTAAATATAATTGTGCACATTAGTTTCTTATAGAATCATAGAATGACCTGGTTGAAAAGAACCGCAATGATCATCTAGTTTCAACCCCCCTGTTATGTGCAGGGTCACCAACCACTAGGCTAGGCTGCCCAGAATGGTGAGCAAAGGAAAATAACAAGTTGAAGTAAGAAGAATGTATGCAGTTAATTGTAGTTTCATCTATTCCTTTGTAGTTAGTAGAATTTTTTTATTTAAAGTACTTTTTCTCATAACTGGTAGTGTTTGCATCTGGTTTTACTGTTGTACAAAATGTGTATCACTGAGAATTTATTGCATTTTATGCAGCTAAAATTGTTATTATTAATTATTATTCTAGAATTTTAGCAACAGTGACAGATGCTTCAATGAAATGCACAGCAGTGGCTCCAGTACTGTATAACTGGCTTCTTAGATTACTGTGGTATGAGAATAGTTATATTTTTAACAGGACTTCTGTGAAGCTGAGTGCTATTTCTGATAGAGCCCAGTATTTTTCCTGTGCTTTGGCTGCAACAGTTCCAGGCAACTCTTCTGCAGAAGAGTGGTCAGGTGCTGGAATGGGCTGCCCACAGAGCTGGAGTCACTGTCCCTGAAGATGTTCAAGAAATGTTTAGATGTACTGAGGGACATGGGTAAGTGGGGAAATACTGGTGATAGGTGGATGGTTGACTGAATGATCTTAGAGAGCTTTTCCAACCTTGGTGATTCTATGATTTTTAGTGACAGTCTTGAATTTTTATATGAAATCAAAAGGAAGAAGGGTTTACACGAAGAATGCTGAAGTTGAAGTTGTGTTTTTTTCTTTTGCTTTAAACAAAGAAAGAATAAGAAAGTGACTTAAAATATCTTAGGTAATTCCCTATAAACAAAAACATACTTTCACTGAGTGGTTTATTTGAAATGCTCAGGATATTAGGTCAAGACATGCTTTTTTTTTGACTAAGGTCAGAATACTGGAAGTGTGTTAATACTTCAGTTCATTCCACAGAATTATCTAGTTGATAAGGAGACTGAATATTTTAAAGTTGCTGTTCAACTTTGTAGCACAATGGCATCGTATCGGACGCTGTTATAATTGAGTCAGATAATTGAGTTCAGATTTCTCAATTACTTATTTTGTGTTTACATTTAGGCTTTTTGCTTGCTATTCCTTTTATCAAATTTTAGTAATTTCTAAGTTTTTTTGTCATGTATATGTTCCCACTTCGTCCTGATGTTTTTTTCTCAGATCTTTTTTTTTTTGCTGAAAAATTTGTGCCAAAAAAAAAAACAAAACAACTTCTCTCTGTGAAAATGGTCTTTTAAGCTTATCATTTTCTTTTGTGATATAATCTGCTTATTTAATACAGTCAAAATACTTCATAGCTTTGCATCTTGAAAAATCTTGTCGTTAGTTTTGGATGTTAAATATTTACCGACATGTTAAAATTTCTGCTCTAAAACATTCTGATAATTATTTCAGCTAATAATCTAGTAACTTGGAAGACTTTATTGAGTGGCCTCCTGTAATATGAAACTGTGGTTCTTGTAGCTTCTTGTTTTTCCTAAAATATGCATTTTCTATGAACCTTGCTTGCTTGAGACTTCTCTATTATTTGCGTGTAATATGTGACAGTATTCTACTTTTAGAGCACTTTTGAGATTAAAGGACCATATCAGTACTATAAATTTCACATTACTTATGGCAAGTAGAGTCCCAAAAGTGAAAGTATCTAATGAAAGAATTAAATTTTGAATAAACTAATGATTAAAGATTTATCTGTCTGAAACCCAGAACTTTTATTGTTTTGATAAATTGCATTTCTTAATGTCCTCAATAAAGTAGCTCAGATCAAAACTGTAAAGTATTTATTCAGTGACTGATTTGGAAGTCTGCCCAGGCAGAATTTGTTGAAATGCAAACTGATTGGAAGCAAAGCTTGAAACGTACTTCTTTTATTTCTCCAATTAGTGTGTTGCTGTTATTGTCAGTGGTAGCGTTTGTTTTTATGCTGGCGTCTCTTCCATCTTGAATATGTTTTGCTTTTTAGTGTTATGTCTTTTTTTTTTAAAGAGAACTTGTTGTTCTAATGGCAGGCCCAGTACCAAGTAACTTTCAATTTCCTGTCTGATTAATTTACGTTTAATTTAAGTTGTGTTTGGAATCGCGCATCTAAGTGAGAGCCCTGAAGTGAAATCCAAGCTAGTAGTCAGCTTGCCTTTTCTTTTTACAGAGGAAGACTTGAATAATGTTTAAAGCAAGTTTTGCTTTATGTGCTACTGACCTTGTGCAACTGAAAGAGAATAGCAAAGCTTCCTATTGGAGGAGAGCATAAATAATTTGGTCCAAGGCTGTGTGGGTAGCTGACATGTAAACACATACTGAAAATAATTTCAGTATCGTAACTGCATTCGCACTGAGCTGTATCCTTGATAGAGGCATGCTTCTAGAGCATGGAGAAGCTGGTAAACAGTGTATTCCAGGAACTTCAATGAAAGAGTTATCCAAGAGGACTGAATAACTTGATGTTCTATTATGTGCTACCTTTCCCTGAGTTGATAAAAGAATACTTATATTAAATTTGTTGAATTTATAGGGATGCTTCATTTGGGAACTGCACCTACAATCTCACCATCTTGGACTGTTTACAGGGAATAAATAAGGTAATCAGTCTTTTCCTTAGAAAAACAGGTTTAAATTGACTTTAAAAAACAAACAACAAAACACCAAACAACAAAGTATACTTAAAATACATATGAAAATCTATTTGTGAAGCCTGAATTACTGACAGCTCTGGGTAGTGACAAATGCAGAGGGCTATGATTTTACTTGGTTAGCATGGCTTTCCATAGGTTTTGTAGTTCACCTTAAATAGAATGTGCAAAAATTCCAGTCCCAGCTGGATGGAATTTACAAATATTAGTGGACCTAGTGCACTGAGTTATTTATGAACATTGGTGAAAGAGAATAGCGTAAAATGATAAACTGAAGTCATATGGACGCATAGGTATTTTGAGCACTTTTTAATAAATTTTTTGCAGATATGAATCTGCAAATTGCTTCATTTGGTTCTGGTTTTTTGATGCAAATATTCTGGAAATTGTTTAAAATAACAGGAGCTAAGCCACCTTACAGGTGTTTTAGCGTGTCGCTTTCAAAATGTAGTCAACTGTCTTGTTAAACCTCTGCTATGATTTCCAAGTACATAGGATACCCAGTATAAATATTAGAAACCTACCAACAAAGTTAGAGAAGGATAATTGAAATTGCTAATTTATCAATTGCTAACTGATAACTTAAATTGGGCAGACAAGGGGATGAGGCCTTGGGCAACCTGGTCCAGTATTAAATGTGGAGGTTGGTGGCCCTGATGGGGGTGGGGGGTTGGATCTTCATGATCCTTGAGGTCCCTTCCAACCCAGCCATTCTGTGATTCTGTGCTATGTTTGTGGTTGTGATCGGGGGGGGAAAATTAATCTGGTTCTGCTTCTTTTTTTTAAAAAAAAAAAAGTTATTTTACATTTTATTTGGTAACCTTATACTACATTATATACTTTATGCTGTAAGCAAAGATCACTTCCTGTTCACCTGAATTCCTAGTGATCTTGGTGAGAAGAACAGATTATATAAATGGTTCTGTACTGATATTTTATAGACTATTTGTAATTCTCAAAAGAATGGCAAAACAAGTGTCTCTTAAACTGAAAAAAGGACAGACAAAGCTTAATATTTTTAGTTCTCTGGGGGTGGGAAAGGAGCTGTCAGTCAGCACTAAGATTCTAATTTGTGTGGCATTCTACAGATCCTGATGCTCTGTGAAGCATTCAGGCGCAGTCAGTATAATATATCTGCAACAAACGCATTAAGAGGACTTTGAGTATCAATTTTTCATCTTTTGTCTCCATGAAATTTATTATTGAATCTTTGTCCAGTTCATCTACAAACTGCAGATGCAGAAACTATATGTCTCAGTCTAGAGTAAATTGTAATATAACTTGGTAAATTTCATGATTCAGATATACCATGTATGTGTGTGTGTATATATAAAAGATGTAATTCAAGGAGTTTACTTATTCTGGAGTGCAGCCATCCAGCCATGCTTAAATGAAATAACACTTTTGTAATCTGCTATTTGAAGAAACCTCTCAGTATCATAGGTACTGTGAGAGATCGAGTCATAAGATTGAATTGTCTGTTAGAGAAGCTATTTTGTTTTTGCCTTAATAAAAAGAAACAGGTTCCTTACATGTAGCAAATAGTGACAAATATGCTAAACAATAATGCGGGATGTTCTTAAAACACCTTAATCCTAGAATGTCATGCAATATCTATACTTCTCAGAATGTGTTAGATTCCATATAGATACAAGCCACTGAAATGTATTCCAACTATTCTTTGAAAGAAACTTGTGCTATGAACTCCTAATTCCTAAAATTGCTTTAATATGGCATTGTACACAAATTGCTAGTATAAAACGGACATATTTATTAATAGTAAAGTAAATGCTAATTAATAGTAAATAAAAATAAATTAATAGTAATCAAATACTGATCAACTTATTTCAACCCTATTAATAGATCTTGCCAATATAGTCTTGTTAACTTCATTCAATCAGTGGAATGTGTTGGGGAAAAATGACAACAAATCACAAGGTTCAGGTTATGCTTATTACTGCTATTCCTAAAGCTTTATGCCTGGGTATTATGGCGATGTAATCAGAGTATAACATTAAACTTAAAAGCAAACAAACAAAAAAACTCCTTAATGTTTTATTTTTTGATATGTCCAAAACACAGAAAAACATTCTCAGCCTAGAAATTATTGAATGAGAATATGACAAAAAGGGAATTACTTCTTAATTTGTCATCTGCCTTACAGGAAAAACATGAGAGAGACTCAAAGATTTAAGTAATATGCAACAAATGTTCATCATAATGTCTTTGAAGGAGAAAAATGAACCTGATGTTTCCAGACATTGTTACATTTTTGTTGTTGTCTGTGTTGTTGATACGTGCAAAGTTTAATGTTGTCTTAATGTGAAAACTTCAGCTAGCCGAAAGAACAAATATTTAGTAATTTCATTTTGATTCTCAAGAATGGAACTGTAAAATGAGATTATAAATAATATTTAAAATTGAACTCACACCCTATTGCCTTTTAGGCCTTACAGCATGGATTTTTTGACTTTAAGACTTTTGATGTGGATGAATATGAGCACTATGAGGTTTGTACATTTAATGTGTCTGATTTGCCTAAAATGACTTAGAATACATAGTACCTCGCAGCTTTAAAATGTATTGCAAAAACATTTTTATTCAAATGAATCTTAGTGTTTGTATGTTTCATAAGTATAAGAAACCACATAATTGTTCTGTTGATTAGGTATCCAATGAAAGCCTTAATATGGGCAGATACTAAAACTTTGTTCTGTCTGTGAACAATGTGGAAGATGGATATCGTTACAATGCTGCACTGAAACACTGCAGGGCAGCTTCTTGAGATGCTGCTAGTTTAACATATTACACTTTACTGTACATATATGTTTAGTACATGTAGGTATAAGCTTTAGGAAATAATTCATAAACACTCAGGTGATAGGGTAAAACCAGGAAAGCACTAAATGGTGGGAAAACTCAGTTTACTGTCTGCAAGTATTTGGCAAATGCAATAGGTGCCTTTAATATAAAGCAATTCAGAAAGCTTAGGCTATTTGTAGAAGGATTTCTATATACTGTGTTGACTGAGAAATTAGTATGTCCCTTGCTGAACTACTTAGATTGAATCAAGTTGTAGCTGAAACTAAGTATGAAATTGCTGCTTCTTGCTTGATCTGTGTATAACAATGAAGTGTTTGTTAAAAAAAGAAAAATGTGTGGAATCTCTTAGGATTGTATGTGTGTATATACGTGGTCTTGTGTGCGTATATGTGGTATATGTTGAGCTGCCCCCCAAAAAATACAAAAAAACAAAACAATTGACTAACACTGCATACAAAGCTGTCCCATTTTATTCAATGCTTAAGATCATTTTATATTGTTCTGAATTGTGTGTATGTGTGAATGAATCCTGCTCATTGTCTGAGTTCCAACTGGAGTCCTCTTTATTTTTTTTTGGCCTATTCTTTGTATGTCTTATGCTGCTTTACATGTGGCAGTCTGATGGTCAACTTTGTATGTTTAGATGTATACTGTGCTGAATTTCTAAAAATTTAAATACTCCAGATCTTTGCTGTTAACACTTCAAATGCAGTTGTGTGGAGAAAAGTTGCATAAAACTTAAAGGGAACAGGCTAAAGGAAATTTCATCTCTTTAAGAGATGAACTCTAAAGTTCTTGCGTTTTACTATGTTATCAAGACAGCTAATTCCCCTTTTGTTGGTCTTAATGAAAAATAATTAAGTTTATAATTTTCTATAGTAATTGCATGTAGTGCTGAATACGTATGTAGTTAAGAGTTAAGATTTAAGTTCTCCCCAAAAGCCTGTTCTTTGAAGAATTACTTAAGACATAAATGAAACTACAAAAATAATTCAGATTTATTTTCAGAGCTTATTAAAGAGAGTAGAGGGCTACAATGTTGAGATTGCAGTCTGAAATACAAATTCACTTTCTGCGGGGTGCAGTCCTGACTTGGCACATAGTTCTCTTTATGCAAGCTTGTTATCTTACAGGAGTTTTCACTATGTGAGGACATTTGGAGCAAGCCTAATGGGGTTAGCTAAGCATGCAGTTGTTGAATTGGTTACAGTAATGTCCATTATTAGAATCTTGCACTCATTAAAATGTTTTTGATGAACTGAGAACTAAAATCACAAGCTTCATAATGCAGTTGAACTGAGTGCCATGTCTTTATGAGTGATGCTGAGAATAATTGTATGGCCAAATGAGGGATGAACACTGTTCTCTTAAAAGGGGGGGGAAAAAAAGGCATTTTCCAATGGCAATAAAAGAATTTACTGAATTTTTCTGAACTTGTCATTGGAAAGTGAGCACTGCTTTTACAAAGATATGAAACCTGATTTTGATTTTTTTTGTCTTATGTTTTAGCTATTGCTTCTATGATTACTAAGCTCATGAGAACTATAACAAACGGTAAATTTCAGTATCTACAGAGGAAGGATAATTGTTTTTGCAAGCTAATTATGCTTAATTTGTTGTCCTTGAATTGTGTTTTTAGTGCCCACTTTCTAGTGCCTTATAGGGAAGAATTTTTCCAAATTCTTTGATTAAAACATACATATTTGCCAGTGTTGTTACAAGTTGGTGTCTTCAAACCCTGAACCTTCTATGGGAGAAATATTTTAGATATAGAATCTTTCTATTTCACCTGAAAACTTTAACAGAATTTGTTGTGGCTTTGTTTTATTAAGAGGTTTTTGAAAAACATCTTCTGGTATGTTAGTTATATATGTAAGCTAAATAATTAGTTCTTCAATACTATTGATTGATTCAATACTATTGAACTAATTCATTCAATCAAGAATGCCGTTATTATAAAAAAAATAATAATCCTTTTTTAAACTTGTTTGTATAGTTATTAAAGTGCTTTTTTTTCTTTCGCTTATAATTTTCTAGCGAGTAGAAAATGGTGATTTCAACTGGATTATTCCAGGAAAATTTCTGGCATTTAGTGGACCACACCCAAAGAGCAAATTTGAAAATGGTAAGGATTGGGATTGTAATGTGTGTATTTTGGTGCTACTATTTATTTTTTTTTCAGCACGTTAAACATTAGTAGCAAATGAGCAAAAAAGGTCATAGAGGTTTATGGATTAACTGTCTTCTGCAGAAAAAATTGTGCAATGAAAATTTTACGTACAATCATAGAACTCAAATCCCAAAGCGTCTTCTAACAATGATTTCCTCCTTAGAGTGACAAAAGTGCTTGAGAAACTCAGGTCCATTACTTTTCTTCTGGTCAGCTCTGTAAAGTAAGGGAGAATGCATTGAAGGTTTTGTAATAAAAGCCAGGAATGACTTCAAAAAGAAGGTTATTTTCCTTACTTGGGATAAAGGGGAGAATATATGTAATTCTAATGGAATATAAAGGAGAAACTTGACTGATGAAGTAGAGATTTGTTCCAGCTCAAAGGAATGACATAATTTACCTCATTCCTCGTGCTATGCTTTTTTTATTTCTATTAGCATATTTTCTGAATAGCTGCCTCTTTTGCTCTCTTGTATTTCCTTTATGAATGGAATGCTGCTAATTGCACAATCTGTCCACTGAAGTTTTAATCAAAATCTAGAAAATGCATTAGTTGGTTTGTTTCTTTCCTCTGGTCACTGTTACAGAACACCTTCCAAAAAATTTCTAAATTGTTCCACAGAATGTAGAAAACATCTTTTATTTTAAACATGTATATCTCTTAGTTATGATTAAATTATCACTAGTGTTTGAAATGCAGTTATGAGTGTAAGTGCACGTTACAAAGCTAAGCTGTCACTTGTTACTGCCAGGCTGGATGGGGCCCGGAGTGATTTGATGCAGGTACTTGATCTAGTGGCTGGCAGCCCTGTATGTGGCAGGGAACTTGATACTTAAGCTCCTTTCCAAGCCAAATCATTCAATGATATGTACATATGACTTGTAGAAATGTCCAATAGAATGTCCCAGAAACCTGTTTATTCGAGGAGAAAGTTGGATCAGCTAATAGAGTTGTAGTGTGGGAGAATTAATGCCCTAATTTCACCTGCAGATTCAATCTATGTAGGTTGCTCTGAAAAGTAACGCCTTCTAATTATTTCCATGGAAACTACAACAGATACAAAGAGCACAATTTTGGTACTTAATTCTCAGCCACAAAACATTTTGCAACATGATCACCACCATTAGCTGTGCTTTTTCACTACAAATGAACAGGAACCCGCACACTGTGCTTGTCCAGATCTGCACCACTGGAGGTGGCCCATTGTCACCACTACTGGAAACGCACCAACCACCACTTTACTGTGCTGACACCCACTGTTTGATTTCTGTAGATGTCCAGCAACTGTTGATGAATGTCAGTGGATTGACACACCCTTGCTTCATATTCACTTCCATGTCAGACGTCATTTTGTCAGAGAGTCCCTCTGCTGCCATCTGTCATATAGCAACAAAATATTATAGAATATAGGTGGGAAGGTTCAGTCTCTACTGCCATACCACCAGCACCTGCCTCTGACATCACAGGCCAATATAATAGGAGGCTTTATTTTCAGAGCAGTCCTCGTACTTATTTCAATGTTAAATTCATAAATGTGTGCAGATGTCACACTGTTTAATTTTTGAGTATAGTTGATGTGCAGGAAAGTAACTGTAAACTATTTAGGAATCTGAAAGAAGGTTGTATGAGCTGGGAGCTATAATTTCTTAAAAAGTATGGTCTATTGGAAGCTTAACAAGAAACAGTTAGAAAGAGAATGTACTTAGCAACTTGGAAGTAAAGGAGAAGTTAACTAAGTATAGTACAAATATTTCTTGCACAACTTTACCTTCAACTGTTGCTCTTGTTTATAATGTAGATCACCAATCTATTTCCATCATAAATAGTGTTTCTTCTTGAAGCATATTTTATTCTTGTGATCTGCAACTTTTCTACAGGGAAACAGCTCTTCTGAAATGCTGAATCAATTTATGTCCTTAGCTCTTTAACGTCTTCAAATCTCTAGAAGTAGAGGGTTGAGTGTTAAAAAAGATTATAGTGCTTTAGAAATACTGTGCTCTAATTGTTGTTTTTTTCTGATTCTCTTTTAACGTACAGTAGTTTTAAGGAGTATTCTGTGGACACTTTCAATATCAGCCTGTGTATTATTCCAAATGAAACAGTAGAGCATCTTCAGTACAAGAATGTTTTCTTACACTTTTCAAAGGATTTTTGGAAGGATTTTTATTACCAGGGCACTGAGTCTCATCTTCATAAAATGATTGTTCCAGCACATTTTGCTTTTTCACTTTTTTTTTACAGGTTATCCTCTTCATGCACCTGAAGCCTACTTTCCCTATTTCAGGAAACATAATGTCACATCAATTATAAGACTAAACAAAAAAATTTATGAGGCAAAACGCTTTACTGATGCTGGCTTTGAGCATTATGACCTGTTCTTCATAGATGGAAGCACACCAAGTGACAGTATAGTTCAGAGGTTCCTGAACATCTGTGAAAATGCTAATGGTGCTGTTGCTGTACATTGTAAAGGTATGCGCACTTGAACTTCTATCTGAGGAATAAATAAGTATTAATGTGTGTAGTTTATTGTAGGAAAAAAAAAGCAAACACTAAAAGGTGGAAACTTTCTTTGAAGTAATATTACTTTATAATCAAACTACATATAAAACAAATATTGTGCACATTGAGCTCTTTCATCCCACTCTACTTAAAAAACCTGACATTCCATTCTTGGTTGTTTTTTTTTTTTGCTTAGTGTCACTCGCAGACATGAGTTTTAATTCTTACAGACTTCTCTCTTGCATTTTGCTTTCACAGTTAGCATTATTCTAATTGGCTAGGAAATGCTAAAAACTGAAAGGTTTTCTTTGTACTTTTGGGACTGTTCTACATTTTTCTGTGGAGAAAGTTACTATTGTGATGCTAGTATTTCAAACCAGTGTGTCAGCATATCATCTAGAAAATATACAGAACATGCTTAGTCAAGAAGGATCAACAAAGGCTCTGAAGGATTCAGCTTGATTTATGTTTAAAGAATTGTGTAAGTTCATTGTAGAGACAAATGTCTTCCTGATCTGAAACAAGAATAGCGCTTTTTGTCTGTATTTTATTTCTATGAACACTAAGCATGTGTATCAGGGTAAACAAGTCTATTTGCCAACAAGTTGTTAGTTCGGCTAGAACCCAAAAATTCTGGCATTAATAAGACAAACATCTGCTAATTGACTTGAAAGGCAAGTTATGGGGATAGCCTGTCAATCTCCAGGCTTAGTTGCTGAACAACAGCAGTATACTTTTCTGGTGACTTAGATGTGCACTTGCTAATCTGAAGTATTTTTGATCTTTCATCTAACTACAAAAACCTCAACCTCCACCCCTGAGAAAACTTGCTTTTTAAATTTTTTAAACCCTTATAAATAAACATGTGAGAAGTTAACACTTAACTTGCAGCTGATGTACTACCTGTAGATTTCTTGTATTTTTACTGTAGAATTATTCAAAGCACAGCTTCCACTGTAGACACTGATGGTCTCAGAATCTCCCTAATAATAAGCTGTTAACCTTAATCCGTTAGTCTGAGTCATCTTAATTCTCCAAAAAGTTGCAGCAATATTTAGTTATTGGTTAAATGTAAAAAGCTTTTAGTTCTGTATAAACTTGTCAGTAAAGATAGTTGGCTTGTTAGATTGCTGATACAAATATTTACTGATATATAAATAATAACTGACTGTAAATGGAACACTGATGGGAAGGTTCAACCTCTAATGCTATACCACCAAACCACAAATAAAAACACTTGGGGAAATAAGGTATAAATGTAGAGATACTTAACCAACAGTTAAGACAGAGGACTAGAAAGAGATAAATCATTGTTTTATAGTTATAGATTTGTCTAATAGTGAAGACTAGTTTTGCCTTCTGCCCCTTTTCTTACACCTTTCTTAAAACTAGGATTAGTTTGTAGTTTTGGAGCATGACCTGAATTTCTTAAGTTACTGACATATCGTGTGTGCTAGTCAATATGCATTGCTGTTTATACAGATAGTTCACTTCAAGAAGAAATGAAGGAAAGGAACGTTCCCAGGCACCCATATGTGCTGGGGATCTCCTGTCTGGGAAGTAGCTCTGCAGAAAAGGATCTAGGCATCCTGGTGGGCTCCAAGTTGAACGTACTGGTGATGTCCCCTTGCCATCAAGAAGGCTAGCAGTATTCTTGGCTGCATTAGGCCAAGTATCACTGGGTATATTCCCCAGCATTAGTGAGGATATGCCTGGAGTACTGCATCCTGTTCTGGACTCTTCAGATCAAGACAGTTAAATGGGCTTCCTAGGAGAAGTCCAGCAGAAGGTGATGAAGGGAACAGGGCATCTCTCCTATAAAGACAGCATTGCAACTAGTAAGCATGGAAGAGAGGAGGCTTAGGAGATCTTATCCAAGTCTATAAATATGTGAAGGGGACAGACCCAGGCACAGTGGTGTCCTTTATCAGGAGAAGAGGCAATAGGCACAAACTGGAAAGCAAGAGCTTTCCTCTGAACATCAGGAATCAATTCTTTGCTATGCAAGTGACTAAAAACTGGCATGGGCTATCCAGAGAGGTTGTGGAGTCTTCTATCCTGGAGATCTTTTTCAAAAGCTGTCTGAATGTGAACCTGAGCAACCCTGGGTGACCCTGTTTGAGTAGGGGATTGGAACCAACCTCAATCATTCTGTACTTAGTAGTGAATAGTTTTTACAGGCTTATATCACAACAAATCTTATTCAGAAAGAAAATCTCACTAGCTGAAAAGATGTTTGCTGCTAACTGTTGTGATGTGTCCACGTCATTTTCATGTGTTTGATTCTTAATTTTTAAAGTATTAAAGTTGGCTTCTGTGTAAGGGTATTTTCATTTTGTTTTATTTATGGTCTTGTAAGAACAAGTTCCAGCTTGGTCACAGATTTCTTGAATATCAACCCTTTAAAAAAGCTTGCGGTAGAAGTGCACAAAAGCATTATCAGTTGCATGTTTTCTTAAAGGTGTAATGTTTTAAAAAATATGATATATTAAGTTGTGTAAGTACAGCACTGAAATCCTATAGTGTGGTAAACAGAATATCAAGTCAGAAATTGTTTCTTCAATATTAAGGTTACATAACATTTCAAAAGTTGTCTTATCTTGTAATTGAATTTGATAATTTGGAAATGCTTACAACTTTGTATGTGTATGTTAATATGTGTGTTTCTTTAGCTGGACTGGGACGAACAGGAACACTGATTGCCTGTTACATAATGAAACACTACAGGTTCACACATGCTGAAGCCATTGCTTGGATAAGAATATGTCGACCAGGCTCTATTATAGGACCTCAACAACACTTCTTGGAAGAGTATGTACATGTCATTTGCTACTAGGATTCAACTGCTTTTCTACATCCTTACTGATCTTTCTGTCTACTGGAGTTACATATTACTGCTTTTCATAATATGTTTTAAGTTAGTTGAGATTGGGATAAATTTAATAGGTAGCAATCATCTTCTCTGGAGTACTGTATGCTTCGTTGCTTTCAGGGACAGAGTCGTCAAGACTCTGTATGTTTTTGTTCTAAGGGATTTAAGAGATAAAAACAAATGCTTTGGCAGTATCAATTTGTATGTTGATATAACATTAACACTAAACACTTGTTAAAGTGTTAATGTAGGAGGGATAGACTATATGCACTTTAAGCCTATGATGACACTTGAAATTACTATCGTAAGAACTGATGTTACTTTTCTTTCTTGTAACTAGGGATTAAACAAGTATGTGGTGGAGAGCTTACAGTCTCTTACAGTCTGTCAGTTTTCTAGCATAATGTATGAAACATTTTTTACTTGGAGCTAATAGCTGTTAGCAAAGCATGAATGTATGGTTTTAATATGCTTTCTTCTCAGAATTGGCTGTATCCTTTGCTTTGAAAACAGTTCACAGATATTTAGAATGAGATTTTCAAGATTTGACCTCAAGTGATTCTAACTGGAAATAATAGGAAAAATTATGCTGACTTTAGTGATGTTGATGTTTATTTAATTGTTTTAATTTCACAGTGGCTTTTACATTGTGTACCACCATAGCATTCATGCTAATTTGAGTTGGTATCCTGCTGATATTTAGCTGAAGGCGTTTTCATTGTTGTGAGTAAATAATACTATATAAATATACTAAATCATTATCTGACCTTGTATCTAAAATGCATAGGTTATGAGAGAAAGAAGTGTTACTAAAATTCATAAGAGAAATGGAGCATGAATTAGGATTCCTATTTGCATTCTACTCTGGGATGGGTGCTCCTTTAATTTAAGAGGAGGCCACCCATTGTTGAAAATACTGTGAATCACAAACTCTCACAAACCACAAGGGCTCTCTGAAGACAGTTTAAGCTTTGGATGATGGGTTTTTTTCTACAACTGAGCACAACTGAGAGGCAGATATTAAATGGAGGATTATCAGGTACTATTCACTTGAGAGATGAGAAGAACAGGACCCATGTGTTTTTTTGGTTTTTTTTATGTAGTGGCCTTTAAATACTTAGTTTGATTTGGTAGATGGGCAGAGATCTTTCAGATTTTTTTCATTCATATCTGTTTTTGTAGTGAAGAGCTGTAGTAAAGGTTGTGAATTGATTATCTTAATGACAATAGTTATCTATTTTTGATATTCAGACAAAATTTGAGTTGTATCACCAGTAGTGTCAAAATGCAAATAGAGAGGAAGGAGCAAACATCAGTTTTAGCAGTCTAATGTAAAATGTCTCAGGATGGACATTTTAGCAGTCCTGGCCTCAGGACTACAATGTTGCATCTGACAGAACTCTTACAAATTTGCTGTCTGTGCCTTCACAGATGTCAAAACTTCATCTCTCTGGTTCTTTGAAAAGGTGTTTTTTATTTTTCCTTTTTTATTTATTTATTATTATTTTTTGCATATCTCTTGGATAAGAATGTATAAAGTGACTTAGCAACTGTGAATACAATTAATCTTGAAAGATTTCCAAAGTATTCAAGTTCAGGCATGCATTCTAGGCTACTACTGTTAGGTGGATTAAGTGGTGACATTTTCTCCGTCACTTCAACTTCATGTTTTCTTAGGTTACAGTGAAACCTCTGAAAGTATTTACATTTCCCATTTGTTGTTATGCAAGCTTGAGTAATTGGCTCAGGCTACTGATTAAGGTATACTTTCCAGTGAAAGTATCTTCTCACTTAATTCCCTAGGTGTTTTTTTTGTTTGTTTGTTGTTTTCTTTTGTATAGGAATTTAATTTGTTACGATAATATGTAAAAAGATCTCAGTTCTTTTATGAAGCCTGACAGGCACCGATCCACCTCAGCTTATGTGCGTTGCAATTAAATGATGATTATTTTTGCTACCTGTCTAAAGCATACCAACTTGAATTTTCTGAAAACTGATGCCAGAGACCCGTTCAGGTTTGCATGACTGTGATCCCTTTTGCTGTGCAAGCCATCAGTAGTTTTACATTAGTCACGTACACAAAACTCCCATGCTAATATGAAGTTGAAATGCACTATTGTTTTTTCATTCTTTCTATAAAAACATTGTTTTATATGATTTTTTTAAGATGGTTTTAAAAGCCTTTAAGTATTATTACGAATTCCAGTTTAGATTAATTATTTTCCCATTATGGTTTTATAAAATAACACTTCAGCATCTTCAAGCTGCAGACTTGTTTAAGGATTCTGTGATTGTTTTTTGTTAACCTCTTAAGATAACATTTCTAGTGATAGATGTGTCAATTTTTCTTTTCCAAAGATGTACAAAAGATTCTTATATAATCAGTCTGTAACAGTAGCATAATTTCAGATTGTTTGTGTGCAAATTTATTGATATTAATAATTTGCTTTGAATCCAAAAGGAAGCAAGCAACGTTATGGCTGGAGGGAGACCTCATACAATCGAAACAGAAACAACGAGTAGTTGATGGAAACATTAACAGAGTTCTCTGCGATTTAAATGATATGTCGATCAATGACAGCTTGAATAAAGTGCAAGACTTGGATCAATATGGGGAGGTAAGGATTCATAAGAAGTTTCACACAAGCAGAGATGGAGCTTATCATAATAACTGGAACATTTTAAGCTTTTTATTGCTCTTGGACTTGTTAGTATTTTCTTTTTGAAATGTGATGATTATGAGATCTCAGATTTTCTCAAAACATAGAAAGTTTGGATTATATTTAGAAGCTTTTTGTGAAATGAGTGTATAGGTCACTTCTTACACGTCAAGAAGGTGTGCATGATTTCAAATCTTCCTTCTATGGTTTTCAGTTGGTTTGTTGTTGTTTTGAGAATGGGAAAAAAAATCATTTTTCCAACTGGAAATCTATTTACTCTGAGTTTCTAGCTGATAACATGTGAATGTACCGATGCCCTTCCTTTTATTGCAGAATTGTGGATTACTGCTGTTATGTGTACACTTACAGTAAGAATTTGACAATTATATATTTGAAGGAGAAGCATGGACTGAGAGCTATAGTGAATGTATTTCTGTTTCTTAGCCAGTAAGATCTTCAAACTGTAGGTTCCTCCAGCTGTGGGAAGTGAGCTAGAGAAATTTAAAATTCATTTGGTTAATCCTGTCTTAGCTCTGTATTAACTAAGAGCTTTTTTATATGATATAAAAGACCAGGAATACAATGGACTTCTTCAAATGGTACCTTTACAGAATTGCATTCAAGATGTTCAGGTTACAGTGGATCATATAATAGAGGACTATTTTATGCTGATAGCTATTGCCTTTTTTGAAGTTCAATTTGTGGCTTGGAATCTGTAAAGTTAAGTATCTAGATTGTCAATGGGAGAATATAACACTGCATTGAGATGGCTTTCCTTGCCTAATGAAAACAGCTGGCCCATATCCTATATGGATAGGTAAAAATAATGGTTTTGGATCTGAGCTATTCCACCTTCACTGAAGGCAGTAATAGCATTAGAGCAGCTTATGTACGGATTCATGGCATAAATTCAGAGCTTTTTTCTACTGCAACTCTCTTCGTAATATGATTTTCAGTTTTTTACAGGTATAATATTGAAGCTATACATTCTGAATGCTATATTTAAAGTGGTACTTGATTCAAGCGTCCCAAACTGGTTCTGAGCTTAGAGTCTGCAAAAGGCCTCTGTGAACATGTATTTGTGCAGCACTATATTTTATTCACTAGAACTGTGCAAAAATTGAGTAGTGCCCCATCAATGCACAAGATGGTAAATAAGCCATTTGTGAAGGGGATATTCAGTACTTGGAAACTATTTTGCTCCTAAGACTATATATATATATTTTTCTTTTTTTTTTTTTTGCTTGCTTCTTTTTTTTACCAGTATGATTTTGAAGACAAAGAAGGTGTGGAAACTAAGGATGGCCTGACACAGGGAGATAAGCTTCATGCCTTAAAGAGTCGGAGACGGCCATGTTCTACAACTGGAGCTCTGAGGTAATTATGCAATTCTGAAGTGATTTGCAATTTTACATTCATATTTTGCTCTCAGATCTTCATAGAAAGCATACAGTCTTTTTTAAGCAGTTGTACTAGTTGTGCCACTTCTGTGGTGGAAATATCCATGCGTGTGTATATTAGTTGCAGATTTGTTTTATTAATATATTCCTTTGTTTTCTGTCTTCCTGTTCTGATTAAATGCTTACTATTTAGTCATTGAAGATAAAGCAGAAAAATATTTTGAAACATTCAGATTTATGTCTATCTAGCATTTTAAAACTTATATTCCTAACAAAAATGCTCTTTAATTTATATAATTATTGACCTTTATTCTTTATATAAATTTTGAATCTTTCAAGATCTGTAAAAATGTAAACTTCAGAATTAAGCCTGCAATTGTATAAACCTTATAACTTTAAATAATCATCAATAATTTTTAACTCTTATTAGTTTCATACTTTAAAACCCACATGAAACTTGCAATTAGACCTTAAATAAATAGAGTTATCCTTTGATTCATAAGATTGCTTCTTTGGTTTCTTTAGGCTGCAAGAAATGAAACTGCACACCAGGTCCATATCACAGCCTTTCAGGTATTAACTTTAAGATATTATCTACTGTATTAAATTATAATTCTAAATGTCTACCATTGCAGTCTTCTATTTTCTTCATATTGTATGAAGTGATCAGTAGTTTCAAATTTCTGAGACATGTTGGTGAACAAGCTTTTTTAAACAACTGGAAACAGAAAAAAAAAAATTAATAGGCAGGAGTAGTTTTACTTCAGTGACACCTTGTATTGTCCTTGATAACAAGCATACACAAGTAATTTCCCCAGTCATGTTTTCTGGTATCTATACAGTTGTATAGTGAAGGATGGATAGTTAATTCGTGACCACTTTATTTCTGCAAAAAATAAATACTTATCTTAAAAGCCTAAACCAGCTAATTATTGCCTGTGTATCAAGTTTTTCTTTGTAGATGGGATAGAGATACAGCTTAGTGCATACAATAAATACTTCTTTTTTTTTTTTTTTACAAGAGATACCTGATGATTGTTTTTTGTTTTAGTTCCTTTTGATAGTTTAATCCCTTACCATTGCATTTAAAATATAGTGTGAAAAACAAAATGTCACTATAAAGCATTAATATGAAAAAGAACATGTTACCTTCAGTTTTATTCTAGCCTGGAATTTTGAGGTCATAGAATGGTTTGGATTGGAAGTGACCTTTAAGATCATCTATTTCAAACCCCCCTGCTATAGGCAGAGACACCTTCCTGTAGACCAAGTTTCTCAAAGCCCCATCCATTCTGGCCTTGAATGTTTCCAGAGAAGGGGGCATTACCAGCCTCACTGGGCAACCTTATACCAGTGGCTCACCATCCTCACAGTAAAGAATTTCTTCCAATATCTAGTCCAAATCTACCCTCTTCCAGTTAAAAACCATTTCCCCTTGTCCTGTTACCATATGTCTTTTTATAAAGTTCCTCCCCAGCTTTCCTGCTATAAGGTTCCTCCAGAACCTTTTCTTCTCCAGGCTAAGAACCCCAGCTTTCTCAGCCTGACTTCATAGAGGAAATGCTCCAGCCCTCTGATCTTTTTTTGGGCCCTCCTCTGGACCCACTCCAACAACTGTCCTTCTTGTGCTGGGGGTTCCAGAACTGCACGTGGTACTCTGGGTGGGGTTTCACAAGAGCACAGCAGAAGGGCAGAATCACCTCTCTCAACCTGCTGATCACACTTCTTATGCAACCCAGGATACAGCTGGCCTTCTGGGCCGCAGGTGCACATTACTGGCTCATGTTGAATCTTGCATCAACTGACATGCCCGAATCCTTCTTCTCAGCGCTGCTCTCAAGCCATTCTTTGCACAGCCTGTATCTGTGCTTGGGATTGCCACAGCCCAGGTGCAGGACCTTGCACTTGTTTGAATTACTCCAGATGTCTAATCCTGGAGGACTTCTGTTTACCTTTTTGTGAAATTTTTGCTCTGTCACTTCTTCTGTGCTTGTAGTGAGACTTGTACCTGAGGTGTTTTATCACTAACATCTGATCACAATAATACTTCCCAGTCTAAGGATCCAGAGAATGTCATGGTACTGCTAGGAGGTTCATTCGTTAACTTTGATTAAACTAGTATTGATTGCTATAATGCTATCCTTTCTTTTGAATAGTTGGGTGCACCATGCTTACAGAATGTGGTCACTACAAACCACGTCCTAGGAAAAGCTGTGCATTTCATGCAACTTAATAAAAACTCTGCTATCACCAGGAAAATTTGATGCTCTTCTCTTGAAAGCTACATTTTCTGTTTTCTTTTTACTATCTTTATAAGCATCAAAATTATTCTTTGTCATTGTAGGTCTGACACAAAATATCAAGATGAGAAGTAGCATATAACTCTGTGATATAATACAGAAGGTGGAAAACTTGGGAGGGAGTCATTAGGAAAAATGTTCCTTGACACTAGCAAATCTTCTGCAGTTGTGTTGTTAGTACATACAACTTAGTTTTTGAACATATTAGTCTATATATTCAGTAGCTATGTGTTTGAGATGTCAATTTCAATCATAATCTTGGTTCCTATTTAAACTCTGCTACTTTTAGACTGAATACTTCAGCCGGCACGGAAGGATCCGTATCTCCATTGAAGGCCTCAAAAATCATGACAGTTAACTCATCATCTGCAGAAAGAATAAGCAGAATTACTTCATCCTCAGGCTCAAATCTTAAAAGGTTATTTTTTTCTTCTTATTTTGATGCATATAGTTACAGAGTATTACAATGAGTTTCAGTACATATGCAGTCTATGGAGAACTTCTAAGAAGGCTTTGATTTACTTACATCATGATTTGCTGTTCTGCTAGCCAAATTTTGTTACCTGCACATTAAGAGATTAATGAAAAATACTACTGGTAAGAGATAATTGCATCCATTCAGAAACAGTATTATGTTGTTTAATAGAAGCTTTGCAAGTATTCCTCTCAATCTGTATATTACTAATCTCAGAAGAATACTAAGTAATAACTGAAATTATTTTTATGAACCTTTGATTAATTGCCATTCAATTCCATTCATACTTTTGTATGAGGTAGTTATGAATGTTAATTAAAATTTAGGATGATGCATTTTTCATAGCTTCTGGGCACAAATAGTTTATTTAAAACAGCTAACTTAATCAAAGAGGTATTTCTGGAGACCCTATTTTTATTCTCAAATTTTGTATTTTTCATATTGTCTGATTGAAGACTTGTATCACGTCACTAGTTTAAGAAATGAGGAGTTCCTAAACTTAAATGTAGACAAAATACTTCAGAGTAGGTCAGTCGTTGTCTGTGCCTTTGACACAATCTCCTGCATGCACACGTGATTTGACAGAGATGAAAGCTGGCAGTGGTAACGCCTGAGTAAACAATGTTTCGGAACTCCTGACAGAGAATTCTGTTGTTCGTTATTCAAGAGTGAAAAGATGAAGCTATGTGCACACATTTCAGAATGCTCCATATTATTCACCTAGTGTCTTCTGAATTATCTGCTAATTTTTTTGTATGTCTTTGTACATATATTCTCTGTATTTTTTCCCCACATGTGTTTTCCATTCAGCGTTTCTATAAACTCCAGATTAGCCAGTTCTCTAGGGAACCTGTATGCTGCTTCAGATGATGAGAGCAAAATGACATCACTGTCCTCTAGGACAGGTTTTTCTGTAAGCCAAATCTCCAGCCACTTGAATGGCAGCTTGCAGCTGCCTCGCAGAAATAACCATGAACTGAACAACAACTTGTACAACAGAAGCAGCAATAATGGCAACAACCTGAGCAGCCAAACCAGTTTTCACAGCACCGTGACAGATGAGTATGCAGCAAGTCTCCTTTATGGGCCTTACAGCTCTTCCAGCACAATACCAGAGTCGATCAATTCCTGTAAGTTGGCAGTCACAACAGCCCTTTCAGGCATCTGACCAATTCTTATCTTTCTTGATTCTCTGAGTGAAGCTGTTGCAAAAAGAAATCTCAAACTAGCATGATTTTCTGACTTCCTTTAATATTTCTTAACAGCAACTTGTCTGTTATCTTTTTAAATTAACTATCATTTCAACTGCTTCTTTTTCTGCTTCTTTTGAGCATCTGGATCACAGAGATTTCATGAAAATAGTTCAGCCCTAAACTTAAAGTAATACCTTTCATGATATCTTTTTACGGATCTTTATTTCCCTTAGATTTTCATTTCAGATTATAACATTATTATGGATAAAGTTTATTATGTATTTTAATCTTCATGAAATAGTAGATTAAAATAAACTTCTGTATATATCATACTAAATGGAAGACACTACATTCTGAAAGATAGGACTCACTTAAAAGATGGGCATTCTTGACATGATACCGAAGCCCTTTTCTAACAATAAAGGAGAAGTATTTTATGTCAGTACATTTCCAATGGTCTCACCATTTTACAGAATCATAGGACTGTTTGAGTTGGAAGAAAACTTTGTTTCATTTAGTTCAACTCCCTGCCATGAACAGTAACACCTATAGCTAGATCAGGTTGCTCCAAATCAGCTTTTGTATCTTTTCTACTTTGCTACCTTGGGCTTACTTTGTGCCCCTTCTACTGTGTGAAGGAGTATGCAGAAAGAAGATGGGTGAATAAATTAATGCTCTTCACAAATTGCAGAGAGAAGAGACAGTTCAGTTTTGAAATCAGAAATAACTGTACCTGCAGATTATCAATTTTAGGGGGAAAGACATTTTTAAAAATCACATAGAATATCTGGCCTTCAAAGATTTGAGATTTGACATCCTACTTATTATAAAAGTTACTGCAGTGTTCTTAACAGAGTGTATTGTCTAGAATTAATTGAACCCATCTGCATCTTTTTGCTACTCACACTTCATATTTCTCAGCCAGTGGAAATAAAATGACCTTCATATAAAAATTTCAGAATATTGCACCTTTCCTGTTTCATCACTACTGATACATTATCTGTTTTGGTATGGGAAAAGTGTTAGCGTTATCCTGTTACTGGCTTTTGGTGTGGTGAGTCCCCTGTTTTAAAACAGGCTATGTATACATTGCATGCAATTTCAGGACAAAAGGTCAGTCATAGGTTGTATTATCTCTTTTCCAAAGAGGTAAGAGATCTATCCTCTCATTAACAGTTTGTATATGGCACCACTTAGTGTTCAGAATTCACATGTTTGTAGCTTGGGAGTATAAGTTTCATTCATTTACATTATTCTGTTGTAGAATTAATTTGCATGTGGGACTGAAAGCTAGCTAGCATAAAAAGTATATTGAAAATGAAGTTACTGTGAGAGAACTCAATACCTCTTAGATGTTCTGTATTATAGTTCTGATGTATGTTTGCTCTGGAAAAGGAGTAGAGTTGCTGTGCTATGATGTGCATCCACTACATCCACTACAGCTTATCTGCAAAGAAATGTTAATGTTCCATGATCATAAGATCATTAAGTGTTCTATATTGAATTTAAACTTGAATTTGAACCATACTTTAAACATCAGCATTAGCTTATTGGATAGGGACTTCTTGAGTATTACCACATCCTTTAAATTATACAAAATTGTTTTACCTTTTTAATTGGGCACTTTTTTCACCTGTTATATGGAAACTGACAAAGCAGACTATATAAATGAGGTTTGTTTCAAGTTGAATGTATAAACCAACTCAGAAATCAAACTGGTCCTGGAAAAACAGAGCTGTTTTGGTTGAACTTGCTGAATTGGTTGAATACTTCCAAGCAGAGATGAGAAGGTGAGAAGCTGTTTAGCAAATTGACGATGTTTTATCTAGGATACAACTTTGACTCTTTATCATAAATTCTGACGATTTTGGGAAGTCAGCTGTTTTAGGTGATCAGTTTCCTATCTTACAGCGTTCAGTTCTCAGAAGAGGATTGACAGAGGCTCCAGCTGATTATACTGGAACAAAATTCAGTATGCAAATAAAGATAGAGAGCAATCACTAACCTGAACTGAACAATGAAGTAGCAAAGCATCTCCTTTTGGGGGTTTCTCACCTTCAATATTGTTTCTTTTAAATATATTTGAGCAGTAATTATTTAGGAAGTCAATCCATTCCCATTCTTTTCTGTTGTACTTTGTGTAAATGTGCCACTAGCAGCAATTCTTTGTTTTATCCAGATTGTAGTTAGAGATGTATATTATGCATAAATACATAAAACTACATGGAGAGCTCTAAGGGAAAGGTTTGCCTTATAACTGTAATGTGACTTGGTTGTAAAAAAATAAGTTGTTATTGTTCATAATAGATCCAAAGTTAGTTACAGGAGTACCAAATGATAATATAAACCATTACAGGAACAACAGACATAGTTACTCTAAGCTTTAGAAGTACTATATCTTAGAAACTGAACTGTCTTCTCCTTTTAATCTCTTTGTACTTGCTTTTTTGGTAGTGAGTCTATAACTGGCTAACACTTGTCCTTCTTGACACTGGTGTATTTTGAAGACAGTATAATTGGTGTGATTGGTTAAATATAGTCACACTTATAACATCTTCACATTTAATTTGAACTTGGTCTATATTTTTGTTATGTGCCATTACATTCCTTTATGTTCTTATGTTACTGTCATGAAGGCATTTTATCTTAGCTCTGTTGTCTTTTAGTAAGTTGAACTTCTTTGCATGTATGACTCTGGTTCAAACATCACTGATCATTTTAGAATCCTATACTTTTTTTGGTGATTTTCGTTAATAAGTAGAGGCAGCACTCAGTTTTCACATGCTGAAACCTGCTTACCTAGTGGCATTCTGGTTATAAATTAAAAGCCTCAACCATACTATGTTGGAAATTCATTAAGATGACAAGTCCTTGCATAAACAAGATACTGACTCTCAGTGTTTTATGTCCTGCATTCCTTGTTCTTTTTTTCTTTATAAAACTGTTTTTAACTGAAGAAAAGTATCATCTTTTTTTTTTTCCTATTCCTTATTGGAAACAATTTGCCAATCATGAAAGATTGCTTTGTTGTCTTTGGATGTCAGTGGTTGAAGTAATATTTTGCTTGTTGTGGTATTCATCAGTGGTCTTAGGCTCATGGGCAAAATAAAGTAACATCAAGCATTAGTACCTGTTCTTGCAGAATTCTGTTAAAAATGGAGTTCTTTTTAATGATTCCCACTTCACTGCTTTAGATGCTGAATTTACTTCAAGTCTTATTAGCCAAACCTTAGTATTGATGCAATGTGTTTTTATGTTGCCCTTTTTTCTAATCGGAATATAAAAGGTAATGCACTTGGCAGAAGTCTATTACATACACCGAAAGCTATGTTTATTCATTTAACTTAATAAGGACCTCTTGGATGATATGAATTATATTCCTGTGCTTTTTTATGAGCAGAATTCACTTGCCAGAGTTAGATGTCAAGCTAACCATCTGTAATTGTACAGGTGTTCTTATTTTAGAAAATCACCTTACTGTCTTATTTCTCTTCACTAGTTTGTTTGCTATTATACAACCAGTGGTGGAGGAGCATTTTAAGATAGGACAGTAAGCATTTCTAATCAGTGCTTTTCAGTCTCATTAGTGAGAGAACAAGGAACTTCATTTTAGGTGATGCAAGTACATAATTCTTTCTTCTAGTATGGAAGAAAACATTTTTTAATACGCTTATCTTTTTTTTTTGTCATGTAAAATGTTACCACTCATTTATTAGTACTACTATTACATATTCTGATTAAAACAAACAAAAGCAACCATTCCTGTCTCTTCCATTTGTTGTCAGCCATGTTTTTTTCCCCAATGGCTTTTGTTCTTTCATCAGAGTAAGTCTGGAAGTGAGTTCACTTCATTACATCGTATTGTACACTGATGAATTAGGTGAAAAACTTGATTTCATAGAATAGACAACTTGCCATTCTACCCAAGTAGAATACTCTGTTTGCTAACTTAACAAGTAGGATGCTTTGACTAAGCATCATTTCACAATTATAAATTGCAGAAACTCTTATTGAGTATAACCACATCTAAGGTACAGCAATATGATTATTTCTTTGGATCTATAACTATTGTAAAAGCAAAATATCACTCCTTTTGTCACTCCTTGTATTTTTTTATTTTTTACCAAAGAGTGGGTATCTGGGTAGTCTTAAGATGAGTCACATTTTGCTTCTATAGCTGCCATGGAAACTGGCAAGATGTAAAAATCAAAAAAAAAAAAAAATTGAGAAGCATTACAGAATTTTAAAGTTTATGTATATGATCTTGATACTTGTAGGAGAGGCTTTCTTAACACTAGGGAATCTAGCGGGATGTAAGACATTTTCCATGATTAAAAAAAAAAAAGACAAGCTTATCTTACTGATCTGTAAATACAGTAGACTGAAAGGATCATTTCAAGAGTATGTGTAGATCCTTTAATATATTCTGATTTATTTTAGTGGATCTTAAGGTGTTTTTTGTTGTTTTTTTTTCCTAATTCTTCTATACTACTCCTGTTGCAGTAACACTTTGGATCATTCAAAAACACTTAAATTACTTGTAAGTAGAGGCTTTTATCCTAAAAATATCATGACATAACATTAGAATTTTATTTGCTGGAGAAGAGAGCGTGTTCATTTCCTGATAGGTAGACATAAGTGATATAGGATTGTTGCATTTCAGATGTTAGTTTTCAGATGACTTAGTCCTGAATTTAAATGCATATGAGTATGGTTTTCACACCTAGATGGATCTGTGATTTATTTTCTTCTCCAGGAGGCTTTCAGCGTCTCCTTCTGAGCAAGGAAAGTGATAATAATCTAAGCAGTTTCTTCAGCATGAGCTTCATTAGAAAGGTATCATTAACTTTAGGGAAGTAATCTAATTCTAAGTTTATTTAAATATCAGAAGCTTGGGTATAAAATGCCAAGCTTGATAGTGCTTAAGACCACTGTAGGATTGCACCAAGGATTTTACCCACTTAATTTTGTTCTCTCTTCATGGCAATTCAGCATTTTTTTTCTATCTTTTTCTCTATTTTAAGTAAGATTTTCTTAAATAGAAGCCTGTGACTTGTAAAAGTAGATTGGGACTTTCTGTTTTTAATAAAGCTTTCAGAATTACAGGCTATACTTTGAGTCACTGCAAATAGAAGGTTGGAATGTGAATTATTTTAAAATAGAAAACTCCTCCAAGATCTTAGGAAACAACACAACAACAAAAAACAGTGAATGGGTTTTGAAATACTGGTCAATCTCTTTGGACAATGTGAGATGTTAAGAGCATTAATTACTTAACTGCAAAAATCAGAAAAAAGAAAAACTAATACCACAGATATATTTGATTTTTCAAATTAGTCTGTATGCTGTGTATGCTGTACAACAACTGAGTTGTTAGAACTGTCATCGTGTTTTGGAACCTCATGGGGAAATATATCAAATTAATCTTACTCTGGGAAAAAATGCTGCTTAAACTTAATTCTTCACTGTATTCCAAAGAGGATTTGAGACATCAGGAAGAGCTTTTTGCTCCTTTGAAGATCATTAATTGAACAGAAGTTTTAAGTACACACTGAAGGGATATTCCTTCTGTTGCTCTCTCACATATGTAAGAAATAGCTCAACAAATGTTCTCACCAAAGCTTGCTTGTGAAGTCAGAATGACTAGAGAACCGGGGGAAGGGGGGAAATAAACTTCTCAGACTGTGTATTTAATGCCTGTAATAAGAAAAAGAATGCTCTTTACATCTGCTCTGTTTTACAGAAAATTTACTATTACACGATACCTTTTTATCAAATCTATTTGGTACTAAAACCAGACCCTTATTAGTCAGTGGTGTTGAAATACCTGTGTGCTGACATAGGAAAGACTACCCACATAATCTCAGACCTTGAAGAGGAGAAACGTGCGTTTGAAAGATAATGTCAGAAATATATTTTGTTTAGTTTTGGTGAACAGCAGAAAAAAAGTGATACTAGAACTCTAAAAGTTTATTATGTGCTTTTTCTACTTATAGGTTTTGTTATGGATGCCAGAGAGCATTTCTGCAATGACAAGTTAGTTATAGTGGAAAAACAAAGAAGACCCCTAAGGTTCTGAGTTCTTAGGACTCATGTTGGTCTCCAGTAGTTTTCTCTAATCCTACTGATTTTATGCTTTTTTAAAATATAAGGGCAGGACGTAGAGTGTGGATGAGTTACACTTATTTGTTTATAACCATGCCAGTAGAATGAAGAGCTCTCAAATAAGATTTTCTGATCATCATAACAACCTCCTGACCACATCTGTATAGGAGGTAATAAAATATTTGGATGTCATGTGAACTGATTACTCATTTTATAAGGAAACTTTAATAGAACAAGTAATGCAAATAAATATAGTAGGCTTGTGGCGCTGTAATTTTTTTTCCCTTGGTAATTAGCTACACAACACTAATTTTTTTCTATCACTACATGAACCAACATCTAAAGCAAGCTCTGTCTTTTCACAGTAGCGCTTTCATTCTCATTCAGGATAAATGGAAGCAACTCAATTTTAATAGCTGCAACCATACATTTTCCCAATACGTTTTTAAGGTATTGTCTTAAGGTGTAATATTATAGATTTTTAGTGTTCTTTCCAAGGAACTCTATAATTTGGTTTGGAGAAGTGTAGATACAAAGAAGTTGATGGATTTTTAGAATCCAATTTTTGAGTTTCTCGCATTTTATTGATTTTTTTCTTTTTTTCCTAAATCAGAATGTAGAAATCCAGATTTCCTTCCAACTGCTCTTTTTTTTCCCCCTCCTTACTGTCATTCCATTATTCTCTATCTTGATGTGCAAAATACATATTAAATGCAAATATTACCTCAATGAGTTTTAATCAGTTTTTCTTCTCTGTGCAGTCCCTTCAGTCTGAATATGTTCAGTACTAAAGCCTTGCTGCTTTGGTGAAACCTGCTGAGTTCTTACCATGGAAGTCCTTCATGAAGAAGAATTTAAGGAAAGAAGCTGCTCATTCTGTTGAGGAGTTTTCAATAAAAGTTGTATTAAAACCATAACACCAAGGAACGACTTCTCAACAGACAGAAATTTCTTGCTCGTGACTACTGCAGATGCACTGAAGTTGTTTTATGGAAATTATTCGTCCGTGTTATATACAGATTTAAATTTTTAATGTTGAAACTACTTGAATATATTTCTAATTAATTTCATTATGACATTTATTAACTTGTGTACAGTCTTAAAATGTATTAAGAGAATATTTTATTAAGCAATATATATAAGAATTATGTAAAAATTAGAATGTTTTAATTTAGTTGTTCACTTTGTTACCAAAATGTGTATTTTAAAGAATTTTTACATGTTTATCAAAGATATTATTTTTTTAATGAACAAGAGGTTTTTCTTGTTTTATGGGTCCATTATTGCTTAAAGGCTAATGTAATTACCTCTTTCACTGATTGGTCTTCTGATAACTTAATGGAAGTCTAACTAATGAGAGACTAGTTATTATGCTATCAACTGAAAGCACTTGAATACATAGTCTGCTTTCCACATTCAGCTGCTGAAGTTTCATTAGGAAATGCTATGAAAGAAAAATGAGTTATATTGCAACTTAGATTTTCCATTGCAAATAGAAAGTAACTTAGCTGATGATTCAGTTAATTAATACTTTTTCATTTTACTTTGAAGAAATTTTTAACTTTTAGAAGTAGAATGTTAAATTTTGCTATGCAATGTCTACTGCAAAAATAAAGACAGACAAAGCATACTGACAGAGTAAGAATGTCTGAATTGGCTGTGCTGCACACTTGCATTTTGCAAGTTTCAGTAGCAAAGCATACTGAAGTAAATGTTTGGAATTATACTGAATTCTCACTTACCGATTGGATGTTCCATAAACCTTTTAATTTGAAAACTATTGTCAGATATATAAGTAGTTTAAGCTGCTGTCACACAGTAGTTTTGTTAGCAGTAAGGATATTCTTTAATACATAACTTTTGGGTGCTAATTAGGAATGAATCTGAATGAAACAATCTTACAGTGAAGTATTAGAGATCATGTATAAGTTTTTCAGAATTCCACAAATGCGATCATAGCAAAAATAAAATAAAATCTGTGAAAACTTTAGAAGACAAACACAAAACAGATCTGTTAGCCATGAGTTTTTCCTTAATCTACAGAAACGTGAAAATAGAACTTGTTGACTTGTCAGTCTTGTTTCTGAAGTCTTGTGATCTGCATTTGCCCTGCAACTGAAGTTGCCACCAAATTGCTACATAGTTATACTGAAAGTGTTAATAAGCAATACTGAGAGCAGCTATATAAATCACTGAATAATACTTACATGCAATACTGTACTTTTCCACAATTGTGAATATGTAAAATATACACACACAAAGTAGCATGTGTGTGTATATATATATACAGCATACTATATATGAATTATAGACTAATGGTAAGGTAATTCTACCTCTTATGAAAAAAATGTCACGTGCTTTGTTATAAATTTCCTTATAAAAAATGTTTCACTTTGGAATGTAGATATACGTACATGTATATAGCTAATTGATAATAATAAAGTGCATATATCGGTCAGCTTCTTTGTTTCTTGTCTTAATTAACCTTCATTGGAAAAGAAATGAGTATGAGGGTATCTTCTACAACTAATCTTTCTAGTTAGTATTCCTGTATTTGTTTAGAAGTCTTAAGATTTTGTGACATTTCTAATTACCATATTTTAAAATGTATCTTAATTGAGGAAACATTGTTTTCCTGGACAAGCATCCTTGTAACAAGTGTAGTATAACCTGTCTTTTTTTTTTTCCCCCATGTGCAATAGTTTGATTCAGCCTCACTAATAGTAGTGTCTTTATACCCAAGAACACAACCACATTTTCTTTTATCTTTTTCTTGCATTGGTGAAAAAATTGTCACAAATGGTTTTATCTTAGCTTAACTGTGTTGATGATTTTCAGCAAACTTGTTGTGTTGCATGATAAATTATCTATGGCGCTTAATATTCCTGTCAGGTAAGCCTGCAATAGATGGTGTGGATAGTGTGTGACTTGCACAGCAACTCTAAAGGAATGGCAAAGCCTGGAGTAGAACACGTGCTTTAGAAGCTGCCCAAATTCTTGTGAATGTCTATTCCAATAACACAACAAAGGGTTCTTTTCACTACAATGAAGCAATTAAAGGATGTTGATTTGGATATGTATAGGATATACAAAAGAGCAGCCAATTTAAATGTGTCTAGTGCACTGAAAGCAATCCCCTCCCCATTTTTTTTCTTTAATTCTATTAATTTATTATATGATAGACAGCCAATGGACATCTTGTGTTCTTAAAAAATGTGTAATGAATATAGCCAGTACTCTAGCAATCAAGACCAAGATAAACTGGGGACAGCCACTGGTTTTGGGAGTCTTTACAGTCTTCCAGCTTTTAAGAAGTATCTTGAATTTTATTTTATACGCTCTGTTCACTCATTGTTGAACTTCACCACTTCCATTGTTCCATATATGAATGTATCTTCTTGTTCTGGGAAAAAAAGTACACAAGATTTTTAAAAGGAGATGTGATAAACATGCAAGGATGGATTAAATAAACCTAGAGGTCTTTACTGGGCCTGTGATTCTGTGGATAACACCTTATGGAACTGTTTCTTTATGCTCTGTGAAGCTTTTTGGTTAGTAAGATATTTCTTCTTACAGATTTAAAGAATATTTTTCAATTACAGTGCTGCAGAAAGAGGAGGATTTCAGTTTCTATAATAACTGTTCTCTACTGACAGCTAAACAATGAAAGGCCTCAAAAGGTTTGACATTTGATTAGATCTACATAAAGCGCAGCAGGCAAAAAATATGGTAATCAGGGGCCTGATCAAGTACATTGCTCAGGTATGTCTTTAACCTTAAGCACATGAGCAATCTAGTTAATTAAAAAAGAACAGATACACATGTTTGTAATGTATCCATATTTGGATCAACAGTCCTATTAACTACAAACAGGAATCTTTCATTAAATAGAAGTACGCTACACTGTAACAAAATAATCCACTGACCCGTGCTACAATGACCTCCTAACGTGCTGTTTTGGTATTGTCATTTATCAGCATTATGAGTTTAACAGTATCTAAAAAAATGATATCTTGGTCAGTATACAGATAATACATTATCAGCTGAAGTAAGTACTTTTCCAGCCTTAGAAAAGCAGCTTCTCACTTAAACTCACTGCAAAATTAATCAGCGTTCCTGTTATGAAATGCTTTTAAGAAGAAATCTCAATTATTTTACTCAAGTTTCTTATTAAACCTTACCGAGGTTAAGGGCAGTTAATGTTTTGTCGCTGTTTGAGCAAAGCGCTGAAGAATCTACCACACCTACAAGAATCCCAGCACTAATTCTCCATCCTGAAAGTGGAGCCAAGCCCTGCTTTCCTACCAGCCATCTGGCTGTGAGGCCCTTTCATTCGGTTCTGCGGGAAGGTTCTTTTGGAATTGATTTGGGTGTGTGCCACTGTTTCAAAGTCTGTGCTGGTTCCACTTTACCCGTGTACCTAGAGACACCAACACTCACCTCCAGCGTGTTAGTGATGCAGGGCGTCCCACTAGATAAGACAGGCTCTACGAAGAAATACAGGATGTGGAGTTTGAAGAGCAGCTTCCCAAAATAAAGTGCTGTCTTACCAAGAATCTGTGCATCTATAATGTTTGAAAGATTTAATTTGGAAGCTGTATTCTTAAAAGAGCAGTTCTAAAAATGTTTACAGAAAGACAGTATGCTTTTGCTTCACAAAAATACAATCAGAATAAAACAGCTTCAGTATCTAGCAGAGAAGTCGCTACAGTAAATGTGGTGTATTTCAGACAGCAGTGACTGACATTAGTTTGAAAGCTTGCTGAAAAATGAAAGTCGTTGTGTAAATGGGTGAGAACAAGGAAACCGGTACAGCAATGAGAAGAGAGTCAGACTCTGTAGTTCCAGTATTTCTGGAGCGCGATTGGGTCTGGGTTTTGTGATTTTTTTTTTTTTTTTCTTCTTGATTTAACAAGATGAAAATCTGCTGAATAATTCATGAAGAGTGGAAGGGCTGAATCTTCCTGGAATGATATACAGAGTACGTACTGTGTCACAGGAGGAACTGCAAAGCTTTGTATCAGTTGCTGCCGTTTCTGCTACTGATTGCAAGGTGCTGCCGCTTTTGGCATTTTCACAGCTACAGAATCCTCAGCCGCGCTCTGGTCTGCTTACAGCCATCTGAACCTTATGGACCCACCTTCACTAGCTCCAGCCTCTGGGATTTCCTGCCACCTATCTGCCTTGGACACTGCTCTTCTCCGGGTCATTACTGCTAACTGCATTTTCTGGACTTGCAGCTCACATGACTGAAATCTGCCTCGAGTTCCCCGCCCGCACATCCTCTCTCGCGTTCAGCGGGGGGCTGCCACAGCAGGATCTGACCTGGACGAGGATGGGATTTACGGGGAGAAGTCAGAACTGAGCTGCACTCAGCGCGATGCCCAACGCCTCTTCCTGGAGCGCAAGCTCGCCCCTGCTGCTGCTCTGGGAGGACTCCTCGGGGACCCGCATCTTCCTCTCGCTGCTCTATGCGGTCCTGGCTATCTCAGGGACTCTGTCCAACGTGATGGTCATCTATTTGGTTTTCTCCTTCAAGAAGCTGCAGACCACCAGCAACGCCTTCATCGTGAACGGCTGCGCGGCCGACCTGAGCGTGTGCGCCCTGTGGATGCCCCAGGAGGCCGTGCTGGGGCTGCTGCCCCCGAACTCCTCCTCGCTCCGCTCGGCCGAGTACCGCCTGCTGCGCGAGGGGCTGCTGGGCCTCGGCCTCACCGTGTCCCTGGCCTCGCACCTGCTGGTGGCCTTCAACAGGTACGTGCTCATCACCAAGCTGCCCAGCGTCTACCAGGCCCTGTACCAGCGGAGGCACACGGGCTGCATGATCGGGCTCTCCTGGGCGCTGGCGCTGCTCCTGCTCCCGCTGCTGCCCGGGCTCTGGACGCCGCGCCCCGCCCCGCCGCCGCCCCCGCGGCAGACGGACGGCGGCTCCCGCTACCCCGCGCTGCTCCTGGCGCTGGCCGTGCTGGGCCAGACGGCGCTGCTGCTGCACTGCTACCTGGGCATCGTGCGGCGGGTGCGGGGCAGCGCCAAGCGGGTCAGCGTCCTCAACTTCCACCTGCTGCACCAGCTGCCCTTCCCCGCCGCGCCGCCGCCGCCGCGCCGCGCCCAGCGCCGCCTCAGCAGCGTCTCCGTCCTGCTGCTCTGCTGCGTCTTCCTGCTGGGCACGCAGCCCCTGGTCTGGGTCAGCCTCCTCGGCTTCTTCCTGCGGCCCGCGCCGCCCGCGCTGCAGGCCGCCAGCTGGCTGCTGCTCTGCTCGCTCTCGGCCCTCAACCCGCTGCTCTACACCTGGCGCAGCGAGGAGTTCCGCCGGGCCGCGCGCTCCGTCCTGCCCCGCGCCGAGGGCTCCTCCGCCGCCCCGCGCCGAGCCGCCGGCCACGCCGCCGGAGCCGGGGCCGGAGCCGG